>JAWWTY010000088.1:51976477-52025702 GCA_035222235.1 Margarornis squamiger
CTTCCCCTTATAAGGGCCTCAAGCAATAATTCAAGCCTAGAGATAAAGACCAGAGACTATGGCAGCAGAGCACAATTGCTGTTTGTTTTTGATTAGGCTGTCTTCTCCTTCTTTATCTGCAGGGCTTATATGGGAAAGATGAGTTTTTAAAGACTACCACTCCACTTTAAAGTTAAACGAAAACAAAATTAAAACCCCATGCCAGCTGCTTCTGAAATAATACAAAACGTGCTGGCAGGTTTTAGTTTCAGTAAAACAGTAGTTTGATTTACACTCCAAACTTTTAGAGCTGTAACACTCCAGAGATGCCAGAGTTCACTAAAATGGTTAGCAAAACTGACACTTGCCCGCTGTAAGTCACTTATCTTTCATGAAAGCCCATATGGACCACAAATATTCTTGTACCATTTCTGAAATCTTCGTAATACAACTCTTGATAAAAATGAAGTTGCAAGGCAAATGGCAAATCTTACCCTAGTGACACTAAAAATCACAGCAATGATTATGTGCTGATATGACACAAAAAAATTCTTGTAGTAGCATCTGGTTTTATTTCACATGAACTGTGAGACAACTTAATTTTTTTAAGTTCCTTAGGTTAAAAAATTAACTGTTTGTCACTTACCAGAAGCGCTGTAGGTCATTATAAGCTACTGAATACAAAGAGAGGTATTGCTATAGCTTCTTGGAGCTTCTTCCAGCATAAGGTTAGGGAGAGGGGTGGGAAGTAAAGATGAGGAAATACTCTAAAAGCACTTCCCAGACATTTATGGCAGAAGAGTCAGCTCTATCCACTGTGGCATTTTCCATTCCTAGCAAAACCAGCTCTAAACAATGTACAAAATTTAGACAGTTATATTTCTAATAAATACCACTTCAACTTGCTCTAACCTAAATTTCACCAACTTGATGCTAATATCAGTCAACACCATCTGGACATATAAAACAAGATTTTGAGTCTCAAATTTGTATCTTCCAGTAAATTCACTGAAATCTATTGTCTCTCTCACCAAGTACAACCAATTCTTCAAACTATTAGTAATTGTGCACTTTAGGAACATTCTTCATCCAAATTCTAGTGACTTTTTCAAACTCAATTTGCTCTGTACTAAAAAAAAAAATAAAATCCCTCTTCAGTAACCACTGCAGTAGCCATAGAGCTCCCACTACACAGTCATGACACCAAGCACCTGTATCTTCTACAGACGCTTTTGGGACAGGGAGGGCCTAAGCCCTTCTCAACCATCCTGTTTCCTCTACATGGCTCCACATAGGAGAAGCTGCAGTCTACAGCCAGTGGCTAGTTGGTAATGCCCTTCCTCCTCTGTGAGGCCAAACTGCTTTTTCTTTAATGAAGTCAAGTAGAAAGGGACCACCTGTACACTCCAACATTTTGAGGAAACAAAATATATGTGGTCCCATGGATGGATGCACATGATCATATCTCAAAGCAGCTAAACTAAATCAGTAAGATAAAGATATATATTTATATATAATATATATATTATTATAACATATATATAATAATATACAATATAATTCATGAAAATCTTAAGATTTGGGTCCTTTTCATGCTGTGCTTGGCCACCTATCACCAGCCCATGGAGGCAGAACCCCAACCATGAGCTCACCTAACTAGCAATCAGGGAGCCCACGTAGAATTGACTTTATGGGAACTCCAGGTGGAGCTCACACCTCCCCCAAAGAGTTCTGACACAACGAAAACATCAGAAGTCAAGGTGCCATGAGCTCCACAAGTGCTAAACCTCCAGGTGGCATTATACCCATCCCAAACTCACCAGTCAGAGCTCCTCCAAGGCTTCCTCTTCTGAGCTGTCTGCCATCTTCACTCAACTGCCTCTTAAATTTAGGAGACTTTCCAAGGCCAGAAGAGACTTCAGGACTGCTGGATTTTCGGAAAGGCATAGGTGGGGGGGACAATATGTGATCAAGCTGCAGAGAAACAGAGGGGAAAAAAAAGTAACTATACTGTTTAAATGCTTACCTTCATAGAAACAAAAATCTAAGTTACTCTCAAGTAACGATGACAGCAATTGAGGAAAAAAAGTGTTCACAAAGATCTTAAGGTAATTAGTTTGCTAACTGAAATGAAAAATTTAGCAAATGTGAGATTTGTGCTGGCTGTGTAAGAAAGCCATCCTCCTCCTGTACAAGTCACACTACTTCCAGCTACACTCTTAACACAAGGAGCACTTTTTGCAAACGCCTCATCTCAAGGTACAAGGGATCATACTTCAGCTTACTCCACCTTCCATAAAGGAGTCTTTTTGCAGTTGTGAACCACCCAACCTTGAAACCTATGTGATCCGCTTGTCAAATGTTGTTCTTTGGCAATTTCTCCCCAGTCCCACGTGAGCAGTCACTAGATGGCACTGCACTATCAACAAAATGCAAACCCATTGCCTGGTCCAGGAAAATATTAACAAACAGATTTATCAATGTCAGTGGGAAAAAAAAAATAAATTATCCTGTTTATAAAACAAGCATTCATTTACACTGACTTTGAAATAAGTGGAAATACAGATCCTCGTTCTTCAAATTATGTTCCTGTCATCATTCTCACTGAACATTTTAACTGCGTGGTTTTGAAAATACATTTAACGTCTCAACATTTGATTACATTCACAAAAACAAGATGAAAAGCATACGAGTAAATACAGGGAAAGGATGAAGAAGAAGGGGTGAAAGCATGCAAAGTACAAAAAGTTTTACAACCTTCTCCTTAAACTGCTGTAGTTACATGGAATCACTATTTTGTAAATCATTGAAATGTTTTTCTGTAACATTTAAACACTGATTCTTACTACAATTTTTTAAAAAGACAAGCATATCAAAATCTTTCAGATTTTTACAATTCATGTACCAAGACTTATCAGCCAGAAAATCTACAGATCATCTGCATTCCCAACTGCTTCATCCTCTTTGTTCACTAAAAGGAAGGAAATCAAGGTCACCAGAAACACTGATGAACACACACAGAAAAGCCCATTTTTGCTTACAGTTAATCCCACAGCAATGTACTGTCTTCCCTACAAAGCATTTTGAATCCCAAGTTTAGAGTTTCCTATGTATTTAGTATCTCAGGGTAGTAAGTGTTTTGTTTAGAGAGGGGTTTTTTTAAGGGGTTTAATCAAATCTGCAGCTTATTGGAGGTGTCTGCAGATATATACACTTCTAAAGCATCAAGAAACACAAGTTATTTCTGAATTTGCTTCTTCAGCATAGTAGGACTCATTCCTGTTCAAAATAGACCCTGAAGCAACTGATACACTCAGAGCCCATGCCTTCAGCAATTTCCTTAACCATGTGGTTTTGCAGTCAGAAAGAATATTTAATTAACCATTGTTACTATTCATCTTTCACAAACACAGGCATATCACAATTATTTGTATTTACAACCTCTAAGATACCTCAAAAGGTGAATTTACAAATTAAATACAAATTAGTCTTTTAAAAAGGAAGTGAGTGACAACAGCTGACTTCTAAAAAAACATTATTTTGACAGTCTTTCACATGAGTCTAAAAGCAATACTTAAAACTGCTCACTGATTGATGGATGGCAGAGACTGCTCAGTGCTGGACTCCAAATTATGCCAAGCATCTGATGATGACATGATTCCATCAAGACTTTAGGTGAGTTATTGGCAAAAATTCATGTTCTTTCTTAAAACAGGTTCACACTTCAAAGTAACAAACCACATTTTAAATGTTTTTGTTCCTGGCTTAGGGTTCATCAAAATTTTAAGCAAGAAAAAAAAAAAAAAAGAAAAAAGAATCAATGAATCCACTAAGTTCCCTACACCTTAGCACTTCAGTCAACACAGCCGAATTCAGAATCTTGCACCCTCTCATCTTGTCCCCTTATAATCATGTATTCAACCTTTATGGTTGTTCAAGTCACTCCACAATGAATGAAGTGGTGCGTTCCACAACATGCAGTCTATATACAAAATTAATTATTTCGAATTAAGCTGTGCTCCATTTTCACAGCTTTCAGGGTTTTAGAAGAAGCTTTAAGATGGTGCAATAGCAGCACAGTAGAATCTAGGTATTCAACTCATAACTAAGATGCTTTCCCAGCGTTGGAAAAGTATGATGTTTGAAAGCTAAGAGATTTTCAATATTAGTCCCCATTACCTCATGCAATGCCCTGCCAGCATTCTCTCACAAAGGTACCTCCTCGTTGCTAAGTGACTCTACCACAACTAAAATTTGTTTGATATAATTCCAGCACCACTTTGGGCACAGAAGTTCTCAATAATACGAACTTTTTCAAGGGCTTGCATGGAAATGGAAGATACTTCCATGCAGATGGGGGCTGGCTCTTGGCCAGTGGGACAGAAATTACCAGCCAGGAGGAAGTAATTTCAACCCACGTCAAATGAGCATGCCTGAGATACTACATAAAGAGGCTCCTGGGAACAAGAGTGAGGAGGAAAGAAAGAGGAAAGAGGGGAGACATCCTTCCCACCAATGCTCCTCAACAAAATGTCCTTTGTTTGAAAGTTGGTATGCAATCCTCTGACATGAGATATATGGAAAAGAAATACAATTTCTGAAGTTTTGCATTTTTAAACACAACATGTGGAATTCAGACTCTGTTGAAGGAGAGCATGACTTTATTATATGGAGATAACAATACAAAAATAAGCATTTTTGCATATGACAAATTAAGGACTAAAATACCACAGCTGTATACTAGGTTTCACCGAGGGTTTCTCAAGGGCAGAAGTGCATTTTAATAAAGGAACAGTCAAATTCAATACAGTAGATGACATTTATGCAGATCTGTCAGCTCAGTTTCAGCTGGACATAAAGAACCCTATTTCATCACCTGAAGCAACTATACTAAAAGACATTTATAAGGTCTAACACTACAAAGAAACAATATGAAAATATGAAATTTACTGTTTTCATATTGCTGGCCAACTCCTGTTTTAGGGAAACAATTACACAATTATCAACAAAGCATTTCTGGAAGCTACCCAAAGGCTCACTTTTGCTTCAAAAAGGCAAAAAAAGACCCCTGCAAGCATGTACAATGTGTATTTGACAGGACTCTTGTACCAAGGAGAAGCAGACCTAGAAGAGTAAGCAAGGATATGTCTTCGAATAGCCCCAACCTAACAGCTCTAGATGCCTGGGAAGTATGAGGGAAATGGATTGCAGAAAGCAGCCAGACTTGCAAGCTCCCTCTGAACAACTTCTTGTGCTCTCAAATAGAGAGCTATAAGTACCAGAACCAGAGGGGCTTTCTAGCCCCCATGCAGACCTCACTTCAAGCAAATGCCTTTGCAGATGAAGAGGTCCTTCTGGCTTCAACAGAATGGTCTTCCCCTCCTGCCAGGCAGAGCACTCAAGTGCATGTGAGGAAATGAACATTAGCTCCTGTTTCCTTGGAACCCAGACCCAATTCTGAAGATGCATAACATGTTATGTATTCAAATCCCACAAAGCAGTTAGTTCAGTCAGAGACACTACAACCGTTACATAAGAAGATTATATCAAATTTAAAAAAATGAGTAATAGCAAGACTTGCGCAAACTTGTTAATAGTTATTTGAAAGATCTCCTGGAAACCTAAACACTATGAAAGTTCAGGTTGTGTGTCTTATCAGATACAGATTGGACACTGCTGTTCACAAGACAACATCAAAGCAAGGATCTTGAGGATGGAGGTCAGTTGAAATTCTACCAGAGATATTTTAAATACTTCTACTTAAGCTGCTCCTACTCAGCACTCAGTTTCCCAGCCACAATCATCACTCTGGTGGTATTTACTTCATGCTTACATATGGAAATGTGCTGATGCTGGCTGGCATAAAAACTCACCAGGATAATCAGGGTTTGGTTGGTTGCACCTTTTTTACGAGTGAATCTTGCTTGACAGCAAGTTGCAAGAAATACAATAGCTGTGTCCCTGCAGGCAATTTCCAACAGTCAGTTGTGTTATACATTAAGATTCTGACTATCACAAGCTCTGCCCATTGTCTTATTGTTACTGCACTCAGGCTACAAGCATACACTTCTCTCAACACTCTTTTAAAAGAAATGTCTGTAGCCTAAGAAGCAGTGGAGTAACTTTTTTCAGATAACAAATTAAAACAATGAAAAATTAAAACTATGGAAACACGTTTATTTGACTGCACTGTATCTAAAATATAAGTAGGTTAAGTTAGCTATAGAGTCTATACAGGATGCTTAGAGAGGGATTTTTAATCAGTACACATCTCACCACCCGTCTTTGCTGTTAATATTCACAATGCATGGATAGTTAACTTATTTAAAAACCTCCTCCCCCAACATTAAATACTGAATAATACCTTCTCGACAAAGGCACTTTGAAAGACAGAAAATACATGGCAAACTTCAAGGTATGAAGAACATACTGTTCTACAACAGTCACTTCTTCCAATCCATTTTCCCATACATTTAATAAAAAATCTGCCTGCTTTTGTCAGAGGTATGATGAATTTCTACAGAAGCACTGTAAAATTTAGAAGATAACACCTTTCACAAAACCCTGTTTGTTCCTCTCCCTCCCATGAACCTTACAAAAAAGAACAGAATTATTAGAGGACAAAGGTTTCAAAATTACATAGAAGAGAATCATCAAAATATCCTTACCATAGACTTCTATATGTAGATTTAGAGATCCTATAGAAAAATTGATGGAATTTGAGTAACAGTCTCCTCCAGATACACAGGAATCAATTTTTCCTCAATTTTTTTTCCATATTTTGAAGTTATTCATTTTCTGTGTGAATAGAATCAGCCTCATTCTTCTAAAGAAAATTATTCTCACACTATACTAGCCATGGACTTTTAACAGCTCACCTACTCATAATGGATTATATTTTTTTAAACCTTCAGTAGCACTGAATCCAGCTGTCTACCGTCATGTATTTATTAGTCAGCTAGAATGAATTCTCTGCTTGATAATTATATCATCAAATAGTCACATCAAGTACGTCAGCCCACATGTCCTTATGGAAATTAAGGACATGACAACTGATTCAAAATAAGACCTTGCATCAGTGTTTAGGAGTACAATTTGAGCCAAGTACATAATGAGGTGTGAGGCAGCCAGAAAGAAAATGAATTTCAAGAGAGAAAATTCATGGTACAAGGAGGTGAATGAAGCTAAGAGAACACAATCACACTGGTAGCACCAGGATAAGGAAAATAAGTTGTTCTGGGCTGCTGAGAATTGTTGCAACATGGTGTGCTTTTTTCCAGTAAAAATTGAGCTGAAATGAGAACTGAACTCATCTGATCAGCTCCACTTTTTCTTGAAACACCCACTATAGTTTTACTGTCCAAAATACTTAATCTTTAACCTCGCCTAATCCCTCCACAGGCAATATTTCTACTTCCTGCAGAAACTGGGAAATACTGGTCAAGCATTCAGTCTTATCAATACAAATTGTGTCCTACCAAGCAATTTTACTTCTTCCTCCTGAACATAACACAACTTCACTCTAGCTCAGGTCATGTTGTATGTGCATATTAAATCCTAAAGTTTCCATAAAAACGCTGTGCACTGTCACTCCTTTTAAGCCTGCCCCAGTCAGCCACCAGTCCAAAAAGAGAAATGCATCACCTGCAAACTCCTGGATATAGTGTACCAAGAGCAGAAAATAACCACAATACTTCTACTGCTTAGGGTTTTTTTTCATTAACTGAAAGTCCCAAAATAGAATTCCAGTAATAAGTATGTTGTCAAGAATATCACAGATGTCTAAAGAAGCGAGAATGGAAAGCATCATGCTCCAGTCCTATTCAGATAAAAGCACAGAAGAATCCTTGATGGTGAAGAGATATTCAGATGTTCAGTAAAAACTCTCATCTTTGTAAAGTTAAATGTTTAATTGGAGGGTGGTTTCACAAATCCCCTCCCGGCTCTTGCCCTTTCAAATGTAACCTATGCCAGGGGCAAGCATGCTAAGACCCACCACGAGTTCAACAGTGATTAACCCTTTTTGTTTCTAGGAGTCAGCTCTGATATAAATCAATCTGTTTCCTCACGTTATTTACACTGGCTTCCCCTCAGCACGCTGCTTCTCTATCTGACTCCTTCGCAAGCATCGTAAGCACTGATGCTGAAACATAAGAGCCCCACAAAGCTCCTTTTTTTTGTTGTTTTGAGGCAAGCTACACAAACTTACTTCAACTGGGCATAGGCAAGATGTTTGTTCTTATCACTTAAATACTCTCCCTAAGTCTAATTACGTTTGGCACAGACACGAGTTTTGATTAGCTCCACTGACACAGAGCAACACTGTATATGATGTTATTAACAGACAAGATTATACCTTCCAAAAGCATCTTAAAATTTGTTTAAATAGCCATTTCAGTCAATTAAGAGCAGAGTGAAATTCAATTACTCCAGATGCTTGATAAGAACTCAATAGAACCAAACTAGACTTGAAGGGGAGATGCTACAGTGGGATAGTACAGATATCCCAGAAGTCTGTCATACTGAACCATCACAAGCAGAGGTGAAAACACATTTCTACAGAAGCTCTGCAGTAACCCATGTCTGCAGCAGACATGAGTCCACTGCTTTTGGTCACAACATTATCAGCTTTTGAAGGATCCTGCAATCTGAGCAATCTAGGGGTACATATGAGTCTCCACAAACCTGTATCAAACCCAACAGAGGAACAAGACTGCTAGAGGCTGCAATTAAATCACCTGATGGTTGAAATATTCTACATTCCCTTTGCCCACAAGCAATATTAAGCCACCTCAGTTTTGAGTAGGGTTTACAGAACTACGCAATTATTCTGAAAATACACAGCTCTCAAAGAAGCATTTGCTTGGCAGAACAGGGAATCACAAATAACTTAATTCCACACAGAGATAGAAGGAAATTTCTCCAAAAACTAGTACTGCTTCTAGGAAGCTATGGATAAGGGACAATGAAGGCAAAGTGTGGATACAGAGGCTATAGGGATTTTAACAGACAAAGAAGGATGCCAATTTTTACCCTATTTGGTACCACAATTCATCAAAAACAGATGGAAACAACCTACCACGGATCAAGCAGGAACACAGCTATTCATCCCACATTTCTTAAATTCAGCATTGCCTTTCCATGGGAAAGATCTCACTCAGGTTGGACTGAGAGATCTCACTAGTTCTCCAGCCTAGTGACATCTGTCATTTTGGTACTAGACTGCCATCCTTGGACTATCTCACTTCCCTCCACGACCTCCAGTTTCCTCATTAGGACAGTGACATACATCAGTCCTTCAGCTACTTCACAGATAAAAAGTAAGGTCCTAGGCTCCCTGTTAAAGAAAAAGGGTAAGAGGCAGAAAAATTATTGTTTACAGGCAGATTTCCTAATCATTCATACAGCAACACTCAATTTACACATGAATAAAACATGAAACTGGTACTGCAAATATGTCCTTACCACGGCAAAGAGCAGAAATCCACAGTAAAGTTCGGTGATTCACAGAGCACCACTTCTAATCACTTTATTTATTGACTTTACATCCTATGTACATGCAGAAATACAATACTTATAACTAAAGTCACTGTTCAAAATTGTCCAGCTTATTATGCTAAACATATGATATATAAATAAAAGAATCAGCAAACAAAGTTCATGATTCGTTTCTATAGCATGTTTTAACCTATCATATTCTAGGTAGTAAAGAAATATTTTAAGAGTTCTGCTAAGGATTAATAGAGACACAATCACATTATTTTTATATCCACTTCACACTCATTCTAGAAATACAAATCTGCCTTTAAAACAGTCGTATTTTCTTCAAAGCAAATCTGATGTCGGGTCAATTAAAAACAAGTAAATACAACTCAGAGGAATATGAAGAATCAGTTACAGTAATGTTAAAAAAAAAATCAGCCTGCATCCAATGCTTTTCAAGAAATATATTTACATATGATTGCACAGAAAATGAAGCACAGCCTTAACAGTATTCTACAAGGCCAAGAAGTGGCCTATAAATATGCATGCACACTGCTGTCTTTGCCAATTATTAGCCTGGTTAAGATGGAACAGTTTTGTTACGCTATGACAGAGTCCTTCAGTTCTTGAAAGCCTCCTGTGTGCTGCCTCTGTACACACAGATTCAGAGATAGACTGCTCTCTTTCCAGGAAACAAAGGAGGCAACAGTATTTGTATTGAAGACACTGCCTCGGACAACTCAGCCTGCCCTCAGTCTCCTTGGATTTATTCAGCCGGCATTGACAAACATTAAAAGATTAACAAAGAGCAGACCTCATGTAAGGCCTTAAAGCAGGAGGAAAAACTGGAATGCAGTTCTAAATAAATACAACCATGGTTAAAGGTGATCACATAAGGCACTTTCCTTACTGGCAGCACCAAGACTTTTTTTCATTCTGAGTCATACAGGTATCTTCTCAGGAACACACATGATGTGCTAAGGTCTTTGCTTCTGACAAAAAAAAGATCATTTCCAAACTAGGGAAAACTGTTAGCACTTTCAAAAAGCGAGAGAAGTCAAAGCATCACAACATGCTGCTAGCCAGGGTGATGCTGCAGCAGCTCAACAGGTCAGACCTACCAGGAATGACACAGAAGCACCAGACTCAACACAGGAGATTCTGTGAAGAAGTCTGTTTGATAACTTAATTCAAAAAAGCATGAAAACAGAGAGCAGGACTTGAAATGCCTTGAACCCTCTCAGCAATGTTGCAAGTATAACATTAGAGGGAAAAAAAAAAGTCTCCCCTTCTGTCGTGGTACAGCTCCTCCGAGCACTGCCCAGGCATCAGGAAGCACGCTCATGTTCTACCCTCGCTTCCACAGTTTTAAAAGGGATCTGATAAAAGAAGATAAAAAAAGAAAACCCACCCTTTGCTACCCAGATGTGCAGCGGTGAGTGCCACCGCTATGCAGCAGGAAGAATACTCCCTTCCTGTCCCTGTCCTGCTGGCCATCTTGGCAGGAAAAAGAGTTTCACAGTGTTGAAATTCAATGTGACTACTGCCACATCTGCCTGTTGCAAAAGGTCCAGTGAGTAGCCAGGAGGCAGCAAAAGCAAGCTGACAGAAAGCAGGTTAAGCACCCCTGTTTCAGTCTGAGAAGACATCAGGGACACAACCCAACCACACACCTGGTGGGCAGCTCCTGGGGTCTGGGACACCCTTTGCGGGGACAAAGGGACAACAGCTGGAAACCTGCAGTAGAAATAAAACCACCCACACACCCACACGGCATTTCAGACATGACACAACACTGCAGGTTTAAGGTGTAGGCATGGACACAAGCACTTCAGCAGTCCTGGTCCTTCCAGCAGGCCCTCTGAGGAGCAGTGGTGGCTGACCCCTGCTATGTCACCACAGAGAAATTACCCGGCAGGGCACGGAAGAGCAAGTTGCAAAAATCCTTACAAAAAGCACACACTTCAAAGGGTTGTTTTGTTTTCCCTGGTTTATCTACTTTAAGAACAAAGACAACCAAGTTTTCAGCTGAAACAGTAGGAACGAAACAAGTTTAAATGAAAGTTATCAACATTGTGCATCACTAAAAAAAAGTTACATAACAAAGTGCTATTTTTCTTATCTTCCGTTGGTTAAAGCCCCCTCTTCAGCAGCTTATGTTCTTTAACTTTCTAAGGCTGTGCAGAGCTATTTAGTAGCATTAGCAATACTATGCACAATGTTCTGCTGCAGATAAAAATATTAAACTAGTCACACTGAGTATTTCCTTAATTTCTCAATAAAAGCAGAAAATAGCTACACAGCAAACTGAAAAGACCTTTGATATTCCTAGACACCACAGGCAGAATTTTCATCTTAATTATTTTAATGATCCTTTTTAGAGCTCAAGAACTCCATGACAAATGTATGGAAATATCTATTTACACTCTGTGCATGTGAAGGCATCCACATGCACACCATTTTTTAAACATTTCTAATGCTACTGCTCATACACAGACTTTTTTTCCCTGGCTCCTTAACTAGGATGAAAATCTAGTAAAACTAACCTTCAAAGTCACTTTCAATTGGAAAAAAAATAATTGAAACACATGAGAAAGAAACCTATTCATCTTCATCAGCTGTTGACACCATCATCATTCGTCTCATGGAAAAAAATAATTCATAAGAGAATATACATACTCTGGAAAGAGGGTTTTGGGTGGGTTTTGTTTTTTGGTTTTCTTTTTTTTCTTTTTTCTTTTTGTTATACCATGAATACTAATGATGTGAAAGCAGTTTAGTTCTTTATAAAATCTATTTCCATTCACATTCACCAATGAACTCTGAGACTACCTATAAAGGTTTAATTTATTCTATCACATTGGAAGCCTCAGAAAGCTAATTGTTTATTCAAGTCTATCTGCTCCATCCATGCTCAATTAGGTCTCACTTTCCCCTCAGTTACAGCAAAATTAAAAATAAAAATGCAAGCTGAAACATTCCTTGCTGCACCGACCAGTTCCCCATAACAAACCACTCTGAACAACCACTGCTCCAAGTGCACCGAGAGCTGCTTGACCATAGTGCAGCATTTGTGTGACCACAACTTACAGAATTCCTACTCATTAACTCAGTCCTCTGAGTAATGAAAAACAAATTTGAAATGCAGCTTTCTAGTAAGAACTACCAAGCAGTGTTAACTGGGCATTCCAGCCACAGCAATTCATGAGTGCCTCATAATCTTTATACACAATAAGTAAAAAAATTATTCTGAATTATATTCCTTATTTAGACCATTAAAATATTAAATCACATAAACCATCAAATTCAGCATCACTTTCATTAGGAGTAGCATATCAAAGACAATCACAACATATTTATGCAAGGCAGGTACAAAACAAAAGACAGAAACCCACAATGAAATGAGCTTGGAGTAAAAGGTTCTCAGCGTGTAATGGAGCTGAAGTTGATCCATAAATCAATGCAAGATGAAAGCAAGATTATTTATGTGAAGGGATTGCATTGTTAATTTACAGTCTGATTGAGAAAAGAAACGCTTTACTTGATCAATGTACCAGTGATGTGCACGTGTGAACTTGAACACAAATTAGTTATAATTACCAGTAGGTGTATCTCCTCGTATTTTTTAATTAACCTTAACAAGCAGCAGAGACAGATCCAAAAAATGCAGGTTTTCCCTGAGTTTGCCTTTAACACGCTCTTAAGTTTTTAAATAATGCAGCCTCGCCACAAGAGACCTTGCAGACAAGGGCTTTTTGATCTCTTTCTTCCCGTTCAGTGCTGAGAAAGATAGCATGCGGTTATCGAACAATAGCTACCATGAAAAACCCTTTTCCTGAACTGGTCTGAAAGTGAACTAGAATAAAGCATTTATTTGATAGCTTTATAGTTTTGCCCTAGACATCTAACACAGAATTCAGAGATCGCGATGCTTCTCCTTCAGCCTCACCAACAAAATTAGCAAAAAAATATCAGAAGGGTAAGCATATCTGGGGAAGGGTGTAGTTACAATCCAATCTGCATTTGGCAGATTTGCAGTTAAGTACAATAATCAAGAACCATGTTTGTTATTTTAACTGCCTCCACTGCATTTCACATCATCTCTAAGCTGCCATTTATCAGTCTCAGACAATTTACTCAGGTCTATCATTACCAGAAGGGATTATTAACACTATCTGGCCTAGGGAAGATTTTTATTCTTTTTAGCCTGAAGTCTTTAAGTAGCTCTACAATTAGGAAAAACCATGAAGACCATGTGAGAACATAACCAGAAATGTTACACGGAATGATTTTAAATACTCCACCCCTCTATTTAATTCTTCGCGTAATCTAAGCAAGTAACTGTCCATACATTCTAAATAGCCCATAGTAAAACCTACGCTCATTAAGCAGACTTATTCTCACTCATCCTGGTCTTTTTTAACCAGGCTTTTCCAATTAAACACGCATCTATTTAATACAATGATGCTGATGGCTGAAAGAAGGAAAGATCCCTACGTAGATTAAAAATTTTCCTATATTAAGTCCCATTAGGCAAGGAAATTACTGCAAAATGTATCACACATTGTATGTAAAAGAACAGACATTAGTATGCATGTGCAGAGGATCACAAAAAAGGAATGTAGAAAGCACCCAAATCTAAACAACTGCATTTTTTACAAACAGTTTAGAGCTGCTATGGTTTCTTCACTCTTGTACAGAAAAACTAAAATTAACAGCAAAAGAAGATGTATGGCTTTTAGAGATTTATTTATAGATCGTATCACCTCAGAGATTTAGAGTTTCTTAGAAATTCAGTATGACTTAAAACTCTAAATTACACGGATTAGTCATATACTAAGTTGCAGCAGTTGATTGGTATCACCATGAATCTCGTAAGTAATTTAATGCAAGTTTTGTTTAAATGTCTAGAGTGTAGGACAGAAGCAATACAATGTCTGCAACTTGGCAGTAACTTTGCAATGAGAAGGGGGTTTTAATAATATTTTCCCAAAGTAACCAGATTTGATAAAAAAGAAAGTATAATTCTACCATGACGTTTCACACTGTGTTAGACCTTTATTTCAACTTTCTTTCTCACTTCCACTAGTGAAAGGGGAGCATTGTCAAATGCAGGACAACCACCACCTTCTGTTATCAGGGTCTACTAGGATATCTCATGCCTGTAAGGCAGCTGGACTTCCATTTAAATTTGTAAATCAGCTTTTCACCCTCGCTTCAAGTATTCTCAGAGTTAATCTCCTTATTCAAAATAATGGAAACCGACATATTTCATAAAACAAAAGAAATTGTCTAAGTCAATGTCAAAAGCTTTAAATCACACACAGTCCTTTAATCTGTATAAATTACAGGCAGAGACTATCAACAAGTATAATTCCACACTAGCAGTTTCAAAATGCAGAAGCATTTTTATCATTTCAAAATCTGAAAGCAAATTATAGCTATTAGAAGGCAAAGATACTGCCTTTTCTTTGGTTTAGAAATCTATCAGTTTATAGAAATCTAAAGTCTTTAAAAGATATAACAGCACAGATTTGAAAGTGGTCATTTTATTTAAAAGTGCTGAAAACCAGCATAAGGAATGAAAAGTCTAATAAAACAATGAGATCCAGTCTTGTGGGTCCAATAGATCCAACCATTTTCCATTCAAACAGTTGACATGTTGGTACCACACATGTCGTACATACAAAAACGGCCCAACTTCTTTCTTAAACCACCATCTAATTTTTCAGGCTCTCTCAGGCATAGGGAGAAGCAGTTTGAAAGACTAACATGAAATCACAAACACTTCATTAGTTTCTCCTGCAAATACAACTAAGATCTCCTTTAGATATATCTTTATCACCTGCAGTATAGTTTTTCTTAATTTTAGTTGCTTTCTTTCATTCTGATAGATAGCAGACTGTAATCCACTAAACCATAGCCTAAAATGCAAATAAAACAATCTTGCTAAGCCATACTAACGAGATTCCACAAGGAAAAACATGTCATGATAAAAGCTTTGAAATTTATAACTTGTGTGACTATGTACCACCATGGGAGTTAACCCAGTTTTTTCGCAATGTTCAACTACTGTATTAACTGGACACCTTTAACAAATTTAAAACTTATTTAATGAAACTCTTTCACAAAAAAGAAAAACATTGAATCATCTTAAGCCAAGATGATGATGATGATTACTATATTTTATTTTAATTACGACACTGTTCTTATCTCAGCCCATGGGTTTTACTCTTTTCTGATTCTTGACCCCATCCCACTGGGATGGTAGAGAGCGAGGAAGCAGCTGCATGGTACTTGGCAGCCAGCTGGGGTCAAACCAGGACTGATGACTTTCCCCCTTGGAATTTAGAATAAAATATAGGCAAAGCAGAGTAACTGGAATACACAAATTGCTTTCCTAGTGACCTCATCTTTATGTGCACAGCAGCTTCAAAAAATTATTGGTAACAGTCAGCCTCAGTCAGTAGCAAACAACTTTGAATCCAAAGCTACACCACAGTGATTTGTACTTCACTAAGCTTCCTTTTGCTAAGACATGAATGCTACCTTACTTGCACACACTAATTAGTGGTTTCCAAGACAAAGCCCAGTTGGGAAAGGCAGACCATATTTTGCACGCTAAAAAAAATAAAAATAATGTTTGAGTATTTCAATAGAATAAAATACAATAGGATAGAAATTCAATTTCAATAGAATAAAGGAAAAAATAATAGTGCAATTTCAATAGAATAAAGACTTGGCATACTGTAGATTTAATATCTGGTTTTCCCAAAGACTATCTAATCCATGAGCAGCATAACCTACCAAAATTACTCAGATGGGAGTAACTCCACACAACATTTCTGCAGCATGTTCCTCCCTAGGAAGGACAGTATCAAACACTTCAATGCCCCTTTTATGAATCCAAACTGTGCCATAAACCAAAGTATCCAGATCTCAGTTAGGGATCTACTCTGTAGGACTACCACCTCCAGGTTGTTTAGAATTCCTGCCCATCCAGAGGATCCAGAATTCTTTCCTCTAACAACTACACGCTATGCTGTCCAAAGACAATAAAATGAGCAACCTTCCAACAAAGAAAATGCAGTTTACTTGCATGCTCTCATTTTACAAAGTCATGTAGGAACTACTGCAATTAGTGCGTATGTTTAATAAAAAATGTAACCACCCTAAATTGTCCTTTATATTTAGGGTGGCAATCTAGATTCCCAAAGCCATTCTCCTCCCAGTAATACTACTGCTGCATCTATTTTTGCAGTAGTAAAGGTGCAGACTTACAGGCCTGCAGCCAGACTCGGAGTGCTGCACCACACTTCTTCATGCCCAATAGAGAGGCTGTCAACTGAATTGCCTTTCCTACAGCTTCACATCTTGCACTGCCAGCATACCAGGAGGTCATACAAGAATAACATGAAACAATGGACCCTCCATGAATGACTGCTGAAGAATGTGAAAGAACAAAAATCTCTTCCAGGCTACTACCATGCTGTAATTGCAAATGCACATTATAGCCTCATTAAGAAATATGGCACTGTTAGAAATCCTGACTCACACAGCAAGCCAAAACTAACATAACATTTTCACTGTAACAGCATTTCATAAAAATAGGAACCTTTAGAAGCTCCTAACACCTTAGGCTCAGGCTCCTGGTTCAGATTTTCCATACTTACATCCTCCTCGAAGTGGCAAGAAGGGGAGAAACTGCACAGGTGCCTGAAGGAAGTGAAGAGGAATCAATGAGAAGAGGAAAAAGGCAATTCCATCCTTATCTGTTTGCCTATCTCAAGTTCATTTATCTCCCTTCTCAAGCAGCTTAACTTCTGTCAGAATCCTCTACTGCATCCAAGCTCTGGCACATGCCGTCACAAGTACCTGCTATGTTTTCATAGTGGATGCTATTTTCTGTGACTACAGAAACCAAACTAATTTACTGGAAATGGTCTAAGTACAAAAAATGAAGCAGCTTGATGCCACTGTTAGGCAAAGAAGGATTAGGAATAAAGCAATACAAACACCCTAATACTTAATACCTTTTTTTATACCTTTATATTACCATTTGAGTCTTCATTATCCTCAAGCTTGCATTGCAGATGTGCTTCCCTTTACTGTTCTCATAAGACAACTGGCACTGTGGGGTGTTTTATCTCCAGAACAATGGCCTCAGGGTATGCAGCTCCTTATGCACTGCTGGTAAACCACTTATTCTTATAATGAAGCATAAAATACAAGTCGAATCTCAGATTTCTGTTCCATTCTCCTCATTTAGTTAAAGTTCTAGAAAAATTCAGGAACAGACTGCTGAAAGATACACTGAGATGTTCAACACGTGTCCCTGCCAGCCAATGGCAGTATGTGGAGCTAACATCATTACTGAGAGAACAGTCCTCTAAGACAGAAAACGGCCTAATCACAGAAATGTTGAGAGGGAATGTGAGGATGACAGAGGAAGCTCAAAGTGCCTGATCAGCAGAGTGTCTGCATTAAATTCAGCACTGAAACTTTTCCTAAACCAAGAGCTTGAGGGTCCTGAGACTGCCTCCATTGGAAAGAGTTCTCCTCTGCCTGATTAATCTAAAAGACAACTGCTTAAACAGCCACATATTCTTCCAGTTGCTTCTGTCTTGCAAAGCCATCTGACACCAAAGAAGGAAAGAATTCCATCTTCTTCAGACAAGATGAAAAAGTCATGACAAACAGGAGATTGGACATGAGTGACACCTTACCAGTTGCTCAGCCTATACATGTATACCATATATACATATATACCATCTCACTGAACAGCCTACCACAACTGAGGTTACTGAAAGAAAGGCAGACCCCTCCCCTCTCTCCCTTCTAATTGAGAGCAGAGAGGGGAAACCAAGCCCAGACAGTAACTAACTGGACAGCTGTGTCCCCCAAGATGTATAGACTTGAAGGAACGAAAGAAACAAAGAATAAAATCCTCAGCCTATCTATTCACTTCCTCCTCTCATTTCAAACCAATATATAACTTCAGGAGACATCTATACTGTAAAATTGCATCAAAAATCCAGCTCAAGGAGGCACATACTCATTTCCACGCCCTGGAGTATGCTAGAGTCTCCTCTATGAGATCTTTGTGGGACCTGCCCATATCCCTCCCAAGCAAAAGACAAGTAGTGCAAACAGAAGGGAGACAACCATATTGCTATGAAGTCCTACCTGAGCATCTTCAGAAGATGCTCTCACACAAAGTCAGATATCACAGTAAGTGAAAGATAATATTTAAGGATATTATCAAAAGTAATGAGGGAGTTTGGTACATGAAAAGGTCCTTAAAATTCAGGAAGTCTCCTTTCCTATAGCTTGAAGGTATTCCCTTCTTACTTTCATTGTCAAAGTGCTAAATCCAGCTCAAAATAAATTTGCAAGGCACTGAGGTAAAAATTGATTCGTAAACTTTATTCTTACCCACTTTTGAGAGGGTTCCCCTGAAGTTTCTCTACAGAAGAGGAACTGCTGCATTTTGCCCTTCCATGCTAGATGAAGACATCTTGGCATTTAGGCAGCAAATTCTGTGGTCAGTCTCCCTCCCAGCTTCACACCAGTTTCATTCAGGGCTTCGTTCATTAAGAAATAGCTCACCCATCAATTTTAGATTTGCTGTCAGGAGTACGAAGTACAACTTTCTGGATAGACCAAGCTTTACTGTTAGGGACATGACTAACCAAAAAGTACAGTAGACTTCAGGAGTTTTTACAACTTCACAGTTACAGTCAAGAAAAGAAAAATTATATTAAGTCTAGTAATGTGATGCTTAAGGAATGCCAGTGGTTTATCCCTACGTAATCAAACACCAGAAATAAGGTTTAGTTAGCATAAAGCACAGAACAAGTTATAGTTGCTTAAGTCATGGCACAGGTATGGAAAACTGAAGATCAGTATACTATCTTGTAGTTGTAAAGTGCAAACATAAATTTTACAGATCACCTGTGAATACTGAGACCCAACTTTTTCTTGAAATTATTTGATCTCCTCTTTAAAGTCTTGAAGCAGTGGCTTTTGCACCAGAGTCAACACTTTTCAGGGAAGGTTTCCATGGCTCCCTCTTTTGCATGAAGAAAATTTAATTCCCTAATAGTTCCTATCCTACCTCTAATAGCAGCTTGTCTAAAAAAGCTGAGAAGCTGAAAGCTCTCTTCTGCTAACAACTGCAAGCTTGTTCATGGGTCAGGCCTAAGCAGCTTGCTTTCCAGGTGAATATAAAAGTCACCTGCTCGTATTAACTCCTGCTCAAAAGAGAAGAAAGCCCACATCATACAAACAAGCTCCCAAATTTTGTATATAAAAGTCCATACTGCAAATAATTTAACATGGTGCTCTCAGAAAAGGACACTAAAGCATCAGTACCTCAAAACAACACTACCCATTTATTATTTACTACCCTGATCTGTTATCAGGACAGACAGGGAAAGTTTGGCATCGTGAAAGTTCCCAGACTTTTCCATTGGCTTCAGTCGGATTTAGTAAAAAAATTAGACAAACAAATACCTAGGAGCTCTATGCCAATTCCTTATATCAACACTCTTGGACAACAGGACCACTGAAATAGTCTGAGCTTGGGACCAGAGTTACTGAGTTAGACAGCACTGCTCAGGTTACGAAGGTGGTTTGTGATTTGTAATGGTGACTCTTCCTTCTATTGGCTTTTGTGTTAACACCCCACATACTGAAATGTGTAGCTGCACTGGGCAGGGGAAGCACCTGCACAGATATTAGAGCAAAGACAACAAAAAAAGTGTTCCTTACAAGAAAAGAGACTGGAATACTTACACAAAGAAAGCAAAAAGTGAAAAAACACTAACTTGCACAGACAGAATTTTCTTCCACCCTTCAAAATGCTTCTGTTCTCTTGACGCAAAGAGCTGCCATTCCTTGACCATCATTCAAATTTGAGTTTAGTCCTTCAAAATTCAGGAGCTAATACACAAAACCTGAAATGTCCAAGCTGAAAAGATTCCAGTACAGATACAAACACATACAAATATATATTCTTAAACTAAAAATCCAGTTGATATTGAAGACTCAAGCAAACAAACAAGAAATCCCACGCTGCTCCCAGAATTACCAAGATAACCTTTTGCTCAAGAAATTATAGCCTGAAGTCTTACACAGAAAGATGGGAGATGAGCATGAAAACTATTCTTTTTAAATCTTCAAAAAGAATCTGTGCTACACCTTGTTGATGCACAGCATAAAGCAGAATTAAGCACAAAAGTTTCATAAAATATTTTTCTTCTACTTCCATCAATATTTCCTTGTTTCAGATCAAAGTCAAAGAAGACGCACAGCCCCTGGAAGCAGTTAATTTGCATACACACTGAAAAAAAAATCATTTACATATAAACTCCCTTAAAAATAGCCTAGATTTGTGAACAATATTCAAGTACCATTAGCACATCTTTACTATTACATCACCTGAATTTTAATCATGAAAACGATAAAGTTAATCATTATTTGAAAATATGGTCACACTTGCAGATTAATATAGTTAATCGATCCTCACCTACACCTTTATATACATATATATGTGTGTGTATATCTATCTATATATTTGTGTGTGTGTGTGTGTGTGTGCGTGTGTGTGTGTGTGTATGCATGTATTATACACACTGGGTAAAAACAGCCATTCTACTGATAACACTGGGGGGAATGAGGGAAGCAGGGGAAGGCCAGAGAAGATTTCAATTATATATGTATACACCTCAAATACATAACCAACACATACTGAGGAACAATGGGTTAAGAAGAAAAAAAAAAATTCAAAATCACACCTTTGCAGGTCACATAACGGAATGAATCAGAGAGAGAGAGCAGGTTTCAAATCACTGTTACTAGCACAATTGAAGCTAATGTGCATCTAGTGGATACATTTTGCTTTGCATTGCCATTCTATAACATTATGGATTTAAAAAAGCAGAGACTCAGAAAGAAAGATCAATGTATGACAGTTCTCTTTGATCTCCTGGTTTACTTACTTCTGCAAGTGAGACCAGATTTTAAAAGTCACAAGAATTTACCACTTTGAAGTATTTTAACTTTTCATTAACTGGAACAGTAGTACTCGATTACAAGACAAATTCAGAAGGTAGTGCTTATTTTATTTTTGCAGACTTAAGATTGTTGCACAACTAATAGGAAATCCAGTACCTAATTTAATTTTCAGGTATGTGATTTCTTAGTAATACTGGAGTTGTGGGAAAGAAATGGAGGCTTAAGAAAGTTGACCTATTTTGCTCTGGAATGAGTAGTGCAACATCCCCACTCAAATTCCAAGAAAAGTCACTACGAGATAAATTTATTTTTCTTTTCATGTTTATTCAGCTGACAAGTACGACCCTGAGAACTGACCAAAATAAAGGCCATCTACCCTTTCTCAAACAAGTTAAGATTTACTAATGATTACAGGAAAGGGAGACTGAACTGTTTACTCTGATTAAAATTGGTGATTCTTGATATTTGCATTATTTAATGTCTTTAAAATTACAGCTAAGGATAAATACAGTGGAAGTGCCTAAAGCTAACAAATGTGCACATTTTTTTAGACAGGTAACCTAGAATTAGACATTTTGCAGATGATATGCCATGAACTCAGTTTTCTGAATGGGAAATATAAATTTATATAATGTATAGTTTTTTAATATTTATTTTGAAAGATCTAAACTGTGACTCTGAGGCAAAATATTATAAAGCTGCTTTTTGTTGTTGTGGTTTACCACTTTGGGGGCATTCTGTGTAGGATCTATTATTTCTACTTACAATTGGATCATAGTATCTAGAAGGCATAATGGCAAAGAAAGCTATGGACTGAATATTAACTAATATACTTCAGCTAAAAATGTTTCTCAGTTAAGAGAAATACAAAAACTTCACTGGATAATCACAAATGTGGACAAGGTTTTTGTTTCCTTCATTTTTTTGGGGGTGAGTACTGGAAATAAGAATAGTAAGAGAAGAATAAAAAATTACTTGCCATGTTGTTTTTCAAACAAGTAGTCCTATAGTTCTGCTGTCAGACTTTCATCCTGTGTGCACAAACTGAGAGGGTGGAAATGGAACATATGTGCTTGGATTGGTAACCACAGAAATTAGAAAAAAAAAAAGGAAAACACAAATATCAGAGTACCATAATAGTGCT
Source organism: Margarornis squamiger (assembly GCA_035222235.1). Lineage (NCBI taxonomy): Eukaryota > Metazoa > Chordata > Aves > Passeriformes > Furnariidae > Margarornis > Margarornis squamiger. The sequence goes on from JAWWTY010000088.1 coordinate 51,999,102, forward strand.
CTTTTCTCATTTGCTTACAAAAACAATACATTGCAAGATAAAATGGCTATGCTGACAGACTGGTGACAAAAAGGTTAACCAGGGGAGTGTGAAACCACTAAGAACATCTATCAAGAAATAGCTCCACAACAACAAATTACTATGTCTTTGCCTATCTATATTCAATTTTTAATTCTGCCCACATAATCAATACATGCATAAGTCTATCAAATATGATCCAAAACTGTAGTCGTATTATCCACACACATGCTGAGGAAAGGAACAGACTTCACTACAAACTGGCCGTTTCTTTACTACCAAAACCTAGATAACTTTCCCCAGATAAAAGCTTACTATTCATAAATTTTGCTTTCTCCAGGAAGAAGTTGGATCTGACGTAAGCGAGCCTCCTAAGAAGGTAACAGGGAAATGAAAACAACTTTCCAGAGACAAACCTTGTTGACTCACAAAGGGGCAGCTTGAAACCAAAGCACCAGCTCATGGAAGAAGAAACCTTCTTGATCAAAAAGGCCGATGCAGAGCTTAACTAGAGGTGTAAGACTGCAAAGGAGCAGTGACTGACTCCTGGCAAATCATTAAATTCCCAGGAAAACAGACTAAGCCAAAAGGGACACCAGAAGAAGCAAATGTCAAAAGTTGTGACACAAGCAGGAATATTTACCTGCTGGTTACCTCTTCTAAAAGCAGCATGGGGAATCCAGCTGAACCAGCAAAAAGTGGCAGGAGTAAAAATACATAGATGGTACCGAAACAGATATGACAACGAATTGTGTTAAGTTTGTGTAGTTAAATCCTAGAAACACAACCCTACTTTACAGACAACTCTCAATACATGGCAAGCCTACATGCACTCACCAAAACCCAGGAGTCATACGACACACCTTAGATACACATGTCCCAGTTTTGCACCAAGTACACTGCTTTCCCTATATCTGATCACTCACGCAACCTCGTGGTTGATTTTCAAATAACTGCGTCATTAACGAGCAAATGGGAGTGCAATTACATCCAATTTTTTCAGTGACAGCCACAGAGAATGCATAATTAGGTCTTCCTTACAAGCACTTACAATGTTTCAGTTTTCTGAAGTCTGTATATGCCACAATTATAAATATGTTTTGGACAAAGTCCATTTTGTTCCCAGAGTCTCAACAGAGTAACATTTACCACTAGGTTTTAAAATTAAATGGTTTACTGTTGCACATTAATATTCATATTACTGTAACTCATTACATATGATGGCTGTATTACTTAAAGGAATTTATTTTCATTTTCTGAATGGTGATCAGGTACTACAGATCAGAATATCAGGCCTTCTTGTGTATTGCACGGACTGCCCTAACCTAGTTACTGTGAATTTTAACAGAAAATATCATCTTTTCCTGACCCACTTTAGAAGTGGAAGGTGAGGGGGCGAGGATGACCAAAACCTATCCCCATGGGTTATTTCTTTGCCCCAGCTCTGCCCTCTTTCTTCATAAGAAAACTTGCAATTCCTGCCTGTGTCGAGGAAATGTGAAGGAAGCACAGCTGATGTGGGACGAGGACAGCAGAGCAGTGACAGCAGCAGGAAAACAGAAAAATCAGGTCAGAAGGTATTGCTCAGGTCATCCAGCACAGCCTTCTGCTCCAACTATCACTCAACCACAGCTCAGCAAAAGTAGCTCTCAAAAAACCTACTCAAGACTGACTCTCAAGTAAAACTGCCTGTCCCCTTTTTCAGACTACACAGTGACTGCAAACCTAAACGACCCCTTGAGCGGAGAAACTTTTGAAGCTTCTGTGAACCATTTCTCCCAGAAATTGTTCTTCTCACAATTTCTCCGGTGCACAGAGCAGTGCACTCCAAGTGAAGCACTGCATCGGTCCCGCCAGGGCTCGTGGGAGTACTGAGGGACACTTCTCTGTCTGCAAAGCCGTCACAGGTCCTGCTTCCTTGGGAAACAAGGCTGAGGACAGAGATGTCATCAGAGTTCAAATAAATCATGGAAAATGTGCGGGTGGAAACCACAGCACTGTGAATGTTTTGTGCTGAAGTTTAGCTGAGACAGGAGGCCAAGGGGAAGCACCTTACCAGGCAGGTTCACCCATTTCTCACTGTTTTACAGTTACAGTTCTAGAACTTGGAAACAGTTCTTCCAAACACACACTTAGGGAAAATCTGAAAAAAACATTAAAAATGTCAAAATTTGTCTCATGTCAGAAACTGAAAGTGTATCTTCTTCCTAACTGATGATGACTAACTTCTTACCAAGCTGGCTTTTAAAACAGCTACAGCAACATTTTAAAATACTTACCTCTCATGGCAGACTCTTGTAAACCAAGTGATACCAGCAGTAACTTCAGTTTTAGTTTTCTGGGGTTTTCTTTTGTTTGGCTTTTTGTTTTGGTTGGGGTTTTGGGGTGTTTTTTTGGTTTGGTTTTCCTTCTGTAAGGGGGCACAGCCAGACAAGGGGAAATAAAGGAACACACAAAGCAAAGGTCAGCATGTCAGCAGGAAAAAAAAGTCCCCCATTCGATCAAAGAAAGCACTAAAACCTACCATGACCTTTCAACTAAAGGCTTTGTAAACAATTTGGTTACATACTGTTTACTCAAACATCAACTACTTGTAAATAAGCTGCTTCAGGCTAATCAGGAATGTTACTTGATGTTCATGACCCACTGCCTTATTCTTTAGTAATCCGTTTATTTTACAGAGCAGAGATGCAGAATATAAGCAATGAGAAAAATGTATTTTTTCAGGTCACACACTGTGTCTACAATGACTGAACCATTAGGAATCATAAAGGACTTTGCAAGACCACTTTTACTCAGTAATGCACTAGAAATAAGAAAAGCAGGTACAAAGATAATATAGGCTACGTTCAGTAATTTTGTTTTTCCTCTTTCATGTAATATTTAAAAGTTTTCCATAAAGACAGTAATCATGTTTAATGACAGCTAATTTGAGTTACTTGAAGACACATAACTTTCTCCAGAAAAACCAGAACATTACTTACCAAGGTCACGGAAGATGGAACAACACTAACACTAACAACACCAGTAGAAAGCATGACATGTTTGCAGCCAAGGCAAAAAGTACCTACTGTGAGAGAGAAAATCTGAAACCAGCTGCCTTTTTAAAGACAAATTTATTACTTAATACACCCAGAACATATCATATTAAAAAAAAATTCACTGGAAGTTCAGCTTATGAACATTATAAAACATTTAAGTAATTTCACTAATACACCAGAAAGACAACTAGTTTGCCTGCATTTCTGGGTACCAGAATACATTATTTTCCTTGAACTTACTATTAAAATGTCACACAAATTATGTGAGTTTATCAGATGCAGCTTCCTCAGTATCCTGAGCTCCCATCACAATATAAAAAACCCAAAAAAATCAAAACAAAATTGAGTGATATCAAATCAACAGTCTGATTTAACTGACATCTGTTTTTAATCATGTACACAACTTGACAGCCAACGTGAGGAATGGTGTGAAAATGCAGATAACACAATATTGAAAATTAAATTGCCCTATCATAACATTTGAAAAGTCAAAATTATTTCAAGAACAAGTCTTCTCTCAATATTCCAGGGCAAAGTGTTGCATTTTTTTACCAAAATCTCTGATTTCATAGTCTGATCCCCTTCCAACTTCCCACCAACTGCAACACAGAGGCAATTTTTTTTTTTTAATTAATGAAAAAAGTGTCAGTGTGTTAAGTGTAAATATTACTTTAATAATGTGTCTGGTATTCCTTTCCACCAGTGCAACAAAACTCAAATATTTAAAATGACATGTGTGAATTTTCTCAGTTTCCTGAAATTATTATTTTTTACCAGGAGGATTAGTACTAAAATGTTTCTAAAATTTTACTATATAAAAGCAGTCCATGCAAATTAATCAAGACAATAGTTAATAAAAAAAGGACTTATTCCCTGGTTAGATTTTGTATCCATAAACTGTAGGTCCTCAAAAGCAAGTTTATCACACCTGACTAAATACTGAGAGCCAATCTTACAGTCCAGCTGAAACTTAACAAGACATTTAGTATCTGTATATACAGCATTGGCATTCAGAAGGCTAATTGCAAACCACAGTAAGTCCAACTGTAGCCAGGGGGTACGTGGCAGACACACAGATTTATTCACTGAGCTACCTGCACCACTCTATGGAATCAATCAACAAACATTCAACTAGAAGCATCCAAGTTTATTTAAAATAAAAAGGAAGTCATGACCAACAAGCAAACCGCTGTTGCTGGACACCTGTGTTCTGTGCACTGCTGTACAGCCAGCAACACTTCAGAGTATCACACTGGCTATGAAAGGTACCCTGCAATGAGGCTGGCATCAAGTTGTGTTCATGAAAGAAGTCAAAGGTCCCTACTTGTAGGAAACTCAGACTTACGAGAAAAACCTAACAATAACCACCTTGACCTTGTTACAGACCACTAAAAATCAACAGAGTTCAACTCAGATCTCTCCCTGTGCTGTTCTTACACAGCCATCTTTAGTTTGTTGTATTATAATACCATAGGTGAGAAGATCGTCTTCTTTAAAAACAGATAAAATATTTTTAATACTGCTGACTCCATGATTAGTATAGCTTTCCTGAAAAACTGAAGCAATTGTCTTATGAGAATTCTACCAGAAAGAGCAATGCCTGGTAATGAGATGTATCTTCTCACCATAACAGGAAATTCTGCAAGTTGACATTTAGAAACAAGTATTTTTTTTCCACTGTAGAGTGTGGCAAATAGCCATAACATGACTAATATGGCATACTAAGGCAGCCAATTATGGAACACAAATAAGCAGGAAAAAGTAAATTAAATCCACTCTGGTAATATCTACTATGCAATGAAGGACCTTCTGGTGCTATTGCATATTTTCTTCAATGAGGTGTGGCATGGGATGGGAAATCAAGGCACTCTAGAAGGAACAGATTTGCTCTCCGTTCTTTGTGACTGAGCAAGAATACCAACTTTCTCCATTTATATTTAATTACTTCATTTTGCTGTATACACAATCTACTATGCTATTCTACACCACACACTGAACCAAAGTGCTCTATTTCTGACCAGGTTTGACTGTGTTTTGTAAGGATTGTCATCAGCTTCATGCATGCACTCAAAACCAACTAAGTAACATTAATTTCATCTTGGATCAGCTTGATTTTTTTTTCTGGTTTTAAGTCCCAAGTTTTAGAGCCTGCAACTGTTAAATTCCTTAGGAATGGTAATTAGCCAATGGTAATTTTTGCTCATGTAACATAAAAATGTATAAAGAAAGGACTTTTTTAATAATTAAACTCCCTTCCTGAGCAATAAAAGAAATAACTGATTCCAAATATATTTAATTGAACCTACTGCTGTTTCAAATTCAATTTTTCTTTAATTGGTAACTGTAGTACATGTGAATTATTAACCAGCAATCCCCAAGAACAGGATATAAAATAAAAAGAGAAAAGGCTTCCAATGTAGCTGGAAGATAAACTCGCTTTTTTCAAAACACTCTGCAGAATTCTCCTGCCATGCTGCTTTTTTTATTACCGTCTACCTGAAGTTCTGCTGGAAGGTTTCCTCTAAGGAGCCCACAGAAATCAGCTCGAGGATGATGGTATTATGGGACTTGCCTTCTCTGAAATGATAAAGATTTTCAGAAGGGCTACAGGCACAAGAATCTGTACAGTGACTTCTAAAGAAGCTGAAGAGTAAGCAAGAACTCTTTAAGGGTACTTCTGTTCACATGTGTAACTGCAGCCAAGAATGGTTTCCCCATTAACCCATTAGACAGACAAGAACAAGCTGGAGACATTCCAAGGCACACAGCAAAGAGCAACCACTTAATACCAACAGTGCATAAGCAGTGTTCTAGAACAGCAAGCAACAACTATTCTACCACATTTTTGAATGTTCTTAAGATGCCTACGGTTCTTTCAGCTTTCCAGTGTTTAAACAAGGCTATTATCCCAGTCACCAGCACAATTACGTTAACTGCAGTCAGCACTAAAAGCACTTAATGTTATTCCAAACCTGATGTCACCCACCATTTATCCAAAAAACACTGAACAGACATCCTACTTTGGCAGTTGCCCACACTCACATCAGAAATACATCAGGATTCATTGCAAAGCTGAGCTCTGAAACATCAATGACCAAGGTACACCTGGTACTACTGTGGGGTTTTTTATTTTCCTTTTTTAAACGTTAAGTCCACTGGTTAAGAGGAAATGGCATTTCAGCTCTGCTGGCTGAGGCACACCTCAGCTGAGATTGCAAAAGTTTGTGAAGAACACAAAAAAGTATGTTAGTGGCAAAAGGACTGCTCCACAGGTCTAACAATATCCTTACTATGCTAACACAACACACAGAACTTTACCACATAGCCAGAAAGGTGTGAGTTACTCCTATTCTTTGGAAGAGTTCCTCAGGCTAAGAAGTGCACAACTAAAACCTAAGAAAAACTGAGACCCAGGCATATGCATAAATTTAGTGTTCACACCTCACCAAACAGACATATTTGGAGATCAGTCCATCTTTTGAGAAGCAGCACCATCAGTACCTTCAGCTGCTGCTACAGTTCCTCAGCAGTTCACTTGGTTAACATTACATACCACACCACAGAAGAAGGTATGTCACTTCGTACTACATGGCAATGTGAGCACAAAGATGCTTTTTCCTAGTTATTCATTAAAAAAAAAAATACAGGAAAAGAGTAGTAAAAAGAATAAGCAGCAGAGGCAAACCAAGCAGGCTTTGCTCTTTACAGGTTAATCACTTGCAGGGAAGAGCTAGTAACTATTTCCCACAGAGACATGGGAGTGGTCATATTAAACTGAAGCATTAGGAACACACGATGCTGAGAAAGCTGCCTACCATGGAGGAAGCCAAAATGCAGGGCAGGTCCAGCCAGGTACCAGAGGCAGCAAAAGCAGTTGCAAAGTGACAAGAGGACACCAGGCAGTGTCCGGGCACGAAATCACACTTGACCAGGTAGAAATTAACCACCATGCTCTCAACTATTTTTAAAAAACACTTCTCTTGATACAGAGGAGAAAAAAGCACAGCCATCCTGCATATCAAGTGAAAACATATTTAATTAGCTAAAATGTTGAAATGTCTAGAGTTGAAGATATCAAACTGGCTTCCTATCTTAAGCAGCAAGTATCCTGTGAGGAGATTCCTCTTCCTCTCTTACTCCCTCTGAGAAATATTCACCAACGTCTAGTTAAAGCAACAGGAAATTTTTGAATACTTAGACAGATCTTTTCTAACTAGTTCTTTTTAGTTCAGATTAGAGACCATTTGTCAGGAACTCAGGACTTACTGATGTCCCATCAGAGAACACTGACGTAAGAAGATTGTGCAAGAGGAGCACTTTTTAGTCAACACAGAAACACAGCAACTCATTTGATTAGTTATCAGTTAATAAAAATCACCATTTGAACCACGGCCCCACAAGCACAGCACCCTAAGGGATTTACACACCTGCCTGTTCTCAGTTCACCTCTCTCCAAAAAGACGGCAAGTTTAAATGTCATTGTAATCCCTATTAAGGGTCTTCTGAGCAGACACATGAGAATACAAAAGCCTGCAAACCTGGGAGGGGAAGGACGGGAGAGTCAGTGCAGTGCCATCAAGAGGAGGGACATGCTCTAAAACTGCATCTACTTTGAACTGAAATTGGGCAAGACAATTACAGAAGCATCGTTTGACTTTTAGACTAGGTGCGTCGTCCAGCACAGGAGAAAATCACAGTTATTTTCAGATTATAGTCCAAAACAGACCAAGGTCACTTTATGTTTGACAGTGAAACTCCACTATGCCAGAGAGTTTTGAATCTGGGAGAAAAGGAAAATATAATGAAAGCATGGTCACCCCCACAGGAGGCTGCTCCCACTTTTTCCATTCAGAAATCCACAATGTGATTTCTTAACTTCTGAGTAAAGTGTAAAAAAGAATGTCTTTAGGGGGTAAATTCTTCAAACTCCCATATTTAAGGTTTTGATATTACTCCATATTCAGCTATAATCAGCACCAATATTTTCCTGAGAATTAGATTTATGCAGACCAATTCCTAGTTTTTTCTAGGGATGGGGAGTTAGAATTTTTCCTTTCCACAATGCTCATCCAGGATAGTATTTCTAGAGGGGCAATTTTCACTTTAACAGCCAGACCCAGGAAACCCTGTAACCATCCTTTATGGTATGGACATAAATATTCTTTCAAGCCAGAAAAAGACATCTACATGTGTGAATCACTATTATCATTTTCTACCATGAATCACTGTGTTACAAAATTGCAACCAAATGTTTTCCTGAAACTCTGTCATCGTATCTGCATTACACATTGGTTACTGAAGTACCTTTTATCTTTATTTTATAATCCTTGAGGGATACATGGAGAAAAGCCTAAACACATCCTGAAGTTTTTTCAGTTTCAGTAATTTAGCAAGCATTGGGCCTTTGAGTAAGGCAAACAGATTTCACTGAGCATAATATCTGTCCTGTGATTTCGTCTTCCCACAGAAATTCTGTATCCTGCATTATTTACCCTAAACACTTCTTGAGTTACTTAGCACTGCTAAAAATTCAAAAGGTTACAGGTAACTGCTGCACAGTATGCACTGGACAGTATTTTGGCATGTGACCACTTACCACGCCCAACTAAGCATCACAGGAACAGTCCTCCATAACTCAGACTGAATTTTTGCTAGCTGTATTAAAACATAACGGGTTTAGAAGCCTTTACAGTCAAACTCTGAATAAAAAAAATGCTCAGTGCTAGAATAAGAAGCTGTAACAAAAGAAATTAATAAACTATATGAGCTCATAAAACACAAGTTTCTTAAAGACACCTGAACATGTTCATTCCAAAATTGCTCTATTAGATACCAGTGGCCTGAGAGAAAAGAGTGGTGATCAGGGGAAGAAAAGAAAAATTGCTTTTTTACTGCACCACTTTAGCAGCTCTCAGCATTAAAATATGCCTATTTCCCGTAGCAATGTCTTAATTACACAAAATAAAGTCATATCATCAAGCCATTTATAAAGGCTTTCCAAACTTCCTGAAATTTTTACAGGAACTAAACCAAATGTTTAACATATCAGGATGGCACAGTATCACCTGGAGGATGTACCAGGCTATTGGCTTGGCATATTTGCAATTTGAAGGATGAAGCAATCTCATTTACCATCTATTCCTTCAACTAACCAATCACTGAAGCATATGTTTAAAATTCTTTTACAAGTTTTCACTTCTGTCTAGTGTAGACAGCATAGGGAATATATAGAAAATCCCTACTTGCATGTCTCTGCTCTCTCCCAGTACTAAAGTTTTCTTCAGCATTTAGACTTTTAGAGCCTTGAGGCTTCTTTAATCTTCCTTCTCTCCTTTTCCATTTAGAGACCAAGTTTGATGATTCCACTTTTCAGCTTTAGTTTTCTTCCCTTCCCCATCTAGCACCACAGTAAAAGCCCACCTCTCTTCTCTCACGGTCATTTTCTTTGTGCACACTTAAGCATCCCCAGAGAAACTTGCAAGGCTCACCTTCACTATATCAGGAGTGGCACACAGGCAGGCCACTTTCTCATTCTGCTTGTTCAATGACTCCTCAGTACTAGCTGTGTGCCTCAGTGAAGCAGCATTTAATCTTAAGAACACAGAGAGGCAGGCTACAGGTGAGACCGCAATTCAAAGCAGTGCACATACTTAAATCAGACTTCCCCCACCAAACAGGAGTCTTAAGTCACATGTAAAGAGCTCTCCAAATCACTACCCTCCAATGTTTGTGCCTTCATGTATAATGTTTCAGAGACGACTATATTTAGCTTCCCTTCCATTTTACAAGACATATACAATTATTTCATAGATAATCCTTGCCTGGCTCAGAGTTCTTTCACATTAGAAAAAAGGCAAGAGGAGAGGACACAGACAGATCTTCATACATCATAAGTCATCTAAATACATGGGACACTGATGTTAACTATTCTACTAATATTCCTTGGAAAAGAGCAGATGAGTTCCTCATTTTTAGTTATCTGAACAGAAAAGCATGTCAAATCTTTCATCTGCCACACCTGAAGTAAACCATAGCAACAACTCAAATTTTGCACAACCAACCAACCAACATCTCAAGTCAACATGCAGTTCTGTAACCCATATGGTACTGGAACATCTGGCAAAACTAAGAGAGCAGGTAACTCTTCAAGATCAACATTCCATGTACACCGCAAACAACACTGTTACTTAAAAATAAAAGAATGTTGCACAGAGTAACTCAAACCCACAGAAGTCCTGAGCATTAAAAGCTTCACACAGAACAAACTACCCACTGACAAAAGTCATCCTACACAAACACTTTCAATTTCCTGAATTGAATAGTTGTCACGTACTACTCCTCTTTAACTATGTACACTTTCTGAATACACTAATTAAAATAGCAGGAGACACTCCTGGCAAGAGAAGATCAAAGCAACTTCAACATATAGTTGGAGCCGGATGATCTTTACGGTCCCTTCCAACCCAAATCATTCTAGGATTCTGTTTTCAAGCCCAATGTAATATTTAAACCAAACTTAAGTTACTGACTCTTAAGTTTTATCTCCTTTAACCTACAGCTAACATCATCAGCCCAGGCCTACCTCCTAACAAGCAGTAACACTTTAATGGTCCCTTCACATACCTGGATCTCATGAAAACGTGGTCCTTTCTATCTACATATCCAAAAACGAGCATGGAGTATTTTGCACAGTCATATATATTTCCATCGGTGACATTTAAAAGAGACTTTCCTTTCCCTGTCACTAAATATACACCAGGCTTTGCTGTTTGCCTTTTTACATGTTCACAGTATTAAGAAAATACCTTTTTTACTTTAGCAACCACCATTTTATCTCAACAGATAAAGATGACAAAACAATTTGACCAGAATTGTCAAACTGGGTGTAGTCAAGTTTCCAAGAGCTAATCTGAATGACAACTTCACTAAAATCCACATTAGACACTGCAGAAACAATGCAGGACCTTCTCCAGCTTCAGGGAAATGCTTAATCCTAAGTATCTCTTTATGGAATCATTAAGCAATAAATAGATTAAAAGAATTTGCTACAAACTTAATTCTTCATGCCTTCTTTAACAAGTCTATCCAAGAGATGGAATCAAAATCTTTTTCATTTTATTAGCAGGAAGACAGAATTCATTTGAAAAGGAAAAACCAGACATTTTCAGGGCTTATTTTCTCTTCAATGCTAGAAAATAATTTGCATTGATAATACAAATCACTGTCTCTGGTCTTATTTCACATTAGGCATGACAGCACCACATTGCATCAAAGTACCTTTTCCTTCTCCCACTCCTCATCTCCCCTGCACTAGGTAAACACTGTCTATGGAAAAAGAACTGAAAGCAGTATTCATTTTACAGAGACAACTTAACTTTGGTAAATTGTGCAGTGTGGAAGAATAACACTAAATGTGGAAGAATAACATTAAATCCTTTTAAGTTTCAGTGTTGTTATTAAATCCTACCGATGAGACACCAACAGACCAGAAAATGTTGTGAATACTACCATAAAGTTTACCAAGATAGCTTTTAATACTTCCTTGAGAAACTTCACATACATTTCTACAAGGAAGATTTACATTTAGTATACAAGCTACTTCATTAAAAAACTGAAAATCAGTTCACAAAATTTAGTCTGTTCCAATCTTGTTGACACGCAAGGAAAAATAAGTAGAGCTTATACAGGACGTCTGCAGAAGTACATGATGAAATGGATGTTTTCTGACCAGCTCTATCAGGATTGGATTTTGCACAGAAGGAAGAGACAGGCACAACTGAATTGAATGGTTTCCTGTCATAATTTAATTTGTCTAAACCAAGGAAGTGACAACACCAGAAACCCCATTGTGGCAGTAGAAGTAATTGCCAATTACTCTCCTCCGCAGTCTTACCTTCATTCTTGGAAATATGTAAAAACTATTTTTTCCCCATGAATTACATTAAATCAACAATTTGTTCTACCATGAACATGCCTTAATCTAAATTAATAAAGAGTTAAAAATGTAGAGTATGAAGTGGGTCCAGAAGTTCAGTTTCATTCACAATTTCAATGAGGTTTTATCACTAGATTACAGTTCTATTCTGGTACAATCCCTTGATCTCATCCCCTTAGCCTGAAAGCAAAACATTTGATTAAAAAGGAAGATAACTGAATTGAATCATATAAGACAGAATTAAAGATGCCTGAAAGTTAACCTCGCTAGGAATTTATTTTTTTTAAGTAGTAATAGTTTACATCAACAAGAGCCTACATTTCATTCAGGTCTTTTAATAAGAATTTAAAAACTAGTTTCTCTGGCCTTTCTCAAGTTACTCTGTATTTCCAGTGTTACTAGAAATTAAAAGTGCCCGGGTAAGAGCCGCAGTACATGATTAAAGCATTGCCATGATAATATGCTTAGCCCTGCACCGTAATTATTATTTGAAAAAATAATTGCCCCTAAGGTGAAACAATTCTGCCTGTTAATTTTATATATAAGCTTTTAAGCTGCATGCACACCTCAGTGTGCAAGAGGTATTCGACATGTTCACAGATCAATTCAGCTTGCTGGAAGGAATATAGTTATAAACGTTACTCAAGGTTGTGGATTTTTTTATAAAATACAAATTACCTCTAAAACAAGGCATTAGCAGATTACAGAGATGAAATCTTTTGAGCAACCCTAATTACTTCATACTGAGCAACCCTACTCCAAGGTGGAAAAAAAGAGTAACAGAAGCATTCCTAATCCTTTGCATGTGGCCAACAGCACAGGGGCAGTGTGTGCTTCCCATGCACGTAGATGTACTGGCTAATGTAAACTACAGATTTACTGGTTTATAAACCTCAGTCTTGAGTCCCTGTAGCTTTGGGGACACAGCTTCTCAATGTTTACTGCCTGGAAATAGCACGATGAAGCCACAGCAGCAGCATTACAACGTGGGCGTTCTCAGCCCTCAGTCCTGCGGCGAAGCCCACGCTGCCCTGTGCTCTGACTTGGTGCCACACCCTCCCAGCCACGGATTATAGTGGTTCTTCAGACTGAGGATTTCTTCACCCTTTGCATTATCAGAAAATGCTGTCATAGTACTTCTCCCTTCCAGCTTAATCAAAGACTACTCCCTCCTAGGAGCAGAGAAACTCATCTCAGAAAATTACCTCAGCCCTGCCAGGCTGTCCAATCTTTTCAACAACTTCCAGCCACTGAATAATTTAACATGATAGTCTACACGTTAAAAACTACACTAAGATTGAATTTCACATTTAAAGGCCCTCAAGGCTTGCACAAAGTGCTTCAGAATGCCAGAACACATGAAGTCCCCCTCTTCCTGACGCAGTGAACACTTAGTTGGATGTTGCACATAGAGCAGCTACAAACAGACAGAAACAATTACAGAGCCTTCTCCTAGGAGAGGGGAATGGCCCTAAGAACCCCCAGGACTTCAGTCTCATCTGAATTAAACAAAGCAAACCAATGTAGGACCAGACCCATCACCACCCTACCACATACAACCACAGTGCTCAGCTAGTGCATGGACAGAGGTGCACTGAATGTTTTTTGGAAGAAGACATTATAAACTCATTAACAGTATTATTATTACAAGTTTGCTGTTGCTGCAAGCATCTAGGCTTCAACAGAAGATCAGTTCTGGAAAAGACTTAAAAACAGAACATAAGCCTTTATTAGTGCAATAGGACGTGCACAAAATAATATCTAGGAGTTAGGAGTCATTCCTCTTGCATTTAGTCTGCTCCAAGTTAAGGAGCAATTACTGCAGCATTCCTTTCATTAAGGATGTTCAAGATTCCATCCCAACATTATTAACTGAAACTCCGCAAACTCACAGTATGCGCTGCTCACACAGGGTGTCTTCCAGCAACGTCAGCCAAATTCAACATTTCCAGTGTTCGATGGGCTTTTTTGTGTGTGTAAATTTTGCATTTAAAAAACCCTTAAAGCATACAACGACCCTGTCAAATATTGGAGGCAAAACAGATTAAAATACTAGTTGATTTTCTGATTATCCCTGCCATAAAAATGAGTCTTTTTGTGTGTTTATTCTTTCATTAATATAAATAGCTATATGCTTCGATTTTTAAATGTGAGGACAGCAGGAATGTTGATTTAAAGAGAGATCCAGCTTTATGACAATTCAATAATCAGATGTTACACTGTGTATCTGCCATTTTCTGGTTTAAGCAGGGGTTCTTATTATTTCTAAAGATGATAAAAGAAAGATCACTTTCTTTCATCTCAAAAAGCACATGCCCAACTGTCTACTTAAGCAATAAATGTGCAATATCAACACAGAGAGTGAGTTAGAACTTCATGGCAACTACACCTCCAAGCACAAAGCAGCAGATTAATTTCTATGTTGGACATGTCACTGCAGTAATTATTTTCCCCCAAATATGACAACACTATCCTCAAGCACAGAAGTAAGGTTTTTTCCTGATTTGCAATTCTGCATACAAGATGGAGTGACTTGTAGTAGACTAGTGTGCATTCATTTGGAAAAGATACAGACAGAAAGACATATTCATAAAATAATTTTTAAAGTCATTTATGTTTTAGCATTATGGCAAGAAATAATATGCAGTAATGAGCACCAGGCTTGCCTTCAAAGAGTAACATCTTTCCAAGGGAGAAGATAGACATTCCATTCAACCAGCATAATCCCAAGCACAACCAAGTGGATGAAAGCTGTAAACATCCACAAGTCCTGCTCACCTTTTCCCACCTCTGAAAACATGGGAAGCAATGGATGCTTACACACTATAGAGACAAGCACCTGAAAGGCTGAGAGTGCAGTGCCACGGCAACCCAGATCACAAGCAAAGGGCAGTCTAAGGAACACCACAGAACCAAATCAAACTCAGGAGTAAGACACACTAAGGGAACAGCTCCAGGTGTTAAATAACACTTGAGACAGTCTGTACGGAACATGTACAGCAAATTATAATTGATGCAAGCAGCAGTGTGAACCACATGAGTATTATGTTAAGAGATTCAGCTACTCCTAATTACTTCAACAACTCGTGCAAGTGTGTTAATGGAAATCCTAAAAAGCAACATTGACATACTATTCAAAAATCAGAGTCTCAAATGCACAATTCAATACAGATCAGACTGCAAGTCCTGAAAAAAATATAGTAAAAATCTTATTTTATACTGAAATATCTCATTATGTGAGAACTCATTTTTTTAAAAAAAGTGTAAGTGAAGCAAGGTATCTGACAAAGACTTTCATTAGTGCTGTAATCAAGTACCACTACATTTTTACTACAAAAACATCTCGCAAGGCATGTGCAGCAATATATCTCAATTACGAAGACCCAGGCTAAACATCTGCTGTTACAAATTCAGTTGCAAGGACGGAGAGAACTGAATGAAGTTGAACAACATAAATTTAAAGCAGAGAGGTCTCAGAGAACTTATTTTCCATGTATACTGCCAGATCAGCAGCAAAGACATTGCAAGAACAAACCTGTAAAAATTCTGCTTTCTATGACTATCTTTTCTGTGTGTCTTCAAAAACTGGAAAAAAAAAGTAACTGAACCACAAGCCAAACTCTTACATAGTCCCCAAAAAGGGTTCTGAGTACCTCATTTGACTGGCATTAATCTTTACCTTATTTATACCATACTATTCTACTCAGTGAAAAGCTATGTTATATATTACCTAGGCATGTTATGCTTGATCCCTTTCTCTCAGGTTTCTAATTCAGTGTTGCCTTGCAGCATAACACATAAGCATTCACAGTAATTATTTCTATGTTGTGACCATATTTTCTCTTAGACAGTGGTCAAGTGAATATAATTTCAAATAAAGTCGATTGATCATAGCTTCTGTTACTATGAAGTAACAGTTGCCTACTGTACCAGAAGCATTACTTTTTTAGGGTATTAGAATGTCTCAATTTAAAATGGCTCTATGCTTGTTAATGTAGAGTTGCAGCCTGCTTAAAAATTAAATGGTTAGCCTATAAATAGATTTATAAACAGGTTACAGAAATATACACATGACATTTAACTGCTCTGGAGCAGCAGCCAGCCAGCGAGGCAAGGAGATGCCTGTCGAATAGCAGGGGTTAAAGACATTAGAAGTACCTGAGACAAGTAAGCTGCATTACTTTACAAAAATTGCAGGCTTTTATACTTCTTCTACCCATTACTGGATACTTGGTCTTATCACACTGAAATCTCAGTAAGTTACTTTCTGAATAGCACTGTTTTTCTAATTGTCTTCTCCCCCATACTAGGCCTCTCATCATTAGGATCGCAAATACGCTAAATGATTATTAACAAATCAACATCAAAAGAAGAAAAAAAAAAAATCACATCATCTATCCACATGCTACTCAACACCAGGGAAACAATCTTCCAGTCTAACTTTCAATACACAGTTAGCTTTCTATATGCGTATTTAGCTGTCTTTTATATCAAACATACACCAAGTGTTTCCTAACATTAAATACAAGGCATGTATGCAACACATTTAATCATTAATTCTAACACTATAATAGCTAACAAATCATTAAGAGTTCACCCAGAATG
Organism: Margarornis squamiger; assembly: GCA_035222235.1. NCBI lineage: Eukaryota > Metazoa > Chordata > Aves > Passeriformes > Furnariidae > Margarornis > Margarornis squamiger. The sequence goes on from JAWWTY010000088.1 coordinate 52,015,701, forward strand.
CCAAGAGAAACAGGATAACCAATTTACCTTTTGACATTAATCAGCAAGAAGGGGAGTACATTTGTGTGGTTTCATCACTTGGATTACCTGTATTTTTTTCTAACTGAAGAACATAAATCTGTTAACAAAGTGGTCGTGACATTTCTGGTGTCACGTGCTGCTGCAGAGAGATCAACAAAGCGTGAACTTCAACTTGTCAGATAAAGAGAAGCTAATATTCAAGTGTTGCAGCTCAAAATTTGCACTTCTTAAAAACAGAGTCTAAATACTTGCTGTTAACATGAACTCACAGATCTCCTCCCTTTGTTCATCTAGTGTAATCCATCATGCAGGTAATCCAGTTCACTTCCATTTGGTTATACTGCCTGCAGGATTATTCCACATATATTGTAGACTCTGGACTAAACTGTTCCTCGGTGCCCAAAACCTACATATCTTCTTTTCCAAGTAACTCATCCGCTAGTGAATATCTAGAAACCTTTTCATCAAATTTTAACTTCACAACAAAGTAATATGGAACAGCATAACATTGCAAGAGGGGGAGGTAAAAACAAAAATGCTGAGTTTCTTGCAGTTGTGGAAATTCAAGGTCTAAACAGATAATTAATGGTGCAAGACTGCAGTCTTACTGATGCCTGCTCTTCGGGGTTTAAAAGGATATTTTAATGCTGTCAATGCTATGTTTGAGGAGCCTGCCACTAGCAGCATACCTTGAAACACTTCAGCTTCTAAATCATTTACTTCAAAAATAAAATAAAAAAAAAAAAGAGCACAGAGCTGTATCCCCAGTGACTTAATGATCAAATAAATTCCTCATAGGCAGATGCAACACGGCAACAAGTACAATGGCTTAGAATATTCAACAGCAACCTAATGTAGTGTATCATCAAAACAGACAGGGAAAACTAGGTATAGCAAATCACACAATTTTCTCTGGCCTTCCAATTAAGCTAGACAAATATTTAAGAAGTTATTTTGGTAACATTTGTCTCTAAAAAAACCAGATTACTGGATTCTAACCATGCTTTCTGCTATCCCAATATAAAAGGAAAGTAATTACGGCTTTAAGATCTTGTCAGCATAAATTTCTTCACAGAGTCACATGGGACCAAGTCTTTTCAGCAGCCATGTCTACGCATGCTCACTGGCTTCCCGTTTAAAGCCCTTACAGGATTTAAAAACCAGATTCTTCTACACTGATCCAATACCAACCTAATGCCTGTACTTGAATAATCTATCGGATCTGAAGCATACAGTCAAGATGCTCTTATCCTGACTTAAAATCCCTGCAATCTCAGTTGAGGATGTTACCAAGTCTGAATGAAGTTTCTGTTCATGGGAGAAGTTTTAAAGCTGAACAGATACCTACACCCGAGTCTGTAGCAGGCTGTAATGAACAACTCAAGTAGAAGAGTACAGTTGCTGCCTTCAGAAAGGAAGCCAGTGGAAAGCAGGCCCAGATTCCTGCAAGTTTATCACACACCTCTTCAACACACATGTAGAGAAGTTGAGTATCCACTAGAGATTTTATGACCTGTAAGGCTATTAACTAGTGGTGACAGCCTGGACATGCTGGGCCATCACCATTACTGTCAGAGAGTAGGTTAATGACACACTAATGACAGGCTGTCCATAGTTCAACTTCCTCTGTACCAGAGAGGGTCCACTTCAGTGGTTCTCTCTACCAGGATACACACTGACATATTAAAATGAGAAAGTGGGATGTTATGCAGAGATTAATCATGTTTCCAAGCTCCAGGATTTTCACATGCATTCATGAGTCCTCCAAAACCTAAACCTGAATTTCTAAGCAGCATTCATAATAGACTCGTTGTAAAGGTAAGAGAGATTAAAGATGTTCCTTTTTCTTTTGGTTTTCTGAATCTAGCTACTCTGACCACCCTGGAAATACCTTCAGTTTTCTAGTCAATCAGTTTTTCACCGAGGGATAGACAATCCAAATCACAGTGTCTCAGATAAAATGGCTTGATTATTGGGAGAAATCCGTAACACTGTGATTTGGCTCAGTTCTCTCCTAGGTAATGGTAGTTTAGGAACCTGTCCCAGTGCTTTTCAACTGCAAGTATTCGCTTGTTTTAAGAAGTCTCAACTGTAGCGAAGCAAGAGATAACGGGAACATTTAACCAGAAGCAAATGGATAAGGGAGTTGCATTCCAGGAATATCACTGCTCCATTAGCCAGTCATGCATATGAACACATATGAATCTTTTCCATCTGCTGCGCATCACTAAATGCTTTATGAAAAGAGGTTAACACTAGGTGTAGAATAGATAGCAGCGGTTTGCACAAACAGCAGTCTGGCCTCACTGTGAAGTTGGTGCGCTTACTATACGTTAGACAAACAGTGATGCTGCAACATGTGTTCCACATACACTTCCCTTTAGTATGCACATAAGGAAACCAGTACCACCATCCAAAACCTCAGGTGACATAGACACTGGCCAAGTCTTAGTCTGAGGATACTGAGCAAAGACACTAAAAAAGAAAACTGATGTGTTCAGGCAAGCAAAGAACAGACAGATAAGGAAGAAAAGCAAAAGCTCAGTCAACAGACATTAATACACCTTCTCAAATGTTGAGACTAAATTTGGCAAGGTAATCAATCTGAGAACTTAGAAATTTTATAAGCAGTCTCTTTTTTTCCCTGCTTCTTCTTTTACAGGTATTCTCTTTGCAATGCAAAAGAGAAGTTACTGGAAAAATCTTCTATTCAGCTGCTGGCTTGACAGATGCCCAGTATCTCAAACAACCAAAGTGCCTCTTCAACTAAAAACAGCTTAAACAGAAGAAACTGCATCAAACTGCTTTTCCTCTTTTCTGACAGTCTTGAGGCCACTGTACAGATGCCAAGCCAACAATCCTTGCAAGAGAATTTTCAGAATTCCTGCAGTTAGGTCACACAAAACGGACGTATTTTTTCCCCTCTTCTCTTTAATTACTGCAGTTCAAAAACAGTGATAATAGTAAATTATCTTCAAGTAAGTGAAAAGCAAAATACCAGCTATACCAGAGTACTGATAATCTGCAGTAGCAAAGATTCCTTTAGCAGCTTTTTGAAGGAGCAGCCCATCAATGTCACTATTTAAGGTCAGCATAATACTATTCATGCAGTGGACTTTCAGTGTAGACACTTTTTTTACAATACATCATTCTTATTCTTGGTAACACCATACCCTTACAGTAACAAGACAGTTACTGGTATGCTAAAAAATCTGGGTGTTGCATTTAGACATTAGTATCAACTGGCCCTTCTCTCGAGATCCTTCCGTAAATGCATTAACTGAAGAAAAATAGTTATCAGCTGTCAGCAAAATTTTACCACTAGCTTCCTTTGCTCTCCTATGCCCTATTTTCAATGAAAGCATAACTTGTCAAAGGAAAAAAACCGCAGCAGAGATTTCAATGTCTGTATTATTACCAAGAACTAAAACTTGACTGACTTGCATTCAAAATTCATCACTGTCTTGTAGCACAGTGCATACAGATAATAAATGCATTCCTCCTTGGTCTACACACCACAAAACCACTGCTAGGCAGAAAGGATAAAGTGTTTTGATTCAGACTGTGAGACTAGAGGAGAATGAACAAGGTCTCACTAGAAGCATAATGCCACTATGAAAAGACTTCTATGCATGGTAGTCCTTAGCAGACAAAATGACTAATACAGAGGTGATACGCTAATCCACATTCTGGAAAGTAATTATACAGTGCACAAAATAGCTCCAAAAAACCAAAAAATTCAAAACCAGCAAACCCCAAAAAAACTAAACCTAAAACCTTTTCCAGACTCCCATACTTATTTTTTTTTTCAGTAGCTCATAGAATCACACAGCTTTAAACAGTTTTAAAGCAATATGTCTGCTAGCACCAGCAATTTTTCCACTCAAAAATCTACTTTATACATATGTATGTAAGGACCTGCTACTGACATTGCAGGTAAACTAGCCATATTCCAAGGAAATCATTAAATTATGTCCATGCAATTAAGCCAACTATTTTTTTCCTCTTTGTTTTTAAGTAGTCAAAATACCTCTTGCTTTACTTGTAAAAAGTACTTACCTCTTCACCTTAAAATGAAGACAATCAAGTTTAGCATCCAGCTGAACACATGCACCTCTGGAACTGAAGCATCATTGAAAGAATACAATTGCTTAGAAAAAAGCTTACCTAATTTATCTAAGGAAACAAGCACTGGTGGCTGAATTAAGGCAAGAACACCACCCATAGAAGATAAAAGTAGCAACAACTACTGTGGAGAAAATAAAAATACGGGAAGGAAAAAATCCATCTCTACAAAACCAATTCTGTACAGGCTTAAACCTATACCAGGGCTATAATACAGCTGATAAATCAGCCACACTAGTAAGTGCTGGAGGCTGAAACCAGGCACAGAGCAACAAAATGAAGGCAGCAAATCACAACTCCAGGTGCATGACTGCATATATTAATCACGCCACATGAACATGGAATGGAGCCATCAAACTGGACAACCTCAGGCCAGTGTGCTGCACACCACCAGAGAAAACCCCGACACCAGTCCTGTACTGCAGGTTTCTTAGCACACCACTGCAACATTCTTTCAAACCAGTCCTTGCCCTCCCGCAGAAAGGAAATTTATAATCAAGAGAACAATGGAAAAATAGATGGCTTTCTTGCACCTTTCCTGAGAGCACACCTGTTATGAGAAAAAAATACCTTAACCCAATTAGTCATGGCATTCTCAATCTTCCCTATCAGATTACAGCATGATTCTGACCTCCACGCAACTCAAATCCTAAACTCATACACAAATATCCGTTAATGAGACTGATTGATTTAGGATGACCAATAGGTTTTGAATCCTTGGCAGTAAGATGACCAGTGAATCCAGCTTCAAACACGCAAATCCTCAACTTTTGCCATTAAAGGCTTTTTCTGGGAATCTTTCCTTATAAAGCTAAAAATAATGTCAAAAAAAAATTTAATTAATGCTATGTCCCCCTGCCACATACTCCTACTCTTAAGATACTTATAACATCCACCTTAGACAAATTCAGCGGTTTTTTCAAAAATATATTGAAATAAAAAATAAAAATACTGATTTGTAAAGATCTCTCAACTGACCCCATTTATTAGACTAATCTTGTCCCCTTGTAGTAGAAAAGGAAGTTATACCTTTACCTAGAAGAACCAAGAGGCAGCAGTGAGGTTGCAGCAATAACTAGGAGATTGTGACAGATAATCAAATTTTTTCAAGCTCTCATTTATTCCACCTTATCCATAACACTATTTGATACCCTCACTAAATAAAAGAGAAGCCTTACTTTTTCACACAGTAAAAGTGCATCTCACTTTGGAGATGCACCCAGTTCAAAAGCAACACTCTATATTATGAAATCAGTATCAATGTCACTGTTTACACTTAGTAGTTTTCAAATGACAGATTTTTCTTCTTACAAGGTGACAGCTGACAGACAGAGACAGCTTGTAGCGCTACAGGGATAGCTGTTAAAAGTCCCATACCTGAACCCACTCATGTTCAGCTCTACAGAACTCAGCAACAGTAGTACCCACTTCCCTATATACAGTCAGGGACTTTGGGGAGTGGCGGGGGGGAAAGCTAGAAAAACATTTTACACATACCTTAAGTGACTTTCTAAAAATACAGTTTCATAAAGAAATCATGCCCAGCTCTTCCTAAAGGAGCAGTAACATAACTGCATACCTACTGCAAACAATAAAACACTTACGAACCCACTCTATGTTTCAATGGCAGTACTGAGATCATTTGGAAACCAACATCAATGGCCACTTCCAACCGCTCTGCAAACAAGACATTACCTTGTGTCAACTTTACTCTTCATAAGATATGCAGATATTACAACAATTGAAGTAATTTCTTGGCATTGTTACATAGCGAGACCACTGGGCACATTTAGAAAAAAAGTAAGTTTAGAGCTGGGAAGCCAAGAGCCCAGCATTGGTTTCCAAAGCTGATGTTAAATGCATTTAACTGTAAACCCAGTAAGAGCTTATAGAGCTACATTCAGGAAAGAAAAAAATACATATATTTGCAAATTGAGCAGAGTTTCAGCTGCCAATCTGTGTCAGCCAAAAGTGCACGGAGCTACATCTACCTAAATGCATGTAACAACTGTTTTTCAGACAATTTCCTTTTAGAGAGTTTTTGAAATGCAATATATATATATGTAAACTGTTGAGGCCTTGGCCAGCTGCCAGACACCCACTCAGCCATTCCCTCACTCCCCTCCTCAACAAGACGGGGGAAAATAAGATGGAGAAGTTCATGAGTCAAAATACAGAGATCCCTCATCAATTACCATCATAGGCAAAGCAGGTTCAACTTGGGAGTAATTAATTTAATTTACTTCAAATTAAAAGACAGCTGGCTCATGAGATACAAATACTAATTAAAAGCATCTCCTACTTTTTTCAAAGCTCAACATCACTCCTTCATTTCCAACTCCACCTTTTTCTACCCGAGCAGTGAAGGCAATTCGGAATGGACACTGGAGTCATTCCATAACAGCTCCTCTCTGCCACTCCTTCCTCCTCATGATTTTGCCCTACTCATCATAGAGGGCACCTCTGCATCCCCACCCGCTGCCAGCACCAGGCCACCCATACCCAGTACAACTGCACTTTCTGAAGGGAAACAACAGCACCTGGGAAGGACTTCATGTCCTTACTGAAGCTGAGCAAATGCAATGGATTTACAGAGGTGCTGATGAACCCCAAACCTGTATTCCAGCTTTAGAGAGCCAAGGAAGGCAGACAGCTTGCCATTTTGCCAGGCAACAGAGATTTTGATTTTTATTTACAGACACCCCCAGCAAATCATGCCTGCAGCTACCAAGACCAAACTGTGCAAAGACACCCTACAGTCACTAACAGCACGTGACAGGAAAGTGGAGAGGAAAAACAGAACTTCACTCCCTTAAACAATTTCAGCCAGATACTAGGAAGCCTCAAAAATAGCAGCATTACATCTATGTCTAACCAAGAGCCAAGCAATGAAGGCTCAACTCACCTGTGTTACCTCCATCTAACACTGGCTTTACCTCATGCCATTTTACATGACCCTACATTTCATGCCTGCACAACCACAAAGAAACACTTAAGTAAGAGCCAATAAGCAAGAACACTCTACCGTGCATGATGAGCACAATAAAGTAAACCAGATGATGATAGTTTTGGTAAAATCTTGCTATAAAAGCCCTCCAAGTGCTTTAGTGGTTAGTTGTATAGTGCTGAGCTGCAACTCCAAACACTCAGGAGCTGCGCTGAAGCAATCACCAATGTATAGGACACCACTCAAACCTCAGCAGGCCTTCTACTACATCTCCTACAAATGCAGTCACCAGTATTTTAACTGCTATGTCTGTAGCACAAAACCTTCAAAGTCATTTACCCTCACTGCCACTTCTACTTACATTATTTGTATCTTTAAGGTATATGCGTATGCTTATAAAAATCTTGCAAGAAGAGAAAACTTATAGTTGTCCAGCACTAAAGGAAATGAATACAGCCATACTATACATTTCTATGTACAACATCTAGCAATATATGATCTGCAACATCAAAAACAAAAAAGCTTATTCTGAAGATTTCTAGTATATAAGTATCATTAACCCAGTGAAGACCAATTATCTCTTACACACATGTACTAAAACTCTGTGGTTTCAGCAAAGTCCTCAAATCCTAGCTTTGTAACTAGAGTAAACAAACATCTATTGTTATGGGAATGTCTTTTGCCCACAGGTTTATTGAAGCAGCTTAACTAGCTTTACTTGGATAGTATCTGAGCAAGAAGAGACGCTGCACAGTTATCTTTACCAAACTGCAGGAGGCATCTGTTAGCAGTACCATCAGGAGTGAAAACAGACCAAGCCGTTCTACTTGTCAACACCCGCTAAAGTATAGGGAAGACTATCTATTTTTGCATATTTGTTTATGTACTTACATCATCTTTAAGGATTAAAATCATGCACAGTGGTATTGCTTTGTCTCCTAGGAGATGGGCAAATCTATTTAAAAGCAATCATACCTAAACATAGTGCCATACACGAACCACATGTAGTTCCTATTCAAAAAAAATTAATGCAGAGAGAAACTTAGGCAAGACATCTAGGAGGTGGTTTACCAAACTCAAATCTAAACAGAAAGGATTAACACACCAACCACCTGTTAATTCTCTCATGAAAGCACATTACCTCAACAATAACCAATGAGGACAGAGGGAGTAATAACTAACGAAAAACACCACACCCAGACGTTTCAACTGAAATGATTTGGTGTTCACAGTGTAACCGAAGCTCCAAAGGCAGCTCTTGCAAACACATTCAACCTAAGCTTATGCAGAAAAAAGTGTCCATGAATCAACTGCTGCCTGAAGCACAACACTTATTAGAAAAATCTGGCCAGATGTCCAACCACAAACTTAGGTGGCTAAACAGGGCTGATCTGGGTGCCACACCGTCAATACCCAAGGCACCTAAAGCCTCTAACAAACCCTGAGGCTTACCCAGGTCCTGTACAGCTGGCAGTGTACGAGGTCATCAACCCTTGCAATCGGGCTGGTGTTGATCTGAAGTCATTTGCTCCAAAACACATACAATGTGAAGGTTGTCCTCAACATTTCATACCTCAAATTCATTCCCCTTGCTTTGTGGTACATTCTTGTGCAGGCAAGGTTCTTTCTGTTTCCTCATTTGTTTTGTAGGAACAAGATGTCTGCAAAATGTCTATCTTCATATAAGGCTCATCAGCAACTGTAGGATCCTTTTTCCAGAAGCTGTATACATGAAGTTTTAGTGTCAAAAAAACTTTTCTGCAACACAGTCTATTAAAGCTCTCAAAAGGAAACAACTAAAGGAAAGGCATTAGTAACAAGTTCATCACTAGCATTAAAATAATTTTTTACAATAGCAGCAGGGGCTTTTATTTATTTTAAAGAAATTCAAAAAGCATGGAAGATTCCAGTAACTGCAATTAGATACAGACAAAATAAGAGGACACCCTTACCTTGAAAAACACTCCCAACTTGTCTGGATTAAAGCCCAGGTTCTCAAAAATGTTTAGTTTGCTAACTCCAATTCTGTCTTCCACTGACAGATCTATGACTTACCTACATTTATCATCTGCAGTTTCTACAATTTACTTTCTCTTAACCATGTCAAAAAAACATACTATTTATGAGAGTCTTATTGGGAAAGCACAGCTGGAATGAAGGTGCTTTACCTCCTACTGCTACAAAACCTGTCTCTACCTGCTTGTAAGTCACCAGGGCATGTATAAAGTGCAAGGCTATTCCTCTGCTGTGCACAAGGTACAATGCCCCGGTTTCTGGCACAGCTGCTCTCTTGGGCAGCACACAGGTGAGGTAATGCAGGGCTGCAACAGCGGGGTTTGCACCTCCCTGCTGTTTGAGTGGCTACCAACATACCAAAGTTCAGATGTATTTTTCCTCACCATCAAATAAGCTTACACCTAAAGCGCCTGACAGTGTGTCTTCAAGTTTTTGCATGTTTTTAACATATTACTTTCTTCAATTTGTGTTCAACAGTCCTGTTAATAAAAAATAACAGATGCATAAAGTTTATTGAACACTATGGAGAATGTTTTCCCTAGTGCACTTCATTATACCTTAACCCAATCTCTTTCTTTATCCTTCTCCCCTCACATCTTTACTGTAGGACCACCACTATCTGAATGTAACCCTTAAAGTTTCAGCTGCTTCAGTCTTTATTTACTAGTTATTACCTCTGATGAGAGCTTAAAACTACACATGCTGACTTTGGGTGGAAACAAACCAGGGGAGACCACAAAAGCATTTTTCAGGAGGGAAGGTAACACTCAGCATAGTGACAGCATTGTAAGCCAGAGTGGATATGGGAGGAGCTGCTGAGTCCCTGGAAGGCAGGGAGGCCCTGCAGAGAGACCTGGGCAAATGAGAGGGCTGGGCAATCACCAACCATAGGG
>JAWWTY010000088.1:52036124-52133924 GCA_035222235.1 Margarornis squamiger
TATCCCCTCTCCCCCCGATCCCCGCTCCCCTCCGATCCCGATCCCCGCTCCCGGCGCGGAGCAGCCGCAGGTGTTTCAATGGTCGTAGGGTCTTTCCGCCCCTCGCTTCCTTCGAAACGGAGCTCCCAGCACCTTTTCGCCGCGGTTTTGCCGGCTTGCCGCAGGCTGCAGATGCCTACTTACGGTGTTGTATCAAACGAAGTCCCTTTGGGTGTTTGACTTGGAAACGGGCGTCGGCAGTGGGATTTGTGAGCAAGCTTTCAGAGTCATTGAAACCAAAGCAGATCACAGAAGTTAGGCACCTGAAAGCTTTAGCAAATCCTCCCATACAACTCCTAAGTCTTTAAATGGCTTTTAAACCTAGTTATCCTACCAATTTTTAAAATGTTCTTTTAAAATATTTTGAAAAGATCCTTTTTTTCTTCTGTGCTGTGAACATAGGTCCTTATCTAATGTACTAATATTATATATGAATGTATACCTCTGTACACCAGAACCTTACTTGTTTATGCCCTGACCCTGGATTAATCCAACTGTGGAGTCAAAACAGACTGTGAGCTTTTGTAATGAATGAAGTCCCACAGCGTCACTGCAGATTTCGCAGAAAAGGAAATGTGAGCACAGACCAGTTATTGATGTGCTCCAGTTGACACAGTACATAGTTATTGAAAATAGGAACCAGAACGCAAGTATCCACGTTTTCAGATTTCTAATTTGACTGGTTTATCCAGTATTCCCAGATGGTAAATGAAAAATTATTATTATTATTGTTGTTCTTATTAATGTTATTAATAATATTCTTATTAATGTTAATATTGTTGTTAGTATTGCAACTATATGGATGATCAGATTAATAGTTGAATGAAAAACAATTACATAAAATTTTTCAAATCTCAGGCCTTCTCTGCTTCGAGCAAGAATGCTGTATATTAGGTTGTAACAATGCTCATAGCTCTTTGTGATTTCTAGTCAGTACTTAGATCAGACCCTTAAAAGTTAATTTATTGTGGAAGAAGATTGTAGTAATCACTAGGGGCAGAATTCGACCCAGAAATTTAACAATACCAACAGCTAAGGGTACATGACATATAGAAAAACTCATTTTGGCTAAATGAATGACATACATAAACAAACCTAACTCTAATAATTGTAACTAACCAGTGAAAAGAGTTATTCCTCAGTACTCCAGATTCTGCACATGAGCTGTTGTATCTCCAAAACCCAGACTTATTAATAATTCTTGACTCCTTGGATTTTAAAGCCAAACCTCTTCCAGTCAGATTCTGCCTCTGGTTTAGTATCATTCTCACAGCAGAACAACTGACTTCATTTCCTACCTATTCTTCACAATGTATAAGGAAATTGCCAGGTGGTGAAAAGCAACACTGGAGGTCTGTCACTTCTTTTTCTTGCTGCCAGAGATGAGACTGGGAAAAATAGAGCTTAGCCAAAGCACTTCTACACTTCAGTTATTACCAGCTGCCAGAACAGCCTCTAATCTGGGTGCTGCAAGGAATGCATTAGAGTAGTCACTGAACTGCTCTAATTTATGCCATAAATTGAAATCTAAGAAGGCACTCAAATTTTATTATATCACCCCAGAGTTACAGAAGACAAGTGACAGTATTGTTCTGCTCTGGCCTGTAGATTTTGCCAGATCACATGCTCTGCTAACATCTTACACAAACAGAAGGGTGGTGCTATGCTGCCTATAGGTGTTAAAAGGGAGCTATAGATAAAAGCAGCAAAGAGAAGTTTGCCTCATTTTCCCTCATGGGAAAAGCACTATTCCTACCATTTCACCATTACAAATCAGTGATGCACTTTGTAGCAAAACACTGAATATCTGGCATGACTTGAGAAGCTCATTTTGGAAACATTTGTTGAAAAGCTGTCCATATTTAATAAGCTTTGAGCACCTCCTGTCATGCATTGGATTCATTTGGTGGAGAGTATGGAGAGAAGGGTGTAGCTCAGAGTAGTCCACGATCAAATGTAACAGGAGGCAGGCTCAGATTTGGAAACATTCACCCATTCACACACTTTTTTCCACCTGCACATTTACAAGCAGCCATCCTCTGATCTGCTCAACACTCCCTTTCTGTCCTCCCCCAGTAAAACAACAGTCACCCACTCTGTTCACAGCTGTTCACTATGTGCACTAGTCACTGTTTTCATGTCAGTTAACTGAAAAAAAAATACAAGAAAAGGAATAAAATGCATCTCAAAAACTCCCCTGATTATATACCTGGTTGTTACTGCTTGGGAAATTCTTACACTTGAAGGACTGGAAGAATGACAGGCTAACAGATTTATTGACAAATTTGGCACAAGGTCACCAGGTATAGGGAAACACTGGAAAAAGGCATGAAGAAGCATAGAAAAAAATTGTCAGTAAATCACAGCTATACAGGACACAGCATGAAAAGGCAAATAAGAAGACAGTGATTGGCTTTGTAATTAGCCCTTCAAGATAAAGATGAGGGCCTTTATCATGAAGTGATAGTGAGGAATCAAAGGAGCAGACACATGGCGAAAATGACAGGCAAAAAAATATGAACATTGCAGAGTGTGTTGGGTAAACCAGAGAAGTCAGAGAGAAAGACTATGAAGCTCATAACAAAATGAAAAAAAGGTGGAACAATGGTTTCAGTAGGGCAGACATCTGTCCCATGCCATGGCTTTAATGAGTCAAATGCAAAAATTAGGGCTTCACAGTAGCTACTGCATCAGTTTCATGACATCAGTTGTCTTCAAATCATTGCCTTTTTGAACCAGGCAGTGTTCAATCAAATTCTTTTTTTATACTGCTTAGAATATTATTCTTCCCATTTGATTCTGAATATTTAGGCTAAAGTCCACCTTTGCAAGAAGAAGTTTTCAAAATGCACTGACAGCGGGGTTAGCACCTTAGAAAATCCCTAGGTGAGACTGACTGATCTGGCAAATGCAAGGCTCTCCAAATAAGACAGTTATACTACCAGCAACAACAGAGCTGTGCTTCCCTTTCTGCATAGTAAATGTGCATTAAACCTGACCTGGAACAACCACTTCTTTGAATAAGTCTCCATGCTTACTCTGTTCTTGCCCTCCCTGTTGAGACTGCCAACAGCATTGCCAATTAGTGCCAATCCTGAATGCAAATTGTAATATGAATAGGCCCTTCAATATTTAATTCTAGACTTTTGCAGTGATGGTGTATAAATGTTTCATTAGTGCACTCCCTTCTGTAAGAGATGATTCATTCACTCATATTTCTGCCACACCTCTGAAAAAAAAAGCAAACCTGCCTACGTGGAGTACTAGCAGAAAATGGGCAAACAAGAACTTGTTCTTTTGAGTGCTCCTCCAAGCTCTAGCAGTAGACTCTGGAATCAGAATTCTTTTTCTTGGGAAGCCTGATGTATTTAGAATACATATTACAAGGCCATAAAGGCAGCACTCAGTTTTTACGTGACAAGCTTTGTCTCTACATATTCACTTTCAAACAGTATCCAAGATTAGGAATTCAAAAACTTTCATTTGGTGAGGTACAACTCACTGGTATTAGTGGCGGGAATACTCACTAATGCCAACTGCAGTGGCAAGCTGGAAGTATATAAAAATGTGCATAATGACGACTCTCATCTCTGGACTCTGGCCTGGGGCAGGCCACCAAACACACAGCATGGTTTGGAGATCCTTTCTTCTTATCTCTGAAAGTCTTCTTAGGCCTTAGGATACTTCAGAGTAAGCAGAACCCTCTTCATACCTTCCTAAGAGAATCAATTCTGAGACTCATTCTCTCACCATTAAAAAGCTTTTTTGACAATGAACGTGAAGCGCAATTTACTTTCCATAGCATTTGCAGAGCATGAAGCAAGGGCATTTGAACATGCTGATTAGATTCAGATCATCTCAAAAGGCATTAATAAGCTAGTCATGTTAGATTGTAAATCCTAGCAACAATAGGTATATGCATGAGCAGAAATGCCCCATTCAAATCTTTGGAACATGTAATAAACCTGAGAAAAATAAAACACATCTTCCATTAATTGAATATGTTACCAGATGTAAATTGTCTTTGTCAGGGGAGGGAAAACAGCTAGTGTAGGACTCCACCTGCTGCAGGTGCCTGTATCAAAACCCCATAGTGCCACCTCCTCAACAGCTAGAGATGATGTGATCAGGACTAAACAGTGTAATTGCTGAAGACACTTTTCCCTGATTACTGGCACTTGAGGACCTGCATGAGCACTGCATGAATCACTGTCAGGAGACCTGCAGAAAATCACACTTAGAGGAAATCACTGGCAAATGTTTACGCTCTGACATTTACGTTTCTGATACCTTCAGGGGGAAAAAAAAAAGGGAATCCTGCCCAACACTTATATATCACAGAGCATTTGGAGATAGTACAGGAAGACAGGGGAACATAACCCACTAATCACCTTGTCAGGTCTCCCTCGAGGCATTGCTGTGAGGTTATACCACTGTGACAAAACATCAGAAGCACACCCTCAGTTTCAGTCAGATTCAGGGAGGCTGTGAGTCTGTGTGCTGGAGGGGACAAGTAGAAGAGGAAGTGTCTTAATCTGACTTCTGACACAGAAGTGTACTGCCAGCACATTGTGTGGAGTTTTTGCACAAGTTTGTTGAAAGAGGTGCTTGGTTTCTTAATGGATAACCCTTGAGCAGAGAGCCTTCTGCAATTTCTCCTCCACCTTCATGACATCTGTGTATTAGGGATATATAGTGACATGCCAGAAGCAGGGAAGAATAGTGAAAGCATGGCACAGGCCTGTTACCAACTGGCATAAAACAGGAAGGTTACTCACTCTAAGACCTCTTTCCTGAAAATCACATTCTGCTTTATTCAGGTCAATGTTATGACCCTCATAAACTTATGGAAAAACTGTTGCTTCTCTTGTTTTAACAAGGTTATTAGTCTTCCTTAAGAATGCTGTAACTGAAGCAGTAGAAAGATGATAATTTCTCACTTTAGAGTGGCAGTATCCTAGTGCCCAGTCACGAGTGTTACGAAGACCAATCTTATGAAGAACAGAGAGGCTGGAAGAGATGATCCAGACTAAGGATGAAAATGGGAGATAACCAAATCTCCAGCTGTAGATAGAGTAGGGAGAAGAGAGGAGTTCTGAGACTCTTCCTGCACTGCGGCTACGTTGCCATCTTCCTGGAGGCATAGAAAGGTATGGACTGCTAAAGGGCTGCATTCTTTGGTGTATTCTGGTCACTACTTTTAGCACTCCCAAACCGTGTTTTAGTCTTTAGCTCAAGGGGTGTAAACCTAATTCACACCTGCACCCTGAGAAATGCTGCATTTTCCAGACTTGGGAGTAGTGGACTTCCCTGGACAAATTTAGATGCCTTCAACTGTCTACACAGCATCTTTTCCTTAAATCTTAAGGCTGTGGTTGACAGTGTTATTATGGACTGCAAAGTTGGTGGAGAGAAATCCTCCTCTGCAAGTATTAAAGCAGAACATCTTTGACAAACAACATCAAAATGGAGACTGAACACGAAATCCAGTGATTGCCCTGAATTGTCAAACTCTCCAAAACTCCATGGCAACAATTGAGGGAAAAACAGGTTTGAGGCAGCCTACGAGGTTTCTGTAAGCTTTGCCTGCCCTCATCCCAGGCCTCACAGTTCCTAAATAGAGCAGGCATGGTATTTGAGGAAAAGCTGTGATTTTCTCTGAGAAATCAGCAATTGTGTGGGAGGACTAAAAATGGTGCCACAGTGTGTAAATGGTATTGTTTGTGCAGACATTCTTGCTCACATAAAGAGCAAAAACTAAGTCCCTGCTGTACATGTAAATAGGATTAATATTCTGAATTTAACTCTGTTCTGATCTCTCTCCCATTTAAACTACAGTAATATCCCAAACTCAAGATGTCATGATTCTTAAGCTAGGAAGACATCACATGCTTAACAAGGTGGGTACAATTTTTAGCACATATACCTCATGTGTAAAGTAAATTATTCGAAAGCTAATTTTTACTTGCTCTCTTTGCCAGAATTACAGAACTAGTTTTGTTTTTTTTCCAAAATATTGATTTTTTTTTTTTTAGTTACAAGATTTTAATAGCAAAAATTACCTCTTTTGTGGTCTACTTCTCATTTTTTAAGTAAAATATTATGACATAGGAGTTTATTTTCTTTATTCTATTATTCTTATTTTTTCATTGACTGTATTTGTGTCCTACCATCTATCAAAATTGTGTTCTGTGTTTGCAGGGGGAGACTAAATAGGGAGGAAATTCATTGTGGTAACCATCAGCAGCAGCATGATATAAGCATTTATGTGGGCGGAAGGTCTGCTAAAGGTGACTGAATTCTCTGTTTACTTTGTCTCTGGTGAAAGCTTGTTCTTGTCAAGAGGGATGCGTGGCCTCTGGATCTTACATATTTTTACCTAGGCTTTACCCATGGCATGACATAAAGGGTAGTACAAACTCGGTGGGTTCTGTGTCAAAATTGGGTCTTGTATTTCACCTGTAGCTTTGTAGACCAATTACATCAATGAAACCATTCTGTGACCATTGGTATACTTTGCTAAAAATACTGCCTCAAGCATACATTTTTCCAATTTTATTCTGTGTTGTATTTGTCTCATTGGCAGTTTCATCCTTGGACAGTTAGGTCTAAAAATAAATACAGTGTTTTGGGAGCTGAAGTTGACAAATCCATATTCTTAAATTCATTTACTGCCAAAATTTAAGTGCTATTTATGCCAGTAACTGCCAGTTTTAAATAAAAACTCCACTGAACAAGGATGTGGGAAACTCTCAACTTAGCCAAACCTTGCATGTTTAAAATTCAAGCATTTCATTCTTATGTTCCAGATTAGAAGTAGTGGTCAACACCTAAAAAGTATATGCCTGAAGTCAGACTCCTAAACATGTACAGAGGATCCTTAAAACTCTGAAACCAGGTTAATTTTATGTAGGAAGCTAATTAGAGGCATCTAGTTCTGAAAATAAGAGACATGGTTGCTCAGCTGGCCTTGGCTTCCTATCCAAGGAGATTGTGCTAGATTGTGTAAACCCACACAAACTGTCATATGTACTAAGGAAACAAGTTTTTCTCTCAGGCAAAAATGAGTAAGACCTTCATATTGTGAAAAAAGAAATTATAATGATGATGACAATGACAATAAATATATTTTGGTAATGATAAAGTCTTTTTAAGTAAGCCAAGATTTTTATATATGAATGCAATTTCTAATTTAATAATTCAGCAGTTTTGATGTTAACAACACAGATCAAATTTGCGCCTTCTCAAAGTTATTCTCTCTTTTCAAAGCAATTCTCCCTAAAGATTGGTTTTTGTGTTCTGAATCATCTTTGCATATGTGACATTTCATCTTTCTAACCTGTTTATGGCAACAATGTAATGTTTCTCAAGTGAACCTTTTCTCTGTTGTAACTAATGAGTTGGATAGAGGAAGCACCGATTCATAGACTTCAGATATGACAAAAAATATTCAGATTGAAAAATCTAGTCATACATATTAACAGAAAAGCTGCCTGTAGGAATCACTGTACCAGCCTAAGCTTTGCCAACACAAACAATTTAATGCTTCAAAATGTATCGAAATTAGCCACATGTCTTGAAAGAGTGATCCCCTTTTAGTAGTAGTGTTGCCCAATGTTTTTGTTATTTTATAAGACTCTGTTCTGTTCTGCTTATAATTTTGCAAAATTGTGTTAATTCAAACTGAAGGTTTCTATGATGCAGATTTAGCTTGAGGTTGTAATCAACCATATGTAGAGGGTTTTTTTGTTGTCATTGTTTTGGCTATGTAGCTATTTCATTTTGTGACACACACATCCTCTTTTTATTTTTTTTATCTGTAGAATTCTCAGCAAAAACAGTTCAGCCATTTCCAAAAAATATGTCAGATGATATGCACTGGCTAGTCATTCTTAAAGTTCTCACACCAATTCAGTACAAGGCTCCTGTGTTTTTGTGCTTCAGAACCAGAACCAAAATCAAAATTTGATGGGCAGAGCATATTGCTGCCAGGGATGTGATTTTACCGTCCTTATGAGAATGCAGCCTAATTTCATCATAGACCTACCTTAGTTCATAGGAAACCAGTATAAACATCTTTCTGTGTAACAAATGAATCACCCCCATTTTGTCTGATGACAAATGAGTCTGATATTAATCCATGTATGCAAAAATCACAAAGCCTGAGGGAGGTTTTAAAGGCACTGCTGAAAATTTAAAAATGCTAAAAATTGTTTTGTGCTGTCTTTCCTGTGCTTTTATTGCCTTTGATATTGAATCCATGGGGCAAAGGGCTTGAAGATTCAAACTAGAGGGAAGTGAAAGGAGCAAGAGCACGGAAGAATGGAAATTATAGACACCAGAGACTGGAAGAAGAGCTGAAGGTGGGTTGAAGCAAGAATGTGGAAACGTGGCAGGTGTTGGACAGAGAGAAGAGTAGGATCTCAGGGGAGAGAGAAGTATGGGGCCAAAAATGCTACATGCCATAGGAGACAAGATATGTTGAGACCCACTTGGACATAACCTGCTCTGGCACCTGCAGGTTACTGCAGTATCTCAACTCTGTTCATGCTTCTGTTAAACAGTTGGAATGAAACATAACAACTGAGTTGAGACCCAACAGCTGGGGCAAATCCTTTATGGAATGAGTGCATCTTTTCCCTGTTGCTGGTTCACTCACATTAAAAGGTCCTCGTTGTGGTGTGTTGGTCCCATCTGACTGCTAGCCCCACCGCCAGCCCCTGCCACTCCATCCCCACAGCAGGACAGGGGCAAAAACTGCAGGACCATGAATGAGAAAGTTCGTGGATGGATATACAGGCAGGGAAATGGTTTGCCAGTTATTGTCACGGGCAAAATAGACCCAACTTTGGCTAATTTAAGAATTTGTTGCCAATTAATGTTTTTAATTACTGATTCAGGTACTGGAAACCTGAGAGGAAAGAGGCAAACACTAGAACATGTTTTCTCCTCCACTGGTCTCAGTGCCCCTCTGCTCTTTCTCACTCCTTTTCTCCCCCAGTATCGCTACCCGATGGTGTTCTTTGCCCTTTTGTCAATCCTTGCTCCCTGGGGTAATGCAGCACAACTGATCTGGGCAGGAGCATCTTGGCATCTGTCCCTTGAGAAGCCAGCTGCAACCAGTGGGAACCATCTGAAACCAGCTGGAACTGGCACATGGGGCAGTGCTTGTGACAGCCCCTGCCACACTGGCACAAACACTGGCTGGCTGGGGGCTGCAGGGCTTGATGTGGGCCATTGAGGTGGTGATTGAGGAGGCAGAGGTCAGAGGCTGGGTCCAGCAGGGTAGAGCAGTGTGTCTGCACAGGAAAGTGCCCCAGACTTTGACAATACACAGACTGAGGTTTCCCTGGTGACCTCAGCCTGTCCCATCAGTGTGGTCCTGCTTCAAGGTGATGCTCGAGGATGTGGTGAATATCCCACCTACCCAGCCTGAGGCAGGAAGCGGTGGTGGTGCAGGTGCCTCTTTGAGTTGTGGGAGAAGGTGAAAGATATGCCCTTAAGGGTAAGGGGGCTGTGAAACACTGCAGTGGAGAGCAGGTGGGGTGGGGGCTAAGCCAGGCCACAGGAGAGGTGGTACAGGGGGAAACAGAGTGGCACCCCTCCCTGCAGCAGCCAAAATACAAACACATTCTGGTTTGTCTCCCTTTACTGCTTTGTGTAACTTAATAAAGATCTGTACTTTGCTTTGTCACTATGCTGTAGTACATGATAGTATCATAGAATCATAGAATGTTAAGGGTTGGAAGGAGCATTAAAGACTGTCTAGTTCCAATGCCCACTGCCAGTGTTGTGGCAGCAACAGCTCCCACTAGATCAGATTTCTCAAAGCCCTATCCAACCTGACCTTGAACAAGCTTGCTGGGCACCCTGTTCCAGTGTCTCACCACCCTCCCGGTAAAGAATTTTTTCCTAATTAGGCTAAATTTTCCCTCTTTCAGTTTGTATTCAGGTATTTCAAAACTGTTCACATACCAATTTATAAAGGCACCTAGAAACAAAATAATTTCAAAATCAGAAGTTGAATCAGAATGGCCTCGAAAAATGCAAGGATATTCTTTCTTTTTCATTTGTATTTCTTTCTCAAAGACAAAGGTAAATTTCAATCAAAACTGTTAAAAAGAAATTGAATAGGAAAAATCTACTGAAAACTTTTAAATAATCCTTCACCCTTTGGAAAATTGGCCTATTGCATTTTCAGCCAAACTCACCCAGTCAGTGTGTGTCTAGCAGTTGAAACTCCTATTCTCCCTGAATAAAGATAAAATCAGTCACAGAACTGTTGCAATAAGAAATTAATTAATTTACAAAAGACTCCTGTCTTACAGTAATAAATGTCACAGAAACCAGCAGGCAAAAATTAATAATTCCATGTTCATCATAAGGACTGGGGTTTATGAAGTATGTCAGGCCTGAGATCACCCATGAAGCAAAGGAAATAGAGAAATATTAAAAAGATACTCCCTCAAGGGGCACTTGACCTGCAACCTATAAAACAAGTCTCTTTTTTAATGCAATAATGCATCTGATTATGTACAATTACTGAGGAAACCTTGACTCTGACCCATTCAAAATTAATTAGCTTATTAAGTGATTTTATCATCCTTTCAATATTGTGGGTATACAACACAAAAAATTCTGAAGTAAATTCAAGAGATGCCGGGGTAAGCAAACTGTCTTAGCCATCTCTTAAAGTGAAAAGAAAATAACCAATTATTTCCAATAAAGTAATCAACAATTGAGCAAAAAGAGGTTCAGTGACTTCTTAAATATCACTTTTAAAGGCTCTTTCAACAACTACACTTTGTTCATTCAGAAAGAATATTTTCAAGTTTTCAAAACCATTTATAACCATTTTGGTGTGTTCCATTTTTTATTGTCATTGCGGTGCCTTTACTGTGATAATTAGAACTGATGGCAAATATAGGGGAACTTTATAACGACATTCAATCACTCTAATGCAGCTCTACATCCTGATGGATTTAGTAATGGGTTTTAAAATGAAATTCCAGACAAATCAAACGATTAAATACTTGATCCAGTAAAAAAAAAATAATAAAATAAAAAAAATTGTCAGTGGCATAAAAGCTAAAGAAGAATTAGAAGGGATAATATGTACGTATCTCTCCACTCTATATCATGTTAATTTGTTGAATGAAAAATTTATCCAAAGCACATAAGCTATTTTTCAGTACAGCCTTTATGGTAGGATTTAGGGAGTTAGCAATAATAAGGTCTCTTATCCCTGCAGCAGTTTATTCTGGCTCCAGGAGGGTCAAAGCCATAATTATTTTCCAGGGGGAAATTTTCCTGCTATTAACCCCCATTATACTTTATGGAGCACAGTTAATGCAAACACACTATAGAGTTGTATAACCAAAGTACAACTCATTAAATGAGTAAAAATTTTAAGTGAGACAAGTGATGTAAAGCAATCCTTTAACTTTTCCAACATGTAGAAAATAGAGGTCAGAAAGTTTCTTGAGGACCAGAGGGTCAGCAGAAGTGGAGAGTATTTGTCCTTCAGTGACTGCATGATTTCATCAGGAACTCAAGCTGGTCAGCTGTGATCCTGCACCTCTGTCCTCTGTGAGAAGTCTCTCTACAAGTGTAAGGAAATGAGATACATATGTAGGTGTGCCTGCTGTGACAGACTTTGTCATTTTATGTAACATGAGCTACTGAAGGCTCACAGAATTATTTATGCAAGTCTGTAAAAAAAAAAAGGAAAAGGAAAAGGAAAAGGAAAAGGAAAAGGAAAAGGAAAAGGAAAAGGAAAAGGAAAAGGAAAAGGAAAAGAAAAAACATTCTCAATGTAAAATCACTGTTTTTATCTACAAAATAATTACTTTGAGTGTTTGTGTTAATGAATTACTTTCTAAAAGTGTTAAGGGGTTAAGTGTTAAATAATGCTGAGAGTGTTTTGTAAATGGATTAATTTTTTATTGCAAGAGTTCTGTGAGTGAACAATAATCTCCTAGTTTGTAAATGTTCTTTTGACAGTGACAGTATTTATCCAGATATGTAGTTGGGTAGATAAACCAAAATATATGCAATTACCATTTGTCTAACTTGAAATAATTGTTTGATTTTGATTTGCCAAACTGTTTTGGCTATGTGAATGAGCCAATGTATTTAAACCCACAAACAGAATCAAGAGATCTAAATGTTCAGTAAGCTTATAGATTGGGAGTTTTTTCCTGTTGTGGGGAATAGGTTCATTTAAATATTACATATATTTTGGGACAACATTCAGTTCTGAAGACTGTAAAATGGATATATTAGACCAGTGATTTTTAAGTATATAATGTGATACCACATTAATAAGTAGTATGACTTGAAAACACAAATCTCAAGCAAATTATGACTTAAGTCTGCCATGAAAGCCAAGTTGACTAAGGAGTATTTAACAAAGAAACAGAATTAAAAATAAAAGATTAAGGTGCTCCTGAACTTTAGGATAGCAAACTTCCAGATCTTCAAGGAGACAGTAGGAGATTGCCCTCAGGCACAAGGGAGTGGAACAGAGCTGGCGGATCTTTAAATAAGTCTTTCAGAGAGTGCAAGACCTGACAAACCCCAGGAGCAAGAAATCATTCAAGGAAGGTAAGAGACTGGAATGGTTGAGTAGGGACCTGCTGGTCAAACTTAGGGGAAAGAAGCAGTTGCACAGGCAGTAGAAGCAAGGACAGGTAGTCTGGGAACAGTATAGGAAATTTGATTCTCTAGGGTTATGGTGAGGAAGGCCATGGCAAGGCTGAAACTGAACTTGGCAAGGGACACAAAGGATAAGAGGAAAGGGTTCCACAGGTATGTTAACCAGAAAAGAAAGCTCAGAGAAGGCGTAACGTCCCACGCCCCACCCCAATAAACAATGATGGAAAACTAGCAACAACAGACAAGGAGAAGGGTGAGGTACTCAACAATTTTTTTGCCTTAGTCTTCAATGGCAGACTCTCTTCCCACATCTCTTCAGTGAATGGACAGCAGAATAGGGACTGGGGGTGCAAAGTGCTCCCCACAGTAAGGAAAGATCAAGTTAATGACCACCCAAGGAACCTGAATGTACATAATCCTGTGGTACCCGATGAGATGCATCCCAGAGTTCTGATGGAACTGGCTGATGTAGTTGCCAAGCCACTCTGTGATACTTGAAAACTCATGGCAGTCTAGAAAAGTCCCAGGTGACTGAAAAATGGGAAACATGTTGCCCATTTTTAAAGAGGGTAGAAAGGGGTGCCCTGGGAACTACCGACCTGTCAGCCTCACCTCTGTGCCTGGGAATATCATGGAACAGATGCTCCTGAAAGCTGTGCTAAGGCACGTGGAGGGCAGGGAGGTGATTCAGGACAACTGGAAGGTGATTTGGGATAGTCAGTGTGGCTTCACCATGGGCAAGTCCTGCCTGGCTAATCTAGTAGCCTTCTGTGGTGAAGTGACTACATGAGTAAACAAGAGAAGGACTACAGACGTCATTTATATCGGATTCATAGAATTTCATGCTATTTTTCTTCAACATGAGCTATGTTACCACTAAAAATACTTTGACAAACACTTTTGAATTTGCAGATATTTGTGATTGATGAACATGAGTGACTTGCTGAGAGACATTCTGACCAACTCAGTACTACATACAATGGTATGATTTTATTTTTGTACCTTTACATCTCAGTCTGCATGAAGAGTCCAAGGGCTTTTTCCTGCTACTTTGATTTTAAACATTTAGGAGTACATACTGTAGATAAAAGAAATTGTGTAGAAGGGCAGATGGGTAGGCTGCTTTCCAAATAAACCCTTGGCCAAAAAAAATCTTGGTTTTAAGCTGAAAAAAGTATACTTTTTAGCAAAATTTCATGGCCTTGTTAAAATTTATTTCTGTTACTGTAATCCATTCCACCAGCTTTAATAGCATAAATGGGACTCCTATTGTATTGTTATGCGGCATCCTGTACAATACAACACTGGTACCAGAAACTTAAAAGACAGCCGAGAGCTAGAACAAGTGCAATGCTAAAATGGTTTGAGCTTATTGATATGGCCATTGTAATGCACATGTTTTTTCTAGCCCATTTTGCATTTATGAAAGTAATTTTTAGCCCTAATATGTCATTTGTGTTTTTTGACAGTGCTGGTGAGAAAGCACAATAACTCAAAGAGGGCAGAGTGACCCCCTTCTGCAATGTATTTCAAAATTTGTTACAATTAGACCCCATGCTTCTCTAGACAGAAAATTAATATCCACCCATTTAATGACAGACTGTACTAGATGTTTACATTTGACATCATCAGGGGCAAAATACTTGTAGTCCCGCACTTCTGTGCCAAAAGAGATTGAAGGCCTATATGAAGATTAAACAGTGAAGGTTACTAGTTCAGACCATGTAGTGCACACAGTTTAATTTGATTCACAGCAGGCTCAGCAGAAACATGGTATTTGGTGTACCTACTGCAGGGAAGACAACTCTTTTTCCATAAGGACCACTTAAGCTGTAAAAAATAGGAAACAACAGTCAAAATCCTGAGTTACTCAATCTCTTCAAAAAGATGAACATAAAAAATTTATAGAAACCACAATCACTAGAATGCTTATTGGCTTTTCTGACATAT
This sequence comes from Margarornis squamiger, assembly GCA_035222235.1. Lineage (NCBI taxonomy): Eukaryota > Metazoa > Chordata > Aves > Passeriformes > Furnariidae > Margarornis > Margarornis squamiger. The sequence goes on from JAWWTY010000088.1 coordinate 52,050,771, forward strand.
CTAATTGTTCATAGTTGACCATAAAGAATTGTGAAAAATGTAGAACTTTTTGGCTTCTGTCATAAATTTGAAACTTACAACCAAGGCATAACCAGAGTAGGCTGATTCAATGCCTTCGTTAAAAAGTGCTGAATTTTAATCTACTTGAGACTGCGTAGAACTGCAAAGGTGGGTTAGCACTTTCCTAGTCTAGCTGCCTGAGACAGAGGGATGTATGTGGCCCTGTATTTTCCAGGTACTTTACATTACCTCTTCATGCAGTGCTTCATTTCTTCTGAATTCAAAGCCCAGCTAAGGAAAATAACATACTCCCTATGAAAAATGAAGCATCACCCACCAGATGCAAATCTAACATACTTGTATACTTCTGTGATCAGAAGTTGGGCCAGAAGTATTGAGATGGTGTTTATCTTGAAGTATGCACTTAACATTTTTCTATTCACAGAGCACTGGACATGCTAGTACACAGTTTTTAGTAGAAATGAAACACTGATATATAGTTGCTACACTGCTTACTTGAATTCTTAAATTAAGTGTGATCATTAATTACCAGGTTTCCTTGCTTTGTGCATAGCAGGATTAATTATACTTGCAGTGGATAGTACCTATTGTTCAAGCTTACAAATTATCCATGTTCCATAGTGTACAAAAAACAATCTTAGTTTTCAGCAAGATAAAGTGGCACATAGCAACCACTGACAATGAATTACAGTTTTTTATGAATTTGCTGCTTAAGCAAGTTGCAGGCACCTTTTGTATAGCAAGTTTTAAGTGCATACTACAGAATGGGGTTGAGGGGCGGGGCTGGGCACAGAGCTGAGTAGGGCAGTGGGTAAAGAACTTAGGTTAATGAAGCATCTTGGTTTTGGATGTACTGTTTCTACTCAAGCTGTGGTTCCTCCAACTCTCTCAAATTAACCTTACTGGAATTTACGACTTGGCTTCCATGTCCTGTAAAGCTGATTCTCAGTTTACTTAATGTGTCAGCAGGCTCAGACTCCCATAGAACACAGTTATAACAGCCTTCTTTCCCAATGCAGCAGTAGTACTTCTCCCCTTATTCTTTCATATAACAGCTGGAAGGCTAAAGCATTCATTCAGCAATCAAGAAAGCAAGATTACCACCCCAGTCAGATGGGAGAAAAAATGTACATGTCCCACCAATGTCTCCATCTGGCTGCTGTCAGTGGGGCACTCCTCACCTCCATGGCTGAAGCTGTGCTGTTAACTAAGCTCTCTTGGCTTGAGTCCAAGACCAAAAAGGACAGTGATGAAGAGAAAGAAGTAGCCTACTTCCACAACCAGGTATTTAAAACACCCTACCAAGATGAGGAAAGCACAGCCTTCAGACACTCACTCCAGTGGCCATTTTGCTTTAAGCTTTCCTCAGGCACATATCAAGAGTTAGCATACAGTATTTTTTCTTCTGTGGGACATGCCCTAGGCATTAACTTTATTGCATAGAGGCAGACTTCCAAGAGGTTTCTCCCAAGTGACAGAAACAGATAAGCTTCAGGAAAAAACCCATATTTTTTCATAATTTTTTTTTCTTTTCCAGAATAAGGAATGTGAGCCTTACATTCAAAAAGACAGCTTTGGACTATAGGTCCCAAGTGGCAATACTTTTCTGCTTACTACCTCAACATCTAGAGAAGAGACAGGCTGAAAACATGCCTGGTTGTCAGCTAGTTATTGTCTACTTCTACTGAGTTTCCTTTGCACCTAGGAGGTGTTTATGGGAAGTGTTGTACTTTGCTAGGCACCCTATGGGAAAGCTGTACATCTAAATCAGCACATCACAGGTTGGTGCAATCAGTGCAACACAGATTGCAGTTCAGTGCACAATATTTCAATGTGTATTTGTCTTTGACACCCAGATTGGCCAGTGCCTTTTCATTCTCTCCTTTTCTAACTACTGCATTATAGTAAAGGGTTCAGTAAGACAAATATGAGGGCACTGTAACAGCTAGCTCTCAAATGTCGACATCTTTGGCACTAACCCAGGGCAAATATGTGGTCCTTATTCTTTGAGAGCATTGTTCAAACACTGATTTAATGTTTTCTAACTGCTTTAGATTGAATCTGTCTCAAAAGGTGCATAGCCATTATCCACATAGCATAAGTGCAAGCTGATGAACGAATGTTATTTGATTCTAATCCCCCAAAGTGTCATTTCCTTTCAGATCTCCATTTCACTTCTGGAATAACAAACAAAAGTGCTGCTTCTGATTGATAGCTTTGGACAGAAGGAACTAAACTGAGATCACCCTTTTGTTTAACATAGGCATTAAAATCCGTCTCTGTCATATGTTCAATATGCTAACATAAAGAACACATGGCCCCCTCTTGCACACTCAGAAGTTATCTCAGCACTCCTGCCTGGTCTGTTTGACATCTCTCATCAAAACCTTGGACTGAAAGTTTCCTAGATCATGTTATATTTATACAGCACTTTGACAAAATAAGCTGAAACCACCAGATTGGCTCTATACACATACACACACACACATATTGTTGTTGCTGTAAGCTGCCTCTAGCTTAACTACCAGCTTCCGTCTGTACTAAAAGTACATTGAGATCAGGCCACCAACAAATCCAGTCTACCATTATGGCAGCAAAGTTCAGCAGCTGTGTGGCAAGAACTGGTGGGAGTCCTTGATGGCACATGCATGTACACTATTGTTCTGGTGCATGCTAAGGGATAGTTGGGGTCCAGATTTTCTGCATGGCCTTCTCTGAAAGTCACATCATCAGGATTTACAGCCCTTTGGAAACAGATTAGATTTATGTAAACTGTCAGCCTTGCTATGTTTGTATATCATGTTTAATATAAAAGGGATAAGATCTTTTGTGGATACTTCAACATCATGTGTTATTGGTAATAGATTACTGTTACCTGATATCTGTATTATTCTGGTAACAGTTACGTAATTGCTCTTTCAGAAAAAATTGATGCTGGACTCTTGAATGTGGAAAATAAGGGGTTTTCTGGACTGAGGAAATCTAAGTGTATTATATATTCAGTTTTTAAATTTGTAGCCAAAAGGGAGAAAATGTATGTTGATCACCTTATTCAGATGACAAGCAACATCTGCTTTTCAGCAAGATCCTTCTATAAACAAGATTTTCTTAAATTATTTACACTTAATTCTCAGATATAAGTTGAACTGAATTTACCCTCTATAAATAGCCACAACCAGAATGCCAGTCATGCACATCTTTCATATAGAAATGTAATCTAAACTACTTAAGCAGGTTGGACTGACTGCACTCATTATTTCCGCACAGGTGAGGAACCCCTAAACAAGCCTTGAGTAAGTTACCAGTTACAGAGCAGTGGTAACTAGAGACACGTGCTAAAAATATCTGGGGGTCAAAAAGGAATGGCCAAAGTCAGAGGTAGTTCGTCCTGAAAAGTTCTACTTTTTCCAGCTTCTCGGTTTCTAGCATTTTCAATATCAGGCTGGGATTTTCAAAAGGATGAGTTCCCAGATACACGGCTGTCTCTACTCCCTTCTCTCTTATGGCTCCATGCACAAAAAAACCAAAAAGCTGTGATACCCACTAATGACACAGAATCTTTGTAGAGCCGGTTCCAATTCCTCATTGTGATTGCTCTTTTTGTGGGAAGCAATTAAATGCAAGAAGCAAAATTAACCATATCCTGTCAATTCACTCTGACAAAGTTTCTTGGAAGGTGACAGAAGACTGCGTGTCTCTGTATGGGAGAGAGAGAGAGAGAGGGATAGGCCTCATTTGCAATAGTTTATAATAATCAAATAACAGGTATTCTGTTTTATTTTTACCGGAAAAAAAAAGCCCAACCATGTGCATTTGAATTAATTCATCTGTTTACTTGCCAAGAAGTGAAGACAGAGAGGAACAGTTGCAGAAGTGCCAGACTATCAGCAAATATTCAGGACTATTGGCTTCGGTCTAACACATGTTGATTCTGCCAAACTACCCAAACTGGTTTAACCCAGCTTCAGAGACCACAACAGAACAAGATTTCAGCACCTTTAATAGATGGTGCCAAAAGGTCAACCGGGCAGACAGGGAAAACAAATAAAATGCAAGACACACAGAGTTTATAGCTAGAGTTAAAGATCAATACTGACTGACAATAAAAGGAAAAATTATTAAATTAACTCAATGTGGTTTAACCCCAGCCAGCAACAAAGTACCAGGCAGCTGCTCACTCACTCCCCAAACCAGTAGGACTTGGGAGAGGATTGGAAGGATAAAAGCTAGAAAACTTGTGAGTTCAGACAGTTTAATAGGGAAAGCAAAAGCTGTGCATGCAATAAAAGGAAAACAAAGAATTCATCCACTGCATGAACAGGCAGGTGTTCAGCCACCTCCAGGAAAGCAGGGCCCCATCACGCAGAGGAACATGGGGAAGATGAATACCATCACTGTGAACATCCTCCCCTTCCTTCTTCTTCCTTCCACTGTATGTACTGAGCATGATGTCATATGTTACGGAATATCCGTCTGGTCAGTTTGGGTCACCTGTCCTGGCTGTGTCTCCTCCCAACTTCCTTGCCAGTGTGGCACTATGAAAAGCAGAAGAGGCCTTGGCTCTGTGGAAGTGCTGCTTAGGTTCTGTAACCTGGAGGAATCCAGAAGATTAGAAGAGATTGCAGAGAAAGGTCAAGGTGCAAGCTGCTGTGTGCCACAATGAAGAGTACACATTTTCAGTTCACATTAACACCTTTCTAAGCATGAAATTTCAAAATTTCTCACTTACATGCACTGCACTAGAGAGAGTTCCTTACATGCCACTGTATTGTAGTCAAGTCTTTTGAGGATTTCAGCGTGTGTCTTCTAGCAAAGCACTGACTCCATCAGACTTTTTGCTTAAAAATAATCAAATGACAAAATAGCAGCTCTTCATCTGTACTGGCACGTTTACAAACAGCTTAACAGAAATTCTTCCTCATATTTGCTCCCACACTGCTGTGCCACCTTTTTCTTGAAATGAATGTGTGAATAATGTGCCACCAGTATTGACATTTAATTTAATGGAAACGACTTGGAGAAACAAAAATATCACAGTGAAAAAAAATGTTTTCAGATTATTCTTAGCTTACATTATTTAGGGAATTTTCCTATCATTTAGTCTTTATTCTAAATTATACCATTTTTGCGTTATGACACCACCGTTGATTGCTCTGGAGGAGTCCATTATGTCAGAAGCACAATATTTTATGATTCTAGAATAATGGGAATGAGACCAAGAAAACTTTAACATCAACAATATTGACAGCAAAGACAAAGGCAGAAACTAACAAGGATAGTAATAGTTGTTGAAAGAAACTCCACTTATGAAATATTTAGGCTAGATATTTAGATATATCAGGTGTAGGTAATGTCTTCAGTTGTGCAAGACTGCCTTTAAATTTACTTGTGGTAAAAACAACTGAAAGATACTGGATGCCTTCATTTCCTAAATTTTTTTTTCAGAGTTTTATGTGCATGATTACCTCAATAGTTGCAACTCAAATCAGGAATTTCTAATCTGTGTCATCTAATTAGTAAGATTTTGTAACCCTGATTTTAGAATAGAATAGGCTTTCATTATAAAAAATTAGTTAATTCCCTTGCAAGTTAAATGAGAAAAATGAAACCTTGTGTAGAACTCTCAGACTGGTTTTCAGGTCCTTAGCTAAGGCTAAAAATTTTGTAGTGTAACAGAGAGTCTTCTTTGTTTTGTTGTCAGAAAGTCCTCTATTCTGAGGTATAATTAGCAGACTGATCAATTATTAACAGTAGTTTTGTCTTGTCAATATGTTTCACCTTATATTTTTCTATTACTTATTTTTTAGTCATACATCTAATTTTAATTTTGGCCACCACAGTAATTATCTTCACACTCAGTAGACCCCTTGCTAAATGGGACAATTTTCTGGCTACTAGTGCAAAAGCGCTGGAAACACTTTTTATTCACATTTTCATGTATCACCGTCTAGTATTTTATGAGTGCTCTGAGACAACTCTCTTAACATTTGAAGAATCCCAGCTATTCAATATCTTCATTGCAGCTTGCTTAGCAATATAACCTTTCCTTTTCTTTTCTTTAACTGAAATCCTAACAAAGACTGTTAATTTGCAACAGAAGCCTCAGTTAGAGCTGCCATTCAACCCCACATTTCTCGTGGACATCTTCTAGTTACCAATGTATTTGAAATAGTTAAAGAATAATGATAACAAGGCATTTGCTTTTGCTAGTTGCTGATTTTTACCCAAAAGCTTTTCTGAGAAACATAGTAGCACAGGGTCTCATTTTTTTCTGGCATACTGTAATGGATAATGTTTGCATTTCTTCCCACAGCTTTTCCCTGCTGTATTGTATTTTGCCTTTGTTGTATAGGCACAGCTGAGCCTGAGTTACTACTGGCTTAGCTTCAGCTTTCTTTGAGATTATTCTCACGTGGCTTGGTTTAATTATTTTCTGGTTTTCATTTTATGTATTTGAACCAGAAGCTCAACTTATCTAATTTTCCCTAGGTTTTTTTTACCTGAAAATCAGATAAAATAGCTTGAGATTTTAGAAACAGTATATGGAATTATACAGTATCATTACAAAATCCTAGCCCTTCAGACAATTAAACAAAAACCAAACAAACCAGCCAATCAAACAAAAAAAATCTTAAACAGTAATTGTTCTTTCTCATATTCCATTTAGTGTTTGAAATGTATCTTTTCATTATTGGTTTTGTTTTGTGCTTTGGCAGGGGGAGGCATTGTTTGTTTGTTTATTATGGAATTTGAAGCTTTCCTGCTCTATGTAGATGTTTTTCCTCATATGTCATGTGGTGCAATATCACATTACTTTGTTTACTAAATCTGTAAGTGGGATTCTGTGTAAGTTTCCTGTTAAGCCATTTTTTGTATATCATCTCTAGCACTTCTTGAAGGATATCAGATTGTTTAATTTTAAGAAATAGTCAGTGATAATATGATCCAGTGTTGTACATGGGTAGGAATCAAGTACTCTTTTCCTGATTCCTATAGTGCTTTATCACAGTCAATAAGACTGTGTCTTTTATTTTCTTTTTTCTTTACCCATTAAGTTAAAATTTTTGAGGGAAGATTTTTTACTTGTATAGTGTGGCTTAGATCTGAGGCGACCTCCAAGAACAAGTAGAGAAATTATTCAAAATAATTTAGCAGGAAGAATAAAACATTTTCTAGCAGTTGGTGTCCATAAATTATCACATACAAACCATGTAATTTTCTGTTTCCTCAGACAATAAGGAGGGCAAAGCAAAGAAAGGAACCACCCCCCACCTCCAGGTATATTAAAAGGGACAGGAGACTAAAGTTGATCCTTAAAACTCCGTAAATAATAAACTACACAGACATCCCCATTTTTAGAAACAAGTTGTTACGATGTTTCCTTGTTCCTAATCTTAAAAAAAGTCAATACAAGTCTTAGAAAAAGCTTTTGGCAGTAGTATAGAAAAGTTGCCTAATTGTTTCACATTAATATACTGCTATACAATAGCAATGAAGAAATAAAAACATTAAAACCTCCCCCAAAGCTAACACCGATCACCATATCATGCCAGAAACCAGATTAAACAGTCACAGGCATCTGATCCCCAGGATGCAGGATCTCCATCCCTGCTTTAAAGCCTTAGTCATGACATCCCCTTGTCCCAGTGAAGAGCAATACTCTTTCAAAGGAGGCCACTTCTCTACCAGACCACTCAAAGTCATGATGAAAGCAGTGAAACCTGAGCACATACCTGGACTGAATCCAAAGGAGAGTCCATCAAACAAGACAAATAGATGTACTTAAAAATAGTAACTCATGTAGGGCTACAAACAAAGCCATAGCAGCAGCTAGGAAAATAGAGGTAACAGCAGGGAGTTGGGATGAACCTTCTGGAGGTACCATGAAAAATCACCTGTCTATGAAAATTACAGTGAAACAGCATGCTTCTGAATGTCAGCAAGATTTTTATGCAGATGGGGATTTACTTTTTCTGCACCTGCTGTCAGTATGCATTAGACCATAAACATCAGCAAACATTGATTAAGCATATTGCCCAAATTAAACATTAGGCAAAGAAGGAAGGAAAGCATCTCAGAAACTCTAAATCATCAAAGACAAATTACTCATCCCACAGCGATTTAAAGCAGAGTCATTACTAATGTGTTGAAAGTTTTGTAGTTGGGTTTTTTTTCAGTGAATGTAACCTAACATTTCTGTTTAACAAACCCACATATCAGTAGTCATCAACCCCAACAAAACTATGGATATCAGATTACTGATCGGATGCACAAAGGGGTAGTTCTTGTTGTATCTCTCTGGAGAAAACACGCAAAAAAACCCAAAGATCAACAGAAGGCTCTTTTGATCCTGGAATCAACAGGGTAAAATGTGACTCCTACTTTTTACCCAAATGTTTGCTTCTTGCAAGTATTTTGGGACAATACAAACATGAGTAATCCAATTCTGCCTTGCACTATTGCTTCATTGTTGCATATAAGCAACAGAATCTGATCAGTAGTATTTAAGGCTGTGTGGCAGAGAAATGCATGAAAGTTACAGATAAGCATGAAAAATCTAAACATCCATACAGTCTCTTTCTCCTAGTGGAATAGACTTACCCAAAACTAGATGGTAGCATTCAGTGACCATTTTCTCTCCAGTATCATAAATGGTTCATGAAAAATTGCAAGATGTCTGGGTCATTTTTGGCATGATTTAATCCGTGTTCCAGCTGTTATTTTCAACAGCATAAAGCACTATAGGTAAAGGTTACCTATAGTCTTTTGGAAGGGTTGTTTCTGCTTGTTGACAACATATTGCAGGCAGGTTTTACTATGCAGACATGCCCAGTTACAGCTAAGCTTCACTAAATAATAAGAATGTTAACATGTTGCTACCATAAATAAAATATGTGTCATATGGAGCTTGATGTCTATGTGACTCCAGACAATCTTGAAGTTAAAGGCATTTGCAGGGATCAGACCTGTTATTTTTCCTGAGGATGGAGATCCTAATTGCCCCTGTGGTAATGCCCACCTTAGCTGTATGTCACAGCCAGGCAGCTCAGTTGAACACAGTCTCTTCTGTGTCAGGACAGGTACTCCAAATATCATACTACAATCTCTTAACTATCCACAAACATTGTGAGACTTAATGACCATTGGCAGATGAACTAGCCATCTACAGCTGCATATGCCTGATTTACCAGTGATCACTGACTTCTCCTCAGGCCAAGCTTTAACAGATCTTCACAAGCAATTCTACTACAGTGTTGGTTCATCTCAGCTGAGCCATAACGAAGCAATAGCAATGCCAGAAATTCTTTAAGCTCCACAGAGAAGGTTCCTCTTAACCCACATATAAATGTGGAGAGAATATTTAACCTTAAAGAAAGTCAACTGGCAATGCTAGGAAGGAAAACTGCCAATGTAGGGAGCTCATAATAAAATGGGAAGAATAAAAGAATCTATATTTTGCCTCTTAAACCTTATTATGTACTGATGAAGTGTGTAACCTTTAAATTATGGTTGTAATTCCCTGCAAAGCTGAATAATGTACTATGGCTCTTCATGATGTAAAAGACAGAGTCTTAGCTAAGCATTTCAATTTGCAATATTTTAATGTCTTTTCACACTACCTACTGAACACAAAGCTTACCTATCACCAATTCTTCAGTTCTGTCTTCTCATATGCAGACACATTTTATACACAAATCACTTTGAACCAAGCTCTGTTTGCAGAGAGCAGTAAGAACAGTAATATTTAGCATAGTAATTGTCCTTTTAGCCAGGCCATTTTTCTCTTGAAAATAGGATCTTGAGCACTCACTGCAATTCAGTTACTAGACTATGTCACAGCCAGGCACTTGGCCTTACTAGACTTATTCAGGCTAAAAGCCATTTGATAAGCCTTTGGAGGGAAATGGGTTACATACATTGATGCACTAAAATTGATTTTATTTTAATTCACGTAACTCATCACTAAGAATATATTCTGCTTTTCTTTATGCATTGTGAAAGCTTTTCTAAGCAGTATTGCAAGGTTCCAGTAACTGGATATTATTAAGGAGTACACATTGCCTCTGTGTTCAAATGAGGGGCATTCATTTCAGTATTCATAATAATAACAGGTGCTTACTAATATCTGATTCTTAGGAACTTGACTATCAGTTTACTTAAAAACAAAATAAATGGTGTTGCTTTTGTTTGAGTTTTTGTGTTCTGTTTTCCTGTACGCATTGTATTAATACTCCTAAGCAGGAATAAAATAAATACTGAAATGCCATTACCCAGGAGCCAGGAGATACAGTCCAGCCTATGCTAACTTTTTTAAAACTATATTTTAAAGTAAAAAAGCTAAAGCATTTATAAGAACTATTGATATTCTCCTTAAATAGCCAGAGGGAAGTTTGAATGTATATAGTACAAGACCAGCTATTCCAAGCAAAAAGACTCAGTACTGAAAAAGCCTTAGCAGCCCTGAGGGATCCTGCTAGCTTTGATGGTAGTTGGACGCTCATCACTGCTCAAGACAGCTGATCAATTCTCACAGCAAGAGACTTTTTAGATAAAGTCAGAACCCATTTACTAAGTACTGTTGCCCACCTGGTTTTAAATAATAACCCTTGTGACAAGGGCTGTAACTTCTGTGTTCTGGAGACCCCTGGGGCTGCCCTTAGGGTGCAGCAAGGAAGGTGGGAAATACATGGGGCCCCCAGCTCCAGCTGAGCATACAAGAGCATACAGAGTACTCTTAACACAGGGATGACTCTTACTCAAAATTATACCCTGCCTATACCCTCTGGTAGGAATCTACTCTTTCTACTCATCCACTGAGCAAACTTGTCAAATTCCTGGCAACTGAGAAGGAGAAGCAGAACAGGCTTTTAAAATACTTTTTTCTGCCTTTATTTCACACACTCACAATGCAATATCCCTCCTTCTCACTCTCTTGCTGCAAGATCTGTGACCAAGCACAAACAGGAAAGCTACTGTGCTTCAAAGAGAAGAAAAAATTTGGGAATCTCTTGTGCCATCCTGTTTCCTAGCACTGGAAGAATGTGCTAGAGAGACTAGTGACCTGACAAGCACTTTAGAGCCTGTGCTGGTTTTGGCTGGGGTAGAGTTAATTTTCTTCATAGTAGCTAGCATGAACTACACTTTAGATTTTCACTGGAAACAGTGTTGATAATACAGGGATGTTTTAGCTATTGCTGAGCAGTGTCAAGGCCTTTCCAGCTTCTCACCCCACCCCACCAGTGAGGAGGCTGATGGTGCACAAGAAGTTGGGAGGGGACACAGCCAGAACAGCTGATCCCCACTGACCCAAGGGATACCATATGGCATCATGCTCCAACATATAAAGTTGGGTCAGAAGAAGGAAAGGGGGGGACATTTGAAGTGATGACATTTGTCTTCACAAGTTACCATTATGTGTGGTGGTGCCCTGTTCTGGGGATTGTTGAACATCTGCCTGTCCATGGGAAGTGGCAAATCTATTCCTTGTTGTGCTTTGCTTATATGTGCAGCTTTTGCTTTATACTGATTAAACTGTTTTTATCTCAATTCACGTGTTTTCTCACTTTTACCCTCCTGATTCTCCCCTCATTCTGCTGAGGGGGAATGAGCAAGCTGCTGTGTGGGACTTAGTTGCTAGACAGGGTGAAACCACATCAGAGCCCAAGTTCACATTGATGTTGGTAATAGATTCTTTAGTCTATATACAAAATGATGGTTTAGGATCAGGCCAATGAACTCTATGTATTTCAGTGTTTTATCATATTTCACTGTTATAAAATATGAAAAACAGAAGAGAAGAATTAACTGGAAAATGCAGTGTAAGTAGACACAAAAGAAGATAAAGGGAATGGGAAGTAAGGAAAGAGAGAAATTCAAGCTGCTTACAGACATTTGCACTTTATAAATCCAACTCTGAAAAGTGGGAAGGGAAAGAGGTTTAGGCCAGAGAGATACAAAACTGGGTGAGAACAGTAAGGAAGGTTTAAGGCCGAGAGATAAGAGAGAGCAGGCAAGCTTCAATAGGCCTAAAGGGAGCCATGGCTGAGAAAGGGACAGAGGAGACATGTACTCTGAAGCTGATTTAGTAGAGGTCAGCCCTAAAAGCTGGAGACTAAGCTGACAGTTTCCTAAACTGGGTCATTGGTGCAGCTAGGAAGGATTTTGTCATTAGATCTTATCTGTGCCTGTCTTTAAATGCTTTTCTTTTGCAACCGTGCTTGCAAACCTATACAACAGACAATATAATACAGGTGTCAGTGCATCAGACTGTAATCCCAAGGAAGACTAAGGGCTCTCTGGCACTGTGACGTATGGTACTGGTTAAGTCACATTGTCAATGTCAGTTAGAGTAGACCAGAAGTGTGCTCATGCTTTCAGGAATAGTATATTGTTCCTGACCTAACATTCTTCAGTATATTGTTCCTGACCTAACATTCTTCAGTTTCATCCCCCTGAGAGACCCATTCCTTGCTGTGGAACTGGAGACACAGAGACTGAAAATTCTGGGACCTGGGGTTTCTCCTGATCTTTCAGAGTAGCAAAATTCACCTTTGCGGAGGAAACCACTGCTGGTTGCTCCACATGGTTAGGATGGTGAAGTCACATGACAAGGTGCTGATCTCTATTCTCCAGTCCTGAAAATCCTTGTCAAGCAGAAGGAACACAGCTGTGATCACAATCAGGTGTAACCACTGTCATATATGTAATATATTGTATGTTTGGAGTCCCATCTCTCAACAGTGCTTCTGGGGCCAAAAATAGAATGAGGGAACAGAAGAACCCCTTGGTCCTCCATCCTCCATGGTACCCAACCTGGTAGAGTTTGCACAGAAAGGTCTGAATCTGTGCTCTTCATCCTGCTCAGTCTCTATACATCTGCTGAGCAGCAAGAAGCAAGAAACACAGATGACCAGCAAGTTCAGTGTGCTGAATGGTAACTGGCATGAGAGAGGCAAGCCTTTTCAGTTAATAGCTCATCCAGGAAGGTCATAGGTTGTGCATGATACATAATGACTTGGAGTAGACTTATCTGTGAGAAGTGCTAGGTATAGAGGGGCACAGAGGCAGATGAGGTAATTTACAGCAGTGATGTGCTCCTGTCAGATTACAGGATAAACATGACTGGCCCAAGACTGAAAGCACACAGTATGGAAATTAAATCAGAGGCCCAAAGAGAAGGCTATGGCAGAGCTCAGCTTTGCTATAGTTAGGAATTCTCAGGGTTAGCAAATGGAGAAAACAGACAGATGTTTTATGCAAACACATATTCTCTTAAACATAGACCTACTTTCCTCACCTTCACCTCGGAGGTGTCATCTGCCTCAAATGAGTCTAGAAGACTCCCTGCATTGAGACCTATAGGACACTTGCAAGAATGTCCAGCCACAGCTCCTTCCTGCACATCAGCAGATCCAGTGGATTGTGGAGGCCTTTGATGTTTCATGTACAAACACAAGCTGGTGCCATTCAAAACCCAGAAATTTCCATGGCGCCACCAAGGGTAAGACTGATGCAAACGGCAACTGTGCTCTTGTTTGTGCTGAACCAAGTGCACAAGCAGTTGGTATAAACCTCTCTAGCCGTACATTCAGAGCTCTACAGTGCCTCCATTTTATGCTGTTTGCTCAGCATTTGCAAATTTGTACATCTACAGGTAGCAAAAAGAGATTTTTGTTGCTGTTGAGCAAACAAGTTGGAGGCTTTTTACTTCTTCAGTCAAGCATATTTATAAAGCCCTGCCTACTCTGCTCTATTTTAAAAATCCTATACAGACATAAGAGCTTAGATAAAAAAAATCACCCATACAAACAGACCATGACCTCTTCTTTGCACTCACTCCCCTCTGACACAGGAAGGCTTTGGCATTGAAGTAGCTAATACCATAAACACACACACTTTCATAGTGCACTTGAAGAATTTGGAATGGTACTCCAAATGTGACTGACTCCCTTACAAAGAGTTTGTTTTGCACATCACTGCCCCCAAGGCATGTACTGTCTCTGACAGACCCTCCACAGCAGCTTCATATCCACTACTCCATGTAACATTAATGAAAGCTTGCGAGGCTCATTAGGCAAATACGGCATAGCCCAGCAGGCTGTGGCACTCTGCCAGTGCTGCCCTACCCCCAAAATCGTGACAAGCAACTTAAGGGGTTATGCTAAGTATATATCTAAAATCAAGCGTCTCACTTCAGAGAAACTGCTTTCCCCTCTTCTCCATTAAGGCTTTCCACTTCCTAAGAACCAGAAAGAGCTGGCTGAAAAGCAGAGTGTGCAGTATTTGGATGCAGCTTCAATGCAGCTTACCTAGGAGACAGGCACTGAATTCTTTCAACCAGAAACTCCTTCAGTGCCATCTTTAAATTTTTAATAAAAACCGTGTTGAAGGTATGTGCTTTCCCTTTCTGAATATAAAGTGTATTTATTGTTTTATGGTGAATGGAGATGGAATATGGATACACATCTGCCACTTCTCCAAAAAATAGACCGACATGAAGATGTTAAATATTATTTTTCCTTGGAGAGACCAGAGAAAGCGCAAAAGCTCTCTTTTCCCCATAGTTTGGTAACCCTAAAATAACCACCTGAGACCTCTTCTAAACACCCAGGGACTGAACATGGTCCTATGCTTTGTGAAATCCTCTAAACAGTAGAAAAAATGGGGCTAATTTATTGTCAAGTCTGAATAATAGTGTTTTACATACACTTCACCTAGGTGTAATTGACTGCAGAAAGGCCAAGTTGATTAATACCATTCTCGGTAGTCCTAATCAGGTGAAATTACAGAGGCATGAACATGAATCAGCACTGTGTGCTGATAAGTTTTTGTTATTTCATTAGAGCCAAATATTTCTGCATAATATTTATTATAAGACCATCTTAGCATTCTTTCTTTCAGAGAAATAAAGATTTTGGGGCCCTAGGCAACCTGATCTAGTGGGTATCATTCCTGCTGATGGCAGGAGTATTGGAGCTACATGGTATTTAAGGTCCCTTCCAACCCAAACCATTCTGTGACGCTATGACTCTATGATCCCATGATTTTCACTTTCAGAAGGCCATAGGAGAGCTCTGCTTATAAGCTTAATTTATTTTTTCAACTGAGTAAAGTTCATAACTGATAAAAATTTGGACCAAGTATTCCTAACTTCAGTAATCTCATTTTGGGAGCAAGAAAAATGCAAACCAACCTCTCGTTGAGTCCACACATTTGTTGGGATTCTTGCAAAAGATGGGACTGCAGACTGGACTGCAAACAAACCTGATGATAAAAGTCACCTAACTGCTTAAACACCAGTTTAGCTTAATTTAATTGAAAGTGACTACACAAGCAGAAAATTTTCTAGTCTGCAGCTACAGGTACAAACTGCTTTTTTAAACTGAGGTGATGTATGCACACATTTGTCTGCAGGTGCTGAAGTATCTCTGCTTGTGTACCAACATATAAACTCATCAATCTCATTGTAGACCAAGTTCTGGGATTTTCAGAGGTTCCCGTTAAAACCAGAAAATAGGCTAAAAATTTGGTTCTCTTGGTTTGCAGATTAGCTCTTTTTTTTTTCCTCAGGAACTCAGAAATTGGAAACTTATGTTTCTGATTCAAGTTAATACGTACACTCTTGCAAAACCTTGGTATAAAACTCTGTGGTGATAAATTTCAGCACATCTTTCTTTCTCTGATTGGCTGTTTCCATAAAATACTGGTGCCAGCAACACCCTTTCCATCTCAGCCTTCATACTGTTTGCCAAAATACTCTCCATTCATTCTTTTGATTCTCTAGCCATGCCTTGCTCTTATTTTTTATACTCTCCTCAGATAATTTCACTAATTCTTCCACTTAAAAATACCCCAATAATCCATCCGACTGTTGCCAGATGAAGAACCATTTGCTTACCTCGTGGGAAAACAAAATATTTATTGTTAAAAATCACTAGCCACACAATGTTATTTTGTAGGATCACGTTAAACGTTAACCAAGAAGAGGAAAGGGAGAGTAACCAGACAAGGTATGCCAACTCAACTCCGTATTTGGAAAGAAACACCAGCTCATCGGGCACTCAGCTATGAGTTTGGAGTCTACGACCACCAGAGACCAGCAGAGAGACACCTGGGACAGAAGAGCACAGACACAAAAGGGAGGGAATGTATGTTAATGATGTGAGGGAAATGATTATCATATGTATTTTTCTTATGGGAAAATCAATGAATATGTGTGTAAAATATGATATGTAAGCAGGAGCTTTTCTATACACAGTATATGCAATAGGTGGGGCTATGCCCCCTACACCAAATGCTCTGAATAAAGATTGCTGACTTCTTAATGCTACATTGGTGTTAAGGACTTTTTTGTCTGTTTTTGATAACACTAAGATTCTGTATCTTTATAACTCTTCTTTTTCTGCCTTTTTATGTTGCAAGCTTTTGGGACACTGTGTTTGTACAGAAGTCATCATTCTATGATATGCGGCTGCAAATGCCACAAACTGTGGTATGTTTTTGCTGGCACTAAGATCAAAGTTGGGTGCTGTTTCCCTTAGATCTTGACTAATAAAACACTCAAACATGCAGAAAGCCATTTAGAGTACAGTAGCTCTCAGAACATTTAAGTTAGACCTGACTATCCGTGGCTAATTACCAGGTTGAGATTTAAAGTGTACAGATGTAAATGGAGTGTACAAAAACCCATCTGGAGTACTCTGTTCATTGGTTTGGATAAATGCAACATTAAAACTCAAATAAATCCCGAAGTACCATAAATCAAAAGAGCTATGTCTACAGATAAAAGGACTGTAGTACTCTCCCAGTATTTTTGTAAGATATATGTAGAGAGATAAAATTTTAGACTCTCTGGAAACCTATTTTTAAGACTTCATGCTTTCTTCTTTGAAAAATTTTTCTCTCTTCCTCTACGGAAGCTAATGTTACTGTGGAGCAGGGCAGGAATTAACTTTTGCACAATACAGTTTTACTTGGGCCACTTTAAACACAGCAACTAATAGCCACCAGCATTGCCATAAATTCAAAGCATATAATTAGTATCTGATGATGAGAACTGAGTGCTTACTTCAGCTCAGTGTTACTGGATGTGCAAAGCAAAGCTAATTTTTAAAACATTGTGGGAGGAGAGCAGAATTATACTTTTAGTGGTATGAAGTGGGACAATTGTGGAGTAAGTACTTCATATCAGAAAATTCCATCACTCTGGCAGAACAAAAAGGAATTAAGCCCTGATTGGCAACAACAACTGAGTTTAAAGACAGAAGCATAGGACATGGTTTGAGTGAGCTAAGGGGAGACAGTAATCTTGCAACAGGTGGTAAGACCTTTCTGAATTCTCTACTACCGCCTTCAATCAAATCTGACAAGAAACTTCATTCAAAAGCTCAATTTGACCAATAAAAATATTTTTATTAGATTTTTCATCATGATTTCCAAAGACATTTGATGTATCTATCATATATATGAACTAAATTACATGTTCTGCACAGCACATTTACCACTAAAATAAGCATTTTAGGCCCAGTCAATCATCCTCAAGGTAGAATGGTACATTTTCAGGAATTGCTGATAAAACCACTAAAACCCAAGTAAATATGGTTTAACACAGAAATCATCTAGCAGGAAACTAAGGAAATTCTGTGACTGTGCCTGTTTGCTCAAAACGATTTTGTCTTCCTAGGCATATGTACTCTTTAATTATCCAATCACACACCATGTTTCCCAGTAGCAATCTTAATTCTGGGTTTTCTATCTTTTGAGTATGGGTTGTCATCACAGACAAGAACTATGAGTAAGTTTGTGATGTAAATATATGAAACACAGAAACATGTTGCACAACATGAAAAAATGCAGGTATTGGCTGTTTGTGTTTAAAGTCCCATAGGTGGGGAGCTTGGAAGGATTTATAAAGCTGGCTTCTGTCTTTTCACCACTGTCCTGGGCGAAATAACTCCAGCTGCAGTATTGCTGAGGTTATGTTGTATACATGTATGTGTGTAAATAAGTGAAGAAACACAAGAAAGATCTTTCATGATCCTTCATTCTTTCCATTTAAAAATCATTTGGTGCAATTACTCATTTATTCTAGTCACCCAAAATGAAGTCTTTAAGCCTTTTTTAAACTTTGCTGCCAGAAAAGATACCTAAATACATGGTTGGACACATAAATAGTAGTCTGGCAGATCGAAAATGTCAACATGTCTTTAGCTTCAAAGGACAGCTGGAATTTCTACTGAAATCTACCACCTAAAAATGGAAACGTTCATAAAATTTATCAAAATTATTTAATCTGAATTCTAACAAAACCAAGCATATTAACATATTTTGACTCATGATCAGATGCTTGGTCCCAAAAATATTTAATTTGATTAACAGGAGTAGTCCCCTCACACTAATATCTTCTTCAGATGAATCATGTTATTCATCTTACTTAATTTCCATGCATTTCAGGATTAGCTCAAATATTTCATGTTTCATCCATGCTCACTATAGCTGTGCTGTAAACCATGGAGACGTATGTCACTTTCCCACCATTTTTGCAAGTATTTACCCCATCTCCATACCCTGGGGTTCAAAAATACCTCAAGGGGTTTCAATCAGAAGAAATATTGTTGTAGGCTTGACATCTTTACCTTTTTTCATAGACATCACGTGGGAAGATCAACACATTTCATGCTGAATTTAATCAAATTTGGCAATCTTTTGACAGTGGTGTTCTAGCATCTTCTTTCACTGCTTCATCAATCACAAATAAATCATGATGGCTGGTGAGGCACTGGAGGATTGACATGGCAGTGTGTCAATATCCGTAACTAAGATATTGTTGTTGCTTGGTAAATTATTAGCAGAGGGGATTGTTGACTGACCATCAATTCTCCAGAAGTTTGGAACCATTAGGCTGCCGTGCTTTCACAGGCCATTTTCCTCGGAAGACTGTAACAACAGTTTAAACTTACCAAGGGTCTAACATTTGTGCTGGGCAATCCATAACCATGTCCAGGTCTGGACTGTATTCACTGTTAGGCTGTCTCTCCACATGCAGCTGGGGAACCATCATGGAATAGACAAGTTACTAATGCAGTTCCCCAGGGAATCTATAGCCCTAGGACAGGTCACATTTTTTAATCGATGACTTGGAAAAAGGCAAAGTCATTACATTTCCAATAGTCACAAAGACTGATGGAAGGCCAAGTAAGAGAACAGGTCCTTAACCCCATGTAATTTTAATGCCTGGAAGCTAGCACAGACAGCACATTTAATAAAGCTAAATGTAAAATCACACAGTGTCCAAGTGATGATTGATGACTGATCTCCTCTGTGCCATTAGCACCCCAATGTGATTACTTGCTGTCATTTTTGGCTTTCAAACAACAGTCCGTATTGAGTCATATGCATTCAAATAGTTATGGAGGCTATGACTGACAGAAGACAGGTTTTCTAAGTCCTATAGATTCACTGAGTGGAAGGGCTTTACGCAGAACCGGAACACAAGGCTGCTCAGTTAGAAGGAGTTCAAGGAGAGATTAATGGGTCACATAAAGGTTGCACAGGGAGCCATCAGTGCCTGGCCATTCAATTAATATGTGAAATGACCAGTTATTCAAAGCAAGGCTGATTATATGTAATTACCCTACAGTTTTAGTAGCCTTAACCTGTTGAGGATGTGAGTGTACAATATGAGACATCCTTTTCTTGTGGTCAGGTCACACTGTTTGCCAGACACAAAGCAGAGGAGAACAATTTGGCCCTAGAATAAGTAGAGATTGCATGACTGTCCTATTTCTGATACCTGTCATGGATTTCCGAAATGAATGCTTGAATTTTCTATCAGCTTCGCATGGCAGAATCTAAGGAAATTTCCATGGTATATTCTGAGTACTCACTGGATACCCAGACATCCAATTTCTGGGACTGTGATGTTACATACTTTGCAGTACCTAACACCATAAAACATGGTTTTGACATTTCTAGCTGGGATTATGAGGTGATTCAGCAGTCAGCAATGCAAGGAAATGCCTTTTCACATTTTAGAAGGGATCTGTACAAGAAGAAAAATCTACTGGTGGCATTCACCAATTAATTGAGCCTTTACTGGCAGTATAGCAGTATATTCCTGCTTTTTCTGGGAAACGTGTAATAGTAGATCTAAACACAAACAACATAGATGTGCAATATCTAGAGAAATATGGTTTGGATAGCAATAATTGAGCAAGAGTTCCAAGAGCCAAAGAGAAGCATTAAATAATGAAAAACTTGGCCTATTTTTATAAACTGCTATGTGTCAATCCATTTTAACTAAACACAGAGAAGGCTCATGGGCAACTTGATTGTACTGTGTAAGTACTCACAGGCACCACAGCAACAGGATCATAGAGAGCTTATCAGCCCATCAGACAAATATATGACAAGATGAAATAGCTGGAAGCTGAAGTGAGACAGTTCAAATCAGTAACAAAATGTTATTATCGCTTTACATGAGGCATTATTAATTTAGGAATGATTGCAAGGATTGGATTGTGGTATGATCTATTATTGGCAGCTTTCAATTAAAACTTCAGTGTTTTTTCTGGAAGAGGCACTGCAGGGAGTTTGTTTATTTAGTAATACAACCTGTGCTGTAGAAGTCAAGCTACATACGCAGAGATTGTTCCATTCTAGCTTGATAACTAAGGTTCTATAACATAGTCATTTTTTTAGGTTCAGTAAACAGGAGAAAGAATATTTTTCCTGTGTAGAAAATACAAATTCCAAGTCTTATAACACATCAATAAAAAGTAACTATATTTCTGCTGCTGAATCTTCATGGTTGCTGAAGAATATGATCTGCAAATGCTTTAAATTTATAGGGGATTTTGTTGATTTGTTTGGTTATTTTTCCTGAGTGAAAATGTTTCTGTTCCTGAAGAGTACCTCAGGCTTAGCTAAGAAAACTGACATTTCTTCTCATCAGAAAACACAAGTCCGTTGTGGCCAACCATGCTCTGTATCCATTCCATCAGGCTTTGTTTCTCTGCTCCACTACCTTGATTTTAATGAAACCTGTCCTTGTGCTTCTGTTCACTTTGAATTAGCTATTCTTCACCCAGTCAGATTGATTGACTTTTTTATCTCATGACTGCCCAAGTACGGAACAAACTTCTTTCACAGCCACCTATACTACTTACAAATTGTTTTCTGTTTTATTTCCATTTATTCTTGTAAACACTGAAGCATAAGAGACTGAATTCTTCAAACTTTACCATCATTTTACTTAAGAAAGCTCGGCTGAATTCCATGGTTGTTCTCTCAGAGTAAAGACCTCTCTTTTTCATTTTACTGCTTCAACTGCTTATGCAAAGCAGGATCCCCTTTGGGATAAGTTGATAAAACATATTGAAGGATTGTTCTACTTCAGGTTTTTTTATGTCTGTTATTATTCAAGGGAAAATACTCTGTAATCATAAAATCACATAAAGTGTACTACTAATTTTTGCTCGATTTAATCAAATTCACCATTACGAATCTATTAAAATATTATGGCCATATAATGTTTTTAAATACTTGGCAACAAATGACAGGGCTTTGATTTCTAGTAATCTTACAACTGGAATTTTGTTATGATATTAAGTACTGCCTCCACTTTTATATTGTATATTATGAATGGATAAGCTATGATCCGTAAGAGTTAATCAACATTTAAGAAGGAGGACCAGGAATTTTAGTGTAAATTCACGTCTCACAATTGGAGTTAGTACACTTGATTTTCTTGTTCTTGTGTCTTTGGTAACTTCAATTACTGTATCAGAACTGTAGTGTATTTCACATTCTTTCATTGTGATGTATTTTACATCCAATAACTCTCTGGAGACACAGGACTGGAGGGAACCTCAAGATGTCATTAAGTCTATTATTGCTTTCCTCCAGAAAGAACAATTATACCAGTGTCATTTCTGACAGGTGTTTCACTAGTTGTTTCTTAAGGACTTTAAAAGATGGAGATTCCACCAATTCTCTAGGCAATTTATTCCAGTGCTTCACTCTCCTACCAATTAAGCTGTAGTTTATACCCATTACTTCTAGGCATAGAACATGAAGAATGGATTGTTCCCTCTCTTTGCCACCACCTTTTATGTATTTGAAGATTGTTTTGTTCCTGCAGTCCTTTCATTTCCAGGTTAAATAACCCAATTTGTTCAATAATTTTTCATAGGTCACATTTTTAGACTCCTGAACATTCTCATTTTTCTCTACTGAATTCTCTCCAACTGGCCCACATATAATTGGAAAATTGCTCTGAGTGAAGCCTTTAAATGCTGAATCAATAGGAAGAATTTCTTCATGTCTTGCAGGCTACAGTTGAGGTCATAAATTCCATTTGATCCCAAGGAGCTCTGGACTTTTTTTTTCATCAATATGGCATTGTTGAATCATGTTAAGCTTATCTACAGTGCGGTCAGTTTTAACCCTTATGTTCTTTCCTGTAGAACTGCTCTTTAAATTATTTTTATCCATTCTGTCTACAAAACAGACAATTCCAACCTTATGTATGTGTCCCCATTGAACAGTGTCTGATTATTTTCAGATTCTATCTCAAATTTGTCAAGCTCCCTTAACATTGTTATATCATTTTTAGTGTATTCATCCCCAGACTGGCTCTATCGGCAAATTTAATAATCATTCTCTGTACTCCAGCATCTTATTTATTAGTGAAACAAAGGAATGGTATATGGATTAGAAATAGGTGCTACTTTATGAATCCTTCTATTTTGATGGTAACCATAGACAAATACTCTTTCAATATTGTTTTCAAACCAGTTCTGGATCTAGATTCACACAAGTCACTGTATTTCTTTAGTTAGCATATAGCATTGTCGTTGAAGAATACCAAATGTCTTTCCAAAATCCAAGTACAATATGTGTGCTTGCCCTTGGTCCACATACTGCTTTCCTACACTTAAGGATAACTTACTGAAAACATCATATAATTGTGGCAAAACAGAATGCAAAGCCTGACCAAGTGAAATCCTTGCAATGGATTATGATTCCCAAAATGTGGTTCTCTTTCTATGGAGGAGTTGTTAATCCATACAATTTGTTTTTATTTTCTGTAGACTGCACAGTGTTTGGGAGTCTGGAGAGCTTTACATTCCTCAGTGAATAGCAGAGATGTTTGAGCTGCAAAGGTTTTAAATTCTGTAAAATGAAAAATAAATGTTGTTAATTGGGAAGGAAAAGGCAAATAGATAGCAAGCAATATATAGCAGATGGTTTAAAATGTAAAAAGCTGGTAAGAGAAGCTAAAGGTGACAAAAGGTTCTGTGGATGGCAGGAATGTGTCAAATAAAAAATTGTGTCTGAAGTCTATTTTCAAAGTGAAAGAAATTAAAGAAGTGAAAATTCTAACAATGGTACAAGCTTCTTGCTCAACAGAGATGGTAGATTTATTCACAAGAATGCAGAAGTGGAAGTGCTTAGGAAATATTTCCATGGTGTATTTGAAATGAAGAAGGATCGCAAAGGGATGATTCTTCCATGATGAAGTGTTTTCTAGTCTATTTGTGACAAAGAACATTGAAGAGCTACTGCATTTAATAATTTTTAAATTATCAAGCTGGAGAAACTTGCATCTAATTCCTAAAAGCACAATTTGAGGAACTCTCTGGCTCACTTAAAACTCACTAAATCCTGGGCTTCCTAGGAAATTCCAGAAGATTGAAGGAATGATAATATCATACCAAGAGTCCAAGGGGGCAGGATAAATTCAGGAGAGGAAGATCTAGTAGAGAATCAACATACAGTTTTAATAGATAAAGTTTCATAGTGTAACAGATTTGCAACAGATTTATCAAAATCACTTTAAAAATATAGAA
This sequence comes from Margarornis squamiger, assembly GCA_035222235.1. Lineage (NCBI taxonomy): Eukaryota > Metazoa > Chordata > Aves > Passeriformes > Furnariidae > Margarornis > Margarornis squamiger. Next base: position 52,074,644 of record JAWWTY010000088.1, read on the forward strand.
AAACCTGAATTTTTGCCCAGTTAAAACAGATGGCAGGCACCATAGTGTTTCCAGACTCCAGCTTCAAGTTTTGAGGGAGGTTCAAAATGAGTTAAAACAAAAAAGTAACTGAGCTATTGACATATTCTTTTGTAAACAATTATTCATACCAAACAACTTGTCACAGCTCCGTCAGTTGTATGAGGTGTAGACCAGGATTAATCAGTATGTAATTGGCAGCAGTTACAATACGTTACCAAATTAGACAAAATGCATATCCTCTTGCATATACTATGCTTGCTTATGTATTGCATTGTCATATTTATGCTTTTGTGAACATTATCACTCATCAGCTGTCTTCAAGATAAAGCTTCCCATAAGGAATCATTTTGCATTATTATCAGGTTTGTGCTCCTACCTGTACAGAGATATGCAAATTTAAAATTTTTTTATTATTGTCAGAAAAGCCTGATTATGCCAATGCCCAAATGGTTTGCATGACAAAAGCTGATAGACCAGTGAGAAGGCCCTTTTTCTCAGAAAATCCATTGAAAGGCTTCAAACCAAGACTAGAGGCATCAAAAGTGACCATTCCTGAAACTTTGGTCATCAACTTTGACAGTCTAAGACTGTCAGCTGGCTAATCTTTGAATTCAGCTGGAAATAGAATAGGAATAAACATTAGGAGTTAAAGCAAAACCCAATCCAAATTACTTTCAGAAAAAAACACAAACAGCTCCGGAACTCAAAGCCAACTATTGACCATTCAGCTATTGACCATTCAACCCTTGACCGTTCAGCTCAAAGATTTTAGATGAGAGATTTTGTGTATTTAGTCTTTAGCAGATATGTTTACTTGCCTTCAATATTTCTATATATTTTTTAATCCATAAATTATATCTCTTTTGGTGGTTTCATTCCTCAAAATCCACATCACATGCATCTAGCTTCTTACGTTTTTACCAAAATGTATCCTTAGAGGTTTAGGCAAGAATACTGAGACTGCAACTCATCTCACCCCAGAGGCATTTCGAGGGCATGATTCATTTAGTCCTAAAGTAAGCACCTAACTAAGTATGATGAACCAAGTCTTAAACCCCCTATATCTTCCCCTTTACCACGAAGAAATGGATGGCCCATCAGTTGTCAGTGTCTTCATTTTGGATATCTAAAAGGAGGAGAGAAAAGTCCAAAGCATATACTACCACAAAGTAGGAATAGCATATGTGATTCCATTTTATCACTGTTTCCCCATTTCTAACAATCTCGACACAAGGAAGCAATGTATTAAGTTTCTGTTTATCAGGATTTTCCCCACAATATCAGTCAGTGATTTTGAAGTTCTGAAGTTTGGGTCAGTGTACTAGTGTCCATATACCTTTTCTAAATCCCAAACTTTAAGCACTTGCTTATAATCCCAGCAAGAATCTCTAGACATCTGCATAAATATATTAAATTAGTTGCAAAGATTGCAGTTTCAAGTCAAAGTGGACCAACATTTATGCATTTTGCAGCTTTCTGTATAGGATCAACTCTAATTCCTCTCCACTGACATCTAAACCATTTTTGGCTCCTTTCCATACCTATTTTAAGTCTCATTGTCCTCATAGTCAAAAATGAAGGACATAATACTTTTTTTTCGCTTGTAAATGTCAAGATGTGTAGCATTATCATCTGTGTTACCAGTAGCACTAATAACATTGCAGACTAGACTGCTCTGTCTTCATCAAAGGCTATGCATCAGTTGAGATACAGTGCTGATGATAACCTGAGTCAGCTATCAGGGAAAAGGGCTCTGTAATATGTAGGTCACTACCAGGGTTCATTTCAGCAAACACCTGCAAATTGCACTTCACCAGGAAAAAATCTCATTGTTGGCAAAAAGACTTAAAAGCTATGTGCAGAGAAGACACATGAATGTACTTATATCCTCATTCCTGAAGAGTGCACTCAAGATGCTTCTCCTCCCACAATTTTGGTTTATTTTTTGCATTGATTTTTTTGGACTTTTCCAAGACATGCTTTAGCTCTACCTATTAAAGTGGTATAAATGTGTCGATATCTATGCCAGCAAAAAAGAACACTACATAAAAGACCTGGGACTGAACTCCAAGCATAGATATACCAGAAAGAAATTCTTGTTTATTAGCAGAATGAAAAACTCTTCTACTACCCTCAGTTAACATCTGTCCTGTACAGATACACATGTTGGAGGGAGGAGTGCTCTGAGTGACCAGCTAAGTTCACCAGCCCTACAAGTACAGGTATTCCTCATTGTCTACAGAGTAATAAATTAATCTGCAATTTTTAGATTTTTTTTTTTTAATTAGACTAATTTCAAGACTAATCTGCAATTAATTGGCATTTTTTGCATTTTACTGTCGTTTATGAAAAATAGCTCCAGAATATTGCTTAACACTGAAATGTAATTAGCTCACTATGCAACACATACAACTAGTATGTTTAAATAATGCATCCCACTTCTGTATGTCCTACCATGGCTGCTGCCTTGGTATTTTTTCCTATCTATTCTTTTTTCAGGAAAGATGCATTTAGGGCACCCACATGTTTATATGTACTGAAATTACACACTTTGGTATAAATTAATGCCTATTAAATTATTTTTGTGTATTAATTGAATCTCTGCTGCTGGAATCCCCTTGCTCTGTTTTGGTTTTTGTTGTTTTTTTTCTCATAAGCAGATAAATAAAAGAAATATCTTGAGCTACCATGCGCCATCTGGATAAATGTCAGCTATATCCCTACCTAGAGGGTTTGGCATTTATTTCTCAAGAGGGCAGGTGTTGGTTTTGCTTTCCTTGCCTACAGTTTGCACAGCTGAATAATTTAAAAAGGACTCAGTGCTGAAAGATAAAATGAAGATGGAGTATATTGTTTCTGGCTAAAATCCCCAGTGCTGTAGGTGGCATTTTCTGCTAATACAGCTTGCAGTAGTATTGCTAACAAAACCAGAGATTTGAATCATCATAATTAAGGCTGTGTCAAATGGGATTTTTATTTGAAAAAGAATACATACATAAATAATACTAAGCACATGTGCCACCAGTATATATTTAATCTTTATATCAGTTATATCCCTAAAAGCATGGTTGTTCAGTCAGTTCACTAAAATTTCTGTGTCCTAAATATCAGACTAAAGCAGCAACTAAAGAAATGTTCTAAGAAAAATGTTCTGTGCAAACATTTAGTGCCTTTGAAAAATACAGTATTTCCCCATAATTAGTAAGCAAGCAAAAAGTATCAAACCTCAAATTCTCTTCCCATCATTATAATCAGGGTTGTGTAGTAGGGCTGACATCGATGAAATTCTATTTCAATAGATGCAGTGTAAGCATACAATACAGGGCTTTGTTGAAATCAAAGGGTTTGCAGCATAAATAAGAGAAACAGAAGTTTGGAAAGGTCAAAGTGAAGAACGAATGTGCCCACGGCCACACATAATTAAGTGTTAAAGCTACAAATTGACTCAGGATGCCTGGGCAAGGTAAGTGATGTGCTGTCTGCTTGTGTGACAGTGTAGGGGAAGGTGTGCCTTTTGAAGAATTGCCTTGATTCCATACAATGTGCTAACCCCTGAATTTGCCTAATGGAAGTTTGCTCTCAATTTTGTGTGCAACTCAACTCTGATCTTTTTCTGTGCAAAATTCAATCTTGGGCAAAATGAGCTGCATGTGTGCAGCTGCACACTGCTGTTCTTCAGCCTGTGTCTTCCTGAAGTGTATGTAGTGCTTTATTAACAGTGACAGTATTTTGTAATTGCATATTCAGATAAATTCTGCATGAGGTCAGAATGGTTTATCTACGATCAATCTCCAATTGATTTGCCTGTACAGCCAAAGTATCTGCATATCTCCTCAAACACTGAGATGAGAACATGCTGAACAGCATGGTGAAGCATCCCTGAAGAGCCAGTAGTTAGAGAAGGGTCAAGGTGAGGGTCAATACAATACCCACTGTAGCAGCAGAGAAGTCATCGGTTTGAATTTATTCTCATCTGAGGGACAACCTCATTTGCTCTTATATATTGAAGGAGGAGAGAGAAAGGGAAGAAAGAAAGAAGGAATAGATGGAAATGATAAAACATCAGGGAAAATAAACTTAAGAAAAGAGGGAAGATGCAGAAGGAACTATGTAAGGAAAGTGGGAAAGAAATCCCTCCAAAAGCAATATATTCTTCAGCAATGTTAAGCTCTGTCGCTTTTCTCTCAGAGCTCTTTTCCTGCCTTCATCTGCAGAAGGCATGGTTCATGCTGTGTCTTGAAGAGGCCTCAGGAAACCATTCAAATCACCCCTCTACCTGAACAAAGATCAGCTATCTCCGTGTCTGTGTCATTCCTGACAGATGTTTATCAACCCTCCCTTTAACAGTGTCCCCAGATAGACACTGCACATTATTTTCTGGTGTCCTGCTCCAAACCCTAACAAGCAGTTTCCAGTCTCTAACTCAGTGGTTTCAGTCCTTTTTATTGCAAAAATGCCTTCAGACATTTCTGATTGCAATTGGTGGATCTAGTCAAATGAAACCACACACCACACATTAATTTTCCCAATTACTTGACAGAAATCCACATAGCAATTTTTTACATATATAAAGACTAAACTAATTTAACTGACTTAATCTTAAGTAACATTTTCCAGACCACCCAGCATTTTAATCCTTTTGAATCCCCTGTACCCTCACTTCAAATATTTTATTGGACTAGGGCAATAGTCCAGAGGGATAGAGCAGTCCAGCTGAGGCATTGCTGGTCCTAAGGAGAGAAGGAGTATAACTGTGCATATCCCTGCAGTCTGAAGTTGACTTTATTCAGTGCAGGGAGCTGGGTTTGGGCTTGTTTGGCAGTCAGAGAAAGGTAGAATGTGGTATTGTTGACTTGTACTCAGCTTGTGATCCACAAAACCTGCAAATAAGGTTCTGCTACTTATATAGTTGTTCCCCTCTTTTATTTGTGCAGCAATTATTCCTGCCTAAATGCAGTTCTGTATATCTATCCCTAGTGAATAGCATCCTATTTATTTCAGACCATACCTTCAATTTGTCAAGATCACTTTAAATTCCAATCCTGTCTTCCAACATACTCACAGTCCCTTGCAGATTAGTGTCATTAGCAAATCTAATAAGCATGCTCTCATTCCTTTCATTTTTGGCTATCCCCTGAGATTACAGCACTCTTATGACCTTGCTAAATTGTAGGGATAAGATACATACTTTTCTGCAACAGTTTAAAACAGTAACCATCAATCAAATAGACTTTGAGGATATTTGTCCTCAAGAATTCAGTACAGGTCTCCAGGAAGACAGGATAAATCTATGCTGCCTTTGAAGGAAATCCCAAGGCCAGTGTCAAGGTGTTTTGTTCAGTTTCATTATTGAGCCTTCCTCACAGCTCCAAGCAAGCCCAGGCACTGATGCTCTATTCTCATACCAGTGAAGTCCCATCAGGAAGGCATGTCCAGGGAGCTCATACGTTGTTTAGCTTCAGATGTGCACCAGCTGTCTTTGAAACATTTTGCAAAGCCTTCACCAAAATGAGGAAGGTGCAACCATTGAGACACATTAGAGACCTAAGTTTCTAACAGAGTAAAAGAATTTAAGGACATTTGCCCCACACCATGAAAAGGGTTGAAGTTGTCTGCTGGCTGTAGAAGTGACCAAAGATGCCAGATGTGACCCATTCTGGAGTCACCATTTGCACCAGTGCTGGGAAGGAACCCATCTACCTGTAAGTACACAGAGTGTGCAGTTCAGGGTAGCACTTCTGCAGTGACTCCAGAGCTGCAGAGGCTGCATCTCAAATCCTGTGTTCAGTTTTGGACCCCTCACTATAAAAAAGACATTGAAGTGCTGGAATATGTCCAGAGAAGGGCAACAGAGACAGTGAAAGGTCTAGAGAGTGAATCATCTGAGGAGAGGCTGAGGCAGCTGTGTGTGTTTAGCCTGGAGAAGAAGACGCAGCTCTCTACAACCTGCTCTCTCTACCACTGCTCTCTATGACCACCTAAAAGGAGCTTGTAGCCAGTCCTTTTCTCTCGAATAACAAGAAACAGAACAAGAGGAAATAGGTCACATTGTGCCAGGTCAGGGTTATATTGTACGTTAGGAAAAATTCCTTTTCAGAAAGGGCTGTCAAGCATTGGAACAGGCTGCCCAGGGATGTGGTTGAGTCAGCATTCCTGGAAGTATGTTTAGATATGGCACCTAGGGACATGGTTTAGTGGTGGACTTGGCAGTGTTGGGTTGATGATTAGACTTGATTATCTTACAGGTCTGTTCCAACATAAGTGACTCTATGATTAAAATTTAATCTGACTCTGACTCCAACAGCAAGCTACAGACTGGGTCTGCCACCAGCTCTGACAGAAAGCTATGACTGGAACAAACCTTGCCAGTGGTACCTTCCCAGTTCTTCATCAGAGCAATGGAGAATCAGGGAGTTTCAACAAAAATGTCTTAAGATAGTCACTCTGCACAGAAATGCCAGCTTTCTATGCAAGTAAAGGCTGGTTAACATAATTGCTTAGTGCTACAGGCAACCTCAGTTTTGCTAAATGCTCTTCCCTCTCCTTCTGGACTTAAAAATGCTTCACTTTTCCGAAAATCAAATCCCCAGTAATTTTTCTTCAAACTGCTACAAAGACTAAATTTAAAGAAATGTCATTTCAGATGGAATTTAACTCATTGAAAGGTGCCTATTATATTTAGGTTTTTGCTTCTTTAGTTGCTGCTTATTTGGGAAAAAAATGCACAAGTTTATTTCCAAATAGAAAACTTAAAGCTGTTCCCAACACCTCCAGCTACTTCATCTACTTCAGTTTAAGAAAGAGTTTAAGAAAAAGGAAAATAACAGAGGAGAATCAGCCCACAAAAAAAAAAATAAAATAAAAGTCTTTATTTATGAGATTTCTATAACCCTGAACCCTACAATGGGAAAAGTGCAAATGCTGAAATATACTGGTAACACTTACAAGGAAAGCCACTTCACAGAACAAGTGAATGGTGTAGAAAGTTTCTCATCATCCTCAAATAAATATCCTTGAACAACACCTGCCATAATCTAAATGTGCTGCAAATAGACTTGCTCAAGACTACTCAGGAGGATCAGCTAATTAGATATTTAGATGCCCATCCCCTTCTTTTGTTTTCCAGTTAATCAACTGAGAAATGTTAAGGGTCAGAATAACTCCCTCATACATACACTAAGGGAAGGAACAGGAGGCTCTTGTTAGGTTTCTGATATAGAAAATTATGAGATGACTTTTTGATAGAAAGAGATGGATTTCCTTTGCTAGAAATAGAGGGAAGTCATATTAGCATTAATGGATCTGCTCATGAAAAGCCTCATCATAATTAGTGATCATCATTTATCATCATCACAATTTCACCAAGAGATCCTAATCACTCTTTCCCTCAATTACTCACAGAAAAAGAGATGTGTGCTCAAGTGTTGAATGCAGACCACTTTATGCCTGGTAGAAAACATAGGATGCCTGTGGCATATTTGGACAATTAATTTCACTTTTCCTTAGACTTCACATTTGGAAAAAAAAAAATGCCCGTTTTGCCTTTTAAATCACAACAACATACAGGCATGGTCTTTGACAGAAACTGAAAAGGTACTCTTGAAGGTGCAGAAACTCTGGGGAGGAAAGAGCTTTTCTGTTCTCTTTATTTGTCTTTTCCTTCCCCTCACCCACATCTCCCAAATTCCAGAATCTTTTCTGACACTGGATATATTTCTCATCATATATTTATTATGTGAGATTATCCTCTCTCTCCTCAATCTCGTTCAGCTATATCCAGCTGGCAAGAGATGTAGAGGAGGTGCAGATGAGAGCTACACAGCTCCCAGGCCTGGGACACTTCTGTAGCAGCAACACCTGAGGTAAATCAGAGTTGGCACACCAGATATGACACCCACTAATGCCATTTTCCCTTCCTTTTATCTCACTGCCTGGGACCGTAACACAAAGATGATATTCCTCCCTGCTAGAAAAAATTAGCTGTAGTTGGAGGGTACCTGTGGGTCATCCTGTCCAAAGTCCTGGATTGGATCCCAACATGTCTTGAGGCTTTAAATGAAAAAAACAAAACAAAACAAAACAAAACAAAAAACCCACACCAAAACAAACAAACAAACAAACAAACAAAAAACAACAAAACCCAAACACACTCCTTATTGGGGTTATGGATCTGTTTGTTTTATATTACTTAAAATGCTGAAAAAGGAGACACATCATTCATCCCTCCAATCTCATGTAACTTTCTTTGCTCTGTATCCTCTGTACAGTGCAGACATCTGCACAAGAGTCAGCTGCGCAAGGGAAAGGGGGGCAGCTCCATAGATTATTCCTATCACTTGTTAAATCCTCACTTATCCCTTCAGTCACTGGGACACACTGAATGTAGGAATAGTAAGAAGGGTGCAAAGTTCATAGATATGTTTATATATGTTTTTATTGCCAATAAAAGCTGTCCCATTGATAAACAAATTAATGATTATGTTATAAAGTTTGGGGTGTCTAATTGCCTGCTAGACTAAACAATGAGCTCTAAAAGGAGTTTATAATGTACTATATGAATAAAACCATTACTTTGAATTATGAGACCAGGATGTCAACAAACTCTCTTCTCAGTGTTCATGTAATATTTCCAGTTTGCAATAGGCTTAGTTACATCAGGTATTTCGACCTTCAACTCTTTTAATAAGGATTTTATGCCAGATGGTCAGATAATATGCTTTACATGCTCTGGCTCATGTATTCTTTTCCATTTTAACAGTTTCTTTTGTGCTTGTAGCGCTATTATTCCAAGTATTCTTTTTTATGCATAGATTGTCTTTTTATTGTCTGTTATCAATTTCTGCCATTTATTGCCAGTATCTTCAAAATTATTTCTATTCTTCACAGACATAGGTACTCAGATTTTTGCTGCATAGCACAAGCTAGATAAGCAACTAGACATACTTTATCACAAAAAGTAATAAACAACCGCATAATTCAGAGATAATTGACTGACTGTCTTTGGAGTATGATGCACAATAGTTTGAATCTTGTCTAAATAGATACACTCCAAAGTTGAAAAATGAACAGTTTGTATGTATGGTGTCACCATTTCTTCTTATTCTATAGAAGAAAATCATGTAAAAATTGTTTGGATGCAAAAACATTTAGCGCCTGTGTGTTGTTCTAATAAATTCATTATTTCATTTGCAGTCAGTTTTAGCAGTGATCTTGTATAAAGCACATAGTCTATGTTCTCATTTAATTTCCTACAGGCCTTTTTCGTTTGGCTCATTTATCTTTCGTTATCCCTTGAAACCATCTACAGTAATTCAGTTCACTGCAACTAGACCTTCTGATGGAGCCAGAAATAATCAGCTCCAGGCACTGCTCATTCCGAAGTCAGCTAAGAAGTATCTCATGATTCTGATAATTTTATGTTTTTTAGGTTAATGGAGACTTTTGGGCAGCATTTCTTTCTCCTTTGTCCTGTCAAGGAGTTCCCCCATCCTCTTTCCTATCTACTGAAGTGCAGTGTGAGCAGTGGTACTAAACCAAATCACACACAGACATAAGAAAATAAAATCCTCAGTTGGCTTGTTGTTCCCAGTACTAGTTAATACCTTTAAATATAAAAAAAATAAAAAGTAGTACAATAATGTCACAGAATATTTGAATATGGAATAATTTGTTATTTAAAACATTTCAAAATGTAAGACATACACATGTAAGTACAATATCCATTCTCCTTAAGGTTGGTTAAACAAGCAAATGGCTCTTAAAAGTCATATTGTGATTTACAGTTAAATTAGGGCATTTAATGAAAGTGATTTGAGTAATTTGTTTTTTCCTGCCAAAGGCAGTGTTCATGGAAATTTCCCAAGTGAATACAGCTGGTATACAGCTGTGGTAGTCACCATCCAAGCTCTCCATACTGTCTAGCTGTATGTTACAGGTCTGTTCTGGAGTACCATTTTATATAGGGAAGCCCTTTGCCTAATCCTAGGATAAGACACTGGCCTTGGAGATTTCTTTTTCCTAAACATAAGGATGGTGCTTTTTTGTTAACACCTGGATGGTATTTCTGCTACACAGGGCATCTAACTGATAAGTTGACATCTATTTTTGCTGTGAACTAGAATTAAGACAAAAATCATAAAATCATATACTAGTTTGGGTTGGAAGGAACCTTTAAGGGTTGTCTAGTCCAAAGCCTCTGCAGTGAGCAGAATCATCTTCAACTACATCAGGTTCCTCAGAGCTCTGTTCACATGATCTTGGATGTTTCCAGTGTTTCATCACCCTCATGAAAACCCCTTGCTTATGTCTAGTCTGAAGCTACTCTCAACTAGTGTAAAATCATTACCTCTTGTCCTATCACAACAGTCTCTGCTAATGTCAGTTCCCACCTTTCTTACAGGCCCCCTTTAAATACTAAAAGACCACCCAAAGGTCTCCCTGGAGCCTTCTCCAGGATGAACAACCCCAACTCTCTCATCCTTTCCCCTTAGGAGAAGTGTTCCATCCGTCTGATCATTTTTGCGGCCTTTTCCTGGACTTGCTCTATCAGGTCCCTGTCTTTCCTGTGCTGAGGACTCCAGAGCTGGATGCAGCATTCTGGGTTGGGTGTCAGCCAGAATGGAGTAAAAATGGAGAATCACCACCTTCGACCTGCAGCCCAAGCTTCTTTTATGCAGCCCAGGAGAAGGTTGACTTTCTGGGTTGTGAGGGCACATTGCTAATCACATTTAGTTTTTCCTCCACTGATACCCCCAAGTCCTTCTTGCAGAGCTGCCCTTAATCTGTTCATCATCCCCTGGCCTGGATTAATTCTGGCTGTTGCCCTGACTAGATTCAGGACCTAGTTGACTTGGCCTAGTCGAGCCTCCTGATGTCCACATCAGACCACTTCTCAAGCTTATTCAGGTTCCTCTGGATGGCACCTCATCCTTCAGGTGTGTCAGCTGCACCATTCAGCTTCTGTTATCTCCAAATTTGCTGAGGGTACCCTCAATCTTGCTGTCTATGTCATTGATGAAGACATTAAACAACACTGGTCTCACTATGAACCTCTGAGGGACACCACTTGTGACTGATCTCCACCTTGATATTGAGCTGTTGACCACTACCTTCTGGATGCAATCATTCAGACAATTAATTGTCCATACCCAATTCATAATCCATTATCAATCTCCAATTTATAGATAAGGATGTTCAGGGAGAACTGCCTTACAGAAGCCCAGATAGATATTGTCCATAACCCTTCCCTTGTCTCCTGATGTAGTCATTCAGTCCAAGAAGACCTCTAGGTTGGTCAGACAGGATTTTCCCTTGGTAAAGCTGTGCTGGCTGTCTCGAGTCACCTCTCTGTCCTCCATGTGCCTTAGCACAGCTTCTAGGAGGATCTGTTCCATGATCTTCCCAGGCACAGAGGGGAGTCTCACAGGTTGGTAGTTCCCATGGTCCTGTTTTCTACACTCTTTAAAGATGGATGCCATATTTCCCTTTTTTCAGTTACTTGGGACTTCGCCTGACTGCCATGATTATTCAAATATCATGGAGAGTGGCTTGGCAACTACATCAGCCGGTTCTTTCATGGCACTGAAATGCATCTTTACAGGTCCTATAGACCTATGTATGTTCAGGTTCTTTCAGATGGTCTTAAACCTGACATCCTCTTACACTGGGAGGGACTTTGCTTCCCCAGTCCCGGTCTTGCAGTCCATCCACTCGAGAGGTATGGGAAGAGAGACTGCCTGTGAAGACTCAGGTGAAAATGTTGTTGAGTACCTCAGCTTTCTCCTTATCCTTTGTTACCAGTTTGCCAATAATGTTCATCAGGGATTTACAACTTGACATTCCTTTTCTGTCTGACATACCTGTTCTTCTTTATTCCATATCCCTTAGGAGTGCAGACTCCACCAATGCATTATCTCTGCAGCCCTATCTGCCTCCAGTCTTGACATCACCCATCAGCTCGCTTGCATTGGTGACCATCAAGCGCAGTAACAGATCACCTCTGGCAAGGCTGTCTGTTATCTGTCTTAGGAAGTTATTTTCCATATGTTTCAGGAGTCTCTGGGGTTGCCAACAGCTTGACATATTACTTGTCCAGCAGATGTTGGGGTGGTCTAAGTCCTTCAGCAGGAGGAGAGCTGGTGAGTTTGATGTCTCCTGTAGCTGGAGTAAGAAGCCTTTGCTGTCAATAGTCTCCACTTGGTCAGGTGACTTTAGTAGACACCAGGAACAAGGTTCCCTTTGTTGTTGCCTCAGTCTCTGATTCTCACCCATAAGCCTTCAACCTGTTTGCAGCTGTTCTTCAGGGAGAACCCTTCACAGTCTATCCATTTCTTGATATAGAGGGTATATTTCTTGGTATATAATGCCTCTGGCCCTCCTTCCTTGCCTGTCCCTTTTGAACAGCCTGTAGCCATTGATAACTGCACTCCAAACATGGGATTCATCCCATTAATTTTCAGTAATGGCAAATGTTTTCAAGATGTATTGTAAAATTAAGCTAACAAAACATAGTTTCAGACAGAAACATTACGTGCAAATAAAATGTTTTTTTTCTGATTTTGACCTTTCAAATTCGTATGGAATCACTTTTAGTCGGTTTAATTTTGGCCTGATAATTACCACCATGGGAAGAATGAAATAAAGCCAGAAGATCTTTTTGGGTTTGGTCTGATAGTTGTTGACTTCATTCCTTGCTCTGCCTTTCTTCAATACTTCTCTGTTTCAACAAGGATACATTACTTGTCCTCATCTTCGAGGACCCTCACGGACAATCACAACTCCATTTCCATTCTGTGGATTTGGCTTCCATCATCAAATGGCCCACCTTTTCCTCTCAGTCTTATAATGTGTTATTCCTTCTCTTTTTTCTTTCATTGTACTTGATATGAATTCACTAGGCATACTGCAGAAACATGAAGTCATTCCCATTCAGATTCCTTCTTCAAACCTTAACCCTCTCATCTGGCTCTATACATACAGTTTTGACAAGTGTTTATTTGTAGGCCACCTGGAATAGTTCCTGTCTTTTTTATGTTGCTTGGGCAATACCTATGAGAATGAAGTGCAGATCCATGTAGGGGTCCCCATGTACAATTTGTGAAGACAAAATGAAAGAGAACTATAACTGTATTCCAGCAGCCTTCACTTATTACATGCATTATGTTGAAGTATCAGATATACTGCTTAATGAATTCAGTATGCCTATAAATTTTCTGCGGAATTCTTTGGGATTTTCCCTGATGCATTAGAAAAAAATTTGCATGGATTGACTACAAATATCTGTTCATAAAAATTTTTTTTGATTCTTTATTTTTATGTGTTGGACACTGTAACCTCAAGGTTAAAATTTTGTAACAAAAGAATGTGAAAAGGTATACCTCCTGAACTATAAGAATGTGCAGCCAGGGAAACAAATTATATTCTAGTCCACATCCTCCTGTAAAATAGATGTCATTTAGGAGAAGCCCTTAAAAAGAGATTTCTTAATTGGAAAAACACTCCTTTCAGTCACAAGCGGCTGAACTGAAGTGTGTCATCAGAATATCAATATGAGCTGAAGCTATTAAAATGTCATGGTTAACCTTTTTAAAAAGCCTAATTTAATTAGAAAATAATAATTAGAGCATTCTTACCAGTAGGAAACGCCTGCCTCAAATGAACAACCTGTAAAGTCTCGATTTCAATGGGCAACACTCTACTGGAAAAAAATCAGCATACGAACAATGAAACTGAGTTTGAAAATACTGTGATTAACTTACCAGTTTTGCTATTGAAAGTAATTGCTGGACCATGCTGGAGGGCAGGGACAATTAACTTCCTGATCACACCTAGTAAAATATTTTTGCATGTGTCAGCAGCTCTTATTCATAATATGAAAAAAAAATCATCAGACCAATCAATGTTCCTACACAGTGTAAGTTTCCTTGCTTTTTCTGAAATCAATAAGAGCAGAGACCTCATGGACTGAAGAAAAAAGGCAGCATGGCATCCTACAGGGTATTTCTTCATTTAAACCTGCATGAGTTAGAGCCTCACTCTGCCTAGCATTTTGGAGGTACATTTTCATCCAGATGAAAATAATTATGTCTCATGTCAGGCCTGGAGAGAAGCTTCCTGTTAGTGCAGGGACTGCTGGAATAAAAACACTCCTATTAAATTGAATGAGAATACTTGAGACAAATTGTGGACTTAGGATAAAAGCAGGATGACATCCTAACCTGAGTGCTATTTGCAGATTAGCTGATGAAACGCCTTGGAAAGACTGTTCAACGGGTTTCAAAATAATCTTACTGGGTGTGGGATGGGAGAATCACCCTTTATTTAAAAATAACACAGAAGTCTTGCAACAGAACAGTTAGGACCACCAATTTTAAGACATCTTTAAGACATTGGAAAACAGTTCTACTTCTGTTTATTAGCCAGGCCAGTGGGATCACCAAATCCAGTCCGCATGGTGCCAGCCTACAGTAGTAGTTAATTTGCTTGGAAAGTGTCCTTTGTCCACATTCATGTTATTTTTAAATGGTTTGATGCTTGCTTGTGGAGTACTCCTGACTTGATGTCACACACTTGATCATGATGCCCCTTTCAGTAATGATTATTTTGGCTCCCCCTATTCCTTGACAGAGGATCTGGCCTTTATTGTGTACTTCATATTTCATACTTGGTGGAAGAAGACTCATGGGAAAATACATCAAACTCAACCCTTTTTCTCTATGAACTCGATGTCCCAGTTCAAATGTTTCATGGGATTTCACCAGAAGGGGAGTTATTGGAAGAGTCATGAAATTGACACTCCAGAGATTTGCATCCTGGTCTAAACTTCTATGAAAACAGCCACACCAGCTATACTTTGGAGGACAGTGCCTCACGTTCCATTCTAAAACAAGGAAGGAAGGAAGGGCATGGGCTGCATTGTCCTAATCTAAGGCAGAGCTAAGGGTTTCTCTCTGTCTGAATGTCACTAACCTGCCTTCACACAACACAACTGATACAGGAAATTTTTCACTGTATTTCTGTATACTTAACATTCCATAGGCATTGCCTGTTCTTGTCAACCAGCTCCTTCCCGTCCTTTCACACTTCAGCAGGCTCATACAACCACTAAATGCTGGCACTAGATGGGTTAAAAATAACATGCAATCAGATCTTTTTAACTTAGCACAGAGACACATGTTGTGCATTTTACCTTCAGGTACAGAAAGATTAATAAAGAAGACCAATAGAAATGATACACTAACTTACAGCTTTGAGAGTGCACTCAATCTTTCCAAAAGTTGAGATTTCAAGAAATAAATGGCTCAAATCAGGCTACAGAGACATGTCAGAAATCATAGCTCTTTTAAGACATGATTGCATACTCACCTCTGTAACAATTGCTACAGATTGTGACTAATTTTGCAGCTATCTTTATTCTGATTTAAAGTATTATATGAAAGGAATTGGAGTAAAAGAGGCTTTTAATACTAGCCTGAATTTATATAGCAAAACAATATACTCAGGACTGCCATGGTGGCTGCTATTCCCTTCTGTTCCTATGCCACTTAGGAAGAGCTTGAACAGTGGTTCTGCCTATCTTCCTGGTTTCACAGCCTGACTTTTTGAACAGGTCACTTTTGCAGCTTGATGATCATTTACAACCTGCTCTCTGCCAGCCTTCCACCACAGGCAACAGTGTGAGAAGGGGCTCCTGCAGCCAGCCAGCCAGCCTGTGGGAACAGAGATTTCCTCGTCTGATCAAGCAGAGGAGGGACAAGGGTTGAATGGTGGACCTGACTGGCACTTGACCATGTTGTCAGGTATCTGAAGTAGCCTCCAGCTACTTGTAAGTTGCTCTATGCTGTTCACTTCCCCACTCGTTGCTCCGGTTTCTTCATCAAATCATAGAATGGCTTGGATTGGAAGAAACCTTAAAGACCATCTAGTTCCAAGGCCTGGAATGCCACCCACTAGACCATGTTGCTCTGTTCTGGGTTTCATTTTATAATGGCATTTTTTAGTATCCTGACTTTTAAAGAAGACTCTGATCACACTCACAACTATCTTTAGTGTTTCATAGTCTTAACTCTGTTGCCTTGACAGCCATTACTAAATCTAACCGTAGTCCAGTTTGGATCTATTCACTGAGTTGTATAAAATGATTGTGTAAAACACAAGCACATTCGACTCCTTCAAAATCACCAGCCATCCAATATCAAAAAGAAAATGCAATTTCATCTTCAAACAGACAGCCTTTGCTAGAAGATACTTGTGCTAGGGAAGAAGTATGCAAGGGCATGAGTAAGTTTGAAAAGGAGCAGAGAATAGCATCCTTGGGAGGTGGAAAGGAAATGTGTGAAATGCAACACACATCTAACAGAAGAATAACCCTGGTAGTTGATATCTCAGCCAGAAACTGCTGAGGATTACTTGACTGCTCCAGGGCTCTGGATGCTCCCAGGTAGGGACTGGGAGGGAGCTCTCATATCAGTGACTGTTGCTGTGGTTCTGTGAAGATTTTTAGAAAATTTGCATTTGTCTGCATTTGTCTACAGTTCAGCTGCCACTGCCTTTTGTCACACTACTGCAAACACACCTTGCCCTGCCAGTGCCTGCTGGCTATGGGCTGGGGCATGTGGTCAGACTGTTGAATAGATCTTTCAAACAAGGGCAAAGCTATATGAATGCCATTATTAACCATAAACTGGCATAACAGAGTAATATGAAGTAGCTGTCAATGCAAGATAGATGAAGGGTTGCTTTTAGAGCAGATAAATGAATCAATGCTTCCTCGCTGTGCAAACACAGCCTGAGAGGAGGAACAATTTCTCAGGTGCATCCTTTTAAAAAGCTTCTCTAAGCAACAATGTTTTGAACAACTCCACAGCAACTACCACATTTTGTAGTTATATCTGAATAAGCAGATAATTCATACTGTTATAGCAGAGAGCTCAATAATTATATAAAACCCATCTATGAAATCAGAGTACTTGAATGATTAGCAATATTGCTAGCACTTTCCAAGCTCACTAATTTAAAGCTGTCTTAGTTATGTCTGTGGTGAAATGCAGTCACAGAAGCAGTGACAGACCTTGCATCCACTATATACAACTGTTCTGGTCTTGTGTGGATATATAGCAGTTAAATCCTACATCTCTGCCTTACTAGATTACAAACATCAGATTTATAGTTCCCTTAAACAGTTGTGCCATTTTATGTATGTTCATGCCTCTGCTGAAGACTGCAGAATTCTACACAATATTATTAAGCACCAAGTTTTAATTTACTGGGACAAAACAGGGCTTCCAAAATTCACAAGCCGGTTCTGTACTGCTCAGCACTAGAGAACAGGACATGAATGGAATTATTTTTCCCCATTGTCCTAGCACTTGACAATGTCAGTCCTAAAATGGTATCTAGTCCTGTGGGAAATGCAGTCCCAAAGACTTTTCATCACTTTCAGTGCTGAAGTGGGGTTGTAGCAGCTTGCTTCTGAGTCCATGGCCCATTGCTTTAGAAATATGAAGGTCTTTTACTTAACATATTTATAGAAACTCACTTTTCTTCCTTTGCTTTCTGAAATTCAGCTTCTTTTTCCTGTATGCCTCTTTGGGTTGAGTTGTAAAATGCTGCTGTGGCTAGTAGGGTCCTTAGTTCTTCCTAAGGGTTTTTCTGAAGTTGTGATACTAACATATTGTCTATTTCCAAATAACATGGACTCTCCAGGGACTGCAGTATTTTCACATCTCTCATGGTATTTTATACAGTAAATATAATAAAAGTTATTCACTGTGCAGTCACTTACCAATCTTGCAATCTCCTAGTCACCTCCAGTTCTTGTTGCAGACCAACCATGATATTAATACCAGAGAAGACAGATTTAGTAGGAAATGTATTAAATCCTCCCCCCACAACTTGTTTCAGCATTAGCAGTTCTTGGTGTCCTGGTTATGCTTATGATTAAACTCCTTTGTTCACCTCATGCCTCTGCTGCAGTTCTCTCTCCATCTGATGGTCTTTCCCTGATGCTCTCAAGACTAAACTTTCATCTTTCTTTAATGCAAAGTAGGTCATTACCTTCAAAAGCCTTGTAGGTCACTTGAACACCTAGTGAAACTGACTGTATGAGTAAAGGATGCTGGCAAATTACTAGGGTGAAAAATGTAATTCAGAGACTACGCTACACAGCCTAAAGCAAAATCTAGCAACATGGTACTGTTCACAAAGGAAAGACCTATTTTTACTTGGAGATAATGTCCATTGTGCTTCTACCCTGGGGGATAGTTCACATTGCTTAGCCACTATTTGCTTTGTTCAGGGAACTATATATTCCACACTCCTGGGATCATGAAGATTTCAACACTTGAACACTGGTCTGAATAAAACACTCTTCATAGAAGTTCTGATGCACAAACCCACACATTGGCCATTCTTTTCTTAGAAGAGTGCCAGATAACCGTCTTCCAGGAGCGTGATTTCTTTTAAAGAGCATTTGTGTGTATCACACATGTAGAATACTATTGCAAATGTGTCATTATCCTTGCCTGGTCATGGAAATGCAGCTGCAGTAAGTGTTGACAAGAATGCAGAACTTCACTGCTTGAAGATGGAAATGTAAAACTGAAGTCAGCAGATTTGAAGAAACAGTGTGGATCACAAAACTCCTACAATTACTGCTTTGATATCACACTGGAAATTACTGGTATGGCAGAAGCACAGAGGAGCCCAAGTAGAGGACTAGACCCTGCCATCAGGAGGGTTGTGGAAGTAGGAATTAAGAACAGAAACAGTCACTAGTTTATTCCCACCCTTATGAAAACTGAAGATCACAGTGAAAACGAGGGGATGCTGTTCACAGAAATAACATTTGCAATGATATGGTGGGATTTTTTAAACAAGCTTAAGAGAAACATGTAGATTCCTTTATCAAAAATAACTAAATGGTAACAATCTTTTTAAAAAATTTATCATTGAAAATATATGGACACCTGTTTGTTACAATGGGTTTGTTTTTCCCCACGCTATGAGTCATATGCACAATATTTGACCTCCTTGGTATGTGATTTCCTACTTCAACCCACTTTCAGAATTAGCTAATATAACAAGCTTCAGGATAAATACTGGAACACAAGGTTTTATTTTTGCAGGTGAAGACTAATATATAATAATACATACAGAATCTGCACCAGTCCACACTGCAGGGCCCTGGAAAATAGGATCTTCCAAACAGAAATGCTAGCATAGTGCAGCTCTTAATATCTGACAACTTTCATTGTGATTCTAAGTGGAAATTTCCCTATGGTTCTCTGAAAGAATATATATAATGAATACAACACATTATTTACATAAAAATTTATCCTGTTGAATATTCTGCTCCTAGAAGACATGCATTTCAAAATTAGATTTGGCAATATAACTTTTTTCCTTCATTGGTAATCAGCAGAGTATCACAGCCATTCCCTTCAATTTTTTCATCACAATGGTGGAGAGAGTTCTACTCTGAAGTAATCTCTGCTCCACAGGATCAGTTAGAGAAATCCTTTCAAAGGAAAGAAAGAAGTAGGAATTATGCCATATGCACATAAATTAGAGATAAGAAAAATATGACTTACACTTGAGAATTTGCTAAACAGAATACTGAGCCCACTGACATTTTTATCTTTTCAGATGTAAGCTACAGTCCATGCCACTAAAATAATCTTCTAAGCTCATTTAGACGTAGCCAGGAATTATTCGATACAGTTTTACCTACCTTGTTGTTGGTCTTGGGACCCATACTGTTTAATACCTTCATCAATGACATAATGCATCAAAAAAAAAAGTGACCAGCCGATAACAGGAGGTGATTCTGTCCCTCTGCTCTGCTCTGGTGACAACACATCTGAAGTACTGTGTCCTATGCTGCGATACTCAGCATAGGAAAGATATGGACCAGTTGGAGCAGGTCCAGTGGAGGGCCACAAAAATCATCAGAGGGTTGAAACATCTCTCCTGTGAGGACAGACTGAGGGAGTTGGGGTTGTTGATCAAGAAGAAGAGAAGATTCTGGGAAGACCTTATTGTGACCTTTGGTATTTAAAAGGGGGCTTATAAGAAAGACGGGAACAGAGTTTTTTAGCAGAGTCTGTTATGATAGGATAAAGTGTGATGGTTTTAAGATTAAGACTAGATATAAGGAAGCATATTTTTATGATGAGGGTGATGAGACACTGGATCAGGTTGTCCAGGAAGACGGTGGATGCTTCATTCGTGGAAGCACCCAAGATGAGGCTGGATGGGGCTGT
Source organism: Margarornis squamiger (assembly GCA_035222235.1). Classification (NCBI taxonomy): domain Eukaryota; kingdom Metazoa; phylum Chordata; class Aves; order Passeriformes; family Furnariidae; genus Margarornis; species Margarornis squamiger. Next base: position 52,094,926 of record JAWWTY010000088.1, read on the forward strand.
GAGCAACCTGACCTGGTTGAAGATGTCCCTACTCATGGTGACCCTTCCAATCCAAACCATTCTGTGATTCTGTGATTCTGTGGTTATGAATCTGTTTTTCTGCAGTCAAAGGAGTGATGACAGCTGCTTCATATACAAAAATCAATTGAGTTGTGGTTCTGTGGAGCTCAGCTTTGGTGTCATGTGGACCATTAGCAGAGCCATTGCAATGCAAGTTATGTTCTGAAGGCTATTTTAGCTTCCATTTACATAGATATTCTTCTTACAGAAGCTCCTTTTAGTAACCTAGCAATGATCTTCACATTCAGAACTGATTCCATACCTTTTCTACAAAAAAACTCTATCACATACTGAGACTCTACTGACTTCAAAAGGACCTGAACACATGCTTATGTGTCTCTGGAGCTGTGGTTAGCCCTGCTGTTTTGATCACATCAATTACACAGAACATGGCTCAGAGCTCTTAGCAGTGTGAAACCTCAAAAGGCAGAGTATGGCATGGTAATGATAGCAAGCCCAGCTTGGTGACACTTGTTTGTCTGAGGAGTCTCAGTGGTGAGATTCTGCCATGAGATCTGAGCCACAGGACTGTGTGTCCCTGAAAGAGTGGTTCAGTAGGGATAAAGTTTTTCTAGGCTGGTAAGTGTGGTATGCTTCAGCACTCAGTCTTTCTAATACAGGCAGTACAGAAGAAGGATTTAAAATCATCAACATTTCTGGTGCACTCATATGATCATGCAATTTATTTAATTAAAAGTCATAAGTTAGACTAGACTGCAGTTTTACTGAAATTTTACAAAAAACTGATCTTTTCTTCCTCAAATAGCAATTAAGACTTCGTGACTGTAGCCTACCTGTTACATGGTTTATTATGTTATTCTGATCTCTGTCTCTGAAATAATTTTGCCGTGGTTTCTTATTAGAAATTGATTTGCTCTGTTGCCAAGTACCCTGTGAAAGGTATGTGAATCAGCTACAGCAGATCAAAGATATATTTTTAAATTTCCAAATCAGATGTAGAAATCTAACAGGATAATCTGTTGTATAGTAGTGATTTGCAAAGACATGAGGCTTTTTAAAAGCAAATATACCCAGAGAGGTCTAATATTATTTGTTTACATGTCACTGTAAGTTTTGTTCAAGTTACAAACAAAATTACAGAGGGCAAAGTGACCCTACAGGGATGTTTGCACTGCAAAAGTAATGACCATCTTTACAGAATGTAGAACAGTTAGAGAGCAAGTTATTAATCTGATTTATCTGATTAATCTGATTCAAATTAATAGATCTGACTATTAACCATACTCCTCTGACTGGATAAAAGTCGGGCCAAAAAACTATGACCCCAAAGAATTAAGAGGAAAGCACTTATTCATCTTCCACAAAAGCAAACAAATTGTTCTGTACCGTGAGATATGCATTAGCCTAAGCATCACTCAGGTAATCAGCACTGGGGTGCACACAAGGGACTTACTCATTCCCTGTCTCAGCTATAATTTCTGAGCAAGCTGTTGATTTAATACATGAAGAAGGCAAGACTAATATTCAGTAAGTGTGATATAAATTAGCTGTATCTTTCTGAAAGTCTAATGATTGCAGAATCTCTCTTGTTTTATTCAAGCAATTGTTGATATCCTAGCTGCATTACAAAGCTGGATTTTCAGTTCATTTTTGTGTGTCAGCTGGATCATGTCATAGGAACAAGAAGTGATCCATTCAAATCATTGTGTCAGTGTACTTCCTTGACAGCATTTTTCAGGATGTGGATTTTGCATTATAACTGTGTACACTGAATAAAACTGTCAATACCAGTAATATATGAAGACTTGTTGGCAACATCTTGTTTTCATCTGTATTTACTAAGGTTCAGGTGCTTGCTGGCATGCAAATTTGCAAGCTACAAAAGACAGTGGTCGCATACACAGCAATAATCCACAGACAGCAACATGACTACATGTGTAAAATATTCCATTTGTAAGAGTGAGAGTCACTGAGCACAGAAATACACACGGGCTTCACTCTTTCTGGAGATCACATCACTGAGCTGTGTTGCTCTCAGTGCTGCTCAGCCAGTGGCCTGTAAAACACTACCTTCCTGCAGCAGCTCAGGGGATTCACAGCTGCAAATTTTGTTTAGAAAAAAAGCCCAAAACATACACATTCTCATCCAATTAGCTGTTTTTTCACTGTCTGCAGGTAAACATTCTAAAGAAACAATTCCTGAACTCTGTCAGTACCTCACCAAGATGGTTGCAATTAAAATACTTAAATCATTATGTTTGCATTAAAATAACAAAATCATTATGGTTTTACAGCTCCTGTCCTTTCATTTCTCTTTCTTTGCAGTTACTTATCTATTACCTCTTTCTCTTCTACCATATGAAACACCAGAATGGCTATGAGGGCTGGGGAATTTCCACAGAAAATGTTTTCTTCTAGCAGACCAAGGCAAGGACAGACATTCTGCTCTTTCACTGATGCACAGAAATCACCCTGTCAGTCCTGCAATATGTCATATTGCTCAGGAAGGTAGGAGGTGGGTAGCATGTATGCAGGTGAAGGAGGACAAAAACACCTGAGACATAAAATGGTAGAGGGACTTGAAGAAGAAGGAACACAAAAATTTGCATTTTTTAGAGTAATCTAGGATTTACCCGTATCCTATCTAGCCTTGGAATTAGCAGAGCTCAGGCATGCAGCAGTTAGATGGGTCAGGTTCTTCAGACAGGTGTGTCACCTGTCAAGAATGAAGTGCTGCAGCAGAGACTTCTTTGTTGTAGAGCAGGAAGGTACCATGAGAGCCACATGCTTATGCAGACTACCCCTCAGGATAAAGAGGGGATAAATCATGGGCAGAAGCAGAAACACATGTCAGTCTGAAACAATTCATCTGGTCACTGGGATGTGCTTTCCACACTATCATCAATGGGAGAAGTTTGTCAGATGTTCTGATTGTAAAGCAGGAGGTCATATTTTGCTCTGAGGGCAACTTCAAAAGGAACAAAAATGCTGGGGTTTTCTGTTCTTTCAGTAAAACAAATGGATTAAAACAGAAAAAAAAGATGAGTTTTCCACTGGAGAAAGCACAGTGACAGCCAAGTTACGCTTATAAAAAGAATCCTGTTGGAAAACAGTGTTTCTCTGGATTTAGCAAACTATAACTGTGTGTCTGGCTCTGAGAGCAGGAGCAAAGGCTGGTTCTGTTCAAACAAAGTGGGGTGGTAGTGATAGAGATAGCTGAAACATTCCTTCTGAAATAAACTTCACAGCCTGACTGCAATTCAGCACTAGCTCTTTCTGCAGCTGATTTTACTTCAAAGTGTAAAAATGTTTATTGAATGTCATCTAACAGATGTAGGCATCATTTAAGTCAAACAAACAAACCATTCTTTTTTCAATATCTCACTGTTCTGACCCCTAGCAATCTCTAAGGCAGTATTAATCAAGCTGTGGTTCATGGACTGGCACAACCTTACAAGGGGTCACAAGATTAGGCTTTTTTTTTAATGGAAAGCAAAAATCTAACACTACATGCACATATTCCCATCCAGAAGGTATGTGGCCATGACCATTGGCAAATACAGTCAATGTCCAGCTCTCTCCCAGAATCTGAGGAATTCATTTGGATTCACTCACCACTGAATATTCAAAAGTAGTCCCCCATTTTGCACCAAAACCTAGAATCAATGGACAACAGTATTTTCAAAGTTAGTATTCTATCAAGAAAAAGACTATTGAAGACAGCTAAAAGCACAATCACCTGCAAGAAAGGTAAAGAAATTTCAGAGACCTACACAATAACATAGCAATCCTATTGGCTTGCCACTTTTGACTGTAACACAGTATGGTACAAACTTTGTGGGAAAGGAATATTACAGAATAGATCTTCATGTTCTGGTCACTTTCATATCATGTGAAAGGCTGCAGACATGCTGCATTATATTCACATTTGTTCTCTCACTCTCCCTCCAGAACCATTTAGCCTTTGTTGCAAACCAACAAAAAGTAGATAGCATCTTATACAAAATAAATACAAACAAGTACTCAAATCTTTTTGTAACCAAATAATGAAGATAATAAACCAATCATCTTGCTTATTTACATTGCATGCTTCTTGTATTTTTTTATTCACAAGCATAAATCCAAAATTATTATAAGTAACATTATTAATTTAAAAAAATCCTTTTTGTGTCTTTATCTCGTGTTCTGGGGAAAATATAGAATTGTGACTACGTTTATTTTAGCATATTTGGATAAAGACAAAAGTCTGTAATATAAAGATATTTGCCAAAGTCATGACAGTAGTTAAAGAAATATTTCATATTAAAGATTTACCTTTCATCTGACAGTCATAGTTTCAGTGGTGCTGATCTCTTTATTCCCTTTTTTTTTTTTTTTTTTTTTTGGTGAAATTCCATTTCTTAAAATAACAGCCTTCTTTTTGAGATGACTGTGTTATCATTACCCTGGTAATCTCACTTTGAAATTTCAAGCTATTCATTTGAATACCAATTCCAGTCTGCCTTTTGATATTCTTCTTTTCCTCTATTCAAACAGGCTTCTGATTGCCCTGGCTCATCACTGAGGGGGCTAATGGTGAAGACAAAAACAGCTGACATCCCACAATGTCATTCAGCTAAACCACATGCTCCTCTCTAGCAGCAGCCCCTACTGCCAAGGAGGGTAGGACATGGTTGTAACATCTCACTGTTAAAAACTTCCAGCCATTATCCACATGCTATTTTTGTTCTGTGCTTTGCATCAAAACATAGTCATTTTGACATAGAAAGGGAAGCTGTAAATCTTTTCAGATCTCAGGACCCTGTGCACATATATTGTCTGGAAACAGAAGACAATGCCTTTTTACTTCCCTACTTGTAGCTGCTGGTTGCTGTCTTTATAGTGCAAAGTGTTCTTCTCCAAGAATGATTTATTTTTTTCTATTTTTAAGAGCTGATTGTATGTTTCTTAGCTGTGTCTTTGATTTCACAGCTTCTTTGTGATTTGGCTTAATAAGAGGTACTGTAGTTTCACAATGAACTTTCAATAAACCTGTAGGAGCGCTACTCAAAAATATTTTCTATTTTTCTACTAGTCTATTGTCAAAAATTTTGGTGATAACAACATATACTCAGGAGCTCCTTTGTCATTTTTAAGGAAATTTTGTTTGCTTTATGAAAGTGCTGCTTACTGGGAAGATGATACACTTACAGTTGACTCCTTAAACCACACAGAAGAGAGGCGAAAACTAATCTAGTGCAGATTTAAGCAGTATCAGCTTCCTTGTGCTGTGCTTTTGTCCCAGTTAGGATTCAGTCTCAGCAGGGGCTTATCTACAAAGAGATGATGCAGTTTACAGAAAAATCTTCCATGCCAGTGTTGTTGTGCAGGGGTGAACAGCTCTCTTCACCCTTTCCTGTTCCTTTCCTGCTAACTCCCTCTGCCATTAGAACTCCTTCAGAGACTTTCAACAGCCTGTGAAAGGTCAGTCACAATAAAAAACAAGGACTAAATTAATCTCCTTTGCTCATTTCTATATGTCATTCCTCTGCCAAAGGTGTAGCATGGTGAGAACTCATTTTAGGTTGCTCTGTGCACAGGTGCTTGTCATGTACCTGGAGCAGTGAGCTATTGTGATGCCACGTGGCAGGACAGGCTGATATGGTCACAGCTGCCCACTGCAACAGCAAATCCTCACTCTCTGTGCTGGAAGACATCACAGACATGCAGTAGCAAGCAGTCAATCTGTAACAGACATTTGTGACACCCCAGCATGTTATTTGGGGTATCCTTGTTTAAGTCAAATGGCCTGAAAAAGGAGAGCTGTTAGGTGTCAGAACAAAGAGAAGAACCTATTACAGAGCACTTGGTCATGAATTTGGTTGCAATGTAGGCTGTTTATGGGATTAGAATTTGCTTGTGTCTTTTACCTTACGTAAGATGTTGAAACAATTTTCTTCCCCTTTTCTGGGCCTTCATTAAGATACTATTTCTTGACCAGAATACAGGGCTCAAGTTTGCAAGCTTTCATTGCCGTGGGAGTCCATTCCAGATGCAGAGGGTCTGACTCCCTCAGTGTCTATGTGCAGCACCAGCCTACAGAGCTAACTAGTAAAGCATGTGACACAAGTTGGGCAAAGGCAGTCAATCAGGAGCCAAAGAGCTCTCTTGCTCTTAGCATATCTGCTGAGACACTTAGTTCCACATCACTCCTTATACAGATCTTTGATTTGTATCATACCTCAACCTTAATCAGCAAAGGAATATAGAGGGAAAGAAAAAGCCAACAGAAACAAGAAAAGAGAGAAAAACAAACTAAGATAATTAAAAAAAAATAAAATTAGAGGATGCCTATATCCCTTACAGACAGAACCCAAGGAAACAGGTTTTCACCCCTTCCTTTCAATTATAGGCTTACAATTTAGAACTCATGTTTATAAATTTATGATTTGCCGTTGCTATGGAAAATCCTTGATGCTCACCCAGGATAAGGACCAGACAAAAATGAGAACGTCACATCTGAAGTCATTTGATCTCCCTGTCTACCTGAAGAGTATCAGTAATGTTTATGAGCACTGTGCAAATATTAGCAAATCAGCTGAGGATTTCTGAGCTGGCTGCAAAATGAAGAACAATGCAAATAAGCAGCAGGGGAAGAGGAAAATGCATGCAAATCAACCTATACTTTCTGGTCCATAGGTCCCAAGCCTCATTACTTTTGAAACTTCTGCTTGCACTTAAGCAGCACTCTAGCTTCTTTCACAGACATGGAAGCAGGGTCTGCCATCCACAATTTAATGAGCCTCAAGGAGATCAAAAAGAAGCAAGTGAGAGAGAATCTAATTGTCATCTTAAAACAAATTACTTCTGTATTTGTTTATTTAAAATTCCTTATCTTATAATTATATTTTCCTTCCTGTTCTGTAGATATATTTTTGATGGATGTCTAGAAAAGAATAGCACTGCTGCTTCTTTCAGAGATGAGGAAAAACACTAATGTGACTTTTATGATCAAAGTAGTATAAGGTACTGCTTATAATATACTGCTTTTCATCTTAAATATACTCTGCAATCATGCATGTATTAAACCTTAAAACATTAGGTACATGAGATAAGGTCATCTTCATTTTCTATATGGAAAAAATTCTGCTAGAAAAATTTTACTGTTCTGTGCATGAGAAGACTACATTGAAGATCAAAATTAAAAACAATTTTTCTGAGTGGGGATAAGAAGTACAGGCAAACTAAATGATCAGAACAATGCGAGGCTTATTCTTATTATCTCTGTCAGAAAAAGTTGTAATTATAAAATGTGTGATTTTTTTCCTCAGATGAGGAGAGGTTTAACTGAATATAAATCAGAAGAGCTATTAAGAAAGTGTACATTTGGCAAAGGAAAAACCAGGAGTATATTCCTATCATGTGACAAAGAACAAAAGTTGATCAGGTAATCTGAGCACCATTTCCTTGCATACATTATGAAGCAATCCTCACCAATAGACACAAATGCTACTTTTTCTTCTGCATAGCTTTTGTTCCTTCAGGTGGAGGAATGGTTATTCACTTTTCACTTTTTTATTTCCTTCTACAGCATACACTTCCATCCTGCCTGTGGTGCCAAATATTTGACTGAAGAAATACAAATAACTTCAGGGCTTTTCCCAGGAGGTTCTCAGCACTGCCAGCTTAAGGAAGCTGTGCCTTACTGAGCTCCGCCCAGGGCTGTGGATCAGAGCCCAGCATAAGTAGGTCTAACACAGGTCCTGTTAATGAGACACTTTGCAGATGCTAGAGGCAGAGGGAGCTACATACTCTGTGCTGCAGTGCAGAGCAACCATTGCTCTTGCTTTCTGTTTTTTCTTGATTACACCCTGACTCTACATCCTTCCGTTCTGAAGAAAGACCCATGACTGGGGCAGGGATGGGAGCAGTTTGCTTTAGAAGGTTTCTGGAAGACCTCTGATACATCTCTGAAAATAATCTAAGCCACTGTACTCAAAACCTGCTTCCCTCTGTGTTCTCCAACACTGCCAAAGGAAAAGACAACTCAGTCTGAGACAGAAACCACACTTAGAAAAAAAAAATCGTCCATGTCATGCTTGCTCTAAAATTTTTAGGAGGTATTTGAAAGTTCATTGCCAGTCTTATTTTAACACTTTTGTACTTGTTCTATATACACATACAGAAGTATTTTAAAGACAGATACAGCTGAGTCCGCTTTTACTTTGTCTACATGAGATGTTGATGAGAGTTCCATTCAGTGCAACCTCACTGAGTACAGAAGGCAGGAAAATGAGGTGAGATATTACCATTATTTTAATCCTGAGACTAATGTAGCTACTCTCAAATGTAAACATGTATAATTTAACAGCTTATACAGACCAAGATTATTTCACCCATGTTGTAAATATAACACGGTATTTGCATTAAAATTAGAAAGCTGAGTGTTTATGTGTGCCACTTGGAAGCCAGTGGTATTTCCCAAACCAAATGCAAATCTTGCTAAAAGCTAAAACGGCCGCACACTTCGGTCATTGCAAAAAAGCCATAGTTATAAACCAGTGTGTCCGTGAAACATGCAGAGTTTTTCCCTTCGATGTACGTCTTGGGATCAGTACTGACAATCCCTGGCGTTCAGTGACACCTAGTGGTAAGTTTTGAGTAGAACAAGCCCATTCAGTTTTGGTTTATTAAATACTACACGTCTGTGTTAGAAGGATAACTCCTCTGAATGCCCCGAGGCAGATTACCTCCCTACATTCCCATTGCATTCCGAGTCACTCGGAGAAGCTCAGACAGTCCACAAGGACTGTCAGTGAGAACTACACCCTTCGTAAATGAAAGAACCATTTGCTAGAATAGGGGAATGGGAGAAAAACTTGTTTCCTGCATTGATCAGAGCCCACCAGAGGTCTGGAAGAGGGCTTCACCATCCTCAGAAGTCACTGTGCAGAGAAATACAGAGCATTCCTCTGAGGTCTGCTTTGGGACTCAAGTGGTGCTGTTCTTTAGGTGTAAAACTGTGGTCAGGAAATTGCAACAGGCAGCTCTACAAGTGGCAAAGTGATTCTCAGAAAGTTTTTTAATACTCTGCTGGTATTTTTCACTTGCACTAGTCTTTGCTATGATTCTTGCTGCACATGTTCTGTTCATGGCATCCAGTTAATGTTTAATTCATGCTAAGAACAAATCTTCTTGGACTAAATGAAGGTCCTTTCCCAGTAGGTGTCACTGTGAGGTAATAAACACAAAATCCAAGACCCTCAGGGAGATGTGGGGAGCTGGGTGAGACGCAGGACACCCTTACTCTGGTTGGACGAAGGGTCTGTGGCTCAGTGGAAGTTCCTCAGGGGAAGGAACCTTGGCTGCTTCCTCACTCCAACACACTCCACAGCCTCCTGACAATAAACCATCTGGGAAGATGCAGCCATAAGACTTTTCCAGTGCCTGGTGGAGGAGACTTGTGTAGGGTTTGTCTCATCTGGGCCCTGCCCTCACCCTCCAGCAGCTCCATGAGCATCATGAGTGGAAGGGCTCACTCCAAATTCATCAGCAATGGAGCTATGCTTTTGGGTGTGAAATACCCAGAGCTGTACAGAGGCTGAATTCTTGTAGGTTTCAGTAGGAAAGACTACATTTTCACTCTTGGGTTTCTGTGGTGTCACAAAGCCCTTAATTTGGCAGCTGTGGGATTGATTTTCCAAAGCAATAAGTCACTCAGGGTTGTGACTATACAGCCTAAGGACTCTGAGCCTGGGGTCAGGAAGCCAGATTTGAAAATACTGGCATAATTTCATGTTTTATCTCAGCCAGATTGAAAAATTTGTTTGGCTGCAGAACTCTAGCTCAGGTTTGATAGCTTTATTAAAGTTTATAGTGGTTTTATATTTTTGCTGTTAAGCAATTCAGTATCAATGTGTCTGGGAAATTCAGTCACAATAGCTTTTATAAGCAATTCAATTATATAATTTGTTACATTAATGCTATACAATGTAAATCATAAGTAGACTTAGATATAGAAGTGGATGAGGAATTTTTGAGAGCACTATTTCTCTGAAAATGTTAACACATAAAAAAATTTTGTGGAAGAGCACCAGCTTTGCCTAACCTACCTTGAGAGTAGGAGTGAAGGAGGACAGGAGCACAAAAACTCCTGGTGTCTGAAAGCTGAAGGGGCACCCTGCTGGCTGTGTGTGACCTGCTCTCTACTCCAGCTCTTGGCTGTCACTTTCCAGGGTGCCAGGACCATAAAGCTCCTCGCAGCTGGACTGTTCCTTCATTTTAAGTTTTTCATAAGAACTTCCGAAAGCACTTTTTTTCTTTAAACTTTCTATTTTAAAAAAGGGAACATTTCTTTTTCATGTCTACTTAAAGAAGAAATATGGTTTTATTTAAGGACACATTTTAGAAAAGTCTAGGCGGTTTGAGTTTTTTCTATTTCAATAAATTATTTTCTAGTAGATATTATGAAAGAGAAGCCTAATGAACTATTTTTCCATCAAAATAGAACTACGGTCAAGCAGCTTTTCAACCTGTAGTATGTGGACACAGGGTTACATAAACAAGGCTGCTGCAGATAAACAATCTCAGATCAGTATAAAGTGTTTAAACTGAAACTTGACAGTTCAAAACACTGCTGATTCCTATAACTGGTACTGTGAATTATTGCCTGCTACATGCAAAGTTAGTTAACTGCCTTTATGTGCCAGCAGCAGCTGAAACTGCACAGCCTCATAGTGTGGTGGTCTCTGAAAAGGCATTCCCAAACAACAAATTTCTGGCATTTGTAAGCAACTTGGAAATGTGTCACTAGATTTTGCCCTTTTGACATGGGTTAAAAACAATGAGGAAAACTTTGTTGGTTTGATTTGCACACTTGAAGCTACAGCAAATTTCAGCTCTTCCACCTTGTACCTCTACTTTCACGAAGGCAGCTCCATCAAACTCCCTGGAGTCCCTAAAGAGATACTTAAACACAAGCATCAGAATCTCCTATGAAATTTTCTGTTTAAAGCATGGAAGGTGGTGTGAGAGAAAATATTTCTGAGTCTGAGTTTTGTCTTTCAATCTCTGAAGATGAACTTCCTTGAGATGAATAGATTAACTAGTACAGTATGTTCATTAATTGTTTCTAGCCTGAACTATAATTTTCACTTTTTAAATTACTTTCAATGAAAAAACCCTCTCCTTCAAATATATTGTAAGAAAGTAATGTAAAGAAATGTGACCTTTCTTGGATTTTTCCCTCTATTAACTGCTTCTTTTCTTATTTGAGCTTATCCAGTACCATGAGTGAGAACTTGATGTACAAAGATGTACAAAGCCTACACAACACTACTCAGAAACTTATCAGAGTTTCGTATCTATGATGTGTGAGCTATTTTTTTCTTACTCGTCATGATTCAGAAACTCAGTTAAGAAAAAAAGCATTACAGGATTTGTGTCACCATGAAGCACTGGCAAGTTTAAGCAGTCTTCACAGAACTCACAGCCTGGTTTTGTATAGAAAAGAATAGTGAAGGGAAAAATAGAAGGACAAGATCTACTTTCCACACAGGAGGGAATGACTGGAGAAGAGCAGGCAGCCAGATCATTATTTAACTTTTGGCCCATGTACAACAGCCCCAGTTCCACAACTAGCTTGTGTGCAGTGCTTAAAGCATGGTGTTTTAGACCAAGATGACAGTACGTCCTTCCATTCAATGTGTCTTACTCAGGCTTTAAATGGAAAAAGGTTTAAATCAGTTATTAGGAAGAAAGTCTTCACTGTTAGGACACTGAAACACTTGAACAGATTGCCCAAAGGAGCTGTGGATGCCCCCTCCCTGGAAGTGTTCAAGGCCAGGTTTGATGGGGCTTTGAGCAATGAGGTCTAGTGGAAGGTGTTCCTTCCCATGGCAGGCAGGACTGGAAATGGATGATCTTTAAGGCCCCTTCCAACACAAACCATGCTATGATGCTATGATCCTATGACTCTATGACTTTATGATTCTATGACCATGGACATTGCTTAAGTCATGTTTAGTGTTAATGCTGACGATTTTCCAGTCAGTGAAAAAATTTCGGTACTTCAATAACCACATATTGGAAGGGACTGAGGAAAACAATGAAAGAGGGCCATCAAGAGCTGTTAGGAAACATTGGACATAACTTGGATTTTGCATTTCACTACCTATCCATGCTTACTGGCTAAGAGGTAACATTAGAGGCCATTACACCCAGTAAAAATTACTGAACTATGAATGCCTCTTGTGCTATGCATTTATAATGCCATTTATAAAGTACTTTATAAAGTTAAGGAAATGTGGACTTTTTTATTTAGCTCTGTGATGGAATGATTGCAAAGTTCTTTTTACCATATAGGGAGTCTATAGTGATCGGAGAGAATATTGCTAATCTTTGAACAGTCATTTAACATGGAAATAGAGGGTCATTGCCACAATCACTCTAAAGACAAGAGAGTAAACATAGCTGTGTCTTGCAAAATTGTATTCCCCTCTAATGAATCCTAGAAAGGAACAAAATTTAATTTGCAGGTATTCCATTATAATTCTGCCTCCAAATTATTCCAAAAGATAAAACAAACTAGACACTCATATACTTTCTCACAAGTAGCTCTCAGAGATGCATGGTTCTGAAACAGCTTTCCCTAATGAGTAGTAGCAATCAGAAACAATCAGTTTTAAGTTGGAGTCTGATCAGTTTACAAACATGTGGACTGCAAAAGTGTTCAACAGGACTGGAACTGACAACTCTCAGGCTCCCTTCATGTAAGAATGAGGCAGATGGGATAAATGAAATAAAATTGTTGTCTGTTTATTGCAATGTTGTCCCTTCCTGTATGAGAGAGCTCTTTCACTTTGTTTTACTTCTAGAAAATTGAACTTATGGCTAAGAATGGAATTAGTTCTCCTATTTCTTTTACTACTGAAGTGATGCTCATTAGAAGCCAGGCCACAGCTTCTGTCTTTTGCATATCTTCTGCATAGCTTTTATAAACCGTCTCTAGCTTTCTGCCATTTAGATTCTATATGTCTCCTTCCCACGGCACAGTAAGCTCCTGCGGTAGGTGGGGCATGACACCACAAGGCTGTTTACATGACCCAACACTAACAGACTGTCAGCAACTGCTTTTCTTAGATGTCAGGAACACTCCTCTGTTCACCCAGGCCCTGCTTTGCTGGAAGACAGGGTGGTACATAGAGAGAACAAACTGCATTCACATCCTCTTTTAACCACACAGCCAAAGCAAACCTCTCAAACAATTGTATCTCAAGTATGAATATCCCTTGCCCTGAACCACAACAAAGTGCATGACCAACTCCAGAGTGGCAGCACATCCTTTGCCTGTGTCTATAGCCATACATGACAGAGAATTGGATTCTTTAATACTTGCATTGTTTTACAGGGAAAGAATCTCTCTTTTGTGCACTTAGGCTTCATGTTTTATACCTATCTACCTCTAGGCATGCAGAAAGAATGGAAAGATCAAGTAAGACACACACAGGCAGCCCATCTTGCAGCAACCCTTTCAGTAACCTGAAAGGACTGTCCACATATTTCTCATATCTCTCTCAGCTGAGGGCTGAAATCTACGTATTGACCAGATATTATTTCATTGACAAGAGCCAGTGCCTGAGGAGAAAATTGAGTGCTAAACCATTGATCTCAATTCATTATGTAAATGAGAAAAAAACCCTCAAAGTTTAGATATGAACTTCCCAAATTTCAGGGTTGCTTATACTCTCTTTAGTTTTAGTCTTTGCCATGTTATTTCCCTCTTAATGTGTTTCCTGTTTTCCTGTCATGGTCCCTCCAGGGACTTTCCCTGTCTTTATGAGAAAAAGGAACTTGCATCATGGTAATTATGCAGACTTTTATTGTCTCATGTAGCCACTTTAACTTCATGTCCCCTACCACATTGCTCTAAGGGTCATACTGAGAACTTATCAGGGAAACCTGCCACCATTTGATAGATCTAATTTAACTTTTTTTCTCCAGAAAACAGAGGAAAATGTTTTAAATAAACTTTTTTAATTGGAGAGATTTAGAAGGTTTTGCATTCTTCTAAACAGGAGAGAAAAATGTGTAGAGGTCAGTTTGGCATTATTGTATCATGAGGAATCATCAGTAGTTTTGCTTGAAATGTTTCCTTTTTTTGTCAAAGACATCCCTTAAGATCTTTGTGTTTCCTATTTTTTCAGTCACAATGCATTTTATATGCATTGGTTAAACAGCAGGGCCATGCCTGCACCACTTAGTTAGGATTCCTTCTGCAACTGTGCCACAGAGATGCATTGCTTTGCTCCATGATCTCAGCCTGTAAGAGGAAGATGCTCATGCTGCAGAATACCCCACACCCATGCAATCCCTCCCTCCTCTCTGAGTCCTTGTGACACCCTTGCAAACCTGGATCTTTCTGTGCCATTCTGGATTTCTCTGTTGTCTTAAATGTTCTTTAACTACTATGATAGCTACATCTTCTGGGTAGGGACACTTTGGTCACTCTTGCTTTATCTTGTGATGCTTTAGGCCATGCCAGGATGTCTTAAAGCCCTCCAGTAGTCAAAGCTTAGAGGATCCCACCTTCTGAGAAACTGCTGTAATCACTTAGCTCTGGAAGATACAAGGGCTAATGAGAAGCATGCCATTGCTCTTTCAGTTTGGCAAATCTAGACACTCCAAGGCTTTCTATCCTACACATTAACAGCAGACAGCTATTTGTGAATTATTTTATGATTGAAGAAATTTTTGATAGAGCTAATTGAATGATCCCTCAGAAACAAACAAAAAACAATCCTCCAGGTTGTCTGTTGGGTAATAATAGGGGCAGAAAAAGTAAAATGGCCAGGAGTAATAAAGCCACAAATGAGTATACATTCAGCCCCTCGTGACTCAGTTAACTTTAGTTACTATTTTAAAATCACTTTGTTCCAAGCCAGGAAAGACACCTGAAAACATCTGAATTAAGAAAAGTTAATGACCTGATAGCCTAGTTATGCTGGATGAAATTCTGAGAGAAAAATTACCATGGAGAAAATCTGACTGTTTCAGTCACTAACAGTGCAAAGACATGTACTGGTACTAAAATGGAAATGGTAAGGTGAACTACTGTGAACATAGAACAATATACTAAAAAAGTTTACCTCCTGCCTTGTACTAAGCAAGCTTCTTCATACTACTTTCCAGGACTTTCTTCAAACATGCTTTCTAAAATATTTTTGTGTAGACCTCAAAAAGCTAAAGCTTATTCCCAAAACTGTATATAGGAAGAGCATAGACAAACTTTCATCAAATTGCCTTTGTTTCCACATAACCTATCCCAAAAAATCTGTCTGTATCACATGCAGGCCCACTAGGTAAGACGAACAGGATAGTAGGGAAGAAAGTTTATTTTCTTTCTCATCTTCTTGTCTGCTAAAAGAACTAATAAGCGTTAAATAAAGTCTTAAATGTGATGGAGAAAGTTAAGGATGATCCTTAATCCTCCTCTTGGCTGCACAGGAAAAGATAACGAACATGAACGTAATCAGATTCTCACCTTATATTTTCAGCCCAGTCAGAGACTAGTAAAACTGATTGAAGTAAGATATGTTCAAAGGTGATCTAGCAGAGGTAAAGATC
This sequence comes from Margarornis squamiger, assembly GCA_035222235.1. Taxonomy (NCBI): domain Eukaryota; kingdom Metazoa; phylum Chordata; class Aves; order Passeriformes; family Furnariidae; genus Margarornis; species Margarornis squamiger. Next base: position 52,110,550 of record JAWWTY010000088.1, read on the forward strand.
TTGTTTCCAAGTCAAATAACATGCTTAAGACTCTTGTTCTGCACACACCCAGCCACCATGTGTCTGTTGAACTCAATTTTCAAGCCACTGGTCTGGGTTACCCCAAAGAAAATTTCCTGTCATTGTTCCACAGGCAAGTGTGTAGCACTAACTGTGGTGCTGCAGTAAAGAGAAGTTGCCTGTCTCATCATACCAGTGCAACTCTCATAAATACTCTTGCTGACACACTAAACAAAACTCCACTTCACATCATTGCCTAAGATGCGACAGTGGTGAGACTCCAGAGCAGAATTTAGTCTGCATTTCTTTTAATGAAATCAATTCAGTATCTCCCCTCCTTTTTCTTCCTTTTTTTTTTTCTCTTCAAAGAAATGTTCACCCAATTGTATGAATCTCTAGTTCTTCTGCATTCTGCTTTGGCTGCCTAATTTATTCAAAGACACTATCTGTACTTGGAGTTTTTTCACTTCCAGGGCAGATCTCTTACTGAAATTTTTTGATGGCCTCTGCATAGCCAACAGGTATGGGTAAAAATTGTGATTTTCATTAAGAATTGTTTGAATGATAAGCTGCTTCACAATGTAACTTGAACTCAGAAAGGATGAAAATGTGTGCGGTGGAGACTCTCCCTATTACAGCAAATTTCCCCCAAGGGGTGTAGCCTGAGGGCTGAGTGGGATTTTTTTTTTCCCCAAAAGATCATATGAGAATTGCTCTTTGAATTCAGATACTTATGTATTTCTCTAGAAAAAAACCCTCTGTAAAAATCTGACAGATTTTATACAGACCTGGAGGTCTTCTTATTGGAAGCAGTTATATGAGAAAAGACTTGTGAAAAAGGAGTGTGACTCTGCTTTAGATCCATAAAGGGAAGACACAAGACTTCAGCATGTACTCCTAATAGGTCAAAACTGAATATGAATTTGCTCCAATATTGAATTTGCTCCCGTAGGCCTGAAGCAGATCAACTATAATCAATTGAAGCTGTTCACCAGGGAAACAGCAAGCTAGAAAAAACACACACAGACTCAACCAGGAGAAAATGAAGACCTCACTAGTTTGCACTTCATACAAGGTAAGACTTCAAATACAAATGCAATATTTGTTTCCTGATGCAGTATGTCTGTAGTCTACATTCTGCTTCTGCTGCCCACTGGGATCTCAGTGCACTTTATCAAAGTTGCTGGTCACACATGATGTCAACTGTATTGGTACGTTTAAGACTCTGAGCAAACAATACTTCAGACCTTTTCTGGTTCATTAGCATTCATGAGCACATGGATGAGCTGCAAAAAATATACTCACAAGCTCATGGCTTGACCAGTCATGCTGTGATATGCAAGGCTACAAGAGCTGGAGCTCCACAGGAGCAGAGCAGGACAAGGGGCCAGTGGCATGTTCCTCACTGAGCCCACCCATCTTCAGGGATTGCTTTCCCTTTGAAGAGCAAGAGTTAACAGATAAGGTTGGGGCAGGGAACAGACAAGGATGCTGTGGGTTGTCTATTGATTTACATTATGTAATCCAGTCTAAACTGAAAGGTTCATTTATTTCAAGATTGCATTCTGGGGAGAATAGGAGCCTGCCATGTCTTTTACTGCAGAACTTAAATAAGCAAATTATAAGAAGTATTCAGAGAAAACCTCATGTATAATGGTGCATAAGCCTAGGCTGGAAAAAACACGGTCACAAACAAAGCAAAGCTGGTAGTATCCTCCATTCATTCTGCACTTTTGAGCATAACACAGAAGATGGCATAATTCATCTTCATCTGAATAACAGGAAAACTTAGGGCATTTGGAATTCTGACAGAAGTCCATAGTACTGAAAAAGTTGAAATATTAAACATTGGGAAAAGTGGTTCTATGTAAAATTTACCTCAAAAATAATAATTCAGCTTTTGTTATGCATTGGAGGGTTACTATAGTAACTTGACAGCTGAGCTATAATTAAAACTGTGGCCTCACTCAAATGCAAAATTCCAGACTTCAAGATTATATCTCCTCTGCTATTTTGACTGATATAATGTGTTTTCTGTATGTGTTAGAATTAACCTTTTTTCTTTAAATGACAGTATCATTCATACTGAGACCTAGCACTTCAGCAAAGATGAGGTGAACTTCCTTATTGGGTTCATTTCTCTCCAGTATGCTCTGTCCTAATTCTGTGCATGCTAAATCCAGTTTCCTGTTCTTGCATTGATTTACTTACATGGTTTTCATTTGAGATAGGTTAGTTTGAATGTGATTATGCTGAGCACATCAAACCAATACATACACTTCAGAAAGTTTTCCACATCTCTTGATTTCTATGTTATTCTGAGTCTCCAGCTCTTCAACCTGCACTGTCAAAATCTGTCACATATGACTTGCATTTCTCTCTGTCAGTTTTTCCTTGTGATCAGCAATTGACACTATCCTCTTGGCTATTCTTTGTTAGAAGCATTGTCAAGGCTGATTTTTGGGTCACTCAGACAATAGGGGTTTTGAACCTGAATGTACACATTGTATCCACCACCCTTCAGCATTTTGGAGCTTATTTCTGAACCCAGATGAATTCATTACTAGGAAACCCCCTGCAGCACTCAGTAGAATTCCTTGTTCGTTTGCCTTTCATGACTGTGCCCTTTGTAAAACCTGATAAGATATGATTGGTGCATTAGTCACCCCCTCCTACTGTAGACCACATTGAGAACCCACTCTCTTTAAGAAAGTGATTAATTTTAAGCAGATTTTTTTTTTGCTATTCAATACTCAACCTGAAATGTACCATGGCTACCAAGATAAGCTAATAATTTGACTATCTTCAGGTAAGTCTGGATCCAAACTCAGATAGCAGCTATCTAAGCCCAGAAGGGAAATTTCCCACAGTAGTGAAATTTTCTGAAAATTTCCCTTTACTACTGTAACATTAGCAGCTATTATGGCTCTGCTGACTTCTGTGCTCAGAATGTTCTCTGACTTAATGTTGTGGAGTTTATAGTCACACCTGATTTTTTGCATTAGGTCCCCCAGTGTAGGCACCAACAATGTAGGTACAGCATCTTTGCAGCAGTGAAATTATATTGAAAGGGAGAAGAAATCAGAAAGTGGAGATTCAGGGTCATGTGCTGCTATTTTTGTACAGTACACAAGCATTCATAGTAGAGTGAGTCAAATACCTCAACTTCCTTTTTATTGTTATCAATATCTCTAATAATTCACTTTGACATTTAGTCTAGGATTTTCAAAGCAGTTTGAAGTATCTATACAAGCTTAATTCAATTTGCACTGCTGCTGCCTCAGACACCACCAAGACTCTCACTGTGACTGATTACAAGCACCAAGGCAGAATGTTCTCTGTTTTACAGAGAGGTTGTTAGGATTTTGTAAGTATAGATAATATTATATCTACTATTATATCTCACATTGTCATTAATAAACCTATTACTTGTGTTCAGCCAGTAAGAGTATGGGTGTTAGAATGAATAGGAAGTTTGAAGAGGAAGTGTGAAAAATAGACTGAAGACAGCATAATGTTGATTGTAATCATTATGCTTCTTTACAGAGAAGATGAAGAGCTCTCTGCTTGCAGCTGTCTTTTTACTTGCAATGGGTGAGTCTTCATATGCTGCACAACTTACCCCCACTTATAAATAGTAAAAATTCTTAATGCTGCTCAAAGATGAGGCTGCACAAAAAAAAAAAAAAAAAAAAAAAAAAAAAAAAAAAAAAAAAAAAAAAAAAAAAAAAAAAGGAAAATAAAGAAAACCATGGCCAAACCGTGGGCAGGAGAAACAACCACCAGTAACATGTTTTCCTGTTTCTCTCACAGTTATCTTGACAAACCCTTGCTTTTTGCTCCCCAGATTCCTGCAGGGGCCGGGACGCTCCGTTTTGCCAGCAGCTCCCAGGTGGGTACAGGCGCTCCCGCATCCCCCCAGCTGTGTACGCGCGCTCCCCCATCCCCCCGGTGGATACGAGCGCTCCCCCATCCCCCCGGTGGGTACGCGCGCTCCCGCAGCCCCCGCGCAGTGCCGCGCCGCGGGTTTCACCCCGAACCAGCCGCCCGCCTTTGCTGTCGGGAAAACGCGGCCAGAGGAGGACAGGCAGCGGTGTCTGCGTGGCAGAACAGAGCCCAGGGCAGCCGGCACGCTGGGAGTGAATCCCACCCGGCGTATAGAGAGCAATCACGGTTTCGAAAGGCATTAGAACCTGTAAAGTTCATGTGTGACTGGCATCAATGCTTTCCATTTAACTGATAAATCACTGGTAATGGAGAAAATGAGCAGTGAATAGCGATTTTTACAAAGTAGTGGGTGGTCGTCGGACGTACTTTGTGCTGGATTTATTAGAGAAGGCAGAAACATCCTACTTGTTAGCAACAAGAGAGTGTGATGTTATTAATTATACTCTTGCAGCAGAGATGACAGGTTTTGAGTACACAGTGACACTGGGCAAGACATCTTCAGGAGGACTACGTCTTTTCTGAAATTGGCCGTGGGTAATTTTCTAGTTCTTGTAATTAGTCAGTCAGACTAAATTCCACCGAAGCATTCCTGAGAACATCTGATACACAGGGAGAAAAATAGAACATTCTAGAGTGAAAAAAAAAAATTCAGGGCATTGTTTTTTGAGTTGGTTATTTTTTGGTTTGGTTTGGGGTTTTTTTATGGAGAAATTGATTTGTGTTTTCTTTAGAACAAAGAAATTTTTTTCTTTGCATGGCTCTTGGAGCACAGTCATGATACAGAACTAGTCCTGTGCTATGACTGGGAAGAATTAATAACATACATGGTAAGGTGAAGCAGCACAGTAAAACAAAGACAGCACTAGAGTAAAACTGAATGTGCATGTGGATACCAATATCCACAAACAGTACAAGTGAAAATAAATTTGTGTAAGATTCCTTATATTTATCTGGAGAAAGTACCTTAGAACTTCAGTATACTGGGAGCGGGATGGTGCATTGGGGTGTTAGTTGAGCTAATACACTATTTTCACACAAAAAAACCTCCTCATTTCTTTGTCTGCTCTAATACCATGATCTCATAGAGGAAGACAGAGAGGTTTTGTAAAACGTAGAGTACGAAGAGCAGAACAATCCCCTTTCCTCTATAAGCAGAGATAGGTCTCTATTGTGACATTGACATTGTGGTCATCACTTAGTTCTGAGTCAATAGAACTGTTACTTCAAATAGTTCCAGGAGAAGCATATTACATATGTATTGACATGAAGGGTTGCAGCAGTTCCAAAGAGGGTTTGTTTTCAGGTATGTCTTCAAAACAACAGCAAAGAAACACCAATAAGTGAAGGGTTTAATTCACTGTAAAACAGGAAAACAATGTGAGTTCTCTTGCTGTTTTCCCAGTTGTCAGAGCACCATGTTCATAGGTGAGGAGGGCAAGGTGTGATTTGGTGGCCAGGCTTAAAAAGCAAAGTATTCAATAATTTTTCACATTACTGTAGAAACAAGGAAGACCTGATCTCCACTTTCCTGAAGGGAAGCCGTACACGTCTGAACTGATGCAGTGTAACTTTATTAGAAAAGCACTATTCTTCCAGTATCAGAAAAGAAGTGTCATAAAGTGGGGGTTTTAAAGCCAGAGGAATACTCCTCTGATACACTTTTTGATCCAAAAAAACTTTTAACTTAAATATACATATGACATCTCAATGATGAAATGAAAACGTAATAGGTATAAAGGACGTGTGACTCTACTCATCAGGAAAAATTCATTTTTATCACCTTAAGCATCCTGTACCTGTCAGATACTTATCTACTTTTCTGAACAAAAACAACAATAAAAAATTCTGGGTCTTTTTTTCAAAATGTGGGTGGTACTTTGGTATATCATGGCTGATTCTTCTGAACTAATAGTTCGTACAGTAAGACACAGAGAAAAAGGAGAACAGTCATACTTTATCACTACCATTTCTGATAAGAGGTTTTTGAAAAACTGAAATAACTGCAAGAGATCAAAAATGAGTTCCTTTAATAATGTCATCAGTGTTTAATTTCAATCCAGCTGAAAAAATATGTATGTTCAGTTGCAAAAAAAGCCCTGTTCTATAATGTGGTCTTTATAAGGGTGACAGTACAAGAGTAATGTTGTTTTTACTCAGCAATAGTACATTGGTCTGAACTCCAGATAGACATGACTGATAGTTTTGAAGAAATTCTGGGGTCTAGTCAACCAGTTCTAGCCTGGTTTGTATTTGGTTTTGTTTCTCATTGCCCCTTTGTGCAGGTTAATGGTATACAGTTGCCTTTTCCACTGCACATGTTTTCATCTTTCAGACTGGGACAATGAATTGGTGTGCTACAAAGAATTAAGTGAGGACCTAACCTGTACCTGGCTGCCAGTACCTACTGCTCCTAATACAGTTAATTATACCATATACTTAAAATGGTAAGTGTAGAAAGTAATTTCAGAAAACAAAGAACCGTTATTGCTGTTAGATGTGATTTCCACCTGCCAGAGTTTTGCTCCACTGTCTGTCATCACATGGTAGGTTGTTACACAATTCTGGTCAATATCTTTCTTCACATTTCATTAATACCTATTGATTTAGTAAGAGCTTGGTAAGAGTGTGGTGGGTTGATCCTGGCTAGACACCAGGTGCCCACAGAAGCTGTTCTATCCCTTTCTTTCTCAGCCAGACAGGGCAGAGAACACATGACAAAAGGCTCGTAGCTTGAGATAAGGACAGGGAGAAATCACTCAACAATTACCATGATGGGAAATGCAGACTTGATCTGGGAAAAAAAATTTAATTTATTGACAATCAAATTGGAGTAGTGTAATGAGAAATACAGTTAAAACTTAAAACACCTTCCCCACCCATGCTTTCCTTCTTACTGGACTTAACTTTTCTCCCAAATTCTCTACCTCATCCACCCCAGAAGTGTGAGGGGATGGGGAATGGGGGTTGTGGTCAGTTCATCACATGTTATGTCTGCCACTTCTTTCTACTCTCATTCTTCCCCTGGTTCAGCAAGGGGATCCTCCAACAGGAGACAGTCTTCCATGAACTGCTCCAGCATTTGTTCTTTCCACGGGGCTGCAATTCTTCATGAACTTCTCCAGTGTGGGTCCCTTCCAGGGAGTGCAGTCCTTCAGGAACAGGCTGTTCTGGCATGGGGTCCCTCTTCGGGTACAAGTCCTGCCAGCAAACCTGCTCCACCTGGGCTCCTCTCTCCACAGGGCCACAGATCCTGCTTAATTGTCTGTGCCAGCAGAGGGTCACAGACTCCTCTGGACACGTCCACTTGCTCCTGTGTGGGGTCCTCTGTGGGCTTCAGGTGGATCTCTGCTCCACTGTGGACCTTCATGAGCTGCAGAGGCAGAGCTGCCTCACCATGGGCTTCACCATGGATTACAGTGGAATTGCTGCTCCATCGTTTGGAGCACCTCCTCTCCTTCTTCTTCACTAGCCTTGGTGTCTGCAGAACTGCTGCTCTCACATATTCTCATTCCTCTATCCCAGCTGCTGTTGTGCATCTTAAATACATTAACCCAGAGGTGTTACCACATTGCTGATGGCCTCGGCCTTGGACAGAAGCAGGTCTGTCCTGGAGCCAGCTGGTATTGGCTCTGTGGGACATGGGGAAAGCTTACTGCAACTTCTCACAGAAGGCACCCCTGTAGCTCCTTGCTAATGAAACCTTGCCATGCAAACCCAGTGCAAAGAGTCATTATATATCTTATCATGCCTTCAATACACTGTTTAAAACATTATTGCCAAAGACCAGTTTACCTGATCACCTTTATTTACAACTATTGACTTCGTTTGAATATTAAACGCTGACACACTCGAAGTAAAAAAATAAATGAACAAACCAAACAAAAACCCCACCCAAACATAAACAGACACTAAGCATTTCTCTTATGTGTTATGTATGGTGTTATAGCATGTATCCCAGAGTGTGTCAGATGTGGCATAGTTTCTGGCAATTCTGTATTATCAAGTACTTGTTTAATAGATGGAATGAACTTACAGGGTTAATCTTGACCTGATTACCTGAAAATATGGGTATCTTCAATTGCAGCTGCATTACAAAATTAAATTTCCTCATTTTGTATCTACATATTTGGGATCTCCCATGAGATCAGGGGTATGTTTAGAAATAAAGAAGTGAGATAAGAAGACATGATCTTTGCCATGAGACTGTATCATGGGGCACAACACTGTCTGCCGTTGGCAAATTCTGATATTCATTGCTGATTATTTTGCCACATAACCCACCTCTCATCATTAAAAATGAGCTGTGGTTAGGAGCATATCCTAAATCTAAGAAAATGTCACTACAGTGGGAAATTCCCCAGGGTGATCTTCTGCACATTGCAGAGTAGCAAAGAAACCACCTCAAGGCTGAGGTTACTCTCCCCACACCTTCAATATTTTCCCTCTAGAGTAGCCACTAGTGCCAACTTGCAACAAGCACCAAATCCCCCTGCAGTTAGTGCCTTGCCTCTTGGGACTTCAAGGAGGCCAAATTTCTTGGAAGGGCAGAAGAAATTTTGAACCAGCTCTGTTTCTGTAGAGATGTTAACTGCTGAAGTTTTTATAAGCTGGTCACTCTTAAGGACCTCAGCCAAAACTAGACTGTCTTGTTCCTAGGCTGCAGGGTTGATGTTATGAACAGAGAAGGAAGAAAAAAGACTGAAAGAGGAGGCTGCTGGGTGAAAAGAGAGGCAATTCCCTTGCAGAAATGTGGATTTTTCTAAGTCAGAGTCAGGTCCTGAAACTCAGTCTCCTAGACTTCAATCCAGTAGTCGTAAAGAAAAGCCTTTCTCCTCTTCTATTGAGTTAAAAGGAAAACAAAACAAAACCAAACAAACAAAAAAAACCACAAAAAAACCCCCAAACAAACAAAAAAACCCAACAAAATCCTATACAAACAAACAAACAAAACCACACACACAAAAAAACCAAACTGCAAAAATAACCCACCACATGCGAAAAGGTTTTTTGCTTGCCTAGGAGACATGACCCTTTTCTGCGTGTAGCATCAGTTTGACATGGTAATTGTTCCTTGTCCTTGTTTCTTATGATTTACTTGTCAAGAAGAAAAAGATTAAAGAAAAACACTCCCACAGAAAAGTTCCAATCACGAATTCAAAATCATACTTTGAAATATTAATGACTGATTCACAGCTAGTCTGAAGCAGAAGACAGGCAAAACTTCAAGTACTCTTGTTCAGTTATTAAATATTGCATTATGATCAGCACATTTAATACTTGAAATATGAGGCTGGGTAATTAGTATGCTGGCCTATTTCTTTAAGAATATTGAGCTGGCACAGCTTTAACCTTGGTAAAAATCTGTCCTGTGTGCAGCAGAGAACGAATGTGTGTGAGAGAGAGACGAAAAAAGCAAGCAGCACAGTTGCAAGGCATTAGACCTCTTGGACTTCCTGTGCAGTGTGCATTAGACACAACAGAAGTCTAGAGGGTTGAGGACTCAGATGACATTTAAATATCTGTCAACCTGATGCTTTGCAGGAACAGAAGTCAGAAGATAAGCATATAACTCGAAGATGTTTTTCATACCTTTGTAGTAATTTGGGTTCACACAGCTGGGAAGTTTTCATTTTCAAAAGGAATTTGGGTGCCCCTGTGAGAGGTGGGAAAGCTTTAGGAAGTAATTTCCAACATAATTTTATAGCTTTGAAATGCTCTATACATCCCACTCTAAGTACAAATCTTGTAAGTACGGATTTTGTCTTATATCATGCTATGCCATACAAGTTTAAGGAATTTAACAATTCCCCACGCACAACAAGGATTTGCATGCTTAAGTTTGCTAGAGCTACTGAGATGTAGGAATTACACTCGCTATTTAAGCTGCTCAGGCCTCACCTTTGAGAGTTCAAGATGCAGAATTTTGTGTATAGGTATCTGGAAAATTATCATTTGCTGTAATGTTGCTTTCTGGGGCAGAGGAGGAAAGAATAATTATACTACAATAAAATGTTTTTCATTGTGCTTCCTTTTCTCTGAAGGAACAAAATACGAAAACTTTTTCAACGGAACACATCATCACCTCACATCACAATTGAACGCAAGAATCTCTACATTGAGCGATCTGCATACATTTGGATAGCAGTGAATTATGCCCATGGCAGCTGTGTGAAAGGAAAGAACATCTCAGTTTTACCAAGCAAAGCAGGTACAGCATCTTCACAAGTTGTGTTACCATAGTGCCCAGCTGAAGCAATAGTCACTTTTTCTTAAAGATTTATTCCAGAATTTCACCTCCCAATATACTTAGGGAGCTAAGCTGAATTTTGGGTTCCTTGAATGAAATTAATAACAGAAGTCTATCAGCTTTTACAGTTGAAGGGTTTTACTTTAAACATTTGCTGAAATATGAAATAGTCATATCCAGAAAAATATACAGTGATATTTGTGTGCAGTACTGAACCAGCTTTCTGTGCTCTCTTTGATGGTTTTCTGAATTTCTTTATTGGTTTACAAAGGGTAGGTTGACTCAGTACTGTGTGCTTAAGGAACCCTTGATACAGGGCAGTAGTGTTTGGAGAAACCCTTCCAAAGTTCAAGTCTTTTTGAAGACCACTTACCCATTAGACAGTGCTGCAGGGAAGAATCTGAAATAAGAAGCTGTAGTTACTATATCCTTTAGATGTTTATTTAAAGAATCTCTACATTATCTGGTGACTGAGGTAATGTTAAGAGCTTCCCAAAACTTCATCTTCCCAGACAAATCATGGTCCAAGAAAAACCAGTACTTCTCACTGCTCAGGGTAAATACTAGTGCAACCCAAATTATCGCTATGACCTCTGCTGGAGACCTTTGTTCACCTTGTGTTTACTGGAGATAAAGACAAAAACACATTTGCACTTACAATTATATAGCTAAACACAGTTGCTGAAACTGAAGATGCTCTGGAAATCTGTTATACAACTCATGCTTACAGGTACTCTTGTCATTTTGGTTTTGCCTTTCAGCCTCACTCCCAATACTACCTGCTTAGAAAAGGGGTCTTCCTGAAGGCATTGTAAGCATTCACTAAAGAAAGGCAAGAGAAACAATGCTATTTTGTCAATACCATAAAGATTTAGTAATTACTCATTTCCAGTCTTTTTGAAGTCTAACAGTGTTCAGTATTCTGTATCAAGTCTTTTACTTTTTATAAACCACACCTGACAGACATAATTACCCATAATTACTCTTGCATTTATAACAGCTGCATATTCCCCATTTTAGGGAAGTGCTTGGCACCATCTAACATAAATGCTTATCAGATCAGAAACCAATTGATAATGAAGTGGGACCTACCCACAACACCTACAACATATGAGCTGAGATATAGAGAGACACTCACAGAATCCACTCAGTGGACACTGGTAAGTACTTCCAAATGACAACCACGTGAGAAAATGAGGTGCCTCACTATCAGCTCAACAGCACATCCAACAGAACATCAACAGAATGGTACTGAAGGTCACACGCAACAGGGATAACAAAGATGCATGGCTAGCAGTCAGTTTGTAGAGAGATTCCACAAAGATATCTTAGTTTGGTTCTAACAAATCCTAAACAGTTTGGGAAAGAAAGATTAATAGTGTTAAACAGAATCAAATAGAACAGCATGTCAACTAATTCATTAACACGTCAATGAGACAATGCAACTACCAGTGATGCAAAAGCTGGATATCAGAAATGCCATGCAAACTCAAATCTGGTTTATACTTTCAGTGATGGACAAAATCACTCTTTTTGCTGATGTCATTAAATTTTCAAACTGGTTAGAGATCAGGTTGCTGTGATTTTTAACATAGAAATTCAAGTCTTACACGCTTTTATTTTGCAATAGTTTTACAGATATCCTTCTTAGAAAAGGAGGGAATTAATTTCTCTGCAATACAACCATGGAATCAGACAATCATAGAATATTTTGTGTTGGAGGGAAACCTTGAAGATCATCTAGTTCCAACTCCCCTGATGTGGGCAGGAACACTTTCAACTAGACCAGATACTCAAAGCCCAGTCTGACCTGGCCTTGAACACCACGAGGGATGGGGCATCTACAGGTTCTCAGTGCAACCTGTTCCAGTGCCTCACTACTCTCACCGTAATGCGGTGGGTTTTTTTCAGAATTTCTAATCTAAACCTACTCTTCTTCAATTTGAACCCATTATCCCTTGTCCTGTCTCTACATGCTTTTGTAAATAGTCTTGCTTCATCCTTTTCTGAAGGCTGCAGCTAGGCCACTCTGAAGCCTTCCCTTTTCCAGGCTGAACAATCCCAATTCCCTCAGCTTCTCCTCATAGGAGAGGTGTTCCATTCCTGTAATCAATTTGGTGTCCCTCCTCTGGACTCGCTGTGACAGGTCCATGTCCTTCCAGTGCTGAGAACAGCGGAGCTGGATGCAGCACTGCAGATGGGATCTCACCAGCTCAGACTAGAGGAACAACATCCCCTCCCTCACCCTGCTGGCCATGCTGCTTTGGACGCAGCCCAGGACACAAGTGGCTTTCTGGACTGTGAGTGCACATTGCTGGATCACGTCCAGCCTCTCATCCAGCAGCACCTCCAAGTCCCTCTTGGCAGGGCAGTTCTTAATCTGTTCATCCCCAGCCTGTATTTATAGTGGGGGTCGACCCAGCCCAGGTGCAGCACCTTGCACTTGGTCTTTTTAAACCATATGGAACCCCGTGTCCACTTGCCCACTTCTCGAGCCTGTCCAGGTCTCTCTGGATGGCATCTGGTCATTCAGGTGTGTTAACTGCACCACTCACCTTGAGGTCCTCTGCAAAAGTTGATGAGGGTTCACCCAATCTCTTCATTTATGCCACTAGTGAAGATATTAAATAACACTGGTCCCACTACAGACCCTTGAGGGACACCACTTCTCAGTGATGCCCACTGGGACTCTGAGCCCTCTGGATGTGATCATTCAAACAATTCCTAATCCAGCTAACAGTACACCTGTCAAATCCATCTCTCTCTGGTTTGGAGAGAAGGATGTTGTGTGATACAAGATCTGTTGCAGATGCCTTTTAGAACATGCAATAAGGTGCAGCAACAGGACAGTACCTAAAACTGAAAGCACTAAGTAAAAGATGGAAAACCATCATAATTTCAATAATATCTACGTGTAGCAGCAATGACAGCTTATCCTGTCCTTTGCCATCCACCCTATCATACAAAAGCTTCACCAGCAGGCAGGCACATGTGCATGAGTTGTATCACTGGGTCACTGAACCTGTCTGTTTTTCAAGCTCTGTTATTCTTACCACTATGAAGAATATGTGTTTACCAAGTAGAACAAAACCCCAAGAAGAAAACTGCTTAAATAGCAACAGTTCCCACTTCTTGGGCATCTCTGCTCACTTAGGAGCCTCTTTGCTTCCTTTTAATTATGAGAATCACCTTTGCTCTTTCTTTTATTTCAGAAGACTTCTCCCATTTCTGTCATAGCTTGCTGCCAGTTTGTTTAGCCACTTCAGAAGTAGTACTGTGAGAGGCCTGTGTAGAAAGGCTTCACCTTGGTACAAAGAATGCTCAGGTCTTGGAAATGTCCCCTTGTTCATTGTCATACAAGTCCTAGACCACTCCAGGACAACCAGTTACCCAAGCATAACCCACCCAATAGTGCAATAGATAGATAACCTTGTGCAGATGGTCTGGTACACGTGGAAGAACAGAGGCTTAAGAGCAGTACAATTGCATGTCCTACAGGTTCTGGAGACAGGGGACATTAGGAGATTCGTGTGAGTACTGTGAAAGACTGGTAGAGACAACCACACTGGGTGATGTGAATGACTGAAGACCACAGGTCATGAATATTTATTATCTCCCATATCCCAGGTGATCCTACGAATTTAGGCTGTAATCTCTTTCTAATCAAGTGAACGTAGGCTACACTTACAGATGGGACTGGAGGGAAAGGGTGAGTGTGGACATACAAGCAAAAAACACATATAAATCTGATATAAATGAGAAATAGTGTTTATCAAGAACAGGATTAATGTACCTGTAACGTAATTTAACACTTGGGTCTTAAATCCATTCCACTTCCATGTTCTTCCGTAGGAGATTTGGAGTCTTTCTGTAATATTGTGTGTAGTGGGAGATTTTGTGACCAAGCTTTTCTATTAGCAAAAGTATACAAAGTTGAAATGGATGGAGTAATATCCTTCACTCATAAGAAAGAAGTAGCAACATGTTTATTTATATAAAACAGAAATCTAGCAAAATTTGATAGTAAATGTGACAGTGGTTTAATAAGAGTAGATGTCAAGGAACACTTGATTACTGCGTAAAGGACAGAGTCAGACAGAACTGTCAGGGAAACCTTTTAATTGGATCATGATCCTCAGAAAGGCTCCCCTTGAATTGTAAAAGTATTCTGAGAGCCCCAGGGATTTAGTTCCTGCCAGATCCACACTTAGTCCCAGACCTGGTCAACAGTTTATGTCTAAAGGATTATATGTGCACAGTTAATTCTTTGTATTCCTTAAATGAGATTTCAAAGTTTTGTTGCACTAATTTCCAATTCACTTACCAAGAATCTGATGGGAGAAGTATTCTCTCAGCCTTGAGGATACACTTGAGGGGTGTCCCTAGTCACGAGACCCTTGTGTGTAACCCATTGCTGTGAAGGAGAGTTCAGCAGGCCTTTGGCTGTTCCCTATTTAAAGTGTAAGATGATTCACTTACAGACATATTAGCACGTTCAATTCAGATATTAGTTTCTTTCAGACTTGGCTTGAGTTGGACAAATTGTTCAAATTAGCCTTGGCTGTTGTGTTGTTATCTGTGATCCCCAAATCCACCTCAAGCTGGATGTAGACCTCATGACCAGACACACCCATTATGACAGACAGTGGTGGTTATCACTTGAGCAGTGTTACAGGAAATAAATTTCAGGCTGGAGGTGGTGGGGGGTGGGGCATACTGCCACAGAAGTCAATTAATTAACTCTAATAAAAAAATACAGCACTGCAGAAATTGAGAGAAAAGAGCTGTTCACCTTATAGTGGGTCTTTGTTGTTTTTAGGGCGTTTTTGTTTGGTTGGTTTTTCATGTGTCTTTTTAGGAAATATACAATTAAGAAACAAAAACTTTACAGCAAACAAATGTTAACACAAATATTTCAATCTGCAATAGTATTTCTACAAAATCCATAATGTCTAGAACTGACCCAACAAAAGGTCTATTAATGCAGGATACTGTGCTCTGGTGGCAGCTACCAATGGACATCTGGTAAAGAGTGTAAAATAGGTATTTAACAACAGTTTTCCATCATATTTTCTCCTAGTTTCCAGGTCAGGGATTTCCTTAGGTGTGAGTGGCATCTTTGTTTCAAGAAAAATTCCATTCCTTGTACAGTTACTGAAGCTTCAGTGCCATCATCAGCTGCAGATGCACATTACTTCTGCAGTGCTAAGGCATAGGCAGACACACACTCAGTCCAGTCATGACCTTTACCATATCACTCACATAGATCTATTTAGACATACTGTTGTTCTTGAGAATAAGGGGATTTTTTTTAATATTTAATTTCCCCTTGACATCTTGTCCTTGAGAATGCCGACAAAGCCCAAAGTTAAGTCAGTTATTATTTTTCAGTACATGTCATGTCTAATAGATTTTAAAAGGAGTATTTAGACCCATATGGCTGCTTACTGTCCTGACAGAACAGGGCAAGTTCATGAAAAAGAAGGCATTGCCTTGGAAGAATGAAAAATCCTTGGCTAAAATGTGCAGTAATTCTTATTTGATGACAGGAACACCTACATTCAGCTGCAATCAGAGGTCTGGTCTTTGGCTGAGAAAACTATTATTATAAGACTATATTTTATTGCTGCCACATAAATTAAATGTTCTCTTTTAGGTGCCTGTAGAAAGCAATGTTGACAATATCACCATTTTGAATTTAAATGCTATGTCTTCATACATTATTCAGCTCAGATGCATAGCCAATGATGATCTCAACTGTGTTTGCATTTGGAGTAAAGAGATTTTGGTTCCTCACAGTAAGTAAAATGTAGTTTTATCCTACTGGGAATTAGCATGAATGTAAAATCCTTTCCAAATTTTGTTTCATATGAAATAGCATTTTCAGATACTGTGGAAAATATGAACATCAGAATGATTCATATGAGTGCATGTCTCCATCTTTTTCCACATTTACTAGAACTCATGAATAAGCCAAGAATATCATATAATGTAACTACACGAATCTCTCCTGGAAGAAGAAGAGTTCTTCTGAAGTGGGAGGTAATGTTCACTTCAAGTCTGTATACCTTCTGTTGTGTACATGTTACTAATTTATTACATTATCAGGAAAACCAGAATTTCTCATTGTATTGAGAATACACTGCATACACAAAAGGCATGGGATATTGTACGCTTGCTTCAGAATTCCCTGCATTTGCATGCTGGTCATTTAGGTGCTAGAAAAGAGCAAGGCAAAAATACATCAATTTATAAACTTGAAAAATTATTAAATCTTCCCTCCCTATCCAGGAAAAAACATCTATTTTCATTTTAAGAGCTTTCACTTTTATCAGAAATTCCTCTCAAGACATGTGCCTTTTAAATGAATAAATGTCTTCCTGTCTACGTTACTCCAAAAGTACCCAATTAAGATAAACCAATCTCACAGCTTTGTTGTATCTACACACTATTAATTTTGTGCCAGAAAGAACAGACAAACTTGTTATCAGAAATAATCCTTGCAGAATTCACAGGCCTTCGTGTATGGAGTTAAGTTTCTATCTATATTGCAGTAATTTCCATTTCTGTGCACTCATTTTCCAATCTGTCATTAAGATTAGTACAGTAAAATAATGAGTGAACCACCACCAGAAATTTCTATCAATAGATATTTAACATGTTCCAACTTTGTAGTGTAATTACTAGCATATCTCTTTAAAAAGACCAGATACCTAACCAAGCCCTAGTAGATGAAGATTCCCAGAGGCATAAATTTCAATTAAACACCTCTCATTAACTTTCAAGTTCCTAATAATGAGGGATATGTTCCAGTGAAACATACAGAACATTACAGCTGCTTCACTGCTGTTATTACTAATTGGATACACACAGCTAAGATCTCAATTAAGGGAAATTCTTAATCCCATGCTTAAATCCTCTCAATTTAAGCATGCTTTTAATTTTAAGGAAATGCTTTACTTCGTTGATTCCTAATGATCTAATTAAAACAGTATGATTTTATCCCCATCATTAGAAGTTATATTTTGTTTATACAATTAAATTTCTCTTGATTTTCTGCACAGGACATAACAACATTTATAGAATAATAATCTTTTTCCTTTTGCTAGGTAACACAAAGCAAGAATATCCTTGGATATTTTGTTAATGTGGAAAGAATACCCAACAGTTGCAGTGACTCACCAAATCGCATCTTTCTCAAGGACAGAAAAATTCTTCTAAATCTCTCCATGGCTTACTATAAAGTTAATATTTCTGCCTATAATGAAGCAGGAGAATCTCCACAAACCATCTACCTTGTCCCAGAATTCTCTCCAACAGGTACTTACCTTACCATTCTTCCACTAGAGTGGTGGAGAGTTTTCATGTGCAATCTACAAGGCTACTTTTTGACAAATTCAGGATAGGTTAAAGCATTCTCTTGAACATTTTTTAGGCTGGTATTTTGCCATGGTGATAGTCAGCATTGTTTCTTCAGAAAATATTTCAATAGAATTTATTGCAGACTTAGCAATTTAATATTCAGTTTAGCACTTATGCTTTCTCAAGCAAGAGAAATTACTATGTGCCAGATCTACCAAGAAAAATGCATTATGGACGGTCCTCAACATTAAGTAGGTGCTAGTGGTTTAAAAAATTTTCACAGAACTATGTGAAAACCTAAGTTTTTTGAGCCTTATAAGTAACTACTAGGAGACCTCTACTGTCCTTTATTTCAGTATTACTCTGACAGGAGCACAGGAGAAGGAACAGATAGGATATACATGTCACATTTTAATGAAGACATAAGATTTTGTGATGCCTAAATATAGAGTTTTTTCATTTAAACAGTTAAACTATATAACAATGTTTTCCTCATAATATAAGCTATTTTAATGATCTATAACCTTGAGGTAGCTTATTGCAATATTAGAAAAACCTCTTTCTTCCACAGTAAGTTTTTTGGGAGGGTTTTTTTGTGTTTTCTTGTTTTGGGTTTTTTTGGGTTTTTTTTCTAATTAAGCTATGACATTCACAAGTAAAGAAGTGTGTAAGTACTGTTGTTAATCTTCAGATAGCTGCAACTGATACCTTTTTCAAGATTTGCTAACACACTCCCCTCATTATGTTCTCCTTTTCCCTGGAAAGACAGAACAACTTGATTTTGCCCTTATGTTTCAGTCCCTTAGCTCTTTTTTGATGAAATATGTATTACCCCCTCAATCCACCTTTGGACTGTTAGTTGTCTGCTGAACCTCTCAGCCAGTTCTTTGTGGCTCTCTCAAGACACTTCTTTCCATTTGGCTGCATTTCTATGCAGATTCTCTGTAATTTTCTCTGTAATGCTGATGAATTACCAGGAAGACACTTGCATTAAGTGCATTCCCAAGATAAATTCCTTCTCAGCATACACAACTTTTCCTCAGCTGGTACAGACATTTTCTTTTATTTGCCTTTATTACATTGGTTTTCAGACAGGAGATAAAATGGAGAAAATTTATGCCTACCAAAAGATCCACTTTTTACCCCAAAATGGCAGGTTGCTACTCTCCCTCCTGAGTGTCAGTTAGAAGGTCTTTCTTAGTTTGATAGTCTGTCTTTTAAAATGTCAGTTTAAAATCCTTCCAAAAAACCCGCAAAATATATGAAATACAAAATTATATAGCTATGATCCATCATTAGCCCCTTCTCCTCCTCCCCTGTCCAGGCAAGCACTATCCCACAGTTGCTCTATGTATAGCAGTTACTAGTGGCTCACAGGAGGTTATCTAGCAACACCAGGCTTCCTCTTCCTGAGGTTTGGAACAGCCATTTAATTCCCAGCAACTGGAACATGGAAAAGTCATGAACAGCAGTCAACACTGGAGCCCCCAGACACCCTTGCAAAGTACTAAATGCAAAGTTTCCTTTATTGGCATAGTAGTGGAATCCTTACTGTGATACATAAGTCACTTGCAATGATAACTACATAATGAATAATCTTCCAAAAAGAGCAAATGGGAGAAAGCGAAAAATAGAAGAGACAATTGCTTTACTATTTATTGATCTCTAATTGTTTATTTGTTCACAGACTTACCTGGTCAAATCCATGTCAAAGGCCAGGGAACTAATGCAGTTGTCACCTGGACTCCAGAATACAATCCAAAATGTTTTGTGGTTGACTGGGGCACTGGTAAAGAACATATGCACATGAAAATAGTAACTACAGCTACTGGAAATTTCACTCTAGGTAACAGTAACCACTTTATCTCCTATGGAGGCACCCTTTCATTTATTGGTCATATTTGGTTGGGGAGGGTAGGATTTTTCATTCTATTTCTAGTGGGAAACTGAAGATTCATCCAGATAAGCAAAACCCTTAATCTTTGTCCAGTGCTAAGACATCATCTAGTGTTTAGCAATACCAAGGCAGATAAAAAGCAGAGTTTTCAGTAGGGTTCTTCTGGTCACATTTGGGCAAGAAATGCAGCTAAGCTGCTGCTGCTGGTACAATGTCTCTCCTTGCCCACATTTCAGGCAGACCTATACATTTTTTGCTTTAAAAACAAACAAACAAACAAACAAACAAACAAACAAACAAACCAAACCAACAAAAACACAAAACCAAAACTAAAACCAAACAAAACAAAAAAACAACAACACTTTTATCTTGTGCCTAGGTAAACTTATCTTTAAATATAAACTTCTCTGTTACAGTCTCCCTACAATTAATTTCTTTTTTTTAATCCAAATAGTTATCATTGTCAAAGCCTAAGTTCTCAATTCCAGTATCCTGCTTACCAAGCTAGGCACGATGGGCAGCATTCAGGGGTTGCTTCATGGGACAGACATTGAAAACCTTGATTAAAGTAATGTAGGTGACTCTTGCAAAGGCCATTCAAGACAGGCTTTTATGTACAATAGAGAACATTTAGCTTCAGAGTTCTGTTAATGAATGCACTGTTTTCCCTGGTCCTTCTGCAACACCTGCACTGCCACATTACATCTACTTATTCTGCTTGGTTTTATATAACCTAGCTAAGTGCAAAATACATATCCTTGAACTAACATATCTGCAGCCATTTTAGTTCCCAATTTCTCCTTTGGCAGCTAATGCCTCACAGAGAGAGCCTAAAACCAGATTTGTCATCTTTTAAAAGATAACCCATGTTATGTCTTATCTTGCTCTTGAAATAGTTTGCATTAAGCATCTAGAGACATTGAAGGAGGTTGTACATATTTTGCACTCACTGTAAAGCACTACAAACTTATACTAGGTTTTGAGTCTCAGAAAGTAAGAACTACACAAAAAAACTATAAAGTTGCTATCTTTCCTCTTCTTCTCTGTAATCTATAACTTTTCATTAAACTCTGATCTACCTTTATTTGTTTTGCAGAGAATTTTCAGCCATATAAATTGTACAAAATAATGATACATGCATCTGATGTGTGTCAGTGTGAAAGCTTCATAAGACATGAAAAGACTTTTGGAGTGACCCACTTTTACTCCGTTGAAGGAGGTATTCCTCTCCTTTGTATAACCTCATCCTTTGTGCTTCTCTGCCTTCCTATCTGCAGCCATAAAAGGAAGGCTACACAAAATTTCTTTTCCAGGTGACTGAACAGCATTCTTCAGTTAGCATTGCCTTTGGTCTTAGCAGTTATATCCTGGAAGTGAATAATCTGAATCCTATTCCTTACTGACAAATCCGCAGAAATAATTTTATTACACATGACATTACTAGAAATAACAGAAAGAGGGGCTCAGAGCTTCTACTCCATGTAGCTCAGTTTTAGTTGTGGTCAAACACAGATTTTCCAATCCCAGTTTGCTCGTGTCTTATATTGCAAGATAAAATGAGTACAACTGTGGCTATAGGAGTAAAATGTAATTAAAGAGTCACAATTCCTACCTACTTTGGTATTTAGGAGGAGTGTTTTTTACTCTGTGGGATTTCTCCTTCCTTTTCCACCCTTTACATTGTATTTATGGCATCTAGAATGTGGCAAGGAACTCCCTAGGAAGCAACTAGGTTTCAGTCTTGTATGTCTATTGCAGAAGTATTAATGCAGAACTAAAATAATTATCTGGGGTTTTTAAGTTCCTAGGACAGGTCCCACGAATGTGACAATTCTGAATATCACAAAGCATTCTGCACTTGTGAAGTGGAACAAAATAGCTGCTGAAGACTGTTTGGGCTTTCTCCAGGGCTACAGGATCAGCTACACAGATTTATCAAGGGAAAAGACTCTGGGTAAGTCACCATTGCTCAGAACACAGCAGCAGCTCAGAGCCATGAAAGAAAAGCTTCATTCAGACCACTAAGTGCTGTTACAGGATGTTCTGAGTTATTTCGGATTTCTGTGCAAACTGAGTGCTCTTGAAAGTCAGCTCCTGGTTAGACCTTTAATGCTTTAATGCTGGTTAGACCATGAATACTTAAAATTTTCTAGATAGTATCGCAAATTTAATATTGCTATTTCCCTAAAATTCACATTTCTAAGATTATTGCAGAATTCTCTAGTAACACTTAAAAGAAGACAACACCTTCAGTGTTCCTGAAGTATTAATATTTCAGTCACAATACTTTTATTTGTCATTTCAACTCATCCAAGATGGAGTCTGAATCTTTCTATAGGACTTAGGACCTTATATATTTCATACTTCAACTCAGTTAACAGTTTTTATTTTTTATGTGTTTCCAAGGACACCATTATTCATTTACTTTTAGAAACATTTTTTTTAATTGATAGGTTTTGTGTTTAATTTTGGATTTGGTGACCTAAAGGCCTTTTCCAACCTTAACAAACCACAAATGATGAAACTTCTACATATTGAAATAAATGAATAGTTATGAATTCAAACAACTTGAGCTTTCAACCAAAAAGAATCCCCCTACTTCTTTAGAAGTAGTATTTTCCTTCTGGCCTGTAGTGGAAAATCTCTCTCCTATAGGTAATAATACGCTAACTTTGCATCTAATTATCTCCTTCCCCAAACCCTCTTGCATTTCAGCTGTTACTCTCAATTCTTCTACCACAAGCTACCACCTTACTGGACTGAAGGAAAAAACCATCTATCGGGTGCAGATTTCAGGATTCACTAATGCTGGAGAGGGACCTCTGACTTTGTCACAGCCTTTCAGCACTCCAAAATACGGTATTGTGGAACCTCTATGCATCTGCATTGCACAGCATGAATCCTTGCTTTATGTTCTCTACATGCCATTGTTCTCTACCTTTTCCTGCTTTTGAAGTAGTCAGAGTGCTCGCATACAAGATTCATTATTCAGTCTTTTGGTTACTGAGAGCAAACACACAAAATTGTTCCTGTTAGAGGCAAACTATTCATCACAGTGCAATTCTTCCTGTATTTTACTACTGAACATACAGAGAAGACTCAGGTAGGGTTCCTCAACTCTGAAATATTTTCTGACCTTTTAATGCTAGCTACATATGCATACCTTTATTTACTGATGATTTCTGTCACAAATTTCTGCCTCTGGCTAGTAAAATTCAATCACCTTTGCTCTCATCAAAATCCTGACCAATTACATAAAACTGGCTTCCCGAGCCACTAACTATAAAAATAAAAAATTAAGTACTTTTTAATTGCTCCTATTGTGCATGACAGCTAACCAAAGTATCTTTTGTTTTCCAATAATTCAAGTATATTTTAAGTAAAAGTCCTTTAGTTCCTGGCAAAAGTTTGCTTTTCTCAAAGGTGCCTAGATAGGCTAAGAAGATCAATAGAGTTACATTTCTAAAGCTTCAAATACTGTAACTATATAGGGTTGGCCAAAGTCAGTCTTTCAAATATTTTTAACACCTCATCAGTGAAACTAAAACTAACAGTGCCAGGGGGTCTTTTTTTTTTTTTTTGTTTGACCACAGCTTCACTTAATTGAAGCTTTCTAAATAGAAAAGGAAAAGAACAGGCTAAGATGGTATCAGCAACCTGTGAAATTCAGAGACAGAAGTATGCAAAGGGTTTCTCCCCTCAACAGCTTTTTTCTATTAAGTGAAAGAGGTATAAAAACCAAAAAATGGAATAGTCAAAAGTGTGATGCAGAAAGAAAAAGGAAAGAAATCTAAAATCTTCCTTGAATTCAACAGTGTTTGCACCCACTTTTCCCCCACACTGAAAACCTTTCTCTTATCAACACAAAATGCTGAAGTATCTCACTAGAGCTTTACTGCAGGACTTCATTCCACTTCGTCT
>JAWWTY010000088.1:52151051-52176938 GCA_035222235.1 Margarornis squamiger
GTGTACCTAGGCAGTGCCGTTTTCCACATTGGCATCACTGTACTCTGCCTAATGCAGTGTGACAGAACCTAACCTTACAGTTCCCATCTCTTCTTCACTGGCAAAACTCTCCTTGCAGTAATAAACTTCACTGCAGAAAGTACTACAGGGCTCAAACTTACTTAATTTTCTTTTTACTTTAAAAAAAAGCACCTTCCTTCTCCAAAGCATTCCAATTTACCTTCCGTCTTCCAAAAGAAACAGCTCAAACAAATACACTTCATCAGCTAGTTAAGTATGTAATAAAATGCAAACCCCCAACACACATCAGTCTCATTCCCCTAGTGTTGGTCCAAGGCACCAGGTAAAGAACTGGGCATAACATCAAAGTCCAAACAAACCTGTTTCAAATATGACTGAAAAGGCCCTGCATTGTGCATGGACTATCTTCTGTTAATGTGTATATAGGTACATAACATTCCAGTGCCTTCTCACAGATTACTACATTAGGGCACAAAAATAGCATTGGTAGAGTACTAAAAATAATGGAGTTTTGCAGTAGGCTTGTGACAAAACCTGTAGAAGACTCTATGTCTAAATATGCCATGCTTCAAACATGATCTGTTACTGCCATAGCTCAGGAGGGGGTGCTCCAGCACTGAATTTTATACTACAGTGCAGCACAGCCTAACTTCCAGAAGATGTTCTTCCCACACCAGCTATCACACCTGTACTTTTTGAAATTCCAAGACAGACTCTGGCATAAACATTTCTGTTTCTCCACTGTAATTCCGTCAACAAGCCTTTAGGGGCTTGAATCTTTCTTGGAGATTTCTCACTTGGGTCATACAACCAGCCTGTGTTCTCTGCAATAAGGGTAACACTTTCAAAATAAGGTATTGCTACAGCAAATCCAAGCCTGTGATCTGGAAAGTCATGTTAAGTGATACAGCCATATTTTAAAAGGAAGTTTCCCACCTATTGATTTTATATTGTACTGGAAAGTATTCTTTTCAGAGTCCCTCTTCCACCCCAACCTTGTCATAGCTTCCAATTCACTAAGCACCAAGCAGTGGCAATAGTGTATATGGTATAAATAATCACTGCATACAGAGAAGTTTAATCATTCATGTTAGGCATTTCATATCTCAAGTGTGCACCTTAAGTCAGAAGACGACTGAACAGTGCTACCAGCAGGTTTGGACAGCTACTCACGTCCTTATGACAGGAGACATAAGGTCTCTAAGATCAAGAACGATGCCTGGCTGCTTTTATAAAGCTCTTGAGAACCATGAACTGGAAGGCTGATATAGTTTCTAAAATAAAGACTTTTGCCTTTATAGTCTTTATAGATCTCTATTCCTCTCTCTCAATAACGAGCAGAAAGGTAAAAACTTCTAATCTTACGAGAGAAGCCATGAAACACGATCACTTCAAAAGGGATATAATACTCTCCATTTGCAGTTATGAGCTACTATTGGAATAGGGTTACACATCTGACAGAAGAAAGTTATTAAATAAAAGTAGTAGGATTTGTTTTTTTTATTATCACCTACTGAATGACTACATTCCTTACAACCATAAATTTCCATAGGTTAAAATGATCAAAGGAATCTGATTTACTAGAATGAATTAACTTATGCGGTACCTGCCATCTTTCATGCAGCCACAAAACCACAGTCAGTGCGCCTTTCTATTGCATTCAGTGCAGTGCAATGACCCAGGTCTAACACTTTTATCAAAAGATTCTGAAGTATACTTAAGCTTATTAATTCACCACTGACACTCTGATTGAACAAAGAAATGATTCTAAGTTCTGATATAAAATTAGGAAGGTGAAGAACAGCATATTACAGTCACTTACTGCACGTCCCACAGTATCTGAGAAATGGCCCCTATAAAGCAACCTCCATCTCTCCCAAGGTTATACCACAAATGTACAACTGCCATCTATCCATCCTCTTTGGAAATTAGGCAACAAATCAAATATAACAAAGTAAACATATCACAACTCTGAAGATCTTAGTGAATCAAAGGATATCCTTGGTGATACAAACGAAACTTGGATAGATCAAATACAAAATCTCCTCTGGCCAGACAGTTTTATTTGGCACACCAAAACACAACAAAAGCACTGCATGTTTGCTACTGGTTAATACCTACCACCTCATCACATCTTTCTATTTATCCTCTATTATTTTTCATTCAGAAATACTGATCATTTAGCTTGAGACTGATCTGTAACATGGGTTAGTATGATTTACAGCACAGTTCAGGCAAGACTAGCCACTCCTAGATACCTAGTCTTGATGAGAATTGGGATGTGTAAGAGTTGAATCCTTGTGAGGAAAATGCCAAGCTAATAGAAAGACTTAACAGCTCAGAAAACCTATTAAATTACTTTTAGTAAAATAAGAAGACCATCATCTCAATATTGAACAAAGCAGAGGAGGAATTGTGAAAAATGTTACCTCACCACAGTAAAACATGAACCCAACAGAAATGGATGATTATCATTGTCTAATGTTCATATTTCATGTGCACCAATGCATTTGATTTTAAGTTCTCAGCCCAGTAACCTGAAGCAACCTTTTAAAATATTGCTTCAATAAAATTTAAAGGTTTTCTTTAGGTTCTGTCTTTAAAAAAATATAATATTTGTAGAGAGAAAAACAGAATGAAAAGATCAGTCTTCCCTAGGTCTGATATAGAAGACACACGCAATAAGTACTAACACTCATGTCTGCCTGTTTTCTTGAAACCAGGAGACAAAACAAGCCATGCACACATGGTCTTTGATTTTAAAAGACCATCACTATTTTTGTCACTCTTAATCCCCTTCTTTAAGAGTTTCTTTGCAGTAATTACGCAAGTAAATTAGGTAGGATATAACAGAGAAAAGGAATACATGTTTTTGAACCATAGCAAGGTCATCTCAATGTGTTTCTCAGATGTTTTTCCCTGCTTTCACATTCAGAGAAGCAGCATGGTGAAACAGTTATCCAGACCACAGATATGCTAAGTAAATCCCCTGATCAGTGGGAACTAAACTGGCCACAAGTCTCCTTATAGACATGACTGATCTCAAAAATCACAAGATCAGATAACTGCTGAGCAAGTTAAAGTCTGCTGAGAAGCACATCTCAAACATTTGCTTCTTAACCATTCCAGTTTTATTTAGATTCTTAGACATTATACAAATCAATAGAGAAACGTATGCATTGTAAAGTGAATTTCACTATGAGAATATTCATGACAATAAACTGGCATGACTGTTAATGGCAGAAGCTCTGCCTGAACTCCTGATCCTACTTTGACGTAGTCTTTTGTACAGTTACATTTATTGATTTACTGTTTGAAAATGACAAGCTCCCTCTGGTGAAACTATGGCAGTTTTCTGTGGGGAAGAAAATCCCCTGCTTAGACAGGGGATTCAGAGGCCTCTTCAGCAACTAGACAGTGATGATACATTCAATTACTTGACCCCTTACCACATTTCCTGTAACATTCTTGTCAGTTTCCATTACAACAGACTTAGTTTCAAAGCCCTGGACTTTGGGGCAGAAGCCTATGGAAAAAAAAAGAAGAAAAAAGAAGAGGGGAAGAGAGACAATTGCTTCATAGTCATTTGCCATATCCAAATGTAGTGGAACTGAGTGAGTTTATGACACCATTAAAACTTTGGGACATTGTTTATTTATGAAAATAACAACAACATAATAGCATTTAACATTTCTTTACATGTACCATTTCATAGTTGCTTCATTAATGCAAAAATATACTCTACCAACATAGCACAAGTTGCGTTACCTGTTAATTCAACTTAGAATACCTACATTATTACCAGAAATATCAAACTTAAGAGAAGGAAATAATACTTTTGCTACTGTGGTGCTTAGGTTCTCCAGGTGTATCTGAACTCAGCCTGTGATAGGTGTGATTTGTGTGTAGCAAACTAGGCATAGCTCCCGTATCAGTGGGTAAAATACCAGAAAGGATGTACCGACAGGCTACTTAAACTGTGAATGTTAAATTACTCTCCTGATGTTTCTGGAGCAGATCACTCATTGTTTTGATTAAATTATATTATGTAGTAATTTCTAAGTAGCCCATGATTTACTCATTGGTGCAGCAGTAGTCCTAAATCTTTGCACTAGGGAAGGAGAAGAGCAACAATTTCTTCCAAGAGAGCTACTTAACTGGCAGCCTCAATAACATCAAGGACTGAGTTAAAGGAAGATGAAATTATTCTTTTACCATTGCTGATACATCTTTCAAGCAAAAAAAGACACATGTAACCTTTTTAGTGTAAGAAGAATTTCATTAAGATTAGTATAGAACACATTTTGTACACCAAAAATCTCTAATCTCATGTCAAATTTGGCACTGGATGAACATAAAAAATGTAAGAAATTAAAAAAGTGTAAGCTGGAGCTTTCCAGAACAGAACATGTAAACAGCTAAAAACACACTTTTGCCATCCATGTTGTCCTCTATTAAGCTCAGCAATCTTAAAATTCACTGCAAATTTAAAAAAAAAAAAAATTCCCCCTCTTAGATAGTCAGAGTTCACATTTTCAGAAAACTGAAGTTTGTAGATAGCTTTTCAAATGTAGTATTTACTTAAACAATACAAAATTGAAGTGTTAATAGCTGCATCACCTCAAACTAGTGGGAAAGTAGCTGTCTCTCTATATTGTCAGACAAGTTTATTAAGCTTTTTTTCCATTGAAGAGAATGCAGAAGAAAGCCACACACTAACATGCTCAGATCCTGCAACAGGGCATTTAAACAAGGCATCCTTGAATTTTAAATAAAAATAAATACTGCATGCAATGACATTTTTTAAGTTGAAAATGAAACAATTGAAAGTATGGTTCTCTTACATAAAAAATCCCCTTTTGTGCTTTTAGTTTTCAATATAATTTTAATTACACTTTTCAACATATAAAAATAAACCTAAAGTACAAGCCAAAAACTTCTGTTTCATTGACATACTAGCAAACAAAATTATAGATTCTCTTTAGAGACTAACACTGAATGATATTTACATATTTCAATTCTCCACACTTCAATCTCTAGTGAGAAAACTACATCTCTCTGAACTAAGTGTCTACTGACTGACATGATTTTAGCCATTTACACATCTCAGCACTTACGCCATTAAAACAAATTTTCACTTTTAAAATCATGATAACACCAAAGGCAATAACTGATTGCTATAAAACAGAAAGTACCACCAAGTGAAAGGTTGGTACACATAATATTCCCCAGTTCATTATTCAGAATTCACATCTTTAAGAGTCTTTTAACATTATGATGCAATTATCACACTGTTTACAAAATTCAAGATGAGTTTGCTTGGATTCTTTTTCTTCCCCTCTAACAATACATGAACTCTGATCTTTTTTCATTACAAACAGAAAGACAGTGATGCAAAGATGCTTCAGACCTAAAAGTAAACGACACACACATCACTGTAGTATTACTGCTTGCAACAGTCATGAATGAAAAAATAACTGAATAATAAGGACAGGTAGGGACAGATAAGAACTATACAATAATTTATAACATACAAAAGAAGCCTTTACTTACTCTCGCTTTCTTAGGCCAAAAGAAAACCCAGACTCCACTATTAAAAGGTACCAGGACAAGCTAAGGGCTACACAGAGAAGCTACCATGTGTCAAAGTAATTTGAGGTATTGCCTGAGATGTAAGTGGGCCAGAGAACACAGCAAAGCCTGCTACAGACTACAGAATTTGCTCTCCTTGAGTAAACGCATTCAGGTGTCCACAGCTCAATTCAGATTCCCAGCTGAGCATAGGTTGCTGCTGTCAGCCACCTAATGCAAGGTTAGTTCACATGCATCTGAAACTGCCATCAAAAAAATTAGCAGGTAATTAATGAGTAGGCAGAACCCACATGTCACTGATTTCCCAGGTATTCTTCAGGTATTTCTATCTTCTAACCCAGTGTTTTTATCCCTGCTTCTACTTCTAAAATAAGAAAACCAAAATTCTTTATACACCATACTACTATCACTATTTGCAAACAAAATTCCATCCCTCACACCTGTGTAAATCCATTGACTTTGATGAATTTATCTAAGCCACAGCCAACTCTATCTTGAGTGTGAAATCCTGTTTCATCCACCAGCAGTTTTCTTCTGCTATCTTCTTTTTCCAAAATCCAAAGAAAATTTCTGTCTGTTATCTAGAAGCACTGTTGGGAAGTAACTGGGCACTAATGGGAGCTTATGCATATGTGCTTTACATGGTCTTCACAAAATGGCACCACTTTTCTGAGCAGTTACATTTTCAAATAAAAGCTGATTCAGATGAAATTACATAAAAACAATAGAGCTATCGTGAACTACACCATTCTCAAAACCTTCACTCAATTTAATCCTGTTTATAAAGTGCAATCACAAATGATCTGACACAGCAGCTCAGCATGCAAGCTTGTTTATGACCAGGCATTGGAATTCCCATGGAAGATGAACATATTGAATGGATAATGCACACAATCCTGTAGGAGCAAGCTGAAACTTAATTACTGTGCTACACTACAGCTACCCTCAGCAGAGATACACATTTTATAGAGCAATAGTTCTCTAGGAGTGCCTTTTAGGAAGAGAGGAACCAAAAACCACCTGATATGAAGAGACAGAACTCCTACAAAGATCTGCACGGTATTTACAAAACAAAACCAGAAAACACAGAATTTGTGAGAAAATATGACATGAGGAGGGGGAGGAAATGCGTGTGTTTGGTGGCTTGCTTTTTTGGTTGTTTTTTCCCTTTAAAAAAACCCCAACAAAACAAAAAAACAACAAAAACTTTTTGTAAGGGAACCATAATTCACACACAACATAAGAATGTGTTGCATACAGCCTCACACATGTGGCAAGTTAGCTAGTAAGTTAAGGCTGCCATCCTTAACTATTCTTTTCCAAAGGCATGTTTCTCAGCTAAGTGTAACAATTTTTTACATATTCTATAACCAATACATCACAGGCCTATACTATTTCAGGTTAACAAAACTCAAGATAACAAACTAGTATCAGCTAAAACATGATACACTGCAAGAATTCCAAATTCTTCCCACAGCAGAAACTTAGCTTTTCAAAGATACCGCAACTAATACATGTGTATTTTCACTAAAACCCACATTTTGAATCAAAGCAACTGTGTGAATAAGATCAGATAGTCTAAAAATATTCCTTTAATAAGTATGTACCAGCAGAAATTTCCCTCTAAAATACTTGAATTTGTTAGTGAAATGGTACCAAAGATAACAAGTATACAAACAATCTCTTTGCTCTACGCTACTTACACATCATAAATAGGACAGCTGTTGTTGCAAGACACAATCCTTCACAGTCTTCCTGTAAGCATACAGATTCGTTACTCTTTTATCAGAATTGGCTGTTTACCAGCCAACAGCATGTGGTTTAAGTATCACAAAAATGGCTGTCTACACTTTACATGGTAAAGCATTTCCTGTAGTCTTAAATGTACACAGTGGCAAGAACATTAAATCTTGTAAAAAACGAAGAGTGATCAAGCACCTTCACAATCAAATTGGATTTGATTACCTTAGGAATTGGGCAAATTTTTTGTTCCCTGTAACATGCCCTCCCACCACTGAAAGAATTAACTATGCAAAGTAAAACAAATAGAAAGCAAATAGCCAATACACTATTATTTTTTTATTTTAACTGAAAGAAATAACACTTCCCATGAGGTAAGGCAATTAAGTAATTTGATTGCATTAAGTTGTAGTAAAAATAATCTACTCCATTTTAGGTATAATTATGTTTTAGAAGTATGACTTTTCAGAAATCTCCTGTAACCAATTAAATTAGTCCACAGAACACAAGCCATGTTTTGACAAAAATACTTGAATTCTTTTCTTACATGCTTTCTCCCCAAAGAATGAAAAAAAGAAGTCTGTACTATGTAAGCACTGTGTAAATGAAACTTTTTTCCCCAAATTATTTATCCCCCACTTCTTTGCATACAATTCCTTTTATGTCACCCAACAGGTATCAGAGATGATCAAGAGGTAACAATTAAGGCCATCCAAATGTAGACAAAATGTCTTAAGGGCTTTCTTTGATGCAGGCAGTGAGAACATGCTTTATGTTCAGCTATTAATGTTGAACAGTGGTGGTCCCCAAATTGGATCTTTGCAATAATTTAGAAATTATATTTGCAATCTCATTTATAAATCTCCTCTAAGAACAAAAATAAAAGTGAAATGGAGCTTCAGTATTTTAACAAGCGAACCAAACAACCGTTCTGACAAATCACTTGCATCTTCGTCTACAGTATCGTGGTGGTAAAATAGCAACAGAGATCATATAAGGTTTAGCTGAAAATGTGTAACAGCACATACACATTTCTAGAAAATACCACATTTTAAGAAGGCACTAAAGCTTCTGCTTGTGCTCCCATATTTTTTTAAACAAAGAAAAAAATTTTGTTTCCTTAATGGCACCTGTACCATTTGCAGCTTAACAGACACACTGCAGTACATATCAAAACAAAGCTGTAAGTTCTGACAATACCATACGGATGTGCTCACTTCTGTAAGGACAAAGAAAACAACAAAACAAAACAATCCAGTAAGCTAACCTAATGACAACAGCATGGCAATGTTCCTCCTAGGAGCAGAAAAAGAGCATGCATTGTTCAATTACTTCAAAAGAAATATTAATTTTAGGGATACTAATAAGAAACTATTTTAAATAATGAACCCTAAGAATCTTAAGCAGTGAGCAAATGAAAAACATACTAATTCTTGGGTATTTAACATAAGAAAGCAAAACTATGTTTATGTTTAAACCCCCTTTCTCCACAGTTGTCATTTACAAGGAAAGGTGGTGTGTACATTTATGCACCATTTCCAAGCACATCAAACATTACAGATTGGGATTTTTTAACCCACAGGGAAAAACAACACAAAAGTCATCAACAAGCAGTATTTTAAACAACCTTCAATGCATATCTTCAGCTTTCCTGGGGAAGTATAGGTTTACATCTTTCAGTTTCTACGTATTTGTAACAGCGTATAGCAAAACTTAACATAAATCATTTTACAAGTAAGTACAGCCATCATGGAAATGCATGGATTCTCAGAGATGAATAGTTCTGATGGCATCTGCCTTTTCATGGTATAACTACTGGTCCGTGCTCTCTTGCTTTACAGCAAGAAGACAACAAAGCTATCACAAGAATTGGAGGAACTACTAGTACTATCAACATGTTCAGGTTGATTGCTTTGACATTTTCTTCCTCATTCTGGGAAATAAAATGCTTTGGATTTAATTCCTTAGTTGAATCAAAGTCCATTCTTTGCTTTAAACCTCTTCTATTTTAATTGAGAGGCTTTCCTCATTTGGTTGACAGTTCCCGTTCTGTTGTAGTTTGACTTCATCTGTCCTTTGTGTATCTCTATGGTCTACTTCCTTGTCGGTTTCTGAATTCTGATCCTCTTTATTGTTATCTTTCTCCTAACAAAGATAAGATTATTTTACAAAAAAATATTTCTTAGCATTATATGATATGACTTCCAACCAACTCTTGGGAATTTTTTACATGCCCATCTTGTCTCTGCAATATTTTAGAACAGAAATCTGAGCTTCTTTACCCCTTCTTTTTTTTTTAAATAAGTTGGCTGAAGCTAGACACCCATACCAACCTGCCATCCAAGAAATCACTGCCAAAAAGTGACCTGTCTTTATATTCTGAAAAAACAGAACAAGTAGCATCATGGAACCTATGAGAAACAGCTCCAGAAATTCAGATTTTGCCACATTTTTTTAATAAAACAAGACTAAATATTTTCTTTCCTATTTTTTCAGGTATCTGATGCATTTTAACACTTCTTGGGCAAGATACTTACTTAAGCACTTACAGAGTGACCTAAACAAGCTGTTTTATAACAGTTGTATAATTCTGAGCACAACAAACTACTCTTTAAAAGCATGCTCCTATTCAAATTCTAAGATTAAACAATCTGAAGCTGTTTCTTTTCTCAATTGCAGCACCTTCTCTTTTGCAGCGAAAAATCCTATAACACTCTTCCCCAGCTGTTCAACTTTATTCTTGCAGAATCCAATATCCAGAGCGGGACCAAAGCAACAAGGGAGAGGCTGAACTGCCTGCTCATAAAGACAGGGAACCAGCCAATTCCTAACATAAGGGACACAACAGGGAGGAGAAGCAAAACTAAGTGTTTCTGTACACCCCTGCAGGTCTCGGACAGTTCAAATATGGGGACTTATCAAACTGGCCCACTAACCCAAACTGCAGGTCTCCAACTAGCAAAAACTAAACTCAAATGAGGAAAAGCAGAAAAAGAAGGGAGGAAAAGAAAGAAAAACGAGGGAGGCTATTTCCGTAACGGCTTCACTACCACCACTTCACTTTCCTGACCACTCAGGTCAGATAAGCTTACCTTCAAAGTAGTGGTACTTTTGTCAGATTTCTCCTTTCCTTCTTTTTCTTTGCTACTTTTTTTCTTGGAAGTGGAGCGTTCTCTTTCTCTTCTTTCATTATTTGTATCTCTTTCTCTTTTTTTCTCTTTCTTGTTTCTGTTTCAGAAAATTTTTAGACAAATTAGGATTTAATCCAACTTCAAACTACTTGACTGTTAACTTAAGCTCTGCTAACTTAAAAGTCGTGGATTTTTTAAAAAGCCTAAAATATAACAGAAAAACCTTTCAAAACGACAAGGGGATTTTTTTGACTGATGAGAGCTAAAGAGTACAAGTGATCAGTACACACTGTATTTGGCATGAAAAAAGCATATTAATCTCTATCAGATGAAGGGGTTTTATCGTTTTTGAAATAAACTCACATTGGCTGATTTGAAATTCTCCCATTTAAAGCATACCAAAGGTCAAATTCTCTAAGGTTTTTGGGGTGGTTTTAAACTAAAACTGAATCATATTGACCAACTGTGATCACCTGAGATGATTAGTGCAAAGGCAATAAAAAAATGAAAAGACTATAAATCCTGCCCTCTTTACGGATCACAAACTTTTATCTTTCAGTCAAACTGACCTTCTGGGAGAAGGAGTTCGTGAAGACTTTCTTTTTGCTGTTTTCGATGTTTTAGGAGACTTGGAAGGACTTCTACTCTTCCTTTTACGCCTTTCTCTACAGGACCAAGAAATTCAAGATCATCAAAACCCAAAAATAATAAACACAGGAACCACGCAAAAAGAGAAAGCCCTTAGAATGATCTAACACATCTACAGTGCAAGTATCCCCGAATTTAACATTATATATCACTCACAATATAAACCAAAAAACATTTCGTACACCTCAGTTTCGTGGGAAAGGCAAAGGCTGAAAGTAGAAAAAGAGAAAGGCTGTACACTTTCAAATACGATTTTTTTTTATCATCACATGCTTGGTAAGAATGGAAACACCCTGAATTCACCAATCCTGTATTAAGAATTTCTTCAGTCAGGAAAAGAATTCAATTGAATGAAGTGCCATATTAAGACAAAAGGCACAACCTGAGCAATATGAACTTCAAAAAAGAACACTACAACCTGAAGATCACTGAAACTCCAGGTTAACCTGACTGCAATTAAATTCCTAAATACATGAACTAGAATTCCTGTTGGTTTAGAGGCAAACAGTTTGAAATGAAGACCAAGTTGTTGTCAAAATCATGGAAGAGCTTGTATGTCACAGAACAGCTACTTTACATAGCTGGAGTTTCCTAATGTTGCCATTATGCAGTATGATCCTGAAAAGGCCAATACCTTAAATACCTGCTTGCAAACACACTGAGGCACACATTAAAGCAAAAATGAGCCAACAAAGCTTCATTCAACCTAAATGCAGAATCCATCTCTGTCAAATTAGATGAATTTTTTCCTATCAACTCTTCATAGAGCAGAAAAAGCAGACCAGAGGAACCATCAAGAAAAAACGAGAGAAGTTAAAAATTAACTGCTAGATTTGACACAAAAGCTGCATTTATGCACACCAGCTTTTTAACGTCACACCATTAGGTGTGACTATTTAAACCCTCAGTATTTAGAAAAGCCAAGAAATCAAGTTATTAGATAAATTACAGAAGAATATTAAGTTGTGCCTAGTATCACCATCTGGATTGATACTTGGACAGTGTCATCTATTATGGTTGTCCTGGTTTTGAACAGGATAATTTTCTTTCTAGTAAATGGTAGTGCTGTGTTTTGGATAATGCTGATAATGCACTGATGCTTTACTTGTTGCTTACCTCAAATTAAGGACTTTTCATTTTCCCATGCTCTGCCAGCAACCAGGTGCACAGGACTCTGTGAGAGAATGGCCAGGAGAGCTGACTCATACTGGCCAAAAGGATATTCCATACCATACGGGAAAGTTGCCCAGGAGCTGCTGATTGCCCTGGAGGATGGACTGGGCATCAAAGGTGGGCGGTGAGGGATTGTGTTGTGCATCACTTGTTTGTCTTGCGTTTTATTCCCCTCTCTCTCTCCTTCCCATTATTACAATTATTATTGTTATAATTACTGTTTTCTTTCAATTACTAGTGTTCTTCCTCAACCCCTGAGACACAGAGCTGGGCAGAGTGTGAGGACATTGAGCAAGGAAGCAGCTGGTGAGGAAACAAAGGAAGTCGAAAGAGATCTGTCACGATTTAACCCCAGAGGAACTCATTCCCAGCCTCCCCTCACATCCGGGAGAGAAGAATTAGGAAAAATAGGAAAACTCCAGCACTCTACCAGATGCTAAGAAAACTATTAACTCTCTCCCAGCCAAAACCAAGACAGTGACCTTCTCAAGCTGCACAGGATCAGCCTTCTTAAGCATTTTGTTCAGTAAGCTTGTAAACTTCATTTGATCTTTGGCAAACAAAAAGTGTGTCAGAATCATGGAGCAAATAACACCACCACTAGTTAATATGTCTCTCATTTTCAAAATCTTCACATTTATCATCAGCTTTTTCCAAATAAGGATACTAGAAATTGATTATTCTGACAGTGCTCCCACTTTGGCTACACTACATACATCCCTGCTTTATTTTGCTTTCCAGCATACATACCTGTGAGTAACCAAGTACTTTAGCAATTGTGTTCAAATTAGAAATTGTTTCTTTAAGAAGTTTCATTTTGTTTTCTGCTCTTCTCATTTCAAGCTGAAGAACTACAACTGGGTCTCACTGCATGTTCCCATCTGTTACATTTGTCTTCACTAAGAGTTTTGTGCACCTGTTTAATAAATGATCTTACACAATACTAATACAGCAAAATGTAAGAAAAAACAGGCCTGAATACTTTCAGAGTGATCTTATGTCTACTAATCACACACAGAAGTAATACTCTGCACCTCCTCAGGTACTTCAGGCTCTGCAAGCCTGTAAGATGTCAGTTGGAAAGGGAGCCAGATCCTTCTCTTCCCCTGGTCACATATGTCTTCCTTCAGCTAGGAATCACAAATAACCATCTTGTTTCCAGTACTTGAAGGCCGTCTGTCAGCAAAGTAATGTCAGTTGTCACCTAGTTCTTAGAAAGTCCTGTATGTCCTATTCCACCTTCACCCCTTCTCCAAAAAGATGACTATTTGTCCAATATTTTACACTCATCAGGTAAATCAGCAGCAGTCAGTGCTGTATTGAAAATCCAATTTGTTCGACTATCTTCTCCAGAAAGCTTTGTAACCATTTCAACTAGGCAATGTCAATCACCAAGAGATACCCCTAAAAGCAAGCTGTGACTCTGCAGCCCAAGCTGTTCACAATTACTTTTCAGTAAGCAATGGGATTACTGAGGTTGGAAGAACCCTTTGAAGATCATTTAGTCAACTTATACTGCCCCACCTTACAACAGGGTCAATGAGAGTAGGTTATTCAGGGCCACATCCAGTCAGATTTTCACCATCTCCATGGATGGAAGAGTCTCCACAATCCCCTGGTTCCAGTTTGCCCAGAAAAAACACAATTTAAACATTAGGAAAAAAGCCTTTATTTCCCATACGTCAATATAGCCTATTGCCTCTTAGCTGTCACAGGCCTCCAGAGAGATGACTGGCTCTGTTTACTTCACACTCGTGCCAGCTATTCATACACATTAGTAAGATGCTCCTCGGCCCTCTCTTTGCCACGCTAAACAATCCCAGATTCCACAGTATCCCTATGTAGGACAGATGCTGCAAGCCCTTCACCAGTTTCATGGCCCCTCACTGGACTCACTCCAGTACATGTGTGTCTCTTGCAATAAGAAGCCCAGAACTGGACACTGGATTCTAGATGTGTTCTCACCAGATGAAGAGGGAATTACCTTCCTTGACCTACTCACAACACTGCTGGCCTTCTTGGCTGCAAGGACCCCCAGCTCCTTTGCTGCCAGCCACCCTTCCAGCCAGTCAGTCCCCATGCTGCAGTGGTGCAACAGCAGTATTCTTGTCTGCCTGCAGGACTTGTCCTGTCTCTTTGTTTAACTCCATTAGATGACCATCAGTCCCTTTTTCCCATCAGATGAGGTTTCTCTAAATAGCAGAACACTCCTCTGACTGACCAGCCTCTTCCCACCGTTGGTTCTCTATTGTCTACAAATTCGCCGAGGGTATACCCTGTCCCACTATCTAACCCACTGATAATGATGTTAAATAGTATTTGCCTCAGTATTGATACTCTTAAGGACAATGTTATGTCTGAAGAAAAAACAACAGATCCACATTAAAAGGTGTATTTTCTCATCCTCCATCTTCAAAAGAACAATGTCTTTGTGTAGCAATACCTGTATAAAAATATTAACTTCATACCAAAGTAGGGTTTTGTTCTTTGACTCCACTAAAAGAGACGCACTAATTTGCACTAGAATTCTTTGCTCAATTACATGGCACTGGAGCCCTCCATAGCACTTTCTTAACTAGCAAAGATTCTTAAAGGGGGGCAAAATTGTTGCAGACTACAGTATGGATTTTTGGTAACACCCAGCTAACTAAACTTGCTACTTGATACTAGAAATCTGGTCTTCTGCCAAGGTTTTTATATTAGCTACATATTGTAAAAATCTGAGGCCTACAGAGAGAAAATATTTTCAAATATGACAGAAATACCTCTACTCAATGTAGGTCTTCAACCCATTAAAGTAGGAGACTGTATATGCTTAAAGAAGCAGTAAGTTGCCCATAAACCTCCAAAACAACATGGACATTTCAGGTCTAACAATAGCTGTATTTCATACAACAAAAACTGCCTTCTATGAACACTGAATTCATAAACTCTGGGGATTATAGGAATTCTGCTTTTGTGAAATTATTATAATATATAAAACTTTTCCCAATTCATCCAGCACTTCACTTTCTCAAGGTAACAGATATAACTTGGTATTTAAATCTGACACAATACTACTGAACTCCCTAATTCCTGAGGTATCAGAAAGGACCTTATCCAAAAAACCTTCTGAATGTAGCTGCAATGCTTTTAGAATATGCATGGGTTTGACTGCTTAGAGAGTGATTACAAAACCACAGCTTCCTTTAGCTGCCCTGAATTTAACCAGACTTCTGCCTGGTTAAGTCTCCCTCGGAGGCCAACAGCTACATTAACTTTATTGTTTCCCTGTTCACTATCAGCAGTGTTAAGTTACGTAATGTTTCTTTTAACTTGTACCTTCCCATCTACTCAGCTAAACAAGGTATCCATATCTTCCAGCTGAGTGCAATTTCCAATTACGATTCAACTTGTGAAAAGTTAAGACAGCAAATTGACATGCTGGCTTCCTGGAGTTCAGTCATCCAGCCAAGAAGTGGCAAGTACTATCAAACAACTGTTCACAAGACCTACAGACCAACACCATGCAGTGCGTAAGTAACAAAAGAACTACGCAACAGTGACTCAAATTTTCATCAGGGCAAAGATGATGTGTGATGCTGGTCAGAACTTTTGCCTGTCTGCAACACACAGAAATGGCACAAGAATCACCTACTTACTGTCCTCAAGGTTATGTGAAAGTCAAGCATGACAAGAAACTATGTTCCACCAGGCATCCCACAGAGTTTTTTATAATAGATTTTACTTTAAAGGAAAATCTGAGAAACATAAATAAGACAAATTTATTTAGTAAGAGACATGGTGATATCAATACATAACCGTTAGGATGGTGCCTCACTGAACTGACAAGTCAAAAAAAGCATGAAAAATTCTAAACAAACCTGCTGGAGCTACGAGATCTTCTCGAAGAGCTATAGCTTCTTGGGGGTGTTCTGGATCTCTTATCTTTCTTCTTTTTATCATCTCTCTCTTTTTCTCTTTCTCGCTCCTTCTCCTTATCCCCATCTTTTTCCTTTTCTTTGTCTCTGTCCTTCTCTTTGTCCCCTCCTTTGTCCTTATCTCCCTCTTTGTCCTTAATCTTCTCTCTGTCCTTCTCTCCTTCTTTCTCAGTATCTTCTTTTTCTTTGTTCTGATCTACCTCTTCCTTGTCTTTTTCCTTCTCTTTATCTTTTTCCTTTTCCCTGTCCTTGTCCCGGTCCCTATCTTTGTCCTTATCCTTGTCCCTGTCTCTATCTCGAGCTCTCTCTCTATCTTTGCTTCGCTCTTTATCTCTCTCCTTGTCCTTATCCCTGTTTCTCTCTTTATCTCGCTCTCTTTCCCTGTCTTTGTCTCGGTCCCTATCCTTCTCCTTGTCTCGGTCTCTCTCTTTTTCTTTGGCCTTTTCTTTTTCCTTGATCTTTTCTTTGTCTCTTTTCTTGTCCCTGTGAAAAGCCAAACACAAACCCATTAATTAATATTTGAACTTTCCAATTAAAATTACAACTAACTTTTTAGCATACATTATGACAAAGGTTGTGTCTCTGTTGAAATATTTTAATTCTTCAGTATTTTAGTTTTTCACCCTTGTTCACCATGAGAGAAAGGTTATATAGCTAGGAAAAATCTGGAAACCAAATTGGAGAAGGGGAGGCCAAAATCAAATCAAACCACTACCTTTCAAGTGATGTTGTTATACTTGGAGAGAATATGTCTCTTCACCTCACAGTTATATAATTAAACATATAAATATTTCTACATTTTGTCAGAAGCAAAACAAACTGCAGACTTCAGATTAACCACTCCCAAATGAATAATGACAGCTGCCTGACAGAAGTCTATAATCTACAGTGTTCCTTTACACAGATATCCCTGAACTGCTTGGAAATACAACAACAATAAATATAGAGACATAGAAAGAAAACATGGATAAAATTTCATCAGATTCCCTCAAAAGGCAAACATAAGATCAAAACTCAATCAAGACAATTCAACCAGCTGTGATGGCATTAGGAATTTGAAAATTATTGAAGAATTGCTAATACAGCAAATTAAGCAAAACCAGAAGCAAGGAAAATAGCTTCTTTGGGACAGGCAGAATGATACATATTCATAAAAAGAACAGTGAGGAAAATTCCAACCAATGTTCTAAGTTATTAAGTCAAACTAAAATGTATTACCTCATAGCTTTGGCTAGATTACATTTTAGTATAGGATTATTTGAAAGTGCAAGACTCCATCTTTCCTCTCTAGCACAGAGATACATGACAAAAGAACAATTGTTCAGAGAGTGAAATAGGGGAAAGTGCAAGAGAAGCTGATTAGCAAGCCTTTACATGTTGAAGAGAACCAGACTGACAGAAGTTGCTCTGTCTGCTGATGGTGGTACCTATTCCAGATTCTTACAGATTCTCCTTCACACATGAAAGGTGTCACCCTCACCTTCTCTCAAACTGATGAAGTGTTTGGCTGTATCTTCTTCTCAGCTACTAATAGAAAGCAGACTGGTGTATGCTCTGTGACCTGACAACTTTGATTCCCATAAGGTTCTGGCAAATACTTCTTCAGGAGTCCCAGAAAAGGAATGCATCATAAAGATGACCCAGCACACAATCCTTGCAATACCAGTCTCACAACCTCCCAAGAAGTGCCTTCCAGTTAATTTGTCATAGAGATTTCACTGGACTTGCCCCTTCCAGTGAGCAGATATCTCAAGAAGCTCCAGACAACAGCAAATGAGAATCAAAAGGATCCACCAATAAAACCCAGCTGGCTATGTAGCCTATTCTTGTTTTCACTGAGGTCCACAGATCTGCAGTTCTCTTTCCCACAAAACTTTTTCCCTCAAAGAACAAGAGGCAACTGCACAACCTAAGTACAAAGCTCCCTTCAAATGAACCAGAGGAATCACAGAAATAAAACAGAAAGAAAGTACCGAGACTTTTAGTCATGATGCTACTTCCACAGGCACTTTTGGTTTGAGATTACTCACTACTTCATTTCTCAGAAAATTATTCTATTATCTTGTTGGAATTTCACAGTTCAGTAATTAGATGATCAGACATAAAAACTAACAGGCTAGTTAAAATACAAATGTCTAATATTCTGGAATATAAATATGCCATGTTACACACACATATATTTTCTGCACCTGTTTGGCATATAAGAAAGCCAGAGGTGAAAATAAAAGCTCATGCACAAAAGAGACAGATACAGATTGAACAAGCATCATCCACTTTCTTTGTGGTAACACAAACTACACAGAATATTCCTAATCTACTGGTTATAGTCTAACAAAGTCAACTCAAAATTTTCAGTCAGCTTGAATGTTGGTATATAGACTAGACTATCAAAGTTCAAGTACCTCAGTGTGGTCACTTCAAGTGTAGGCACCATACAGGCTACTAGGAAGAAAATTAACTCTATTCTAGCCAAGATCACTACACTCAGAATTAAAATTTAGTTTCTGTCATTTTGTCCCACAGATGAGATTCCACCTAGAAGGTCTCTTAATTTCTATTTTTTTTTCAAAAACTCTGTCCTGTGAGCTAACATTACAGAACAGAACTCACCGAGAATGAGAGCGACTTCTTGATTTCCGCCTTTCCGAAGATCTAGACCGTTTTTTCAGGGGACTTCTGGATCTGCGTCTGTCCTTGTGTCTTGACAGAGATCTATTACCTGATCTACTTCTATATGAAGAATGCCAGAAGAAAAATATTTAAATACTGAAAATTCATAAAAATGGGGTCAACCAATGAGAAAGCATACATAAATCTTGCTTCACCACATAGTACTATATAAAGAATTACACCTTAGTAACATACTGTCTACAAACTTTTTTGCAAATATGAATACTTTATGGTTCACCCGATGCACATGGTCTCCTTTGAAACAATGAACCATTAAGTTATACCCATGTTTCATAATAATCTCCATGAACATACTGGAAAATATAAATTAGTATCATTTACAACAGCTGTCCCTACGAAATGACACTGCATAAAATCTGATTGGCAATTTCTACCAGCTTGTAAAAGTAAGTAGTAAGTAGTAAGCAGTTACAGTTTATTTCCTTTCTAGGCCCAGTCACTTATTGAAGTCTTCATTACTGAAGTAAGATGGCTTTGGCTGCATGAGTTGCCTTTTGCTTTGTTCTCCACTCTTACAACTTAAATTAATAAAAATGCCAATAATCTGTGGGTCAGCAATTAGTCAAGTTTTACCTCTTCATTTGAAACGATCTGTTAGTATGGATTTCAGTTATAAGAATTTTCAAGGAAAGGAATGAGCATTTATAAAGGAATTTATAAAGGAATGAGCAACAATAAATAAGGAATGCAAATAAAGTGGAGACACTCCTATCAAAAACCCCAATTCTTGCACTAAAAAGGTACTTAATATCTTGATGCCATTAGAAAATATGTACTGTGATGCCTCATTATTGCACTACTAAAGCCTCGACTTGTACCATATTTATTTCACAGTATAACTGATGATAACTTCCTCTCATCAGCTTTTCTGTAGCTAAAAGAAGGCCAGTTGCCTTCTTAAAAGACATGCATGAAAGGAGGCAACAGAGCCAAGGCTGCAATTCAGACAACACACACTTTTTTAAAGTGTAAGCCAGCAAATACCTCCCAAATTTCTTTCTTTTTAATATTTGACATCACCAAATATCTTTAGATTGATTACCTAAGTGCTCAGAAGACATTCCTGACATGGAAAGAATCAGGACCATTTTAGGAAGCATTTGTAAGTCTCACATATGAAAGACTGCTTCATTCTTGGGGAAAACCCTATTGGGTATACTTCAAAAATAATCTAATAACTTTCTTTACTCCCATATCCCAAAGCCTGTTTCAGAACTGAAAAAATTTAGCAAAGCAAACAAGATCTGAAGAATGAAAAACTGCACCAAAAGCCAAATTTCCTATGTTTTAAAAGCCACAGTTTTTAATTTACAGGATGGTAAATAAAAACACTGCGTTTATTAACTCTAATTTAGCAGTTCAGGACAAAAGTAATTTTACACTAGAAAAAACAGCCAACTTATCTGCTCAGAGTGTTACCAGTAAATCATAAGCTCAATCCACCAAATGCAGGTTTCTTTTTAAAATACAGGTCACAAAATGTTATTATGCTACGTACTGCAATACGTACAAACAAACCATATAAACTGTTATATTACATGGCAGAAAAGGTGCCTTCTAGTGTGTATTAACTGAAAGCAATCCTGAAAACATTTAGGATTTAGAGGAAAAGAGTATCTGTTCAGAGACAAAGTTTCTGGTTACTCTGATCTGCCGAAAACAGGCTGGTAATCTCTACAGGGATACTTGTCCTATAACTAAGAAACCTCAGTAACCACCACCACGCAAAAAAACTTCCAGTATGATCTTAGTCTGAAACAAAAACATACCTACCT
This sequence comes from Margarornis squamiger, assembly GCA_035222235.1. Taxonomy (NCBI): domain Eukaryota; kingdom Metazoa; phylum Chordata; class Aves; order Passeriformes; family Furnariidae; genus Margarornis; species Margarornis squamiger. Next base: position 52,171,743 of record JAWWTY010000088.1, read on the forward strand.
GTGTTTTGAGTGTGATCTTTTCCTTCTAGATCGGGATTTTGAACTAGATCTGGATTCTGAACGAGAATGGGAACGAGATCGACCGCCTTTTCTTTCACTGCTCTTTCCAGACTCTGAGAGGAAAAAACCACTTTGCAGTGTAAGCTCAGAACATTTAAAGATCCCAGTTAACAATCTGGCACAAGTGGAATGTACCACATATAGTGCAAGGGGCCTACTCTCTGCACATCTTCCTTCTTTGCAAATATCCTTCAGAAACATCCAAGAAAGTCATTGCATATACTCGTTGAGTGCAGCCATCCTGCAGCAGTACACATAAACCAGATAATTATAAACAGCTAGCTCTATTAAGAATGGGATTTATGTTGCTGCCACAATGCACAAGATCATAACATGTCCTCCTCTTGGTCTATTATTTCATATAATTACTCTTTTCTTAAAATAACCTGAGAAGAATAAATTTAGAGGGCACAGTTTTAAAAACAAGCATAAAATATAAATAATAATTAGTACTGTCTACACTTCTAAATATGTCAACTGCATAAAGTTTTATTCCTCAAACATTTTTTTGTGGGAAGAAGGAATGAACAAAACAGGATGAAAAGTCTGATCTAAGGGCTAGGAAGTCAAGAGAAATCTTAACAGTGATCTCACCATGGTTCAGAGTCAGGACGATTTTTATTCTGTTGCTTAAGAGTGATAAAATGTTAGAGCTATTCTTCTTTCAACCCTAAAATACAACAGAAAACATTCCCCCCACAAAAAACCCTGAAGACTCCACATTATTTTATCTACATAAGACAACATCCAGGTTTGCTAAGTAAGAAAAATGGCAAAAAGTCTCTGATGAAAAAAAGTAAGATCTCAACTGCAAGCTCAGTAAACAGAATTTTTTATGCTGCAGTTTCATAATCAGTTTAAGCCAGCATAAATCAGCACTGGAATGTCTGTCTAATCTCTCAAAACACGAACACCTTGACTTTGCATCTCAGTGTCAACAGGGAACATTGTATCTAAAAGTAACACAGGATGAAATAAAAAGCTTCATTCTACTACTTTGTTGCATTAACAGACTTTTCATTATTACCCTTTTTTTTTACCAACACACACACTGAATACTTTGAGTACCCTTTCCTGTGTCTGAAAATGCTTTTAAAAGCATTGTATGCCAAGGTGCACAGAGAATGCATCTGTTAGGTAATGAACACAATATACCTACCTGGCTCAATAGCAGCCGATATGAAAGACTGGGCTTCCCTTACTCTCTTCATCACTTCTTCCAGCTCCTTCGCAGCAGCTTGTGGTGTCATTTCAGGAGGCTTCACTATTGCATTATTGGAATGATTTATTCTAAATTGAGAAAAATAAAAGGCATTTAATTCTTAAACATTTGAAAAGGGAAAATGAAAAACAAGTAAGAAAGGAAAACAACTTCCACATATGACCAAAACCCTAAAAGCTCAGCAAAACTACAGATTTGCGCTAACACTCATCTGTTCCAAGTATCTGAAACACCTTTTATTATTTTCAAATTATACCACTTTTAAATAAAGGTAGAACAATATTTCTGTGTTGCAACATCTTTAATACAAGTCTATGAAGTTATTTATTTCAGACAGAATCTCTGCGTTAAGACCTCTTAATTACATACACATCATACAGTAAACTTAGTACTAAGACTTTGCAGATTTTTTCACTGTTAGAGCTACCACTACCTCAAGACTAAGAGAAATACATTTTATTCAATGCCAGCCATATTCCCCTAATAGAAATTTGTGCTAAACGTTGAAGAGGGAATTGATAAAAATGTTCTGGTAAGTTAACGATAGGTCCTCATACGAAAAAAATTATTAGTCACAGCATTTTCCAACACATCAGAGTCATAACCATATATATAAGCATAAAAAGAAATCTCTCGTTTGGTAGTCATATGGATAATTAATTTCTTACTTCAGTGGCCTGTCTCCAAACATAACTCCATTAAAGGCAAGAGCTCGAGGTACAGAATTTTGGTCTGCAAATTCCACAAAAGCAAATCGTGTTGGTTGGGTCTCATCACCTGCCATTCGCACAAATTTCACTTCTCCAACTTGTTTAAAGAATTCAAGCAGCTGATCTGCTGTTGTAGTCTAGAAAGAGTCGAAGAACTCAACTGAAGTAAAATACATAATGAATACCACTTATCCAATATATCAAGCACACTAAGAGCTAGCTACACATTTCAGAATGATATCTCACCATTATTAGACAGGTGACATGAATTTAGTAAGAAAGACACATATTTTTTCTTCCACTGATCTAAAGAATAATTGATGATTTACAATAGGGTAGCCACAAGCCTTTAGTCCTTCATCTAGGTTAACCACATTTGCACAGGATTTTGCAGTTTTCAGGTAATTCATCTGAAATAACTGATGAGGAATTTCCTTATACACCTGTACCCAAGCTACTGATGGTAACTTCTGATCAATTAAAACAAAAAAATACAAACAATATTACAAGACTTAGCTTTATGTGGTTTTCTATTAGTTTCTAGTAGTATTACAATCAGTAGTGCCTTTACACTCAGTAGCTACTTGGGAAGTCAGAAGAATCCAAAACGTAATAGTTATATTGCTATCAATCCAAAACAAATATTTTTCAATTAATCCAATGAACTGCTGAAAAACCAAGTTGCTGACTGAAGGGTATTTATGCCAATTTTGCAACTTCCACTAGGACACATCACTCCATCTTACTGTACCTAAACAAGTGCAAGTGCTGTGGGAGACAGCTGCCACAACTGCATGACTTTTGGGACGTTGCACATCTAACACAATGCAAGTGAAAGTCTGATCAGCACACACAACAAGCATGTTTCTCGAATTCAGTTACAGTGTCATTTCTCTGATACTCTGACAGAATGAATTCCAGAGCCTGGACTGATCTGACTGGCACAGGAGCATTCCAAACATCCTGAATAAGCAACAAATTTTGGGAGGTTTTGTTTAAATTCATGCTGTCACTAACCAATGTAAAATCTTTAACAGGTAAGATTACCATTCAGAAATTATGATTTCACACTTCTATTAGTAGTTTCACAACACAAAAAACCCAAAAGCCTACCTGGGAATTTAAGTTTCCAACATAGACTGTTCTCCTGATTTCATCAATTTTGGATGGATCCACATTTCCCATAATTGGTGGCTGTGGTATTTCTCCCAATGCTGTAATGTTAGGGTCCAATGCTGCTGCAGGTATAGCCCCTAAAGTGCCAAGTGAAACACCGAGCTGGAAAACACAAAACCAGATTATGTTCTGCAGCCAAGCACTGGTGGGAAATAATTCACTTCTTAATGCCCTATGCATTTCTGTAAAAATAGATCTAATAAAAATAGGCAATACTTAGATGTCACAGCACTGCAAATTTTTTTACAGAACAAAAATCTACCCATAAATAACCTTCTATAGTTAAGATTTTCTGTGGGTTATCAGTTAATATCTTAACAAAGAAGACTGAACAGGGAGACATATATATATATGCAGTGTATCAATCACAAAACATACAAGCTTGAATTTCTAAAGCTTAGTCAATCAAATTGACTAAGATACCTTCAGATGCTGCTAATGTTTTTATTTTTTCGACATAGAAAGTATTTGGACTAGATGAGGAACAGCTGAGACCTCGCCCAGTAAGGAAAGAAGGGATACTGCAATGCTCAGTGCCGACAGATATCAAAGGGACACATAAGGTACCTTTTGAACAAATAAATCATGTAAGTCAAAATTAATTACTGTTGAAATGCAAAGGATATTCAGTCTAAGTTCTTTTCCTCATTTCTAGAGAATGAGGAAAACACATCTCTCATGTTTGGAACTGGAAATTGAAATCTCTCCTGGGAAATGCTAGAAAAAGTTCAAATGACTACAAAATTGGTCTGCTGAGATCCTGGTTTCAATTTTATTTTCTCTACCCAAAAAGCAACTGTCTTTCCAAGAAACAAATTCTCTAACACGTTTGAGAAATTCTTAACAAGCCGTGAGTAACTCTTTCTATGTAATAAAGGAAAAAATTGGTCTATTTTAACTTGAAATTTTTCCTGAATAAAGCACAGCAGCTTGCTGATGTCAAAAAAGGCTTACACAGGCAAAAGGGAACTGAGCAGAAGTAGCAGCACCAAGCTCCTATAATTTCTGTAGTGAAAACATTGTTAGACAAACAGCCAAAAACCTTGCTATAGAGGTATCAAATAAAAGCACCCTACTGCAGCATTTTAATATTCTGAAGAACGGTATCAATGTAACTCTTGTTTCAATAAATTTTTAGGAGGTGCCACTGCCACTGGATCAAATAAACGGCTTTAGGTAGGGCGGGACAACAATGAAAATGGTAAATGACCAAACCCAGTGTTTACCTATTATTACGCAAAATAATACTCTGAAAGAAAAATCCAAAGAAGTCACGCATGGACATCTTCTCATCAATCCTCAGCAAGCCTTCAGCACCACAGCTAAAACTCCTCACCGCAACATTTGTGGAGCAGATAGTCCTTGTTCTCTGAACACAGAAGAGTCTACCAAGTACAGAGGAAACCAGAAATTAAACAGCTACTCAATTTTACTTACTGTAGTCAAAGGGGTTGGTGTAGGTATAGGAAGCAACCCTGCACCAGGCATCAGACTTGTCATAGTAGGAGCAGGCGCCAATAGAGAAAGGGCTTTGGCTTCATCTGGGATTTTACCTGAAGAAGGAAATGAAAGCATTACACAGAGTTGGAACACTAGAGAGATGTTACTCTTTCTATGATTTTACAATTACCCTTTCATTTAAAAATGTAATAAATAACAATGAATCTATCTACCAGATCCTTACAAAGAAACAAATAAGAACTTAAGTTTTTCCTTTTACCCTGCTCTACTAGGAAAAACAAAAGTGAGAAAAATTTCAAAGACTAGCAATCTCATTAATGGATTATTATTTTAAAAACTGAATAACGTATACAATTATTTAACACTTTGAGCTATGGGTCACCTGTACTGGAAACTTAACGTTCATGAACCAAACGATATCAAGCATGGACGCTTTCCCAGGGCGGTGTTTTCGCGGTGATCGAAAGTTGTTTTACACATGACAACCGTTCGTGTTGGCTGCATCACTAATAGCACACAGAACATCAGATACAGAAAAGAAGAACATTTTTTAAAGTTTAATCCCCA
>JAWWTY010000088.1:52177038-52192108 GCA_035222235.1 Margarornis squamiger
CGTGTTGGCTGCATCACTAATAGCACACAGAACATCAGATACAGAAAAGAAGAACATTTTTTAAAGTTTAATCCCCAGAAATGGCAAATAACCAAATCAGTAAAAGAAAGAAAAAAAAAAAAAAGAAAAAAACAAAGTATGTGCTAACTGAAATCTGTTCTTTTCCCTATTCCTCTGGTGTTACCTATTAAGAATGTAAAAAGAAATAAAACATAAAATAAAAAAAACTACTGAACTACTGTGACTGCACACAATACACACAAGTGAACTTGAAGGTGGAGGAAGGAAGAGTAGAAAAAATTTAGATTTGTACTGTCCCACATTCTAGGTCACCTCAGTTTATCTGAAACTTTGATAAATTAGCTTTAAATTTACTGAGACTGAAGAAAATCATAACTGAACAGCTAAGTAAATTATGTTTTCCCAAAATACGTATTTCCTGCTGTTTCAACCCGATTACAATCCTCCTGTCATGCTAAAAGTTTAAGTAATAACTAATCTAAATTAAATGTCGGTTTCATTCAATGTTAGTCACAATTAGACCATCAAATGAACCCAAAAAAATCTCAAAAAATAGAAAGATTTAGTAGTTAAACAATTAGGATTACAATTAAAAGTACATTTTAAATTTGAAATGCAAAGGGATTTAAACTGGTACAAACATTAAACACTAAACTGAAAACCTACTGAAATTTTAATTATACTACTTATCTATGATCTGTTCAAAACTACTGGCATAACTGTACATATGCTGACCAACTAAGCTCTTTGGCATTACCCCATAAACCTTCATAAAGTAAATGCTCTTATTTAAATGCTATTTAATAGTCAAGGAACATAAAAAAGCTGTGCCAGTAGCTTTTACTGCTTTGATTCAAAATGCATTTGTTTCAACTACAAGACCTCTAAATTCAGGATTTAAAAATTAATATAAAAATACTCTTATCAAAAAGCAAAATATGAGGTAAGTTTCAAAACACCACACAGTTTTGGCTATGTGAGCTCCAACTGACCCCAAGGAAAACATACAACTTTCAAAAATGAAATGAAAAAAGTTTTGCAAATCTGTTCTACGGATCTGCAGGAAAGACTGGGTTACAGTTGGGTATGACCAAAGGACAAAAAAAAAAATCTAAATGAAACCAAATTTGTATGTAGCATGGGTGGAACAGAAAAGATAAAATCACAGTACCCATTTTTTTTCATGCTTCCTATTTACATTTATTTTATTTATGTTATATTTTGAGACACTTTGCTCCTTAATATGTAAGAAATCACTTGATTTTGCTATCTAAAGGAGAAAAATAGGAAAATAGTTAGCACTTAAGAATTAACTGTGCAATAATGAATTCCAGGGCTTTTTTAAAAAAACATGCATGAATCTAAGCCACCACCACAATGTTCAGAGCTCTTTACAGATCTCATTTTGAAATCAGGCATGCAATGAGAGATGTACCTGATTTGTCTGACTGCTCAAAAGTATTAGGTACTTTTCTGTACACACTGCCTAATACGTTGCCAACTCAAAGGCTTTTGAATATACAGTTCCAGCAGCTGTGCATGCAAATTAGGCATAGAATTATGTACCAGTTCTTCTGAAAATCTAAATACTTCAGTGTTTTCCAATGACTAATGCACCCGAACTATCCTGAACAGTGAGCATCTTGCAATTAACCAGATACTCATGCAGGTTTCTAGGGAACAAGAGACATGGCACAAGTAAATCCAGTGGCAGAAATGGCTCCTGAAGTGGTGTGTCTGCATACTAATTGAGATCCTTGGTCAGTAATTGTACATAAGCATATGCCCAATTTAAGTATGCACTTACATACAGCCAATTCAACACACACTTAACCAGGTAAATTTACAAAATGCATAGGCATTTAGCCCTTTCAAATAGGAACCCAGTTAGGCACATAACTAAGGACAGTAAGTTCAGAAAGGGACTTAAATAGAAACCTAGTCTAAGTATATTGGTCACAGCACTGAAATAACTGGAATTATTTATTTGCTCAAATGTTGTTCAAGGAATCCACTGAACATTTCAGTTAATGTTCACCATTATAGCAGCTTAAAGAATGAATAGCATGCATACGTAAACCATAAAGTTTGCAGCATTATTTCCAGAATATTTTGGTTTTTCAATAATGTAAAGCTACATTTTAAATACAACCTAGTTGGTCAGTTCTATAACACAAGAGAAGATTCAGTTATTTTGTTTTCAAGAAAAAGAACAGGTCTACCTCTACAGACAGAACCCTGAAAATTCGCCTGTAAATTCAAAGATACTATCTTTTAAAAAAATATTTTCCAGTTTTTGAGACCAGGTCAAAGTTTTTAAAAATTTTGTGGAATGTTGTTGTGGGGAAACAAAACAAAAAAAAAAAAGCAAAATCAGCAATATCTTGAGATTCTAATTCCCTGTTATTAAAACAGTTTTGAAAAAAAAATTAGCATGTGAAACCAAATAGCCTCATGAGTTACGGGCTTTAAATTCTGGACTTTTATCTCCGTGAATTTATTTATAAATACAAGCCCACAAAAATACAGCAAAATGTGGGTTATCACTCAACAAACTAGGATAATTTAGTTTAAGAATAACACTTCCATTTTTAAAACATGGTATTTAAAAGCTGAATGGAAATGAGGTGAAGATATTTATTTTCTAATGAGAGAAACAGACAAAATAAATATGCCATGTCTATACCACGTCCTTAGAAAGATTTCTAAGCTCCTCTGCTTAGTAAACTACAGGTTCTATGATCATTTATTTATTGATTCTTCACTTTGCAAAGGAATCTAGAAGCAAATGTAGATTAGCTCAGCATTGCCTAGACATAGTTGTGATTGTTACTTTTCTGTTATCATCAAAGTCCTAAGAGCCCTAGCCAATCTAGTTCATACCAGAATCCATTCTGCTGAAGGCTGAACAGAAGTACCTGTATTAAGCAAGTACTAATCACAGTATTTTTATTCCTCAAGTACTCAGAAGAAATTAATTTCCTATCTTTGTAGTGGAACTACATAGTTAATGCTCACCCCCAGAAGTGCTTCTGCGGTGAGTGAGTTTGCTTGTTTTGAAATACTGTTCACATCTACTCTAAACATAAAAGAGTTATTATTTTCCTGCTATTTTAAGTCAATGGAACATGTACACTTACATATAAAATAACTCATGTGATCCAACTCATGAATCTTAGTGGATTTAGCACCAGTGAATAAAGAGATTACAGTCCTGGCAAGTACCTCAACTGCCAAATCCAACCAAGACCATGAAGCAAAGCTCTTCCCAGCTGCAGTGCACAGCCCGGTGTGTTGCCAGAGCAAAACCAAGAGATCCCAATGCAGCTGGCTGGGAAGAGCAATGCCTGAAGACTAGACACACCACCTTGTCCACCACTTCTGCTTCAAGGCCTCCATTTTACAGGAAATAAAAACCATACTTAGAGATGGGAACCATCTCAATCACTCCTGCATGAGTGCCTCCTGCCAGGGCTTCTGAGACTGTGAGATGATCAAGAAGATACTTTTTTCCCCGTTTTTTTTAAACCTCTTCTTGAAATAATTACCACTGAAGCATGTCAAAATGCAATATATACACACACATACACACGCACACACAGAGAGAACTGATTCAATCTTCCCACAAATAACATTGTTTAAAGACAATGTGTCTCACATAACACATTCCAACCAAAATTTCAGGCTGCATTTGTACTTATGAGTGGTAAACAGTCTTTTCTGAAAATTACAAAAACAAAATGATGAAATCTTACTGCCACTGATCTCATTGCAGCAAGGTTTCATCAAAAGTAAACAAATATTTCATGACATTCAATACTCATAGAAGTTGTTTCAGAAATAATTATTTTAAACTCATCATATTAAGATATAAATAGTAAGCCTCTTTTAAACAGACGGTGCAACCTAAAATAAAACACTCTGCTGAGGAAAAACAGCAGAGAAATATCATGACTTTACTTTCTAAAGTTGATTTCTTCAGAAATAAGAGTCTCAACTGCCTTTTTCCAAGATAAACTTGTAAAACACAGCATATGAAAGAATGTATCTCAAAACTTATATTTTTCACTATTTCTGTCTTCTGACACAATATGCTCATCTGTTGAATTTAGATGTTGAAAGGTATTCTAAATCAAATTTATCCTTAATTCACAGCATTAAAAAGTAATCATATTCTAAATTCTCTGTATACCATCCACCATTCATAAGCAGCTTCAGGTCAACTTCAAGATCAAACACTGTGAACCCTTTACAAACATCATTTTTACAGAACTGAAGTACCAGTTCACAAGTACAAGGGAAAGAGATTTAACAGAACAAAACAAAAAAGGGACAAAATAAAATAAAAATAAAAGAAACAAAGGAAAGAAAGCAAAATAAAATAAAAACAGAGACAGGGCGTCCATCTTCAGCAGGCCAGACTTCGATCTCATTTCCCCCATGAAGGTTTCACTTGGCGGCAGGTTTAGTGGCATGGCAAACAATGCCTAACTCAGGCAAGTGTAACAGGTCTGCCTTGGCCAGTCTAGTCATCTAATAATGCACAAATATCACACAGAGAAAACATACAAAACCAAATTAATAGTCAAAATCCATCTACCAGATAATGTGGACATAAAATTTAGAATGATTAGGGTGGCATCTTTGTTTATCTTTCAACCTTTGCGTTTTCCAAGTATATTTAAAGAAAACCTACCAATACACATACATAAAAAGTCATATTTTGACAGCTTAGTAATCTTAATTCATTTACATTTGTTAAATTGTTCATTCAATGTCATGTAATTGAGACTTCATTCTGTAGTGATTCCCTCCTCATGCTCCCTTAATTTACCGCTGTTTAAACACAATCCAAATTTCAGAATTTATTGTTTTTTAAAATGAGGTTTTCAGAGTTCCATTTTACCTCTCCTTTATGTTCAACTTGGCACATGAAACATTTTATTACTGGCACTGTTGGACAATGATATAATTTTACCTCCCCCTGGTAGAATAAAGCCATCACTATTTTTAAAGCCCATGATCCACTCCACTGAGTCCATTAACAATGCATCATATGATACATAGTGAATCAAAAACCTTGAGCCATGGTCTCCAAAGCCATACTTATTCCACACAGTAAATTCATCAGAAAGTTAAATCTGTATAAATTCACATCTTTTTATAAATGAGTGATTATAATAAAAAGTTAAAAGGAAACAGCCTTCTCACATGAAAAAGTTACCTCAAAACCCAATCACTTGTTCACCTAATTATGCCTACATTTCTGTGGAGCCTAGAGTGATTTTGAACAGTGATCATTTTAATAATGTTTCCTCAGAAATGCCTAATAAGTCAGTTACAAAACAGAGTTGGAACAAGATTTGTCAGAATTTTGATTTATTCTCCTTCCATTCATTGTCTACCACCAAGAGACACAGGAAAAATGTAGCTTTACCTGCCTGTTGCCATATCATGTCAGGCAGCAATGTCATGAAAACCAAAACACCAGGAGGTGTTGTTCACTCATTAGGCAGCAATCTTCCCTCTCTGGCAGTTCTGAACCCATGTTGATGTCTTTTTGATGAAATGTAAAACTAAGATCCTGAATAATCTTTAATCAATGTATTCAGGGGCAATTTTTTCAGCTGAGAACTCTGGTCTCCTTAGCTTCTGCACAGGTTCAATTATATACAGCAATAGTCTCTTCATGGTTTTAGAACAAGTTCAAAATATGAAACCAAAAAGCCCCCAAAGCAAGGCACAAAAGCAACTAAAAATCTCAGCTTTACAAAGACAAATGTATGTGCCATATGCCCCTAATAAGAAGGCTACAAGAACAGGCAGTATATTGCAGGTCAATATGGCCTTTAATGAAAGTACTTAGAGAGTTTGTGAAATTTTGGAGACTCAGCAGAGTTTGCTAAGAAAGTCCCAGCTGACTGTCAGCACTAATCTCAAGCTATCTAGATCATGATGTGGGCAAGCATGCCAAAAAACGGTACTCTGGGACCATTGTTAACAAACTCCAGGAACTCAACAGTATTTTTTGAACCAAAACCTGACTCTGGCAGTTAGATATTAATAAGAGGTATTTTTGGACTCGCTGCAGTTTATGGTTCAAACACTGTACGTATTGCTCATGGCAAAACCGCTACCAAGTTGAAAGTCAAGTCAGGTTCACTCCATCAGCTGGAATGATTCCACACTAAAGAGGCAAAAAGGTCCACAACCAAACAGTCAGATGCTTGATTCCACAAGGATCCCAATGAAGTCAATGGGGCTCTGCCTAGCTCCATGAAAATGCCTACCATAGGACCATGCTTCATGTAACTGGATCCTACACTAACAATACAATACAAACTGGCTTGTATTCAACACATCCATAAAAGTATGGCCTCACAGCTAATCAAAGGAACATTTGCCAATTTAGTATTCATCAAGCACTTTATTTTGAGTGTTAAGAGCACTTTATGATGAAAGCATTCTGTACAGATCACTATATATTTAAAGAGATACCTAAAACCAAAGAAAAGTACCGCTATACATAAGAAAAGCTTTTTATGGCACACAAAATAACATTTTCAACAGTAACAAGAAAGAAAAATTGTGTTTTAAAAATTAAACTAGCAGGTAAACAGCTATATTCAGATAGTAATTATCACCATGAACGCTAAATATTTTAGATTAGATGACTTCAAAATGGCCAAATGCATATATTGCACGTCTACAAGACAAAACTGGGATGCACTCTTAGAAAATCCAAATAAAATCAGTATCTTAAAAAAATCAGAAGTCAACAAAAATCCACTACACCAAAGGTGACATATTAAGATTCAAACTGCAATGTAACTGTGTCAGGAAACTGTCTGACCTTTTCAGGGCTCCATTGACTTCAGTGAGAACTCTGTGTGAGAATAACCTTGCCAACACAAACCGTAGTGAAAGGAATTATTTTACCTTTTTTCTTCCTCAAAATATGGAACGATTACAGAAAACTGAATTATCATAATTTAAAGCAGCCATCTCTTGGCTAATGCTGAATTTCAATTAAATCTATTAATTGGGTTTCTCCATTCAATTTTCAATTTTGATTCAAGAGTTTTTCTTTCAAAAAGCAATAAAATAAAAGAAAAGAACAACAGAGCACCACCTTCTTACATGGAAAGATTGAAACAATTAACAGACACAACAAAGACCAACAGTATAAGACTGTCTAAAATACCAACCTTCTGCGCAGGGAACAACTATCAAAGCTCTGTCAATAAAAACCGTGTTAGTTAGATGCTGGGCCACACCAACACTCGATGCTTCACGAAACTTAATATAACATACTTTGGAGGAAAAAGCAAGAGGTGCGTTGCTGCAAGATAAAAGGAAAAAAACCCAATCAGTCATATTAAAAAACTGCAAGTATATATTTTTAACTACTACTTCTTAATAAAAAGGTAGGTTTTAGACTAGGTGTGTTGCTGCAAGATAAAAGGAAAAAAAACAACAATTAGTCATATTAAATAACTGCATGCATGTATTTTCAACTATTACTCCATAAAGAAAAAAAGCTTTTAGACTTCCTAGAAAAGTTAGTCACAAGAGAAAGTACAGAAATCTATTTATTTGCCTACTTACTATGTCACTGAAAAAAGCATAGCATAGCACCTCCTTTTTAATCAAAATTTATGAAGCCAAAATCACTAATTAACAAGGCTAATTTTCTTTTATAATATTTGTATTCAATATTGTTGTAAATTACTATTTTAAGAAGAATTATTTAGTTGACATATTTGTCAAGTAAATAATTTATAGTTTATCTTTTTTCTCCAATTAAATCTTGTTATGGAAAGTCAAACAAACTCTGCCATTTTTTGGAGGGTCTTTCATATATTAGCCTGTAATAATTAATACTTCCTCTGTTTTTCACAAAAGCTGATTCATTAATTGTTTTAGAAAGAGAAAAGCGGTTCTTGAGAGTTCTTTCAAATATCAGGTCTTAGTTGACTAAAATAACAATATTCCTTTTTATCATCTGCCTTAGTCTGGCATATTGTAGGCTGGGGTAACATTGGACAGGGTAGAAGCAACTCACCATTTCACTGTAAAAGGGAAGAAAATTTGTAATTTGCTTTTCCATTAAGCGGTATACCAACCAAGAACATGCAAACATTGTAACCTTGATCAAAACCACCCAAGTTTGCTTCAAAAATGGATTCCCTGGTAAAGGTTTGTAACCTTTATACAAGCAGCTTATTTCTTTACATGAAATAAATACAGGAAATAGAGGTGGAAATCTTTAAAGAGAGAATGCAACAGGATATTGCTGGAATATCATCAATTTCCATTTGAAAAGACCATCTGTCTTCTAGCAAAGCAGTAACTCTTGGAAAAATCACAGCATAAACTGTTTCGCCCTGGTCCTTCCTCAACCCAAGCTGAAAAACTTGCCGATTTTCTGGAAGTATCAGCAGCAGCTCAAGTTTAACCCAACCCATCTTGTAGCCCTCTCAAATTCCAAAGCAGGTACTTCCAAGGTTATTCTCTTAAATTAATTCATTTCAATATTTAAATTCAAGTTCAGAAGTTTTAAACACATTATTTCATCATATGAATTGCAAAAATAAACCAAGAACTTAGTCTGTGGCAGGCAGACTATTATGTTTCCGGTTACCAGAACAGTAGCACGTAAATAAAATATCTCAAGAGATGGTCACATTCAGAATGGAGTTCAGAAACACTTATGATGGAAAATGCTGCAAAGACATTGATGTGCAAAAACTAAAGAGGGCATGGGAGAGACACAAGCATGAAAGTCAATCTCATATAATTTAGAAAAACATTACAAGATTACTACATGTCTTCTACCCACTTTACTTCTTTGCAGTAGCTAATGTTTTCACAGTTTTAAGTTTTCACATTCAGAAATGAAATAACTGCACAGAACAGTTTCTGAGCCAGCTGTAAGATTTTGGTTCAGAGCAGTTTCCACCATCACTAGTGATGGCCAGCTATGACTTTTTCAGTACTCAGCAGAAACTTTGTGGAGCACAAAGACTTTTATGGCCACAGGGTTTTTTTTCATTTGGTTTGGTTTGTTGAGGGACAGGAACCCAAGGAGGCAGGAGGAGAGGATGTTTTGAGTTTTTTTGTTGTCATTGTTTGGGATCTCTTTGTTTCTTTTTAAATAGACATGCCAGTGTTACAACCCAAATGGCTGAAGTCTTCACTGAAGGTTCTGTGGGCCACACTGTTGAAGACTTCTAAGGTCCCCTGGTTTGGTTTTTTTTCCTTTTTTTTTGTTTTCATTGCCAACTCAAGGACACAGTTCCGTTTCAGGCAGTTTCAGGCCCCACAATAATCCTTACAAATTTCAACATTTATAGAGCCAGCCCTGACAAGCGTGTTTTTTAATATTCATCCTCCGGTATTACTTGGATTTAAATCACAAAAGCTACATGGAAAGTATGTTAAAAAATAGTAATATCTGAACACCACTGCAAGTGAGGCTCTACAAAGCAGTCTTGGTACCAAGTGTTTTCTGAAGGTCAGGAAGAAAAAATTCTCTATAAGGAGACCATCTCTGCTAAAAACACAACAACACTGTATCTGCATCAAGAGAAACTATTAAGATCCAAAAGATCTAAAACTAGAAGGTTTTACAGTGATTGAGTCCCTTTTACAAAGTGGGCCTGTGAAATCTTCCCAGAAGGCTTCTTAAGAAGTCTTTCCTAAAACAGAAAAGTCTTAATCTCTTTTAATTAATTTTGTAGCTTTTTTTCTGCTAATCTTTTCTGAGGCTGAATTTAAGGAAAGTCATGGTCTTCTTCCTATGGTTACACACCACTGATGGAAAAAAGCAATTCCTACATCTCTGATTCAAGGTTACTGAAATCCAGTTTCTTCAGGAAAGCAAAAAAACTCAAAAAGAAATTAAGTATCTAAATAGTACTCACACACTTCTAACATTTTTGTTTTAGTTTCAGAGAGACAGCAACATTCCATCTCCCAAAAGAATAATAATCAACCAAAATATTTCCTAAGAATGACCTACTCAGAAAGCTACAGTAAAAAAAACAAAAATCGAAGAAAAGGCTGCAAAACACTTCTCTAAAATTTTCTCCAGGAGGGGTGGGGAGGTGGGGCTGTGGTGTGCGAAGGTGACAACAGAAATTAATAACTTATTAAAATAGAATGTTATGGAATAATTGTGCAGAGGCTGTGTGTTTTGTCTCAAAGGCCTCATCTATGTTGCTGTCACTTCAGGAGAGAACAATGTCTATTTATTGGACCATACAGGTGACAAATCTCTGTCCTTTTTCTGAGTTAAATGTACCTGTAAAATACAAGTGGTGGCAGCCCTCCATGTTAAACCAGGCTTTGCTCAGGTACCAGGATTCATGGCCAGAACACCTTTAGGCTCCGAACTTGGAGAGGCCCCAGTCCCCATCACCAAGGTCTGGTATGGCATGTGTCTCCACCCCTCAACGCCTACTGGGTTGCAACCAGAGCGGAGCTTCCTGGTGGCAGAACACAGAGGCCAATCCAGTCTTGCCCTTGACTAGGGAAAGGTTATGACCCGCTAGCCCGTGGCCCAACTTTCGGTTTAAACAAAAGTTTATCTTGAAACACTCGAGTGTTCTAGCTTCCAAGTGTTCTAATACTTCAGACTATTCAGAAGCGAAGTGTTACACAGTAGATCTTTCCACACCTAATGGAGACAGTTTGTGACTTCCTTTATTCGAACAACTCATTCTGCAGAAACCCAACTGCTGCTCAATAAAGTTGTTTGACATTTAAGTGCTCAAAAATCCTCTTATGGCCACACTCGAAAGCTTATCCCTATAAATGTGATTTTGAAGGCTAGTCTGAAACACACAGTTCAGCTGGGTGACAAGCATATCACAAAAGCGTGGCTGTGACTGAGAATCCGATTACAGGCATCACTGGTCTCCTCGTAAGCCGAAAAACAACGCCAGCCTGGGTGAGTGGCTGGCATACTGGAGAACATATCCAGAGTAAAAGACATGTCACACCCTGCAAACCAGCTTCAGATATCAACAGTATTGCAAACTGAAAGTGATCAAAATAAATAGAGATAAAGCTTTTTGCTTGGGACACCTTTGCTTCCCATCCACTTGTCAATAAAACATTGTTTTCTAATTTATCACAATGCTATTCAAATATATTTTCAGAAAATCAACAAGAGGCACCTCTTTTTTTGTTTCAAAAGAAGGACATTAGAGTAAATACTTAATTTTCTCCCAAGGTGCTAATCTGGAGGTCAGATCAAATGTCTGTAACTATGAGGCACGGAAACCCTTATTTCTAACAGTTATGCATAAAAACTGTAAGTAAACCCAAGAGTAAAATATGTAATAACAATCCCTGTCTCTGAAAATTGAATTAATCTAGAAAAATCGAATTTTACAGCATTAGAATCTTGACATTCCCAAGTCAAATCCTACTGTGGTACTGGATTCTGATATTTTACGTGTATATACACACACTGGGAACACTGTCCAGATCAGCACAAACACTATTTGTGTATGAATGTCAAGAAAGTACCAATTTACTTTAAAGTCCGTTATGCAACCTAGTGAAAGAGGGGAGCAACAGCTGTAACAAAAAACTATAATCAGTGAGAGAAAACCCAAAGTGTAAAGAATCAATTGTGGAACATCTCCAAGGTAGAAAATTGTGTCCAAATCCACCACATACCTACTAAAGTGTTTAAAAAAATCAGTAAGGCTGTTTTAAGCATATTATGTATTGTTTACATATTAATTTTTCTGAATGGCCGGCATTCAAACATACTCAGATGTAATGTAGCTACATAAAAACTGATAAACACCAACTTTTTGTCCATTCAGTTTCGTACATCGAAATTCGGTTAGTCTTCGTATCTTCTTTTTATTAGAATTCAAGTATCTGGATGCAAATGACTCCCTCCCCTTTCTGCTATTCCAATTTAATTTTTGTAAGACAATACAGTTTGAAAAGGCACGTCTGTTATTCACTTCCCAGCACAACTGCTGCCCAAAGGAAAGACATTTCCTCCCTTTTCTGGTGATTACCACCTGCTCTGGAGAAGCAGCACTGCTGTTGAGCGAGCCCCGGCACCCCCGAACAGCGACCATTGAGGGGAAGGCGGGACGCCCGTCCTTCATTTACTGCACAGCCCTCACCGGGGGGAGACCCCAAGCGCAAGGCCGGGGAGGTCCCGTCCCTCTGCGGAGCCCCAGCCACGGAGGCTGCTGTTAGAACATGCCCTTCAGCAGCAGGGCCCTTTCAGGAGCAGGCGGATAACAAAGAAGCGGTGCGGCGGGCAGGTGCCCGTGCGGCCGGCCGGGCCGGGCGAGGCGGGAGCGGGCCCGGGCACCGCCGGTTCCCCGGCGCGGACCGGGCCGGCGCCGCCATCTTAAGTGCGGGCGCAGCTCCTTCCCCGCCACCCCGGCCGTACAAAGAGCGGCGACCACGTGACGCCCGCCCGCTGCCCGCACTCAAGATGGCGGGCCGGGCCTTCAGCCGCTGCCCGGCCCGGCGCCCCCCGGCCCCGCCGCGCTCCCGTCTCCTCCCGCGGCCCCGCCACCGCGGCGGCCGGCGCGGGCCCCACTTACTCCGGGGGATAGAGGCGCAGCTCCTCGATATCTCCCAGGAAGCCGAAGAGCGTCCGCATCTGCTCGCTGGTCACGGCCGAGGAGAGGTTGGTGACCTGGATGACGGAGGTGGGCCCGAGGGGGAAGCCCAGCGGGACCCCGATCCCGCCGCTGTTCATCATGGCGGCGCTCGCCGGGCCGCTCCGCGCGCACCGGGGGGCGGGGGGCGGAGGGCGGAGGGGGTAGGACGGGCCCGCCCACCGAGGGGCGCGCGCCGCCGGCCGGAGCGGCCCCGCGCGCAGGCGGGCCCTCTAGCGGCGCACTCGACTGCTCCGGGAGGACCGCCCGGGCCGGCGGGCGGGGCCTGCGGCGGGCAGAGGAGCCGCTTCCCCAGGAGCCGCTTCCCGCGGAGCCGCTTCCCCAGGAGCCCCCCCCGCGGAGCCGCTTCCCCAGGAGCCCCTCCCCGCGGAGCCGCTTCCCGCGGAGCCGCTTCCCGCGGAGCCGCTTCCCCAGGAGCCCCTCCCCGCGGAGCCGCTTCCCCAGGAGCCCCCCCCGCGGAGCCGGCCGGGCCGCGGCGGGACCGGCCCGGTCCGGGAGGGCGCCGGGAGAGCGGGAAGGGCGGAACCAGCGCTGCCCCAGGCCCAGGCCCAGGCCCAGGCCGGGACCGGGTAATTCCCCGAGGGAATGAACAGGAAAGGGTTCCTAAGGGAACAGGTTGTTCGTTCGTGGCTCTGGCGTAACTTGACCGCGGATCTGCCCCAATTGAATTGACTTTACCTGGGGCTGTATTTCAGGTTGTCGTTGCAGACTGAAGTGGCTGGAGGAAATGAGGCCGCGCACGTCGTGTGCGATCTCTGCTGAGGGCCCAGCTGCGGCCTTCCTCAGGCGGTGCAGAGCTGGGCATCGTAGCACGGAAAGGTTTAAGGTCTCAGACAGCTCGGAAGACTTTCCATACCCAGAACCTGAACTGAGAAGGGACTGAAGTGTTTTTGAAGCTATCTGGGCTGAAAAATACTGCAAATCTGTGATACGTCCCTGAGCAAGTAGGTCAGTTGTTAAGAGAATCTCCACAGATAAGTCTGGGTAGTGCGTCCTTTATTCAGAGATTTATTTTATTTTAAAATGCCTAAGAATATGTTTCAAGTAAGAGAGTTCAAAATGATAATCAGTGCACTCATATTTTTCTAAATGAAATCCATATTCCAACAGTGCAAGATTTAAAATCGAAGCTAGATCCTTTCTTCAGCCATTCTGGTAGCTTCTAATTAGTTGAGAGAAGCTTAACTGGAGAATTCCAGAGCTTTTGTTACATATTGTGCAAAATTAAACTCTCGCATGATTATTCTATATATAGGAACCTTACATAAAGTTTTCTTACATTTTCACTAGTACATCTCTTCCAAAGATGGTTAGCAGAGGTGGAGAAGCTATTACTGCTTTGAACATGCTTATGCTTTCTCCTTGCATATCTCAGTGGAGGGTACCAAAAAAATGAGATCTAAAATTCACAAAGACTGGGATACCCTCCTTCAGGTAAAGCCCTTAATAAAAATTTATTAAATTCTGAGGTACTGGTTTGCTTTTCAAAAACAAAGCAAGCAAAGAGCTGTTTAAATTTTGTATTTATCAGTCTCTGCTATAGTACAAATTAGCTTGAAAGAAATAAATAAAGGCATTTTTATTTCAGAAGAAGAGGAAAAAAACAAACCAACCTAAAAATAAATTCTAATGCTGAAAACCTTGGTTCAACACATGCTGCCACTAAAAGGCCAGAAGCAGACAATGACTATTTTAGTCAAACTGTTTAAAAATTAAAAGTACTAAAGTGTTAAAGAGCCTCTCTCATATAAAAAAACCCCATCCCCGAACTACTGAGGGGGAAAAAAAATGTTAAGACATGTGGAAAGGGAATTGATCTACAGTGTCCAAATACCATCTCTCTAATCAATAGGTTAACATACCTGCATTAACATCCTGGACGTTGTGATACGTCAGGAGAAGATTTTAGTCGTGATCTAAGTGGGTTGAGTGGGAGTTACTTTTCAGTTTTGCTCACTTGTTTTTATACCTCTTAGTAACTATATTGGTGCACTTAGTTTCAGTAAATACACTTTCATTTTACCTCGACCTTGCTCATATGAGCAGTGATGTCAGTTAACTAGCAAAACCCAAGACATTCCGCAGGTTTTTTCTGGAGGTTCCAAGTGAACCTTGGAATGGAAAGCATCTGCTTTCCCTTACAACTACATACCTTTTCTGTTTCATTAATCAGGTGAGTTTTTCCTAAGAAAATAATCTTTCCCTCGAACTGCATCATTCCCTCTTCTCTTTAGACTCTGAGAAACAACAGCAATACATTACCCTTACATAGATCATGAAACTTAAATTCCAGGTTAACTGCATGTAAAATGGTAAAGTCTTTAAATAAAAGCAAATATTAATCTTTGTCGAATATTGTATTTCATGATCCCAGCAGGATT
>JAWWTY010000088.1:52192454-52241683 GCA_035222235.1 Margarornis squamiger
TTCACACACAAGACCACGGGAGCTGATGGGATGTTCCTGTGAGTGTTGAGGAATCTAGCAAATGTCAGTGTCAGACCACCATTAATTATCTTTGAAAGGTCATAGTATTTAAGGAGGCAAATGTCACCCCTGGATTCCAGATGGGCAAGAAGGAGCATTGGTAAAACCGCAGGCCAGACAGCCTCACTTCCATCCCTGGGAAGGTGATGGAGCAAATCCTCCTGACAGCCATTTTCAAACATGTAAAGGATAGGAAAGAGACTGGGAGTTATGAACATGCATTTATGAAGAGAACCTTGTGCCTGAGCAGCTGGTAGCCTTCTGCAATGAAATGACTGGGTCCACAAGGGAGGGTAGAGCCACTAATACTGCTTATCTCGACCTTAGCGAGGCTTTTGTGACCTTGTCCTGTGACATCCCAGAAAGCATTTTAATTTGCTCTTTAAGAAGAATTAGAATGCCACTAAAAGCCAATATATTTGTGAGCCTGTGCTACATAAGTTTAATTCCACGCACAGTAACATTACACCACTTGCCTTATCATACAATCAAAGTTCCAATGTTTTGCATAGATGAGTGATGCAGAACACAGGAAATGAGTATGTCTTTTACAACATCAATGCTCCTTCTCTTGTGAATTAATCAAGAAACATAATCTTCAAATGCCAGTCTCCTCCTACTACTCAGAGTAGACTGCCTGTTCAAATTGAATGCTGATAATACTCCTATTTTCTAGTTTTGCCCAGACATGTTCCAGGAGGGGATATTTTTCTACCTCTCGTAATCAGTCAGGAATTTTACCCTATGTGTAAATTCACACAGAGATGCTTGCCAAGTTCTGTTCATGGCCAAAACCTCAGTTCTGACAGGGTGAACTGTTAATAGCCAGAGTAGACAGTTAATGTGAAATCTGAAAACAAGAGTATATATTTTACCTACAGTTATTTCAACATACTTATTTTGCAATAAAACTGCATGCGAAAGTAGGATTCTTCAAATATCTAATGCAATTTAGATTCACACCTCAGTTTAAATTTGAACTAACTTTCAAATACAGACAAATCGGAAAATGTTAACTTTGTAGCATTTCACACCCTATAGCTTTTATTCTGAACTCCAGCATATCCACAGTGCTTTCAAATGCTAGAAGTTCCTTTCACCCCTTTTCTATTGTTATTCAGGTTTATTAGATAGCTGCTCTCTTTTTTGTAAACATCTTAGTATAATTTGTGGGTTTTTTAAAAGAAGACTGTTGCATAGAACTCAGAAAACATCTTACAGAAAATAAACTCTTAATTCTGTGAAGTAGTCCCCAACCCACCAG
This sequence comes from Margarornis squamiger, assembly GCA_035222235.1. Lineage (NCBI taxonomy): Eukaryota > Metazoa > Chordata > Aves > Passeriformes > Furnariidae > Margarornis > Margarornis squamiger. The sequence goes on from JAWWTY010000088.1 coordinate 52,193,779, forward strand.
AGCTGCAATCTCATGCATTATGTAAAATGCACTTTAAAAGCATTATTTTTCACAAAATATGATATTTATATACTTACCCAGAAAAATTATAAAAATCTTTTTCCCAGATATTTCTCAAGTAGTAATTATTTTCTCCAGGTGAAAGTTGATCTAGAAATCTTAAAATCCTGCCTATACCGAGATTAGCAGTAGACTATCTACATAGTCAGTGTAAGCAGTTGAAACCCTTTCAAGCCTCTCCCTTTCAGATGGCAGTCAGCAATACAACCTGGCATTGGTAAACTGAAACGGCGGTGAGATTTCTATGTCTGCTTTTTATCTGGTTTATGGCAAACATATGAAAAAAGTTAGTATTGTTGTATTTAGCATAGCAGTACCTGTTAAAAGAGTCATATTAGCAGCTGTGTGTTTTACAATGAAATTCTTCTCCCCATAAAAGTGCTTAAATAGAAGGTGGACTAGCTTTTCTCAGCTGACAATTAAACCTACTTGAAGATAAGATGAGGGACTTGGCTGACAACCTGGGATAGCATCGTTATCCCTGAATCTCACAGATTAACAGAGGAAGAGTATCGCCACCATTTGAAATTTGGGAAAATGCACCAAAGTGGGTAAGATTTGAGAATCTTCATTTGAGAACAGATTCTGCATCCAATTACTGTTTCAGGGCGGCATTTCTTCAGTCATTTATAAAATCTAATATCTGATATGTTTTCCAGGTTACACTACTTGGATTATAGAGCATTTCTACTTCAAAAGCAGCTTTTTAGAAAGCCCTGTTTTAAGCTATATAAAAGTCTATGTATCAGTAGATAAACTAATAGTTTTATGATATACCTTTAGTATGTGTAGGGAAAAGAAGATGTAAAAATTTAGCTTTCCATTTATTAATTTTTTTAATTAAGCCGAGAGATCTGCTACTTGCTGTTTTTCTGGCAGGACATGCAACTGGAACTGTTCAGGTAGGTGCCCACTATTTCTGGAGTGAAAAAAAAGCGTCTTTTTTCTTTGCTGTAAGGTTATCTTGCTGTGAGTTGCAGCATGTAATTCTGCATAAGGGGAAGATGTTTTTAAACCTCAAAAAACCCTACCTGAACAAGATAATTCAAAGGAGTTGGAAAATTCTGGAATTCACTGGGAAGAACTTCCTCTCCTTCCCAGCCAGTGTTTATAGGAGCAGGACAAAAAGTTTTCTTCTTTGCGTAAGAATATAGAAGAACCTTTATATTTATAAATGTGAAGTTTGAAAACATACTGGAGTATAACTCCGCACAAATAAACATTAATGCTTTATTTATAACTTCTGTTTGAAAGTGGCATAAAATAGGCACTATTCAAGTTCAGTAAGTACTAATACTGAAAAAAAATTTTGGGGTCTTAAGATGTCTTAAAATATATGCACATCATGATTCATTCTATAATACATTAATTACAATCTACAATTAAAAAAACACCACACCGCTTACTGCAGTCAGAAAACTATTCAGTGTATTTTCATAGCTTTTAAAATTAAAATGTAGCAGAAAAAAAAATTGTTTGGAGGTTTTATCTATTTAGAGGCTTTTCACATGGTTTCTGACCTTTGCATGCATCAGCTCCAACTTTATCAGTCACTTCTCATTACAGTTAGCAAATGAGAAAATTTTACATGATTATTTAATTTTTCCTAGGACTTCGTATTATGTCAGCTCACCAGCTGTTACAATCTATTTCAATATTTATTAGTAAACCTCAGTTTCTCTGTAGTGAAGCCATGGCTTTCAACTAAAGTAGTTTTTGGCAGAAACATTCTCAGCAAAAATACCTTCTCCATATTCAAAACTAGTGTTGATTATTATATTGTGAGTGGAAGTTCTCACAGACAAAAAACAATCAAATATGCTAAAAATGTTGATGTTGGGAGCCTTGGCACAAATACTTTCAAATCCTATATTTTGCCAGTGCATACTTGTAATTCAGTAGAAAGCTTTTCCTCCTTTTTCTTGATTTTTTTTTTCTCTAGTTCCTTCACAAATCATCAGCATTAGCAGTAGAATGAGAATTTCTCTGCAGAGCATCTGGTTAATTTGCTACCAGTTTCTCTATAAAGACAGTCGTTGAAAAGTTTGCTCAAAGTGGTATCTTCACATCTGGCACAAGAGTAAATATTCCACCGAAGTTTTTTTCATTAATTTGGACAATGCTGAAGCATGACCAACCATTTGCCTTACAAAATGGATGCAGTGCAGAGCCATATTCCCCTTTGTGTTATGTGGCTGCAAAAATAGATGTTGCAGACTATGGTGATCAGAAATTTAATTCCTGGTGCTCTAACGTTCAGACCATGCAGAAAAGCTTTCTCCTTTCAGCAATATGACCTTTCATGGGGAACTGTTCTTGGCCATCTATTGCCAGCACAGTCCTGTGTTCTCTTGCGTGCTCTTACTGTGTTTCTAAAACTTTTAATCAGGTATTCATGCAAACATGAGGGGCTGAAAGTGTCCTGACTACAAGCTACATGTTAACTGAATCTTTTCACAGCTCAGTAACATTCATCCATAACGGCAACTCACTTTTGACACGCACAAAATCCTGTGCATAATATTTCTGATGTAGTCTAAAATATCGGTTATAGAGTTCATTTCATGTTTTTTCTTCCTTTAGGCCAAATAGCTGCTACTTTTTCCATGCTTAATGCTTTACACTTAATACAAAGCAATAGTTTTATTGCTTTTATTGTCTGTGAGAATGTGACTTGTATTTCCAAGTCACATTCTCACAGACAGTATGAGGCAAAGTAAACACAAAACGGCAGAGAGCTGGAAATTGGGAAGTGTGACAGAGAAGGTCTGAATTGTAAGGAGGGGTGATGCTGTCTGTACTTGAAATGAGGCCCTAACAAAGAGGTAGAAAGGGGGGAAACCCTCCTGGGAACCCTCCAAGAAACTTTAGGGTACCTGCTGCTGCCAGGTACAAGGCAAGGGGAGGAACAAGGCTGTGGGCCTGGGGGAGCTCTGACAGCTTCTAGCGAGTGTGGTCAGCAGCCCCTGATGCAGGGTTGCCTGAAGCCTTAGTTGCAGCTGCCCCTGGCTTGGGAGAGGGTGATGCTCCCACCCTCTGGCTGGTGCTAGGGAGAACCCTGTGTCAGAGCTCACTGGATCAAAGGGAGTACCTCGGGCCTCTCCCAGACCTTTCCTGCAGGAACTGTGTTGCTAAACAGAAGAGTTATGGAAGTCAACAACCTGTGAAGTTTCAGGAGAGACAGGATCTCCTCAGACCCTACAGCTTCAAGAGCCTTGGACCCTCAACACAATGCAGACCAGTTCAGTCTATCACAGAACCACAAGTGGAATCCCAGTGGAAGGCAAAATTGGTGGCTTCCAGCACCACCTGCTTATAGTGCACTTGTAACATTTGGTGTAGCAGAGCCCCAGTTTCAAGGCAGTCTCATAGATGCTGCAATAGAATCTTCTATAAGAAGCCTTGGCACAATTCCATAACTGAATTTAATTGGAGACAACAGAAATACCAGTTTCTTTCTGAAAAAGCACCTTCAGTCAGAAATGCACAAGTTGGACTCAGCACTCTGAGTTGCCTGATGAAAACGTAAACTGTTAAGAAATAATGTCCAAGTAGAGAGCAGATTCAGAAAACCTAAGTAAGGAGGGCCCCAATACTCTGGTTTATCAGGGCTGTAACCTGTTACACTTAGAATCAGTTTTCTATGTAGAGGAAGTAGGAAGTAGTGATAGTGTATGCCAGATCCACATACACATGGAAAAAAAGACTGAACAATTTGTGTTATTCTGTGGTTTCCAAGAAAACTGGATGTAAACCTAAATTTAGCTGTAAAATTTACCACATAACCCTTGTACACCTCTTCAGAGCACTGTCAGGACACTCTCAATTTTAACCCTACTCATTCACCTAGACACCTCTCTCCGCTGTCAAAACTACTTAGCTTGCAACTCAAGTCCTCTCTCTGTGACAGAAGCCACTTGCTGCCCTGTCTGATTTCATTGCAAGACTGGGCTGTATTGGGTCTGGCTGAGGTGGAGTTCATTTCCCCATAGCAGCCCTCACAATGCTGTGCTTTGCATGGGTACCTAGAGAGGTGTTGATAACACACCAGTGTTTTGGCTACTGCTGAGCTGTGCTGGCACAGTATCAGTGCTGCCTCCCCAACATTCCCCAACATGGGCAAGACTCTGGGAGGGGACACAACTAGGGCAGCCGACCCAGATTGACCAAAGGGATATTTCAGACCATAGGACATCAGCATCAGCTAAGGAAAGGAGGAGGAAGGAGGACAATTTATTTTTTTACACTGTCTGCCTTCCAGAGGAACCACTATGTGTGCTGAAGTCCCACTTCTCAGGAAATGTCCAGACTCCACTTGCTGATGGGAAGCAGAGAATAATTTATTTTTTTTTCTTTGCTTGTGTGTGCACGAATTTGCACTCTTCCTTTAGTAAAACTGTCTTATCTCAACCTATGAGTCATTTTCCATCTTATTTTGTCTCCTGTACACCTGGGAAAGGGGCAGTGATAGAACAGCTTGGTGAGCACCTGGTGTCCAGCCAAGGCCAATCCATCACACGGTATTATTCACAAAGTCTTCCTTGTGAACAACCCAGTCTTGCAATGAAATCACCTAGAACAGATGCATGGGCATTAAGATGCACAGAGCTGGGAACACAAATAAGACTTTACTAATGTATATCTAATGTAAATTTAAAGAAATTGTAGAAGAATAAAATAGTCTTATGGAGAATTTCCTATAACTTAAATAAGTCAATTTCACACAGCTTTAAAGAGCATTAGTTTATTATCTATTCTCCATGTGTTACCTCAGAAACAGTCTAATTATATACAAAAATTTGGAATGCTGAATAAATGCTGATCAATAGAAACATTACATAGCTGTTGACAAGGGCGTATTTCTAAACAAAACCAAAATAATCATAAATGTTTGATTCTGTGTGTTGCTTATTGCTATGTTTGTGTCCATAGAATGCTTTCAAGTATATACACATTTTTTTTAACTCCAGTCCAAAAAAGAAACTAAAAAATATTTACATAATAAATACGTGGGAGACTTAATCTTTTCATTACATCAGTTGAACTGATTCTTTAATGAACTATTAAGAATCAAAAGAACTAACAGATTTTGCACCAACTCATTGCCATGCTGAGTAACTTAGGCTGCAGATGGATTTTATTCTATTTAAAATGTAGTTTACGATGCGTTAAAATGAAAAGTGCTGTTACTGTCTCTCCTCCTGCTAAATCCTGGCTGGACTAGTTCAGGAGACATCTTTCTCCCACTCCCCACAAAATTATTTAGTCTGACATGTTTACCTTTGCACACTGACAAAACAAACACATTTCAATCCACTGAAAACTCAAACATTTACTGAGTAAAATCAGCATAATCCATGTTTTATTAGACGGTTAATTTGCTAGCTGACGGAAGACAAGCTTTGGCCAAGTATTTTCACAAGAAGTACTAAAACCTCTTGCTATAAATCTCTACTTATATAGTTCTACCACAGCTGAACAGTTTTTGGTAGAATTTTCCTGTGATACATAAATCTGAAAATTAAGTGACACAACAACATTTAAAATTTCTGTTACCATTAAAGCAAAATACAATACAGTATAATTTCTCAGTGATATATTTAAATGTACTGCAAAACGTATACAAAGTCAGTCCAAGATCAGTAAAGAATCAGTTCTGCTTTTTGGACTTTTCCCTTCTCAAAGATACAGGTTTTGTAGAAGACCAAGGTAATTTAGGACTTGTCTGTATGTATCCCCATTAAAAGGCAGTGTGTGATAAAAATAACATGATTAAAAATAATAAACATGTGATGCAAACATTTTGCATTTTCAATAAAAAAATAGAAACTAAACAACAACTAAACACATCTTAGAAGCGGAACACTGAAGCCTGCCATTATATAGCTATGTTTCTCATTCTTTTCTTTGAAGATTAAGAGCACACAGAAAATAAGTGAATTTTATCAAAATACAGCACATTTCTACTAATATATCCAAAAAATCGTTTTCTATGTAAATATTACTGAAAATCAACTAAAAAGAATTAAAATATACAAAGAGTTGTTAAAGGGTTTCAATTAAAATTATTAGAACTATACACAGTACAATAAGCAATAGTTAACATCTTTGAAAGAAGTGCAATAATATTGGAGTTCACTTATTAAAAAAGTACTGCCTGTTTATTACCGCTAGCTATGTATAATTCCTCTTTCTTCCAGCTCATTGTCCCAAAAGTAAAGGAAGCTGGTGTTTTTGCTAGCTTTATTAAAAGCATTTACTTTTTGGGTTGAAAAAAGCGCTTCTACCTGTCTCAAACTACCAACTTGTATGTAATTAAAAATGAACTGCAATAACTGAATATTGCTCCAATGATGGGCTAATCAGTAGCCCTGGTTAAAAACAGTTATCGGTCTTCTATGGCACTTTTCCCTGGTCCATAACAACCGTGTATGAATTATTACTGCAAATTATGCAGTCTCTATTCAATTACAAAGGAGAAAGATAAAGTTAATGTTTCTGGTAAACAAAAATTATTAGAAGCATAATTGAATGTTTTATACAGTAATAAGGAACAAAGGCAGCCTGTGGTAAATCACTATTACATTAATGTAGTTAGAAACCCTTTAATGACTCTGAAGTGTCTAGTTCACATTTAATGTTACCTGTAGGAACAGCCCTTTAAGAAACCTCATTACCAACTGGTGGGTTGTAAGTACACCCTCCCTTTGCTCTCCATCTCACCACAGCAATTCTCCATCACCACTCAAAGTTTCACAAACTTGCTTTGGTTACCTAGCTCCATGCGTATGGTTTCCTTTTTCATTAACAAGGCAATGCAAAGGCCAAACAAAATGGAGATGTCTTTTGTAATCCTTCCTGCACCATTTGCCTTTGTGTCTGTTTAAATATATATTACAGGCAACAACCTTAAAAACTGGCCATTTCAGTTTCATTTTTAAAATCTGTAAGCTTAAAATGGAGTCCTTTTTATAAAGATAAAAGTATCACCATTTCCACAAAATTCGGGATTTCTATGGCAGAGAAAAAAAATCTCTGGGCACATTTCCACAGTACAGTTGAAAAAATTATGTATGCAAGAAAACCCAACTAAACATGAATCACATGTGGCAAATGAATATTCAATGACTACATTAAGAACAAATCCTGTATAATATCACAAATTTGTAGTTATAGTCTTCCTAAAAAAACACCATAAGCTTTTATTGCATTTTCTATTGGTAGATGTACACTCCAGAACTAAACATTTTTTCTTCTTTCCTGATTCCAGATTTAGATAGCAGATAATTATTCCACCTGACCTTTATTCTGTCCAATCAGCACCACCTTCCATCTACCCATTCATCTATACAATGTGCACATAGCAAAGCCAACACTTCATATCCCCATTCATATCTACAGAAGTGGTTCAGCGTAACACATTAATATCTGGTGAATAAAAATAAAGGCAATAAACAGCTACAGGACAGACAGCCCTGCCATCTGTCCATTGGCTACAACTGAGGCTTTGCAAAGCCTTGCACAAAGTTTAGTAATGTGTATGAATTATCCAAAAATAAACCTACCATCTGTACAAAAAAACAACACAGGTTTGTTCTTGGAGGAGTGATCCTTAGATTGCTATAATGCTTAAAAACAAGTTTATTCACCATACACGTTTCTAAAATTATTTCCTGTATGTTCTATACAGTGGTTTTTCCCTCTTTAACCACGAGTTCCGTATTTCCTGTACAAATTTCGATCATAATTCTTTTCGAGTTCTTTTAATGTATAAAAATATGCAAAATATTCAGTTTCCCCTAAGTCCTTCAATGAATCCTGTTGTCTTATCCCCACAATCCAAGGTACTTATGAAGAAACTTCGCGCACAATGATGAGTTCCACTGCGTTCTGAAAAGTCTTTAGCAAAGATACTGCTTGTCCATGATCAATATTGATGAAGCTGTAGCCATTAGCCTAAAAAGAAATATTTAAAACTCAAAATTACCGTCTCACATGCCGCGTTAATGAAACACATCTCATATTTCATGTTAGTTTATTTAAGGTTTAAGGTTCAAATTAACCAAATTCTATTTGAATGCAAAGAATAAAACACTACAGATTTGCAGACTAGTTGAACGTGTACCTGTGTGCTAGAAAAAAATGAACTACTGTGTCAGCCTTGGGAGAATTTTGAACAAAAGACGAAAGAAAACCAAACTCTGAACCATTAACCTCAGTTATCCAATTTAACACCCTTAATACAGCCACACCAAAAACCCTAAACATAGTACAACTTGCACATCCCTTTTTATCAGAGTATTAGAAACGGCATTTGTGATACATTAAAGCAATTGAAGCCCGTAACAAAAAACATTAATGGCACTGAGACCCATTTTAGGGTGTGAGACCTCGGGCATCATCCCCAACTTGAATTTGCCTGACTCTAAACAACATTGTTACTCTTGGACATGTTTGTCTTGGCAAGCACAGGCAGGCCTATGGGGCCTACAAAAGACAGGGAGAACATGGCTAAGATGCAGCTTCTCAGAGCACTACTGCAAATTCACGTTCAGTTTGGGCAGCAGAATCTTGCGGAAGGACAGGTCCATCCAGCTTAAACTGTTAATGCTCCCAGCTGTGCATCCCACCGTTCTCCCTGAGTACTGATGTGGTGACAGAGAGAACTGGCCTTAGCTGTGCCACTTTGAAAGCTGCCGTTTCTTATCCCATCAGTGAACACTTATTTTGTTACCAGCTGAATCCTTGGTTAGAAAACCAGCGGTTTTCAAATATTTCTAGGGTTGCAGAAGAAGATTCAAGTAGACTCTTCAGAGAGCAAAAGTGGCAACAACTCTTCCAAATCATCATTTGTAGAGAATGTCCAAGCCCTAGTCTTAAATCCTGCTTGCAATTATCTAGTCACTGGTCATGTAGAATATTTTTATTAGATGCATTATCATATGCAAGCCTATTGCATGTTTTACAGATTGCAAAATCAAGCATAGCAAAAGCATTCTTGAAGAGATAATAGTAAAAAACTGCATGTTGTCTGAGTGGCAGCAAGACAGAGTGGGGCTGTCATTACATCATCACTGGAACTATCACAGGTATAAAAAAATATGGTGCTACATGAAAAAATACTTTTAGTTATGAGAAATGAAGCAGGCTCTAATTGTCTAAGTATGAAAATGCAACTTCTCCTTTAGTTCTTTTTCAAAGTACGAAATCCTCATTAAAAAAAAAAGCAAAACCCAAGCAGTGGCAATACAACAAAAAAACATTATGGAATTTGATTTGTCTGCATGACATATATAAAGACAGGAATAAAACACTAAACCAGAAAGTACCTTTCACACATGTTCAACTCTACAAATATGTAACAAATGTGGTAACAGTATTTTCAAAGGTTTAACATGCTTCTTGTTCCTGTGTGGTGTGTTGGGTTACCACCATCCCTCTATCAGTAAGAGAACTTAGGACCTCTCACCTCAATGAGGAAGAACCAGCACAGGATTATTTACTGTGCTCAAGAACAGGACATCTTTTAACTGGAACAACCATAATTTCAGTTCAGTGTTCTTGCGTGCCTTTTCGCTTTATCTTTCATTTGAAGAATTAGGCTGAATTTTCAGCGTGGCTTTGTTTCAGAAAACTGTTCACAGGATGCTGTGGTTTAATTGAGATACAAGTGAAGGGTGGTGTTTGGTTTTGGGTTTTTTTGTTTGTTTTGTTTTTAGAAAACTGAAATGCAGCAGTCAACTCCATCAACATTTTCAAATTACTAATGTGGTGAATAATTATTTTTAACAAGTTTTGCAACTTTAAGGGTGACTACAATGTTCAAATGTCCTGTTAGCCCATTTCCTTAAGAAACTAAGGCTTATATGATCCTATTGTTCATTTCCCTGACCCCTCCCCAAATGGCTTTATGATCGAATTAGACAAATTCAAACAAATCTGATACAGAAGAGGTCTGAAAGGTACAGACACAGAGAAAGAACGACACAGCCTGCAGTCCAGAAGCCATGGCTCCCGAATGCCTGGCCTGGCTTGCTGGCAGCAGATGGGGCCGCCAGGAGGTCCATGCTCTGACCAGCCAAGAGGCAGCTCCTGCATCCCCAGCCTGCCAGTGGGGGAGAGGCAGCAGGGGCTGGCAGGAGCTGCAGGATGGAGCTGCAGATAGGGGCTGGTGTTCAGACAACACATTATTCAGAACACTGCATGTGAATGATGATAATAACTGAGTGACAGTAAAGCCTAATGAAATGCTCATGTTCCATCTCAAATGACATCTTTTGTTATTCTGGTTTTTTTGAAGTGTGAAGAATGTTCAGAATTTGAAAAAAATGATCAATCCACCATGCTCCAGTCTGTATATCACTTCTCCTGATGTTAGGTGGAAGAAAGTTAAAAGCACCATCCCAGAATATAACAAAAAATCTGGAAAAGGTACCGGTAATCTATCTAAAAATTAAACATTCTGCTCTTAGGTGCAAACTGAAAATGAACTGGTATATTACACAAGGTAATTAGGTGAATGCAGTACCTGAATTATTTTATCCCCGGGCTGCAGCAACTTAGATGCTGGTCCATCTGGTTGCACTCTTGTTACAAATATTCCCTTGAAAAACAGAAGTGGAAAACATTTGGACAACTTATTTGTGAACAGAAGGACAGCATCAAACAGATATAATTCAAAACATTTTTTTTCAATTTCCCATCCCAAGTAGGAGGGAATAGTTTTATTTACAGATCTACTGTCTTTTGAGTTTACCTTCTTTTTCTGATGTTAAATCCATGAGAATTCTCTTTAAAGAAATACTGAGGGGCAAATTCTGATCTGCCTTGGTTTAATTTGGCAGATGTATATGTCAAAATGAATTATCAATCACCAGAAATACAGCTGTAGGCCAAACTGTGATCTCTTTTTTAATAGGATTTATAATTGTACCTCCATAATTCACTATCTCAAATCTGTCGACAGATTACTAGAACTGTGCAAGAAGCACAGAGCTAGAATAATCCTCTCTGTTGTCATGTGACCACTGTGCTCACCTACAGCCTTGATTTTCCACATTATTTCTTCCCAGTTTTCTCCCTTCCAATCTTAGAGGTTAGTGGTTTGGAAAATATATATATTTTATTTTCTTCCTTTGCTAAACATGAGATACATTATAAATCAGAATGCTTTTAAGAAGCAGTAGTATGAAATACTTACATCATCTTCTGGTCTGAATGGATTCCCTCTGCCACCAACTCCTCCTGATATACTAAATCCAAGTTCTGGATCCTTGTCAATTCTCACTCGAATCTAAGTAGTTACAACCCAAGTTAGATAAACTGGCTGAAAATCTGTATTCAAAGCTACTATCATGAAATTATTGCTAAAGAATTCACGTGAGCAAAAGCTTTAAAAATCAAAAAAAGGCAGTTTGACTATTAAATCTCATTATATTAATGCAGAATAATATTGCAATACAACTAAGTTTTAGTCCAATATCACTATTATTATAATAATAATTCACATGGGCTTTAAATTCAAAGATATTTTGATATTATGTAAATTACTTTAATGCCCCTCAGCAAATATACATGCTCCTATAAAAGACTATATTCCTCCTATTTTTTGCTACCTCTAGCTGAATTTTAAAAGTCAAACCTCATTCCTACTTTCACTCTAAGTTCTAAGTAGCCAACACTCTGTCTTCTTTCTCTTAGAAGAGTTGGTTAGAAAACTTACTTTACACAGTAAGTGGACATTCTCATTCGAGGACAGAATGAAAATGTAGCTCTCAGCATTTTCTCAAAAAACTCCACAACAATGCAGAAAGAAGGCTGCCACACTGAAAGAGCCATTAAATGGTACAAGAATTTCTTATATACATACAACATCCGTCTATCATAAATAAAACTGGTAATTATCAGGCGTGCATCAGATTGCTCACACTTTCTATGGAGCTTTGTGAATGCACATTTCTACATTTACAGGTTTTTGAACCATTCCAGATGCAAAGTGCTTGAAATTGCTCTGCTACTTTTTATTTTTTTCAGTTACTAGCTAAATAATGAGTTGCTGAACAATAAATTTCTAGGTCAGTAAAAAGATCAAAGTTTAAGTTTATGGTATTTTCTCTTAAAAATCTACCATATTTCTCTCAAAAGTGAATGGAATGTGTGATATGAGGAGTAGAATTGCACTGAGATAACACTGTCTTCTGCTCGAGATAAATCCCTATATGATTTCTGTCACCATCTACAGAGAAATAATAAACAAAAACAATGTAACAATGCACTGCCACTGGCTGACAGATGTCATATAATCAAATTAGATTTTATTCTTACCTCTTGCTTTGCCAACTCATGGTTTTGTCTGGGAGAACACTGGGACTGGGTATAGGGAGGTTGGTGGGCAACTTTCAACATCAGATAATCAATTAATTGCTCTCTAGATGGATGTCTCCCTACTGATGATTGAGGAGGGAGATGATGGACTTGGCTGTAGTTTGCCTGAAGTCTTTGAGGCTGGCACATTTGTCCATTTGTCAAAGGCATCTGAATAAAACATAAATACTCAGTGTCAAACATTTTATAAGCAGCAATCCTCAGTTCCTCCTTTACTATTTAAATACTTCTCACACTTAACTGTTCTTAATTTTTAGTAACATTACTACTACTCTTCTGGATCAAGTACAGTTATACTCCATTTCCTTGATAGTTATCAGCTCTGACCTACTGAGAAAAAATACAAAAACCAAAAACTTAAGAGTGGTAGTCTACTAGAACAGACTAAACAACCTTTCTTTTTAGCACTTGTTTCACTGAGTTTTCCCAAAAATTATTTTCTATCAGTGCAACTATGGTATTGACACTTGGTTGGTCTCATAATAGTTTGAACTTTCCTTGCATAAAATTCAGAGATTTTGTAATGATTTCCAGTAGACATACAAAAATAAAAATCCTCCCCAGCTAGCACACAGAAACCACATGCTCCCCAAACATCCTAAGGTGACCACTTCACAAGAAAACCTTCCAAGCTCAAGATTTTAATATCAACATTGCAATATTTCCAACAAACGTTATTCTTTTGTTAACACATATATCACTGTTTTGATAAGTATAATGGTAGCAAGCAGCAGTAAGGTACACAATTGTCAGGATACAGTGCATTCAGACCATGTCACCAGGAATGATGCTGGAGGTGACAATGTTTTTTACTGAAGCCTCAGAGTTACTGCTCAGCTCTGCAGCTCTGTTGTGAGATGGAGAGCCTTTTCCCTCCTTGCCCATATGCCTCATGCTCATATACACTCTTAATTAGTCACTCATTCGTCTGTATGATTCCAAAAATGCCACAGGCTTGAGTTACAGATCTTTTCTGCATGCCACCATTATCCCATTAGTTATAGGATACAAAGATATTAAAATACTCCCTCTCTCAATATTATAAATAACTGAAGTGTACAAATTTCAACCTTTAACCATGCTATGTGAATGGACACATATCAGAATCTGTTCCATTCATGAGTTTATGTTAAACTGATTCTGAGAAATTGTAATGTGCGTATATAATACATTTTTGGCCTATTTACAGATCAAATGTATTTAGTTTAAACAATTTTCCACTGCCATTTCTGAAAACCTGACATATGACAGAAAAACTATTTTTTATTGCACTGCCAGAGATAGAGCTTACATAAGCAATATATATCCACATGCAAATTTCCAATAGCCAATGTTTGTAGGAATGCAACTGAAATTACTGAAGTTATAAGAATAAAATCAATTGCTGCATCATAATAGTTTACAAGCATCTATTTTGTCTCATTGTAGTAAGTCCTGCCTCTATAACTGGTGCTTAGGAGATGAATACAGCATCCCCTGCAACTTCTGGTTTATAATCACAATTTCATCACAACATTTTTCAAGTTTTTTCTTTAAAAGTTGTAATCAGCTTAATACTGCTTTTCTGAAATCATCTGCCATATTCCAATTTCCACTTGCAAGTACTTGTTTGGCTGCAGATTTCTTCTTTCAAAGCACCTACTGAAGACAAGTAAGAACTATCTCCCTTCATACAGTTAACTGTTTTGTCTTCCAAAAAAAGGTTGCTATTTCATTCATACCAGCTTCAAAACCTGGGTATTTTAAAGAAGACCTAGTTCCAACTGCTATCTCAACTTAAGTTTCTACTATTAATAAAAAATACATCCTTACAAGTAATAGGAAATAATATCCCATCCATTGTATCATGCATATAATTACCTGTACAGCTATTTTCTTCATGCTGTCTGGAGGAACATCTTTGAGACTAAGCGTGGCAGATGAGTAATTCTGCTGTCCTGAAATGAATACTTCATCCTGGCATTGGTCTCCTGGAGTAGAAGCCTGGGGATGCTTTAAATAGAATGAAACAATAAAGACAGCTGTCTTCATATAATTCAAACTAAAAACTTCTCATAAAAAGCCCAGGATAAAACATTTTAAGGGCTTTATCTTCTTTGATTAACTAGTATATTGTTTATGTAGAAAATCCCACCAGCTAAGACACCATAAATCCATAAAACATTTACAAAAACTCAGAACTGCAGAGGTTTCTTTAATGACCAGTAAGCTGGTAAGAAAAGTCAACAAAAATGCTAGGGACTAACTAATCAAGGATTAAACTTCTGTTGACTTTATCCTGCTCCCTGTGGACACTGTAACATCACTCACGATGCTAAGAGCTAAAACCTCATTTCCTCACATTTTCTTAAAAACTATTAATTTTCTTGAATGCCTACAGTATCTTACAGTACAGTTTATATCATCAAAATTTGTTTGGGGAAGAAAAAAGCATAGTAAGATTTTGTTCAAACCTTTATCAATTTAGATTAAATTCAGAATGGTAATCTCTTGTTCCAAAGGTACAACAAAACCAGACAGTTTCTCATATGTTCAGCCATCTACAAAAGCCAGTTAGAAAACTCAACTTCATGACATTAAATTGAAAAGCCTTAAGTAAGTTTAAGGCATATTCTTAAGTGAAGGCAAAATTCCAGCACATAAATGATATTCTATTTATTAAAGCATTGTGCATATGTAAAAGGATAACTATCAACTTAAGGACTCCCTCACAGTTTATTCTTTCCCCCTCTATATATTGCAATAGCCTCCTGTAGGTACTCACTCGAACAATGTGCACACCAGAACCTCTTCCGTCTGCAACACTCAAGGCAACACTACCCTGGCTGCCATGCAGATCCCTAGAGCTGCCATAGTGAAAGCTGCTAACTGCAGCATAATTGGAATTAAAGGACCGAGACAGCATGCTCTGAATAAAGAGGGGACAGATTTAACACAGAGATTAGTGCAGCATGCATAAACCACAAAGACATGTTATACATGTATTACAAACATATTCTGTTGTCATGCAAGATAAAAACCATGCAAGAACAGTCCTGCTGTGATATATAAAACACAATTCAGTGACCCTATTTGCCTTTATTTACTGTAAATCAGCATGCAATCAGCAGTTAACATGCAGAATTACATGTAAATAAAGTAATTCAAATATTTGTGTGTCTGAAAAAACAACAAAGGTGCTTATCAAAATTTTCAGGTTTTCATTAAATTTGCAACATATCCAATATGTTGTAGGAAGAGAAGCTGGCAGTCAAGAAAGACACCTGTGAAAAACTTTCTAATTAGCAGTTATTTAATCTCATCCCCCCACCCTGCTACTGGTAAAGTACAAATACAAATTTACATAGAGATTTGATTGACTGGATTTTCTTGCTACAGCCATCCCATCAACATCAGCAATGCATTCCAGTAACACTTCATTCAAGATTGTGAACAAGCCTCATTTAAAGGAAAGGAGGCTTCAAAGAAACTGAGCCCACGCCTGTGCTACTGTAGGCAACCAAACAAGTAACATGACCTCAAGGGCAGAAGTGACAGTGGTTTGGGTTTGAGTTTCATTATCTAACCTGAGCCCTGCAATATTGGCAGGGCTAACAAAAAAAGGAGGAGACATTACCATCTTGCCACAATGGACTTTTGTAGTTGTAAGAACAAAAAAGAAACACAAAAGACTATGCAAGGGAAGAAATAGAAAATCCTCCATGTGCCACCTGAAAAATGACACAAACCTTTCTTGAAATTCTGATGAAACCCTGAAAAAATATGATCACAGGAAAAGATACACCACAAAGCATCAAACCTCAGCAAATTCAAAGTTGTTTTTTGTAAAGTTTCTAATTTTTCCAGGTTACATTTTGGCATTCACTTGTTGACTATGTATACTAATCTGATTTTGAAAATTGTCACTAGTCCTCAGGCAGACATCTGCTCTTTCATAATAGCTTCATCTTGTGAAACTAAAACTAGTTTAATAATCAAAGTCATATGCCTCTGCATACTCATATTCCCCAGATGCTCTGGGAGCACAGTCTTTGGAAACTCCCTTGGAAAGCAGTATTTACTGAGAATACTTGGGGTTTTTTTGCCAAGGCTCTTGGATAACCTCTGTCTCAATGGCATAGTAAGCATTCTTCATGTTCCTCTACTACACCTACCCTACAAATTTTTCAAGCTTCCAGACAAATGTATAGATGTTTGCCCTCTCTTGGGAAGGGAAGACTGTACTGAGCATTCAAATCTATATTCACTAAACATTCAGTCTGAGCATACTGCTCCTATAAGTTTCAGGCCAAATGCCCAGACAAAACTGCTAAAGCCAGTTTTCCTTAGCTTCTTAGTGCCTCAAACCATCTTCTTGGTGCTCTTCTCCAAACAGTCTCTATAGTTAGACAGGTCGCCTTCTCCCCCCAGCTCTACAGCCAACTCCCTCAAGTCTCCTTATAGGAAGCTCTTAGACGCTCCTCTATCTTTCCATCTTCTCTAAGTGGCAAAAAGACAGATGAAAACAGAAGGAATTCCTCGTGCAATTAGGAAGTTATCACCTCAGAGAGTCTCTAGCAGACCATCCTACTGTAAAGATCCTTAGATCCACTAGATTCACTCTTCTTAGATGGATCCGGACAGATGGTCAATAAACGTTGATGCTCTATGCAACAACAGAAATACATGACAATGCAGATTTGTATTTAAAATCTAAAACAGATCTGCAAAAGGAGGGAGAACGTTCCTAAAATGTGTAAAGGTATGAACTTGTCCAACAGGAATTAAGATTTCAGTTAAATGAGTTTCAAGGTGACTATGTAACCTGAGTGTATAAACTCTCCAAGGTTTGTAAAATCATCTTTCTTGGCAGACTTTTTCCAAAGTACAAAAAATGGCTCTGCAATTGATGTAGGTAAGACTCGAGAAGCACTGCAAACACCACTTACTGTCCTTCTCTACATGAGCACAGCATCTCAACACTAACTTAGAAGGAATCCACAAGTACAAACAGTTCAGAACAAAAAGTATTGAAAATTACAGGACTTGTAAGAACAAGGAAGAGATTGATAGGAACAAAATGACAGTATTTGTCTTCTACATATTTTTAGCTGGGAAGAGAGAAACTGAGGCATCTGAAGTGCAAACAGCATTCCTATTACTTCCTAATATTTGAATATGCAGAGGCCACTAATCCCCCTCATTTTTATTTCAATTTATTAAAAATTAAACATAGACTAAATGTATGGTCTAAACCTCACACTAAATATGACTGTTAATTACATTTAGCAACTCCATTTTCCACCTGATTTGCTACAGTGTTTTATGGCATAATGGCCTGCAAAACAGTAATTCAAATATTTGAGGCTTGAGAATTATTCACTTACTCTAAAAACTGACACACACTAAGAAATATACACGTCATATTCCGCCATACTTTTGAGAAAACTACGTTTACTAGAAATCAGTTTTCAGCCATGAATGGCCTATATGAAAAACTACAATATATCAAGAAAAATGGCCATGTACAAACCAATAAATTTATGTTCACCATAAGCATCATGATTTGTAGTCAAAATCAGCCTCTAATGTAATCAGTTTAGATGCAGGCAGCTAGTAGAATAATTTTGCGAGTTACTTACATTTTTTTGAATGAGGGAATCGGAAGATATTCTCCATTTTTCAGTTACAAAAGAATTAACAATTTCAGACTCCAAAAGGGTGCATTTTGGGAACTGAAGTGCCTTAATGCATTTACTTAGGTGCAAGACAATAAATACTTTCATTTTTTAACGAGAATTTCTATTGCATAATATTGCAATTGTAAGACTGACTGGAATCTGTCATGACAATCCATGAAATTCTGGTGTAGAAAGAAACTAATAAAATTGAAGTATTTGCAGGGAACAAGACTGTACATTCTACTTATCTTGGACGAGCCTTAAGTGGTAATTTAACTGTTAAGCCTAAGTATTAGTCCTTTTCTTTATCTACTTATTTACTTAAAAGTACTTAGAATCAACTGCAGGCTAAAGGTGGACAGAAGTTATCCTTTGAGACAATATTAAAGGTCTAGAATCTCTTCAGTTTTCATTCCCAACTACCATCTAAAACTCTTCGAAAAAAGTTTGCACAAGGTATTCTGGAACACTCAAAATGCTTAAAATTACTATTTTAAGCCTTTTGGAGTAAAAGCTCACAAGTGGGGGGGTATGCTGTTTACATACCAAATGCACAAGAATTTTATTCCTTTTAAAGTGTGATGGTTTGACTTCTGAACTCCACAAAATACCACTACAGCACATTGATGGTTCAGTAGTTCATTCAAAATGGGTGAAAATACAAGTAAAACTACAATCAAAATGTCAAACTAACTGCTACTGAATGGGTAACATTTCTGCAATCTATTAAGGTCAAAATATCCTTCAAATAATGATCTTACAAACACTCAGGCGCTTCATTTGATGTATGCACAGCCCCACTGAAATTACAGTCCTTGACACACTGAAGCAAGCTTAACTTGGAGAAAATCTGAGGCCATATCAATTAAAATATTTTTGCATGTTAGGTATGTGGTGTAAAAAAACGCGTTCAAGAAAAAATTTTCAAACTTGAATTAAAACTGCAATTCTGTATCAATGCTGAAACAGATGTTTTTCTTTTAATAAGGCACTGTACACTGACAACTCTGAGAAAAAAAACTATTCTGATTTCTGAATTTGAAAGTAACTATATGATCTCTCCTCTGAAAGCTCTGCATTTTAGAAAAACAGTAGTTCAAGCAGATGAAAAGAGAGGACTTCATTCCGTATGAAATTACAATTGAAAGCAAACCCATACCTGATAAACTCTCAAGAGACCCACAACAAAAAAAAGAAAAAATATATATGTAAAGGAAGCACAGTCAGGCTCAGTAACTATTTTCATGTACTCAGCATGGAAATGTAATAGATATTTGCAGATAACTGTTGCAGGTATTTCTTACAGCAATTTATGGATGAGAAATTCCTCTTCCACACACTGAAATGTGTGTGACACTAGTGTCTTTACACAGGCAGTATTTTAGTTTAAATTCCTAAATAAAAACCAACGAGACTACTACAGGGGACTACTGCAACATACCAGGTGGTAAAATTGGCATGTCATAGTCAAAAAGAAAAATACACTGAAAAGTAGTACTGTTTTTAAAGCTCACCTGTGCACTGCATTTATGAGGTTGGGGGTGGGGCAGAATTGCCTACATGCTTCCCAACAGCATACATATATAGCCACTAGAGAGCAGCTTGACATTTGAGGAAGCTCATTTCTCCCCTAACAAAACACGCTTTGCATCTGATAAGCAAGTTGTTTCTTCTAATATATATAATTTCTATTTACAAATGGTCTTATGAACTGTTTTCACCTTCATTCAGCCAGATGGAGAACTTTAGTTATTCTCTGTTTCACAGAACCACAGAATATTCTGTGTTGAAAGGGATCCACAAGGATCATGAGGTTCTCCTAAGGAAATGGCCTGTACCAGGAACTCTAATCAGCGTATGCTCCTTACAGTTTGTTAAAGGTATCACAAATGCTGGTTACTTGGCTGGAACCCATGGTTAATCATTTTTGGTAGATTTACAACTATTCTATCTCTCTCCTCACACAAATTAAACTCTTGCGAGTTTTTTTCCTACCTATATCAGATAAAAAATAAAGAACTAGCTTCTCCAGTTTGTCCAACAAGCAGACACTGTTTAAGTGAGTTCCCTCTTCCCTCTCTCTTCAGTTACTAAATTTTATAAAAATAAAATCAACATATCTTTCAGAAGCTTTTTAAAATAACCCTCCACCCAAAACCAAAATTACAACAAAATCAACCTCCGAAAGCCCACTACATCCTCCTTCCTAATAAGCACAGAAATAATAAACATGATTCAATAACAATAGCATCACAGTAAAAGTAATACTATTAATCTATGCTGGCCAAGAAAATATGTATTAAATATTTGTAAAAATGTTTAAATTTTTATACCTGGTTTTGCCAGTATTGTGTCTTACAGTGAAAAAGAAAAAAAAAAAAAAGCCATTTTAAATCCATGAAAGCTTTGTTGCCAATAAAAGTTCCTTAAATGAGCTCTGTAATTGAACTTGCTCCTTAAATGAGTTTTGTTAATTACTGAATTTTTTTTTTTTTCAGACTTCAAAACTTTCATAAATCTTCTTTATAGATTAAGCACCCCCACCACTTGGCTAATTTTTATTTATAAACAGGAATACTGAAACCATTATTTTAAAAGAAAAACAACAAAGTAATATCCAGTAAATTCCTAGAATTTTCACATTATCATATTTGCCAGCTGCCATACAGTATCATATCTACATTTTTCACAGTTCAGATTCTTCTTTTTAAGTCAGATCAGAGAATAAAACATTGACAATTATATACACATTCACTTCTAAATCCATAAATATGTCTGAGATTGTTAAGTAAAAGCTACCTTAAAATACTTCAAGGCCAGAACAAAAGAAACACACACATAAAAAACAGACTTTAAAAATCTGTTAAAACAGATCCACAGCTAATATCTTAATAGGTGCCATTCCACATCAATCTAGTAGGAAAAATTAAAGTTTACGTATAAAGCATAATATAAAGTATGGACAGATGAAAAGGGAATCAAGTCAGGCAATCAATGTCATTTCAGTAAAGGTGCCTACTCAGCTGCAGACCTGAACAGGTATCCCTGCTGTATTAAACACTGTCCTTAGCATGCCAATGAACAAGCAATAAACAAACTGCATTAGCAGTGCACTGAAAGTTTTTGTTTCCCTCTGTATTCAGGGAATGCTGATATTTCTGCTTCTCTTGTCATTTCATCTAAGATTTGATATATCCATCCAGGAGAACTGAAAATGAGGGAATGCACATTTTATGACAGTTGGACCATGGTGAAGTTCTTGACCCTCTTATGGGACAACGGGTCCCCAGACTACAGCACAGTACTGTGAAAGCCCTAAAACATATTTTGTTGTAGGTGTCAATATGGATCAGAAGAACAGGTACAGCTGTTGTGCAGGCTTCTTTAAAAAACAAAATCCATTTCTATCTCTCATCAGAAACTTAGCAATTAAAAAAAACAAACAAACCAAAACCCAAAAAACAAACAACCAAAAAAAACCAACCCAAACAAAAACCCAAAAGCAAACCTATTCCCTCCAAATACTGGTATAGCTAAAGAGAAATTATTATAGTTAAAAGTAATTTTTCCCACCATCTCCAATTAAATTTCTCTAGCTATCATGGATATTCAAGTATTTAGCATAGTAGTTACAAGGCAAAGTATGTTCTTAGAAAAGAAACTAAAAACCAAAATCCCTCTAGCTAGAATAAACAAAATGTACTTTGGCTGCTTTACTCACTTCCCTTCCAAAGAAACAGGATCAGGCTAATGACATTCTATCCATTTTTTAGTGAGGATATTTTCAACTGGGTTAGCTGGACAGCATAGATTATACTCTTCCAGGCTCTACTCAAATTCTTTGAAGATATATAATTGTTCAAATCTACGTATCAGCTCAAATTCTTGATGGCATTTACAGTACAAAAAGAATCCTGCTCATCATCTCTAGTTATATCAAAACCTACTGTGATTTTCTGAAATGAACAAGATTTTTAAGTGTTCTCATCTCACAGCAATAAATATTCATTCAACAATCTGTCAGATACTCAGCTTCAAAAGATAACTGGCTTGGAGGCAAATACATGATAATTATGGCTTTTGAATTCTTCAGCAACTAAAGCTGTAGACCTATACTTACAAATAAATTTTACTGATTTTCTTTTCCTTATTCTCAAGGAGAAGAAATAAGGGAAAAAAGACAGAAAAGATCAGGAAGTGGATGGGAATATTTTAGTATAATGTGATACAATGCTACAATAATTACCTGCCTTACAAGAGCTGGCCTTGCAGTCCAGCAGGTCAGTGTGACATATTCAGCGTATTCTACAGTAATTTGGTTAAGCTGGCAAGTATGATGTAAAAACAACAGCACCTTTTTTAATTTGGGGGAAAAGTTCATTTACAGTCTACCATCTGAGTGTTTCTCAAATATTCATCACAAGCACATTGACCCTTTTTAGAGCAGGATCAAAAGTAGGTTTTCACCAGTAATTAAAAGAGGTTCAAAACATAGAGTATTTATCTTATTAAGATCCAGGTAACAGAAAAGAAGAAAAAAAATAAAAATTTTTATTTTTACCTTTTCTAGCTTCTTGGCCTCAATATGTCGCAGCACCTGTTCCCTCCAGTCATGAGGGACTTTACTTTTTCCTGCAGGGTCTAACAGTGAGTGCTCGGAGTTAACCCTTGGGTTTGACCTCTTTGAAGGGCTAGTCCGTGAGTAATTGAAGTCACTGACTGACATAGTTCTTTCTGGTATCTCATTCACTGACGGCCGAGCACTCTGTGGTCGGGTTACATTTGGGCCATCAATGCTGTATGTTCGGGCAGAAAGAGGTCTCTGCTGCCCCGACATTACTGGGGGAGCTCTTCCCATTGAATGCAAATCTCTGTATGTTAAATAGTCCCCTTCAGGAACCTGGGCCCGCCTCGAAGGTCCACTATCCCCAACATTTATGGAAGCTGTAGAAGATACACTGCTCTGCCTTTGGAGAGTGTGTCTGGTTGCTCCTGGGAGCAGTCTGTCATTAGGTGGAAGAGCCCACATATCCATATGTCTCCCAGCCATCCGCTGATGAGTGTTGTACACAGCACTGGCTCGGACATTGTTATGATTGGAGAAATTCATGTTGGCAGAATGCTTTACGTAGCTGGGAGTTTCTGTACTGTCAGATCTAAGCAGACGTGAAGGAGGTAAGCTGCTTTGTTCTGCCTGGGTGTTTTGTTTCTGGGGCCACAGGGCATCTTTTGCTGCTGCACTGCTGCTGTACTGAATGTTATACTGGGGAGGAGTGCAGAGCATCTGTGCACCACCTGTCACTGATCCTCTTACTACATTAGCACCCTCAGGATTGTGATTTGAGTCAAACTTGAACAGAGTTTTTGTAGAAGATACTAAATCAGATGATGACGATGACCCAGGAAAAACCTGCAAAGGCTGATCGTACAGAAGAGTAGCAGATTTACTTCGGACTATGTTTTTTCCATCTGCAGTATCAGATGCTGACTTTACCATGGAGTTTGACTGCTGAGATCCATTCTCATTTACAGTATCACAGATTTTCAGACCACCACTGTCCATAGTGGTGATGCTGTGAGACTTTATCACAGGACCACTTCTCTGTGGGGACAAATCTTCGGTGCTCCTTGAAACAGACAGCTCAGCAGAATCATCATCAACTGTAGTGCTTTTCACTAGTTTGTCTTTACTGGGAGACTGCACTGTTTCCTCAGGATGTCCATTTATTTTATTTATAGGGTATTTATTTCCATTTTCCAAGCGCTCACTTTCTTCTTTTGTGTTGTTATTCAAAAAGCCCATTACTGAAACCATTTTCTGTGTTTCTAACCTTTCTACAGGAACTGGCACTGCCTCCTCACTAACCAGTTTATTGATATTCATGTTTATTTGGTCTAATTTGTGGGACTCCTCTATAGGAGTACTTAGATCAACACCTTTTCCAATCAGGCCTAATCTTTCTTCAATGCTTAATTCATATTCAGACAAATTTGTAACCTTCTCTTGCACATTTAGTTTTTCTTCTACTGTAATGCTCAATTCTCCTCCATTTTGCAAAAGATTATTCAAATTTTCGTCTTCTCGTCTGGAAAAAAAATAAAGATGGTTCTTGAAAGAAATTCCAAAAGCAACCAACATATTTCTCTAAGACCTGTTTTAATAAAAATTAGCATTAGGAAGCAGCACAGCCACACTGTGCATACAGGACCAATCCCCCTGGATTTACGATTTGCTATCTTACCACTACAGGAATACACAGAGGACTCATTTGGGCAACATTTGTGTCATCTGATTTCAGAAGTTTGTTTAAATTCAACAGGAATTATTAAAAACAGTTTAGAAGTGTCAAGAAGTACAAAGTGACAATAACTCAATTTTTTTATCAATTTCTTGTAATTTCCATTACAATTTTGGACAATTGGCAATTCTTTTAAGAAATGACACTTTCTGAAGAGTGACTTTCTTTTGAAGAATGACAAACTGTAATTACATTCTTTGTAAGTTTCTAAAAGCCTTTGTTATATTAGCAAACAAAATCATCTTTGAAATTAAGCAAATAAAAACACCAACCTTTTAAAAGGTATACTGAAATATTTTGTGGGGATAAAAAATTAAAAAGCTAAAATTATCACATCCTATTATTAAAAAGATGGAACCGTGTATTGTATACTAAAGTTAGTGTCTGAATTTTTTTTAACAAGACCCTTATTAACCTTAACATTATTAAGCTGGTTTTAAAACACTGAAATTTAAATTATTTCATTAGTAAGAAATTAATGAATTAAAGGAATGGACACGGGATAAGAAATACTAAATAACAATTTTCTATTGTATTTGCTTAGTGGTATACAGTATCTTACAAACCTGATCTTGGATAAAACAGCAGCATGAGTTTCTTTGTCGGGAGAACAGAGAGAAATATCTTGGCTACTGTCGGTATTTAAGGAAACAGAATCTGACATTCGAGAAGGAGAGGAGCAGTTGCTGTTATTCTGATTGCTGTTGTGGGTAGCTTCATCTGATAGGGAATCAGTGTCTTTTGCATCATCTGAAAAAAAAATTGCCAATTTAGTTAGACAGATACATCTTTTTAATAGCCATTTCATGTGTGTATGTGTGATATTTAGAAACTGTCTCTTGTTCTTCAGTAGTTCTTAGTACCAGAAACTAAAATGTAAGCTAACACCTTTGCAAAGTTCATTTCAACTGCAGGCTATAGCTCCTATTTTTTAAATATTTGGCTCAACATAAACAGCCCTTACCTGTTAGTTAAATGTAAGTTGCTGCTTTATTCCCAGTTTTCTTTGCATAAGGTTGTGCTATGTTACCGAATGCTTCCTCAAAATATCTATCAAATCATATTTCTG
The DNA here is from genome assembly GCA_035222235.1 of Margarornis squamiger. Taxonomy (NCBI): domain Eukaryota; kingdom Metazoa; phylum Chordata; class Aves; order Passeriformes; family Furnariidae; genus Margarornis; species Margarornis squamiger. The sequence continues at coordinate 52,219,251 of JAWWTY010000088.1, forward strand.
TTTTTACAATGATTTCAAAGTTCTGCATTACATGACTCTTTTAGTCCCTAAGAAAATTAAATACACTGCCTCACACGCAGGACTGTGAAAGTGTTCATAGTCCCTGATTTTGAACATCGTATCATTGTTAAACTCCTACTTATTAGATCAAGCATACTGGAACTATCTAGATCAACAGATATGCTCTATGTATCTTTTGTAAACATTGAAAAAAAAGGAAAAGAAAATGTTCCGCAGATTTGGAATCCAATGCATCCCCATGCTTTGCAGATCATTTAGGAAAACGTTTTCAGAGTAATTTACCCCGTGCACATTGATTCTTGCATAATGTATGCATACTTCCATACTACATCCATATAAAAATAATTTCTCTGGGGGAAGTCAAGCCAGCCATAGTTCTGACATCAGTGTAGAAACATTTAAATTTTTGCTTCAAGACACAGTTACAGGTGCCAAATGCATAAATTTTGCAGAATTAATGTCTATCTTCAGAGAAAAGAAAGAAGTTTTGACCAGATATTTTAGTCAGACATAAAAACTCAAAGACAGCATTGATGAACATCAACCTTTTTATCCTTGTGTGATCCTCAGCAGACTCTTCCTGCTATCTCCATGTGCTTTTCCTCACTAAATCTCACCTTTTTACATCTAATGGCCAGAAAAGCCTTTTTTTCCTAGAAAGTACTGGACTAGGATATCATATGAATTAAAATACTATTTGCTATACAATTTTAAAATCATGCTTTCTCTGAATCATAGGCCATTCCTTACTCTTAAAGAAATGGTTACCCAGACCAAAATTATATTTCAGAGAACAAAGTTTAGTCAACGAAAAAAATGTTCTGAAGTCTCATGTTAGAAGAACAAAGAAAAATAAAAGAGTAAAATAACTCCGGAGAAAAAGTTGCCAAAAAAGAAACTTATTCTTAAACCTTAGGAAGAGAGCACAGCATCTCCAAGGTATGTAAACAAGTGATATTGCTGCCTATAGCAGTAATTAGAACAGCAATAATTCACAAAATCTGGATGGAGGGGGAAATAAAGAGTATTTCCAACATAAATACCACTTTCTGCAATCCTTTTCTTAAGCTTATCAAGAGTGTGTACAACCTCACAGTCTCCCAAAACACATACACCTCCTCTTCCCCTCTGCTTTTAAACTGGTAACAAGAGTCAAGAAAATTGGGTGTCAACACAACCTTCTGTATCACGCACTCAAGAGTAAGGTATTGCAGACCTTTTTTCCTGCTTTCACTGTTTAACTAGAGAATTAATCATCTTTATTTTAAAACATACAAATTAGGCTTACTTTTACATAATTTAATTGGAAAAGCTACTCACTTTGAGTCAAGAAACTTTCAAATCATGCAATACTTCAAGTGCTTTTTATGGTATCTTACCTTTTTTATTATTGCTAAGAGCTACCACTTTGGGTTGGTTTATGGAAGTTTCTATAAGTGGTGGTCGCATTTCTGCCATTTTCATCTCTTCATCAGAGGAGAGTTCCTCTGACTCCTGCTAAAATAAAACCAGCTTTATGCTATGCATTTTAAAGAGCAGTTTAAACGTGAAGTAAATGCTACCTAAACTATCACCCACTGAACAACAACGGGGGAAAAAGATAAACAAGTCACACAGCACAGGCATACCATAGCTTTGTGGTACATCTGTAGTGCAAGTCAACTGAATTATCTTTAAGTAGTAGCACATGAAGACTTGCATTGTCACTGCTGAATTCCATGGGATGTAACAGGCAACTTCAGCTGCAAAAAACTGTTTGGAGCAAGCAGATGTAGCCTTCGTTCTACCACTGTGACTTAGAATCATCAACTGGTAGTTCTCTCCAAAGTGATCAGTGAACCAGCAAACAATGCACACTGACTAGCTGGGTACTGGTCTTGCAGTAAAGAGCTCAGACTGGAACAGCTATAAAGTGGCATGACCAATCCAGTTTTAGGAATCAAGTGCTATGCTGTGAGAAAAGCCTGAATGAGTTTGACTTGACTAGTCTAGCAAAAAAAGAGTAAGGGTAGCTTGCTGGGGTTAAATTCCAAAAGGAAAAGGAGTTATTTAACTTCAAGAGCAACAGCAGAGAAATAAAGCAATGCTGAATACATTTAAGCTAGAAATCACTGGTTCTGAACCGTAAGATGGAGCTCAGTGCACTTATGAAAGAGATTAACAGACAATGCTGCTGCAAGAGCAGCCATGCAACTGGTTCAGTATCCTACTCCCAGCCCTATATTCAATCACCTTCAAAAATCAACTGGTTTTGAAGTAATATTTGGAAAAAAACAAGCCTCCAATAAACCTTCTTTCCCTAAAGTGAAAATTTCTTTGTGCTTCCTACTACAAATGCTACAAAATTCACGTTGCAAATTGCAAAAACAGTCTGCCAGTGTTCAGTTTTCCGTACTGTTTTATAACACCTAATTCTGTGCACTGCTGTCAGTGCTTACAAATGGAAGCCTAAAACAGATCATTTCATGCAGGGAGGACAAACCTGACTGAGATGTAGCAAACATGCTATGATAGTCCTCATTAAAAATAAAACCTAAAAATCCATCTGCTTTTATCTGCAATCAGAACAACCAACAACCTTCACTGCATCTAGCACATTGCCCTTCCTCTTGGGTGTGACATACAAGTATAACCAATGCTGAAATGAAGAACTTAGACGCATGCGTATTTAGACACCTGGATTCTGCAAGAGTTACCAACAGGTTAGTACATGGAAGTAAGGAATTCACTATCCCTGCCTCATTTAGTGACTGCCACACAGCCATCTACAAAGAACTGTTGTCACTATCATTAGACAAACAACATGATCTTCTGAAATCACGTTTTTAAATTAAAGAAAAATGTCAAACCCAGTATTTTTGAAAAGCAAGGAGAAGCAGGAACATGCTAGTGGGGATGTGGCCAGCAACAGCCCCAACTGCCTGTCACCAAGTCTCTTAACACACATATGTGTGTTCCACTGCTTACACACCACAGGCAAAAAAAAAAAAAAAAATAATGTGTTTGTGAAACTGTGAAAATGTATTTTACAGTTTGTGACTGATCAAATGGGAACTAACTAAATGACAAGTTCCAAAATTTGTCGTAAATATCAAAGTTTCTAAATAAATGAATACATGGTGTTTGTCAGAGAGATGTACAGAATTCCTGAGTTTAAAATCTCTCACTATAAGAGGTAAATACATTCCAAGTAATATTCTTGTCAGCTCACTAATAAACACAGAGGAATAAATATTTTTAAACCCACATTCCACTTTTCACTTGAAATACATGTGCATCGTCATTTGGATATACAAATTTTTATTGCTGCCACTAATCAGATATTTTGTCATTTCAGCAACACTTGATTATTTTAATGAAGTACTGACAATCACGCAAGAAATGGAGAATTCTATCCATCTTTTCACAGTTTAGATCAACTTTTAATCGAGTTTACTTTCTTTTTCCTTAGATGCATGTATCTTTCATCATGATTTTTTTATTGGCTATTTCAACCTTTACTTACTATAACCTGAAGCAAGAAGCATACTGCACTGCAAACCATCTGAATTTACAACACTTATAGGGGCCAATTTTATTCTACGGTCAACAGAAATTTTCATCCCCCAGAGTAACAAATTCAATACAACACCAGAACAACTTTTCACTGCTATAATGCTCATTGCAATGCCATACCTCAAGCATGTCTTCATGGTTGACAATTGTTTTCGTGTTCTGCAAGGTTTTAACAAGTGCAGTCATCTGTGAATTAGCAGTGCTGTGCTCAGCTTCTGGTTCACTAGGCTTCTGCACAGCGCTTCCTGATGAATATTGTTTTCTCTCATCTACTTTGTTCTTTATTGAACCGATTTCTGAAGTCTACAGAATTAAGAACATTAGCAGAAAAAACATACTGAAAGGTTTTCAACAGTATATGGATATTTAGTGTCAACATTATGTATTTTTGAAATATATGGAAAATACAGGAGAATCTGAGCTCTGAAATTATAAAGTATGGAATGAACCAGGTATGAAATGCTGAGAGATCTCCACAGACTACTAAAGGTACAGTCCCTACCCTTTATCCATCAGTTCGACTCTTCTCCTTACTGGTGTCAATTTGTACCATAAAATTTACAGTTAAACAAAAAAAAACCAAAAGGGCCACGATTTACAGTGATTCTATGTCAGCACCAAACAGTAGTCCTATCACCTATCACATTGCATCAACCTGTTGGGGACTCTTTGATACCTTTGCCAGATTGTTATTTTTGCCTTCTCAACTTACTGTACAAAACCTTCATGAGGGCAGCATAAGACCCTTAGAGATTATCTGAAATTTCATTGAGAAGTCTAGCAGATAGAAGAGGATATAAGAATGACAAAGATGCCATTCCTCCAGAAACTGAAGAAGTCAGCTCCTTAACTCATTCATAGTTTCTTCACTTTTTTTCACTTTCCTTGTTCTTAGTGTAGGAGGAAAATTGTTACTGCAAACTAGACACTTATTACAGATTTTCTTAGGTGGGGAAGGGTAAATTGTCTTCTGTAATCTGACAATTTTTCTTGCTAAAGCATTAGAGGGGAGGGAGAAGAGTATTAAAAGGAATCCATGACACTAAAGACCTTTGGAAGTTCTTGCAAAACCAGAAGATAGTATTATCTCTAACCTTTACTCCCACATCTTTTACAGAAGCTGTTTGGCCTTCTCGTTTAGACTCCTTGGCAGCATCTTCAGTAGATTCTTCATCCTTTAGTCTATGTACAATTGTCTGGACTGTTTTGACCATATTCTTCAGTTCATCTGGGTATGGAGTTGGATATCTCTTCAGATTGCCCTCCTGTACAACAAAAAGCAATAATGTTTCACATTTAGTTAAAGGCCATAACTAAAACCTAAGCTTTTAAACAACTAATTAATTAGGACAAATCACTGAACAATCTAGGATCTCCACTTTGCTATTTGAGTCTGCTGGCACTGATGCAGACACAGACTTACAAAACCCAGCAGGATTATGAATCACTTTTACTCCCCTTCTCCCCAGTGTGTCCATTGCTTGTAAGCAAGGATTATGACAACTGTAATTCACTTTAAAAAAACCGACCACAACAGGATTAATCACTGTTGCCCCACTAATGTTCTCCGCACCATCCCTAGTCAGGTGGCATCCCAGCTAGGCCATACATTGCCTTGTATAAGCTGAGAGCTCTTCCTTTGCGCCCTGCTTAATGTGATCTGCCCAAGAAACACCCCAACTAAAAGCAAACAAAAACCCAATCCAAACCATGGTGTTTCACTCTGCTAGGTACTCTTAACTAATAACTGAAGCAGAGCAAAAACCACAGCCGAAGTAAGGAAAAGCATGATATTAAGGGGTAGAAGTAAGAGGGAGGGAAGCAAAAATAAATTCAGTACTCACCCGAGGTGGTGCTTCTCTCTCATCTTTGTCTTCATCACACTCAAATGCCACCTGAGCACGCTGTTTCCGCTGTTCCTCCCACAGAGATGGATTGAAACTTTCATTATCAGATATGAACATAACTAAAAAGAAAACAACCCAAAGAAGCTCTTATAAGAATAGGATATACCATGCAAAATAAAAGACACTTTCTTTCTTTCTCCTGGATGGGATTGGTGTGCTTTTGTGCATTCTTACAAGACTAGCAGCACCACTAATTGAAGACTAGCTGGACTGCCACTGCTTTGTGAACTTGGCTGTATTTTTATACTAGTGAAATCTCTATCTGCAAAAACACCCACAAACATATACCCAGCTGCCCGCTAATCTTAACATTCACACAAGAAAATTTTCAGAATTCTGCTGAAAAGTGTTTTTATTCTATATATAAATATGAAATCGTGTGCGTGTATATATATATATAAAAAAATGTAAATGATACTTGTATAGATTTATATAGCCTAACTTCAGTGAATTGGTCTCATTAAGCATGTGTAAGAACATTAATTTGATTTCATTTAATGAAAACTTAAAAATTAAGCGTAAGAATGACTTATAGAAAAAACACTACACTATCACTAACCCTGAAAAAAATATCTAAGCATCTAACACTGAAGGTAAAGGTGTGATTTTGCAGAAGTTATAGAACTGACAGGGGTTTTACAAACAAATTTTACAAGAGATAAAAAAAAAAAAATTAATCTTTTAGGTACCCACTGTCTCTTCTTCTACCATGTCTGTGTATTACATCAGCCACTATAGCAAGCCAAACAGTCTAATAAATCTGCCACTACCACTGCAGCAAATGCTTATCCTCCAATAGCAATACCAAGACTGTTCATAATAATGACTTTTATATATGAAATAAAACCCCACAATTTGAGGGCTCACTAAGTGCAACAGAGTATTTATTACTCTGTATTTACTGGGCAAATTTAAAATTTTAACATATTTGAAAATATTCCAATAGACTTCACTATCACTAAGACTTCCTGACCAAAAAAAAAAAAATTGATAGAGAATTTTAGGGAAAAAAAATATTCAAATTTTAAGTTTTGAGAAACTACATATTGAACTTTAAACCTTCCATTTGGAATGACCACCCCACAGATGGGTATTCTGTCAGCTTAAGCCCAACAAACAATCCTTTCCTTATCTACCGAAAGAAACCCGGACACCTGAGCAAAAAAGGTTCAAATGGAGTGAATGCCTTCAGGAACAATCTTGAATTTCAATGAATCTCCAAATTTCATACTTCTCACATTTTATCAGAGGTATTGTAGATGCATTAGAAGGCACCAAAAGCAACACACACTTTACTGGTTTTGCTGATGTTTTTAATTGCTCCTGTCTCAGTCTACTAGAACCTGTGCCCTGGAACAACAAATGCTGTAACTCATCAGCTTTCAATTATTTCCATTAACACATGCCCTCCCCTCTCCATTTCTGCTGAAGCAGCACAAGGTTGTTCCTTACCCACAGGGAGAAGGAAGTGGAGAAATAAAGAGATTTAACTCTCTTTACCTATCTCCTGATGGCATTACTACTGGAATTTTATTTGTCTCCCTAACTATTTCACAGCTGTGCAGAAATAACTTTCTGGTAAGGTCTTAAAACTTTTGGGCCTAGCCTTTCATAAAACAGTTCAAAGTAAATGTGAGCAATATCTTTTTCTGGATCAATTTTTTTTCATTTTAAAATTAAACATAATGCTGTGTACTTTTCAAAAAAGTACGTACTTGGTAACGGAGGAAACATTTTGTCTAATATTTTGTGAAAACAGTCAGTTTGAAGGTGACACCCGCTAAAAATAATTTCACCCTGAATCATTAAGCTCTGTTGGAATTAACGAGGGTATCACACCAGGAAGTGGCAACCACCACAGAATGTGATCCTGCCAGTCCATTCCTCATCCTGCTCACTGAAATAGCTTCACCTAGAATTTACCAATACCTGATTCTCACTATGCTACTGTTCTCATTCACCAGATATAACTCATCATCACTTACAAGTTTATTTCAAACTTCTGCTTAGGTATTATTTAGTGAAAATCATTAGCACGATGTCCTCCCATTATTATTTTCAAAAGTGAGCGCTCTGACAGGGTATTTCTGAAATCCTTACCATCCTCAGTCCTTGGCTGCTGAGGGAACATGTAATTAGTAAGCACTGTTTTCTGTGTCTCAGGGTCAGCTTCCTTTTGAAGAGGGATAAGTGGTTTAGACTAGAAAGTAAATGAAAGAAGGATATATTATGAGAATATATATAAAAAAGTAAACACAATCTACATATCACAGAATTTGCCTGTCCCATGACTTTCAAGACTACTCTGCCACTTCCCCTGGGAATAATTTTCACAAAACAAAGCTATTAACATGTCTCTAGTTTACTGATGACTGGCTTTGACTGAAGACTGACACTCAGTAATAGCTTTAGTGAAAACTACATGCTGGATATTCACAAAGTAACCCAGTTTCTTGTTGGGACATCCCAAAGCAGGCTGATTTGGAATACACAGATGTATCTGGCCATTTAGAGCTGTAGACAATCATATAAAAAGAAAAGTTTTTGTAGTTGTTTTTTCATATTGACACCAGATGGAACGTGCTCCACCCACCTCTTACAGTAAAGGGCAGAGGATTCCTGAAATTACTGTATTAGTAAAAGTGCATGTCTGAGACTAGTGGATTTCTGACAGCCCTCTACACTCTGATGCCATTCAGAAAATCAGCATAGCATGGCAGGCTTTAAACAAAGGAGAAATAGAAGCCACAAGCACATGAGTTACTGCTTAATAGCTTGAAACTCAGACAGTCACAGAGTTCAAAGGTGTGGCAAGAAACCCAGCTCAAAAAAAAAAGGCACGCTAAGTTTCCCCACTGGTACAGCTGTGAAAGCAACAGCCTGCTGCACTAGCTTATGATCACTCATTCCCCTGTGTATATAAGCCTCAATTAAGAAAAACAAAAACTAACAAAAAAAAAGGCCCCAACATCTGTTAGACTGCATTTCCTCACAGCACAGAACTTTGCCAAAAGTATGAGTCTCCAGAGACAGGTTGGCTCAGTGGTGTTTACTTCAGGAGAACCAACACAGTAATGTCAAGAAAGTATTGATGGATATACACAGTACAAGGTCTTGTTATGTAACAGATGGCTCTGTACTTGTCAATTCCATTAGGAATAAAGTCAACAATCACCTATTTTTAATTTTAAGACATTTTACCTGATTGTCTGACAGCCACATAGCAGTGAGTTGTTGCAGTTTTGTAAAGGTAAATGGTAAATTCTTCAGTCTGTAAATTGCAACAAGAATTTACATAAGCACATTTAGCCATACTGTTAAGACTGTTAAACAATCCTGCATTAGCTTGTAAAATGTTTAAAAAGGACATTTACATATAAAGTTAAATTAATAACTATTGAGAGTTGAAAGGCTACAAAATGTAATTTAGATTCAAAGCTATAACTGAAATTAAAAAAAAGCCCAAGCAAATGAGAAAAACTTATTTCTGCTCAGTTTAGCAAGTAGCTTAAAAAACAGAAGTGACATTGTAACTTGAATTTAACTCAGCTGAGCAACTTGAATACAATTTAGAAGACATTTATTGTGAATTAGTATATATGAATCCTGAGCATTTTATCTGTCAATATTCATGCATGTCAATTAAGGAAAAAATACTACACTTAAAAATAAGATTTTCTCAAAGGTATGTGTGTTGCGTAGGGGCTGCCCCGCGTAATGGAAGCTCTGGCATTAAAGAATAAATCAAGCTACAGATGGAGTACAGAGAAGCTGGACTGACAGAATAGGAGGGATAGCTCCATGAGACTTCTCTCTTCCCATATATTTCAATTCTATAAACTAGCAATTCCTCAAAGCTGAAGATTTTGCCCATTTTTAACAATCAACTCTGAAACATAACTCTGTGTCTCAAGGTGATACTGTTGGGTATTCCATTTGCCACAGAAGAAGCTGTTAATTTTTAGGTAAGAATCAAAAGTTTTATGAAAATAACCAAACTAATTCCCCAGAAAAACACATGCTAACAATCACAAATGTACTGAACCTGCACTTCAATGCATGTGCCAAGTAATTAAATAAAGACAGCGTAATACCATGGTACTGCAAAATCCAGAACACAACAATAATACATTAAGTATCTACACTGTGTGTAAGATAAGGAAAGATAGCATAATGTACTCGTAACAATTACTCTATGTTACTGTTGCATTTTATACAAATTCTACTTGAATAAAAGCATTCACAAACCTATTATCGCTCAAATTGATGACTTTTAATTTCTGCATATCACCCATTTCTTCAGGGAGAAATTCAAGCTTATTAGAATGCAGAAACAACACTGTTACATGCTTCCAGTTTCCAATCTGGAAAAAACCCCACAAGGAATTAATTCCTCTTCACAACATAAACATGCAAATTTTTACTGTTTAATACAATTTTTATTTGATTTTTTATTTAATACAAATACAACTGTTTAATTTTTTAATACAATTAGTACTGAAACTATTTTGCCTGTAAAGTATAATTAATTTATTTGTACATCTTAAACCTTTTCCTTTCCATACACAAGCAAGGAATTTCTACTTGTTTAAAAAAAAAATCAGAATGTCATTGTTTGAAAACTTGTACATTTGTATACATCCTCCTTTAAAAACACAAGCACAACAAAAATCCACTCAAGAACTATTAACTTGTTATCTATAAGTAGTACAAACTGTATGGTTTGAAACACTTTAAAATATTCATTTTACGGTTTTGTAATTACATACATACCTCTGATGGCAGCTGTGTTAAAAAGTTATGATCTGCAGCAAATGTTCTTATATTAGAGAGCTGCCCAACAGATGAAGGCAATGTTTCAATCTCATTGAAACTACAGTCCAGTTCTTCTACTGATATTAACCTGCAAAAAAAAAAATTACTCCTCTATACAAGTTAATTAATCCAACATTAATTATATACTTGAAGTTTAAAAGATGTTAACATCACTATTAATTATTAATATCAAATGTAGTTCAAAATAAACCCAAGGGAGTTAAAATCCAAGAAAAATCCTTTACTGATTGCCTAAAATGTGTTTGGGGTGAGGTTTTTTGTTCTGTGGTTGACTGGGTTTTTTGGTTGTGTTTTAGGCTTCCCTGCTTTTTTCAAAATCATCCTTACACTGTACTCACAAGAGACCATTCATGGAAAACAGGGAGGTCAGCAACATCAATATTTGTGTGCTCCGTGACAACAAGGCACTGACAACATTCAGAATGGGACAGATCATACTCAGACTGGAGCTGAATGCAGTTTCTGAACAAGCAAAGAATTTCAAGTGAACCTAAGAATCTGGCAGTGATGCAGTATTTTGTAAACTCTGACAAGAAAGCCTACATCAATTATAATACATGAAAAGAAATTGGAACAAATTGTACATTTAGACAGCACTTAATTCTGAACCAATTATTTCTGCTATTATTTGCAAGTTTTTAATTTAATTTCTGAACACCAAAATATATATTTAAAAAGCTCCTGCTGATGAACAGGTGAAAATTCTCCCTAAAACAAGATAAATACGTGTTCAGATTTACTTTTTACAAGGTTTTTGATAGTGGTTTCATCATTTACAATATCTACCACAGCCACATCACTGTCAAAAAACAGTTTCAGGCAGTTAACTGCCTCTAAGTAACTTGTTTTCCTTCGGATTCAATTTTTCTTTTATAGATTGGTTGCTATATTAAGTGAGGAACAAAAGTTTTTTGGTATCAAATAATCAGAACATACATGCTTCAAAGTAGAACTAAGATATGAAAGCAATTGCTTTCCATTTTATTAAGGCATCACCAGGTAGAAGAAATTAAATCAAGCAGTTATAAAAAATTCAAAAAGAGGAGCCATTGTTACAAAAAAAGTGTTCAGAAAGGCAATTCAACTTTTTATTTTGGTGAAATACCTACCCCCCTATGGAGTCTGGCAAATAAATTAACTGGTTTTCATCAATTTTAAGTGTTGTCACCTTCTTCAGGGAACCTGTAATAACAGGAACAAGTAAATCAAAATGGACATTTGAGTTCATTAAGCTGAGTTTTAATATTTAATTAACAGAAAAAAACGCTCTATGGGCAAACAACCACACCTCCCCTGTTCCCTGGCATGCCTATAGTGGTGTACTCCTAAGGAAATAAGTAGATGAGTTTACAGAACTTGTTTGCCACTTTACAATGTGTCAGCCATTGAGTGCATGCAGGATGAGGGAAAGGGGCAGGCAAGAAGTCAAAAATACTGTTTTCTTCTGAGACAGATAGCAGTTTCTCATCCATTTACAAACTACTGTATAAAGTCAAGAATGCTCCAAAACAATTATAAGCTCTTATTCAATCACATATTACAGCTTTATCAAAGCCCAGCACTTTTCATCAATTGAAACAGATCTAAAATGTAGTTTTTCTAATTTCAAGTGTACTGTTCTGAACTACATGCTTTTAGAACATGAATTAACTGAAAATACAAACCAATAGACTCTGGCAATTGCTGAAGTGAATTACTGGATAACAGTAGGTCTTGCAGACTTTCACAACCTGAAATACCTTCTTCAACTACTTCAATGTTGTTTTTAGAAACATCCAAGTAGGTCAGTTGTTTCAAAGTGCCTATGAACTAAAAACAAGAGAAAATAACGCCTTCTAGAAAGTGCATGTTCAAAACAAAAAAAACCAGCAGATTTGACAAACTGTACTGCCAGAGGAAAAAACTTATTTATAGTGCTGAAATAGAGTTTTATGCGAAATATCCAAGCTTTATAATGAAGTATTTTTGTGCAGATAAGCACAGTTGGTGCTTTCACACACACCCCACGGTAACTCTGCGTGTCCCTAACATGAATCAAGTAACTGAGGCTTTAGAAAGGGCTTCAGAGAGAGAAAGTGTAAGGACATCACCATGCTCCAGGAAAGACTTAACACTTATTTTTGTCTTTGGTGTAAAACTGCATCTTATTTAATCTCAAAAACAACAATGATGACTCCCTAATTGTACTAAACTGAAAGAAACAAGCCAAAATATAAGCTTCTACTATAATTCCATATGAACCAAGCATAAGCTTGAAGATTCACGTACACTACAAAAATCTTCACAGGAAAGATGAAGTCACTTTCAGAAAGACATTTTTATTTTACTATAAAATACAAATGTTCAGTTTGTATTTTACAATCAAACTACTCACCTCATCAAGAAGGAGTTAGCTGAAGTGAGAAAAAACAGTAGAGAAGACTACTGATAGGCAAGAAGGCCACACATCACAAGACTGCTAGTGATTTTAAGGCTGAAAACAAGCCAGCTGCTTCCTAAAGTTCAAATACTCATTTACTGGTTTATTACAACATAAGCACAGGTTCTCAAGTTCTGTAATGACAAGTCAGCCTGGACCACATGAAACCCTGAGAGATATCAGGAACTCAGACAGAGTCAACAGAACATTTTCTCAGGAACTGGCGATGCTCCCTGTTTACACGGCACTGAAATTGGCACTGCTTGCTTTAAACCTGTGACCAGTAAAAATTCACACAACATATTTATCATGCAAATTCCTACTTGCTAACACCAAATAATCCCTTTTTGGAAGGACCAGTCACCCCTCAATTTGATCTAGGATTTCTACCCTTCTCCTTAATTGGAACATTAATCTTTAGATGAAAAGTATGTAATTTCTATGGCAAAAAAAAACCCAAAAAAACCTGTGAACCCAGCCCTGTAATCAGTTGTCATTTTTAAGTGGACTAGTTAAGCATTTAAGTATCATTTTGCCTGTCTGACTTTAAGTAACATTAAAATTGCATGGCAACTTCAACATATATGATCACTGACAAGGCAAATACCACTGTAACTTGAAATACTGAACATTTAACACAGTAGAAGAACTTACCCCTGGAATAAGTGTTAGTCTATTACCATCCATCCAAAATTCCTTCAACCCACTCAGTTGTTCAAGTACTTCAGGCTGTAAAGGGAAGCCATTTTTTTTAAAAAACTTACCAAAAAAACTGTGAACAGCAAAACCAACTCCAATAATTCATCTCTTGCAACTTTAATAATGTCTTACTATAGCTATTATACTCACTTTTTCAGTGGGTCAAAGAAAGCACAGATAATTCACTTTTGAAATGCAAATACATACCAGCTATATGAAAAAACACATTTTAAGAACTTGATCACAGCACTAAATAATATCTACAGGAAGGGTTTATGTTGTGGGTTCATTCTTGGATGTTTGTTGATTGGGTTTTTTAAGAGAAAGTATTATTTTTCAACAGGGACACAGAATAAGTACATGTTAAATGTTATCATTTCTTCCTTTGTGGAGGAGGTCTAAAAACCCTTAAGGTCCATTAACTCAGAAGATGTGGTTTTCAAAAAACCCAGTGATTTTTTGATACTGGGGAAAATGGACACAAATTTCTTTTTTCTATAAAAAAATGGTGCATCTCCACGATACAAGCAAACCACTCCATCCATAAAGTGGAGTGCAGGATTGGGTTTCCGGTACAACTTACTGTTAAAAGTGTCTTATGTATCAGAGAAAGACAGGTCATGATGTTCATGTTGCCGATGCTTTCCTATTTAAACTTCCCTCCTGAGAAAGTAATACAAGAGGCACTACTGCACTTTAGGAACTAAAGCCAAATTCAGCTAAATGCTAACTGAGTTTTGTTATATGGCAAATATACAGGCTTCCTGAATAAGTTACAGTCCTGATTACCAGTAACTCATTTTCCAAGAGAAATTCATAACTAAAGGCTACCATTCAAAGAGATCTTTATCCAAAACAACAGCAGTTTCAAAGCTTTTTGTGCTTTTACCATAGGATCTTAGTGAAGTAAGTTACCAGGAGTTAATTGTCCTGCAGCTAAAAGGCTGGCACAGACAAACAACCAGCCAAAAATAAAACTGAACTGGGAACTTTACAGCCTAGGCTTAGTTCCTGGCTGTTACGGCTTAACATGGGCTTGTACACGTTAGTTTAAGGTTCCCACATGACTATCTACCATGTAATGTGAATACAGCAGTAATGGTTAATGAACAATTCCTTAAATACACTCCCCTAGTTGCCAGACCATACCACCAGGCAAGTGTTCAGCTCTGCTTGTACTACTAGTGGCACAAAAAGGCTTGACTTTATTGTATTGCAGGTCAGCATATTTCACAATACTTCTATTTCAATTCATTTACCCGGGAAAGTACTTGTAGAAGTAGAGAGATGTCAAGTGACTCTAAGGACAAGATATATTTGTCTGTGAGATCACGAATAAGAAACAAGTCAATCCATGCTGAAGGAAAAATCTAACCACCTCAACTGTAAATACTACTTTGGACAATATTCAAATTTAAAATTAATACAGTGTCCCTAGGATCTAAATAAAATAGTCTGTGCACAATTATAAAAGCAGGTTATGCACAGAATTTGTAACATTAAATACATGATAACTAATAACGGTTTAGAACTTAATTATAAGCCAAACAATTCTGTTTATAATTCAAACACATATTACTATTATCTAATTACCAGTACAGTAACCACACTATATGACAGTGTTATTTTAAAATGGAGAAACAACATACACATAGTCATAAGAACATACACAATTTTATAACCGGCTACATAAAGAAATATAGAGTATACATAATACTTGCTCAGTAGAAGAACTCTTAAGCTGATGTTTACATTTTCATATTTATTAAAAACAGAACAAAGGATAAAGAGATTTATAAAAGATATAAAACTCTGTTCCTAAGGAAAAACTCACCACTTCTGTGAATTCATTACTTCCTAAGTCCAGTCTCTCCAACTGAGTCAGTCTGGACATGGTTCTGCACAGGAAGGGGATTAATGAAGAATTAGATCTAAGCCAATACCACTAAGAACAAATATTCCAGTATTCACAAAATGTATTATTTTAGTAAGTATTAGGTAGTGATGTTATTCTGGTATCAGGAATGATACCTGAATAAGGTCAATTCTTCACACACTGTTCAACCAGGCCCATAGTAATGATTGCAGAAACTGTTGACTGTCACACAGAGTATACACTGCAACTCACCTACAGAGCAGTCTACAAAAACTAAAGACTAGTAGAGTAATCATTATGATAAAGAGTAACACAGTGAAGCATGTCTTTGTTTTGAGTGGTTTAGCTTTTCACCTGCAGTCTCAACACGTCCTTTCAGCAGCCAAAGGCTGGTTAACCATGTGTTTTCCTCTCAGAGAAAGACTACTGCCTAATGATCAGTTAAAACAAAAAGGCCATCACTGAATCACAGTAACCAACAACACCCTTCTTCCTCTCCAGGGCACTGGCAAAGTTCCTTCCACATGATATAGTCTGGAATTCTAATTATTTCTCTAGTCATACATTAAATCAGAAAATTGGATTTTGTGACACATCAATACTCTTTAACTTACGGTGAAGATTAAATCAATGACTGAAATAGAAGTAATATCCATTATTTCAAGCTCTGTTTTGGAAACATTTTTCCTCCATTTAAGTTTACTTTGGGGAACCCACAGATATTAGCTGCCACTGCACATGGTGGTCTGCACCAGGTACTTCACAGTCAACAGCAGTTCTGCCTCAACATATTTTCAAAGGGGCTATGAATCCCTCATGTGACATTATGTTCCGTGTTTATTTAATAATAGATTTCCATAGAATGATTAATAATACCTAAAACTTTCCTATATAAACCCCAACTGGGTACATACTAAAAAATTCTGCAAAAATTAAATTAAAGAGCTGCTAAATGGTAGACTCTTTTGTATTATCAGAATATATCTATCAACACTCATATCTTTAAGAGTCAATTGCATGAGCACAAGATGCTCTATGCAGCTACACAGAGCTTCAGGTTTTCTTCAAATACAGTAAGCACTACAGTTGCTCTGAATACACAGTTCAAAAATATTATATTGAAAACCGCCTTGTTTATTGAAAGTAAGTTAATGTGATTATTAATACTATTAATGAAATAATCTCCTAGAAGGAGATTCAACATTAGCCTATAAATTTCATTTTCATTACATTACAGTAATTATGCTGGGAAGAAACTAAGAATTCAGCATAAGTAGGTAAAGACAGGACCAAGATAAAAGCAGAAGCCGTTTTTTGCACTGCACACATAGTACACACAAGCTTTAAAGGAAAGCCTTTAACAGAAACATGAAAAGGCTACTTTCAGAAGAATCTGGGAAACAGTTTCCCCATTTCTTGAAGCTAATGAACAGGATGAATGCTGTTATCCAACTGCTAGCATTCTTTTTCCCATTCTAACAAAAACTATCTAAGTCCCTCTGAAATACTGCACAAGCTGACTCTCTCAAAGCTTTATGAAAACATGCCAATACCAATTTTAGTGCTGTATGTTCCTAACAAATTTGAGTCTTACAGGAGCACTGCTGAAGACTCCTTTGAAGTATCTAACATAGCATTGTGCAGCTTTCAAAACTTTTTAGACCCCATCATGCAAGCCAACGTTATGTAAACACTGGCAGGGTAACAAATTAACTTTATTGATTTTGGGCCCTTTTTTCCCTTGCCAAAATGTCTGTAATCTACCAAACACATCCACTCAACTCTAAAACATACACAAACGTGTTTGCAGGACTAGGGTCTCAGTAATATTCCTCCCTTTCCCCACTGTCTGCATCCTCTATAGCACTTTCAGCTTTCTTTGACTAGTATCTCCTTGCTTTTCTACATCGTTGGTCTGTATCACCTGTATCTTCTGACAAAATGTAAACAAGGCTTCAAATAATGTTAAGGTAGCAGGAAAATTCCATGCCAAGAGGAGTGGAAACAAACATTTCCTCGATCACCGAATTATACCTATTTCTATCTTTGACACAGCACTACATAATACCTCCAATAAACTGAGAGTCTCTTTCATAATTCATATTACTGACCCTGCTGTCAAATCAATCCAGCAGTGAAGGGTCAGGTAGTCTACATCACACCTCATATTCCGATGTTGCGTATAGACAGCTTCACTAAGGTTAACACTACAGCTTACTTCAAGCGGCACACAATTCAAGACGTGTGTTCGACAGCAAGATTGGGCCCTGGATCTTTGTAGTTACACTCCCAAATAACTTGCTTCTTTCTAAAAAGCCTACTCATTTTATTGACAGTTAGGCCACAGAAGCTTAAAAAAATAAAATATAAACTTAACATATTTCCATTGGACCATTTTCCCCATTTACCTGTCAGAGAAATGCTTCTAAAATAGTCTTTGTGTGGCTTTGCTTTCCTTTCAGTAGAAATATTTTCAGCAAGCTGGTTTGCATTATAATGCTGCCAGTTTTGGAGTCTCTGGCTGTAAATAAGCTCCAAGCAAAATGATGCATTTGGCATAAAGCAAGGTTGATTTAATGTGTTGGCATTAATTACCCATTTTGATTAACATTCTTTCAAGTGCTTCATGCTTTAGTGCCAAAAATTATGTGCATGTTTTACTCAGCAAGAGGACTAGTTTGATTTTGTCAAAATTTATCCAAATACATTTCTCATTACAAATAGGAAAGAATTTGCTGTAAAAGTGAAAATATTAAAATGGTGAAAGTCACAGGAAAACAAGAAAAGATAGTAGTATTCTACAGCAAAAATATTAGCTCAAAAAAAGCTCCTTTGAATTTTCTACACTGTTTAAAGCTCTACAGCATGTTCCACAAGAGTACCAGAACAGAGTAACAGAGGTGGCAGCTCAGCTTGCACAGGAGATCATTAGTTTTCCAGCAAGGATGAAACTCTGAAAACAGCGAAGTACAAAAAAAAATTCCCAGCAGCTTCAAGAAAGTGTGTTTAGAAAGTGGCTTAACTACATTATAGCATTTGTTTAAATACCTCTTATCACTACAAGAGCAAACTACAGTTTTAAAAATATTTCATGTAATTCATGCTGCTAGTGTTAATTACGGTTGCTAAGGTCATAGCGATCTTATAAACAAAATCTGTATTAGCTGTAAGTTTTAATTATAGCTACTGTTCCTCAGTTGGGAGTAATTTCATTTACAGAGCTACTGCCCCAAATTACATGTCCTGTAATTTCTTTCTGCTGAAAATTAGTGATAGCAGAAAGAGCCAAAGAGGACTGAGAGTATGAATGACCAGAACACTTCACACTTTGAAGATGTAAATTCACACTTTCTGATGCTGTACATGTCATTCCAGATATCACTTCTGGCATCTTTACATAGCAAATTCCACAGTACAGTACCTAGGCACATAAAAAGGAAGTCCCAAGAGAACATACTTCTTGGTGATGTCTTATGCAGTCACTGAGAAAACTGGCTGTTGTACTTGAAGGGCTGGGAATTCACAATCCAGCCTACTGTATGCAAGTCTCTGCTAGCATATGAGTTGGACAGAGGGAATATTCAGTTGCTAGCTCCTCCTCTTCTCCACCAAAACTTCTTACATCCACCAGAACCAGCACCTCTCTCTACCAATTTCTGTTGCCAGACAAAGACCCTTATTACAGTACACCACAATTCTACAGCTGGTTATTCACAGCCGATCTTTGGGATCTGTTTCTCCTTCTGTGTCTTTGTTAACCTACGTAAAGCTCTAACATCCCAGCTGGAAAATTCAAAGCATTGCTCTTGCTCACAGAAACAGCAGGAACTGCATCACCATAAGCCTGGGCTTGTTTGATGAAATAAGTGATAACTGCAAGGCAGGAATTATAAAGATACAGATTTTAAGAAAGGTACAATTGGATTTAATGTTAAAGGAAATGCTGTAATAATTTCTAGAACTATACTTACTTTGGCAATATTTTTAACTGGTTTTCTCTAAGTTCCAATATCTGGAGTTTAGTTAATCTGTAACAGAAAGAATAAGAAATTATTACAATATTCCGTATTTTATGTCAAAAGCAATTTCTGAATGTATTTATATTACTGAATTTTAAAAAAAAAAATAAATCTGTAAGTTTGAAATTTTTCCTCTAACATTACAAACACATTTTGTGCAAAAATTCGCATGTTATTTTAAAATCATTTATTTGTTGCGGTTTGGTTTCAGTAAAGCAAAAAACAAACGAGATCTTGCCTGCTTCTCTGCACCTGTTTGAATACATTTGTCCTCCTTCATCCCAGAGATTTTGAAACACTTCATTGGATTAAAGTACATGTTATCATATAAAGAAGTACACAGGAAGTAATGGAAAGGTAGGATCACTCTGCAAAATTTAAGATGTTCAATTTCTAATACTGGCAATGTATCAAACAATTTAATATAAAAAGTCTTCCCCTTAATTAAAAACAACCTTTACATTAATTTTGGATTTCCTTCCGTATTCTCTTTCTAATCAGCTTAATCCATTTTGATAATTCTGTTAGAAGGCAGTTTGAGGTTTCTTTCAGTAAATCCTTGGTTGTAAGAAAAGCAACTTCTAAATCCCAAACTCAACTGTTTGGCCAAGGTAAGTTCAAAGCAGTCTTGACATACAAGCAATGTACCATTCCCAGTGAATTTTTTTCTATCAGTCCAGCAGTGACAAGGCTGTATTTGTTAAATAAAACACATAAACTGAGTTTGGTTTAAAGATAGACAGGATTGTAATGAAGATTGTAATGAGTTCCACACGTGACCCACCAACAGCCTCATATAACAAAAAATAGGGCATTAAGCTCCCTGACTCAGAAAGGAGCTTAGTGAACAGACCAGTCTTTCCTGTAGGTGCTTAACTAGTACGCTGTAAGGACAGAGAAACCCCTTCATTTTTATTAAGTGATAAGAACTAGACTTAAAGTAGAAATAAGCTGAAAACAGTATCTATTTTTCCAGTAGGCATTCACTCATTTTTGGATTAGTTTGAAAGTAGCCATGCCCACAAATAACTTAAGATATAAGAGTCACCTTGAAACAGACCAGAGGTCAGTGCATCCCTGCACTGCAAGCAGTACTTGCCATCTGGTAACAACTGCTGAAGGGCAACCTCCTCCCTCCAACTTTTACAAAAAACCCCCAACAACCGTCGCAACACTGCTGAAAGAATACCATAATAAAAATCCCATTCATGGTAACATCAGCACGTTTCATCTAGGACACAAGTGGGAAGGACTTCCTCACCATCTGACCTTACGTGCACCCTAAGATACCAATCTAGTACAAAACAGATCTTATTTAAGAATCCTCAGACATGAATGGTCATTTTGGGCTTTGATTTCTGAACCAAACGCTGCATTAGGCTCCAGCTGGTGTTTTGCTTTGATGACAGGGAAAATAGCTACACAGTTTGTAGTTTTTCTTCACAACACGTGTATGCAGTCAATTTCTCTTGAATGCAGTGGAAGCAAACCTACATTCATATGCTAAACTATAAATATGCACACCCACACTGCTGACTCTAGCCAGAACTGACTGTACTACACTTGTAATAAGCTAATTCTGTGCACTTGAAGACTGCATTTGGTGATAGAAAGGTTCATAGCTTTCTCACCTTGTTTCCTGTGCTATTCTTCAGCTAATCCTAAGAAACTGGAGATACAAATTGCAAATTTCTTATGTGTAAAGCTACACAGAAGCTACTAGGGAAACATTCTCAACCTCTCCTGGCTAGGAGATACAGGATGTGTCTAAACTAGTAATTTCCTTGCAGCAATAGATGAGAAATACTGGACTGAAGCAGTTGTCATTTCTTTAGTTATGACTGGAAGGACTAATTCAAGTTTAAAATAATAATGGACATCAAATACTCAGTCTAGCTGCTCTTTAAACTGCTGGTGCTAAAAATCCAACATCAATCCATGCTAAACATCTGGATTGCAATGAAAGGCCTTGAAAAAATGGGGGTTAATTTGGAAAAGAAATACAGAGAACTAGTTCACCTATACTATAGGAAAAATGGAAGTCCTGGTAGAAGAATATATATTATCTGTGCCATTCTGTCACAAAGATTTGTCATATTTCTTCAAAAATATTTGACTTCCAAACTTGAAAAATGCTTCACCGCAAAAATATTTGCCCATCACCCAAGCACAAAGCTGTAACAGGTATTACTCACTGAAAATGTACTTTCTGGAATGGTCTCAAGTTTATTTTTTCAGTATTGTTCTTTAATTGTAACCAACTTAGCCTACTTTTAAAATACAGCTCAACTTTTCTAAAAAACATGAAATCGATACTCTCCCTAAATCAGATCTCGCAAACTATACAATGTGTAAAAAATATAAAAGAAACATATAGCAGGTACACTTAGAAACTTGCTGTTCAATAAGCAGTCATTCCCTGGAAAGCTAAAAATATTTCATAGAGAGATGTTCCTTATTTTTCACCTCCTTTGCGGTTTTCTTAAAGTGGAGTATTTTTATTTTAAATTGTAACTAAAATAGGAAGGCAAGAGGACTGAAATGTAGTGATCTTGTAGCAGGTTGCATTTGCAAAACTTTCAGCAAAAGATATACATATATATATATATGTAACTAAATTAAGTCCCTAATTTGATTATCACTGTACATTTATGTAAAAGATATCTCAAAGTAGACACTACTAAAAACATCTACTACCGCAAATACTATTGGTAAATTGCTGAGAAAGAAGATAATGCAAATTAATTGCAACATCATAGTAAAACACCAACGTTCTCAGAGTTTTTAGAATGACACTGACGATAAAAGCTTGCTTATCTTTAAACACTCGTCATTAAATAATGTTTCCGTTTTAAAAGCCTGTCTCAAAATTAGCATGCAGTGAGCTTCAAGTTTAGAATGCTTTGCTTATATATTTATGTTTTTAAATGTAAATAGAAATGAGGTGTTTAGATACAATAGGTATGGGTTTTTTGGATAAGCATAATAATTCTCAGATTTCTGTGCACTGGTAAAAAGGCTAATGTCATGATCTGTGCCAATATCAGTGCATTCAAATTAGAATTGGGGACCAGAGGAAAAAAACCCACTTTATTACCTGT
>JAWWTY010000088.1:52241693-52252370 GCA_035222235.1 Margarornis squamiger
TAAGGTTTGGTGATTTTTAGTAACTATAAGAGGCTGGACTGCTGCATCACTGAAGAACAGCAAGTATGACATACTCATAAAAAGGGAAAAAAGGATTGGATAATCTTGACTTAAAAAGCATGCAAAGCTTTAGCACAAATTTCGAAGGCGAGAGTAATACATAAAGGTAAATGTAAAATGCTGCATGGATATGTATTTTACATTGGAAAAAGTTTTCAGTCCTAAGCATCAGGCTGAATATTACAGATAGAGGTGTTCAAAGATGCATTTTGGGACAATCCTGCTCAATATTTTTTAATAGCAATCTCACAGGATCAGAAAAATGTTTAAGTTGGCTGATATCACAGATAATACAGTGATTTAATAGGACACTGTAGGGGGAAAAAAACTGTACAACCTTAAGTATTGAAAAAAAAACAGAAAAAGGACAAGATGACATAGCACCACGTAAAGTACTTAAGATTGCCTTGCAGGCATCAGCCATTTCTAACTGAACTGTCCAATACGTCAGTCAATCACGTGGGAAACGATACCAGGCAGCTGCAAAAAGGATAATTGGAACACTAGAGCACAACCACAGACATTTCCAAGAGAAACAAGAAGATAATCATGACACTGTACAAACCGTGAAGACATTTCAATTTGAATTCTAAATATAGCTACGTATGTCATCATTCTCTCAAAAATAAGATGAATTAGAACTGAAACTTGTTCCAAAATATATTAATATAATCAGACACAAAGGAAAACCTAGCACACTAGAAGGTAACAGAATTTTGTTTAGTCTAACAAACTGAGGGATATAAGAACACTATAAAAACAGCAGGTGAGAGAATGGGGGACATCACTCACAAGATGTCATAAGATAAACTGTGGAACCAACACATATAAACAGAGAGAAAACAATGTGGAAATCAGGTTTCTAACCCAGCACAGGGCATAGAAACTTTGTTGGCTGTCCTGAGTACTGGCTTAGTTTCTAGGAGGTGTAACTATTGACAAATGTTGCCAGTAGGAGTGGACAACAGAACTCAATTACTTCACATGTTCCCAGATAATGCAAAGTAATAGCTATAA
Source organism: Margarornis squamiger (assembly GCA_035222235.1). Classification (NCBI taxonomy): domain Eukaryota; kingdom Metazoa; phylum Chordata; class Aves; order Passeriformes; family Furnariidae; genus Margarornis; species Margarornis squamiger. Next base: position 52,242,771 of record JAWWTY010000088.1, read on the forward strand.
GGCCATATACAAAAAAAATTAATGCACCAAACCAGAAGAAGTTGAAGGCTTGTCCTTTAAGGGAATAAATATCCCAAACTCAATGTCAAAGGGGTCTGAACCTTGCTTTGATATGGTATTTTACTGATTATTTGTTTTCTAATTTACTTAATCTAAACATTATTTTCCTATAGAATAGTATGTATTCTGTGCAATACCTTTTTACAAGCATGTAAATTACATACATGAATACTCTGAATTCATTTAAAAACAGATTATGAGAGAAGTCTCAATTTCAGATTCATTCTCCTAGCTACAAGCCAGGATGCTGCAAGTCACTGGATTTTAAAAACTAAGGCAGAATTCTTCATAATTATCAAGAGAAACACTATCCTGGAGAATTGGATTTCAAGTTGTCTTTGGTAACTGATTTATTCTTAAGCTGTTACTAATTAATGACTTCATCATTTTGCTAATCATTAAGCATTACAGAATCTGACAGCAATGAAGACAAAATTTTAATGAGTTTTTTTAAACTACATGTAAGATTAACTACTTAAAGGATCCACAGTGTCAACCTGAAGTCTTCAATTTCATCTTAGTGCCTGTTTTTAAGTAATTTGGTTAGACTGTTAAAAAAACAGAACAGAAAAAAGTATAGACAATCATTAGAATGCCAGCAAGATTATATATATTCCAGATATTTCTCCTTCAACCTCAATGACGACTTTTGAAATGCAAACTTTTGTGCACTAGAAACAAGCACAATAATTAAGCTCCTGCATCACAAACAGCTTTTTTGTAGCTGGATGTGTAATGGATCTGATGCTTGTAATCATTCATCAGGGAATGACTAATAAGTGGACAGAGAAGACCAGACCAACAGCTCTGATCACAGATGACTAATAAACCAATAGTCACTAGTGGAGAGCAGCTCTGCTCACCCTCAAAAGGTACATCTCTGCCAAACTGCTGCAGCACTCTGGGGGCTTTGCTAATCTCTTGCAAACTGTGCTGACCCAAATACAACCATACAGCCTAAGGCAAATGTTTTCACACAGCAATATGACTGGTTAACTCATAGCTATACTTCCTGAAAGAGATGTTTGCTGGACATGGGATAGGGCAGGAGATGACAATCTAGGAAAAGAGAGCCCAAAATAAGAGCAAAGATGGGAAAACAGCAGAAATGGCTAAAATCAGCATGATAAAAAGAACAACATGAACTATGTTCATCTAGGAGTTTTCCTTTAGAGAGGATTACCGTTTCACTTTTGCTTCCAATATTTAATCTGTTTTTAGAGAGAGGAGTTCAGTATTTATCTTGTATGTAAGTTGTTACATGGAACAGATTTGGACAGTCAACATGCTGTAAATATGCAAAGTTTTTCAGAAATATACCTGACAATAAGGGACTTGAAAATTATAGTTGTGTATGAAATAATTTGTGCACCCAGTACAGGACAAGTAGAATTACAGTTGTCATTACTTGCTTCTCTCCAATTACTACATGATAAACTACCCAAATTTCAAAAGTTCTAGTTTCCCACGCTTACGAGACTTGTGTTGTAAAAGAAGCAAATGTGTGAATGCGTTTCATTTCTTGGCTTGCAATAAGCATTCTGTCTGCCCTTCAGAAGTCAAATTAAAACCTGATGATACAGATTCTGGGGATTTTTTTCTGTAACTATTATGTAGCATAAATGGATTCATAAGGGACACGTCTTCCCTTTCTCCAATATACACTTTGCTTCAGAAGCAGCAGACACTGCTCTGCAAAAATTTAAGACTAAATGTAGATATGAAGTTTCATATTCCACTTACCTGCCAAAATTGGCTGGCAGAAACTCAAGAAAAGCATCATTCAGGTACAGCTGTGTTAGATTTAACAGTTGAGAAAATCCATCTGGAAGCCTATATAGAAGTAAAAAAAAAGTACCACCTTAGTTTCAGTTACATTCAAGCCACTAAGTCATATCTTCTTAAGCAACAGTACAGTACTGAAGTCCTACCTGCTGACAACATCAAAATTAAGGGGGTGAATTTCTACAGAGTCATACTAGACACTTGCTCTCTGTAAGCTTAGTTTCAAAATTATTTGTAAGTATTGAGGACAATACCTACAGGCAATTGAAACAAGAAATAAATGTAGTCTTGCTATGTATTTGTGATGTCCTGACATCTAATGTGGAGGAGTCATTCATTAGAGACAACAGGATAACTTAAAACATACATAACACCTTTCTCCCCAGAAGTTATGTTAGTCTGTATCTCTGGCAGTCCTACTTCTGGACAATTAATTTTGTCACTAGAGAAAGCGACAGGGAAACTCACACAAGCTAAGTTTGAAAAACAGCGGTACAGGCTTTAGAGCAAAACTAATTTTTGTTATTAGGAAAGAAAACTCTTCACATATTTCTTTACATCCACAGAGAAGTGATCGATTTTAACTAGCTCAGAAAGTTACATGGTATAATGTAGGATTGCCCACACAGCCTATTAACTTGGGCAAAATACTTTAATGAGATAGCCACACTGGATCCCAGTGCAAGAGGTTAATGAAGATAACTCTCAGGTAACTCTGTTCCTTCAAATCTCAGCAGTATTTGCACAAAATATAAAACATAGAAAAAATTTACAAACTTACTTTGAAATTGGATTTACGCTTGCCTCAACAACTGTCAAGACTTTACAGTTTTTTATATTTTCTGGAAACTCCTGTATGCCTGCAAGATACAAAAAGAGGTAGGAAATCAGCCTTATAGAAACGTCATCATATGCATAAAAATTATGCACATGAAACCACTAGCCATAAAAACTTTGATTCGTTTAGCAAGCTGTGGACTGTTTCGCTGATGTTTCATTTTACATACAGTTTTCATTAAAGAAATACTTTTGAGCAATATCAATTCTTTTACAAGTCTATTCCTAAAGCTCTTCATGTTGCATTTTAGCAGGCAGCTTACTCACCAGCATTAGAGACTCACAGTACACTAACAATTACCACTGCTCATTGGGATGTACTTAAGATCAAAAACTCAGTTTCATTATTATTTATTTTTAAAAAGGCATTTATACACAAGGCAGAATGAAGTTTCCAAGAGGATCAGTTTATCAAGTGCATGGCTTGTTCCAGGTGAAATGGTAAGGCTTCAAATCTTAAAGTATGTTTACAGCTTCATGGTTCTGAACAGATATCCCAAAATGTGACATATGCTTGCTGTCATCTGCTAGGTTACTTGTAGAGAAGGACAAAAAATACAGCAGGTGCACTTATGCCTGAAAATTAAAACAATAAGGAATCTCCTCTTTTTCCAAGGTTATCTCTGGAAATACCAGAGTGGAATTGCAATACCCACATCTGCCAAATTTGTATTTGTCAGAAACTGACAAAGCAGGCCTCGAATATGGAACACAGATATCCACCATGTCACAAGGAAATTAGTATTGAATCATTCTACCATTCAAGACTCACATCCATCTTACTATACTATAAAAAGCCCCAAATAAAGCACTGTTGTCACAACTGCAGTTGCTTTTCCAATTTATCACTACATTACTCTTATATCCTACTACAGGTGGTTTTGTTTTAAATAAATTTGTCCTAAGCACAATAACCATTCATAATGACATCCTTCCACTGGGATTAATAATACACTGTTGTGTCCAAGAAAAACTGATATGCTGTAGTTTAAAATTACTTTCTATTTTTCAGGTAACAAATCATAGCTCTTTGTCCTTCCATCAATACATGTAACTGTGTCTGTGAGTGCTTTATCAGGTATGAGGAAAGGGCAACCTGAACCCAGGGAACGAGATCACTGAGAAGGAACTGTACTCTGTGGGTGCTTGCTTTTAGACTAGTGAGAGTGTGAAATTTCATGCTGCTTTAAGCAACATCAACAGTCTAGCTGCAGAGAGAAAAACAAGGGCAGTGTTGCTTCTCATTCAGATTGGCAGGTGGGACTGGTTGTGTCTCTCCACGTATCTGTTTTGAGAACATGTGGTAAAGCATGACCTGCTAAATAATGTTTTTACTTATATAGGAAATTGTGCAATTATCTGATGCTATCTTACAGTTTGGTTCTTTCTATGTTTGTGCAGTAACAAGATTTACCTGGTATATTAGGATTTAAGAGATGGCAATACCTCTGACAAGAAAGTAGTGGCAAAACAGTTTTACCAAGTAAGTGGCCAAGTGGTGACTTTTCCATAAATTCTACTAAACTAGTAACAAAATTTCTTTTAAAGTAGACTTTTAGGTCTTTCTTGACAGGAACCTGTTTGTCATAGTAACTGGTTGAAACTATTCCTTTTGACTCATAGCAGTATTGTACTTTGTTACTGAGAGGTGAAAGGCATAAAAAGTTAGGACACCCGGTTAATCCAGGTGTTTACATACATCTAAATATCATGGATCTTTTTGGGAAATAGGCTTGCCAGATTCAGTAACAATAAAATACAGAAAAAGAGGGGACTAGGAAGAATGGAACCACCAAAAGTAATATAGGCCAAGATTTCTGACACTTCTGATTTACAATCACACATGCGCATGTGTAAATAAAAATCTAGCTTTGTACGTGTGTGTATATATATGTGTCCATGTATATACACATACACATGAGTTCAGTCATGTGAAGTTTACTGAGGCTGCAAGTAGAGTCAAAGAGAAGATGGCAACAGTGCATATTGATCACTTCATCGCTCAGTACAAAATCAAAACTAAAAAGGTAATATTCATAATGTAAGAAAGTTTCATTTCTGGAAAGCAGCAATGGTATTTTCAAGTCCAAGAAAGATTAAGAAACTACCACAGAAACACTAACACTGTACCTTACCTATTGCTCTCATAGAGTCTTTGTACTAAGAGAAACACAATTCCAAGAAACCTAACTCTTAGAAATCTCTTTCAGCAAACAATAATATCCATACAGATGAAAAGCATCTAACATGACACAATATCCTGAGGCTGTAGAGATGAAATTATGGATGATTTGTATGAAGTGGCCTTCTAGCATCTAAAAAGTAGATCAAGACCTCTTTATTGCTGATGATACAACTTTACCTTCTTAAACTAAGTACCTACATTAGAGTAAACCACTGCTAAATTCTGTCGAGGCAGAGTTGTGTCTCAGACTCACTCTGTGCCTTTAGTACTGCTGTTTGAATCACAGTGAGAGATTCTCTAAGCTTAGTTTTTCTCAAAAGACAGTCACACTACTGGCCTTGGCTTGGCCCTCGGATGAAAGACTCCTGTAGTCCAACATATTAAACCTTTTGTTTTTAATATTAATATTAGTTTCCACTGCCTGTGTCAAGAACTCATAGAAGCACAGAAGGCTTAAATTTGTGATAACTACCTAGAAAACAAAACACACAGCACATCTGGTAGAGAGGAGAACGTCAATGTAAACTTACTCTCAAAAGAACAGCCAAATAAAATATTAGCTATCCAAATACAGACATGTTAAATCAGCATGCTTTTGTACATAGTCAGAGAACTCTGCAGTAGTCTTCTGTTTGATTATGCCTTGGGCAAGAGGCAGCAACAGTTTTAACAACAAATTAACAATAGAAATTCAACTGATATGGGAAACTTAACAATGAAGGAGGATGGGAATTTAATTTTACTTCCTCTTCGAGCCACAATTATTAAGGTACACAACACCCTAACCAACCTCACTCACTATTTTGGTACAGATAAATGGCCATCATTCAAAATAGCAGCATATTGGGAATGACAGCGTTAAACATATCTAATATTTGTAATACATATTCAGAAGGTGAGGGGGGAAATCAGGAGACTGCTACTCTCTACCATATGGTAAGAAGCTGCATTTACTAACTGGCCATACAACAACCTTCTGATACTCGCTTTTTCTCAGCTATTTTGCTCCTGCATGCTAGAAACATGTAGTTACTGTTAGATCAGTACTGCATTTCTTCCACCAGGAAAGCAAATTGAAAAAGAAAGCAGAGTCAGTAAGAAGGCCAAGACACACTGGAAAAACATACGAGGGAAGGAAAAAAGGGCTGTAAAGAACACTTTATAAGAGGATCTCTTCCCTGTTTCTCTGCTTTCCATCTATGCTCAGTATTTTGAATATTATTCCCCATTAAGGAAGGTCAGCAGATCTCAAGGGACTCTGTGACCACATCCTTCTGCACTCCTTTTATAACACTATGGTAATTAATCCATTCGATAGCCACCTCAATCCTTGCAGGAGCATCTGATTAAAAGAGCAAATTAAGATGCACATTCCTTTTTAAATTCCATTCCTCTTCTGTTTTTCTTACTGCTTTCTTTATATACTGATACTCAGGGATTTGAGAGGACAACGTAACAGATCACCCCGCCTGTGGAACCCTTATCCCACTTTCGTTGAAAAGCAGCATATGGTCAGGTTCTTCATCCTATTATTTCCTACATCACATGATAACCACTGCCTCCAACACATTTCAGTGCTCCACTTGACTTACAGATCATACTTCTGGTTTTCAAAAAAAAATACAAACCATCGCACTTGTGGACTATGACCATTTGCAGAGCACAACAGGAGAAAACATAACCTGCTGATTACCTTTAACCACAAAATAAAAAATGCATTGGGAACAAAGTACTTTATGTGTACCTTTAAATTCACTGGCCAGATTCTACCAAAAACAACACCTTGGAAAAAAAAAAGCAAGCAAACAAACAAACAAAACAAAACAAAACAAGAAAAACCACTGAGAGGAGAGGACAAGAACTGAAAGACTGTTAAAGAAAATCTGGCAGAATGATAAGGCAGATGAATTTAAAATTCTTGTCTGGACAAAGCCAAAAGCAGAAAGCACTCATCATTCAGAGCTCTACTTGGCAAAAACCCACCAGCTAACCAGCCTAGCCTTGAAACTGGCATTCAGTTATGATCCAAGACTAGCTGTGGCACATGCTCAAAGGACATACCTAAAAGGTCACACAAGGATTTCAGGTCAATGGCCACAAATCTGGAGGTAATCAAGCTCAGTTCTGGATCATATAACATGGCTGAAATACCGAATTTCACCTGATTTCTAACCCCCTGGAGAGCAATGATTGTTTTGGAACAGCCTATCAGAGCAAGTGTGCACAAATGTCTTTCCACCTGGATTAAGGCAATTTTAAGTATAATTGGGGTCCCCCTCACCATCTGGAGTTACACTCATCTCCTCCCCTACACAGCACAATCCTTTCCTATCATGAGGGTCAGCATAACCTGTGGAGTAGGAGAGAAAACTGGGACAATTTTTTCTCTCCATCAGATAAGATTTTTTTTCACTCAATTCGGTATTTACAGAAAATTGTACAAGTCACATCCAGTGTTGGGAGAATCCTTCACTGCTATGGATCCCAGAGCTGACAGCCCCATACACTACTGTTTCAGCCCTACTGCAGATGGGGGCTTGCTCAGCTGCTCAGACTGTAGTTATGTAGCCATATTTTTCTACAGAAACAAATGCTAAAACTAGTACGCCCAGACTTCATATATAGTAACCACTACACTGCTAAACAGAAAGGCAGTGCCTACAAATCAAGTCACACCTCTTCTCACATAAAATGTTTTAAACAGGCTTGGAAAAGAAGAAATTATTAGTTCAATTCCTAAATAACACCGACAAAGAAAATCACTAACACATGAGAGACTTATGGAAGCCAAATGGGCCATGTCCCTAAAGGAAAGAGTTTGCAGCTAGATCTCTCTGTTTGTGGACAATGTGAGGAAAGGAAAACAACAGGCACACTAAAAAGCTCTCTTGGAGCAAAATAAATGAAACTGCCGTGCAGCCATTCTACTCTGCATGATTACAAGTAGAGAGAACACAGAGGCAAACATATAGGTTCAGTTTGCATGAATACAAACATAAACTTAATCACCTACTTTCTTCCCTCAACTAGTCTATTCATCCTGGTTCAAACTTCTAGGCAAGCAGCTGCACCATAAAAAGAGAAGCTATTGTTTGTTCTTCCTCTTGGGCCTCTGCTATAACTGTCCTTCCAGCCAATATGGATCAAACACAGCAATCAAAATATTTTCAAGAATATACTGAACAACTCTCCCAAAGATAATGAAAGATCTGTTTGCAAGAGCTGAAATTTTCAAGTGAAAACTTAAAGTATGGGTCACAGTTTATATTCTTATATATTTAAGTAATTTACTTTAATTTGGGATTTCTGCATACCTTCTAAACTGAAACCAGGACTTTTCATTACCCAAAGTGTATTAGAGCCCAAACTATTCCATGCACAATATTCACCACCCACCCCTCCTTTTGAACCATTCATTCTTCTTCCCAAAATTCTTAAGAGGATTTCTTGCAGCAGCCGGTTTCAGGTCAAGCAGCATCTCAGGTCCAAGGCTCATCTGTAGGATAGCAGTAACACCTTTCTGCATAGTTTTCTTGGTTTGGGCTTTTTATTGCTTTTACACATATACTGGCACAGCTAAGATAGTGCAGCAAACCCATAAGAATCTTCAAAGCCTTCTTCCTCAAACCTTTTGGAAGAACTTCAGTTTTTAGAGTAAGGTCTCTCTAGGTCTGCTCTAGCCATGTCCCTCACATAATATAAAGGAGACAGAATGTGGGTGGCAAGACAGGTTCCTGAATACCTTTTCTGTGGGAAGGAAAAAAAAAAAAAGGATAGACAATAATTCTGCTTCTTGAAGACATGCCTAACACACCAATTTACATAAAGTTAAACATGCCAGGGCAGGATAAAATTGCAACATGTGGAACAGTAGAAGGGTTGTGGGCAGCAGTTGTGTTCATATTGCTGTCTTCAACAAGCATTGGACAACCTTTGAAACCAAGGTTCATGTGGTTTTCAACTAAGTCTAATTCACAGCTGGAGTGCTGTGGAGTACCTAGAGTAGGACAAAACTGAAGTGTAATGTAAACATTTGAAGCTGCTTTGCTTTTCACACCCCATCCCGTACCCTGGGCTGCAAATTCGGTGTTGTCTGTTCAGTCACTTTTAGTTGCTACAGGACAACTATCACTCAAAGCACATCCTGTTACAAAAATAGATACAACCTTCTCCTTTGATCAGTTGGCAAGGCAAGGAGCGACAGCAGTGACAACACCAGCAGCTACACTAAATTCTGGGCAGGCTAAGCACTAGTTTGAGCTCGGCGGGGGATTCCTGGAGTCAGGGAAAACTGAGCAACAGCTGAGAGGTCTGTCAGGAACCAGTCAGGTCCCAACAGTTCTTGAAAGTGTGGCTGATATGGAGAAAGGCATAGCCAGGGATCACATATTTAAATGGCTCGGTGAGCATGAGTGATTGGGAGCCTGACAACCAGAGCGCAGCAGAAGGATGTGGCAGTTCACAAAGAAGGGCACAGAAGAGGGGTCACTCGATCCTATCAAGTGGTCAACAAACAGCAACCTCGTCTTAGCAACAAAATAGGTGTCTACCTGTCGCAACTGCCCAGCTGGAGACAAAACCCAGACAGAGAGTCTTACCAGGTAGATGCCTAGACCCGAAGAGACCTTCCAAAGGCTCAGAGAACTACTCAAACTTTGAGCTATAGGGAACTGCAGCATCTGCAAGTCCCCCTGGAGCCCACAGGCAGAGGTGAGTGCCATGGGTGCAAGTGT
>JAWWTY010000088.1:52252940-52267295 GCA_035222235.1 Margarornis squamiger
CATGAAGAACTCACCAGGCAGTGTACCACCTGAGAATCTGAGCAGGAGAGTGATGCCTGGTATTATGCTCTCATACAGGAAGGGTGATAGTCCTGCCTTAAGTCCTTGGAAGATGAAGATAAGTTAGCACCCAACCCTGAGCCAGTAGGCTCAGCTAATTCACATGTCAAGGGAGGCTGGACTGTAGTCTCAGCTCCAAGCAGAAGAAAGAGAGTGTTCCCTGTGCTACCACTGTGCTCCTACAAGAGACATGTGATGCTCTGGAGCTGGAAGGAGAAGAATCCATGACAGGTAGTCATCAAGAAGACAATTCTACTAAGTTTGTACAATCAGACTCGGGGTGACCTAAGCCTTCCAGTACCTGAAGGGTGCCTGAAGGGGCTTACAGGCAAGGTGAAGAGGGACATTTTACAAGAGGGTGTAGTGACTGGACAAGGAGGACTGGCTTCAAACCCAGAGTAGGTTTACATTACGATGTCAGGAAGAAATTCTTTACTGTGAAGGTGGTGAAACACTGCCTGTGCAGAGAAGTTGTGGATTCCCCATCCCTGAAAGTGTTCAAGGTCAGGTGGATGGGACTCTGAGCAACCTGGTCCAGTAGAAGATGCCTATTCCATAGTAGAGAGTTGGAACTAGATGATCTTTAAGGTCCCTTCAAACACCTACCATTCTCTTCTATGATCCTAATCTATGCTGTCTTTACATGTAAAACCTCCATAATTATGTCTACAATACCTTTTCTGTGTTACAAAAATTTATTTTGAGCCCAGGAAGATATTTTTATTAAACTTTTTTCAGGATTTCAGATACATACACTCAAATTTCACATTCAAAACCTTAAGTGCACTGAAATTCCATTCTATTCATATCCTGTCTTACACAGAGATCATTTTATTCTGATTAGACAGATCCTTTTCAGTACCTTCAAGAAGATAATGTATTTAGGAAAAAAAGTACTACAAACACTTAAATAGAAAACTTTAAATATAATGGTTTATATATGTGAGATAAATTTATAATGTCTATACAACAATGCACTATAGTAGAGCTACAGACTCAGAAGTCTGCAGCAAATCAATTGTCTTTTATTTCACTTTCATGGATGATCTCAAACCCCTGCTTCTGTCTGTGCCTCTCACCTTCAATCAGTATAAGCAGAGAAATAGCACATTTACAGAAAGTTATTTTTGTGTTTGGCATCTTCCTCTCTTACTCGCCTGCAGAAAGCAAAACTTGGGTCTGTCTCCCTCTACTAAGTATGAATAATTCTCAATTTCTTGAAAACCATATTCCTAAGTGTACCAGATGGGCAACACAAGACTAGTTTCCTGAATTCTCATTCTTCAATTTCCCACCTTCTGGCATACAGTGTGCTAAAGATAGTTTGCCAAATCAACAGATTATTTTAGAACAGCAAAGAAAACATATTTGATCTAAATTTGCATCTGTTAACAAAATTCTTTAAAATTACTAAAATAATTTTACAGACAGATATGCCAGGAGGCAGGAAGGTGAGGGGAGGGGAGTGTTTCCTTGGATTCAGTTTGTATATTTTTCCATGAAGATTCCTTGCAATACAGACTGAAAAATTGACGTTTAAATTTGCTGTAACATCACTGTGAAAGAAAACACACCTTACTATCTAAGAGACTATCAAAGCTACCATTTTTTTCAAAGCTCCATGTTACTTTTGGTCTTGCTAGTTATTTTCTGATTGTGCTGTTTAATCCTCCAAAGGCCTGAATAATGTGGAACTTAAAAATTCCATCTTTTTCTTTCACCACCAGCATGTAGGGAAAAGTAGATCATCTCACTGTTCCCACTAGACTAATTCCACAGACACAAGCAATTTCAAGTGCATTTCCCAAGCTTCCAGGAAAGCCTGATTTTCCTGGCAGTCATCTCATCCTATGTTTCAGTCCTTCAAATCACTTGATTCTAGTAAAACAAGTTAACTCTTCTGTATATTTATATATGCCATCATATACTGTATATAAATACTTTCCCCTTCTTCAAAGATAGCCCAAAATATTCCCTCAGCAGTCTTCCATATTACCGTAGATGCTAAGGCTGGCATCTCAGAGTCCCAAGGAAATGACTGTCCCCTAAAGGTTAACAAACCCTGAAAGAGACTGATTCAGGGGTGAACAGTGGTGTTGTGGGGTTTTTCGGTGGGTGGTGGTTTTTTTTTCCTGTCAATACATAAATTAGTTGGCCATACAAAATTAAAAATGTTTTGATTTTCCTTTAGCTTCATAAATAAAACACTCATTTTTCTATATTGGTCTTACATTCTGTATGCTGCAACTTCTCTTTAGGAAGTAACACATCAAGAACTGGGAGAAAAGGGCATCTCTTCATGCTTTCTACAATGCTGGATGTAACTTCTGGTGTAGGAATGCAGGTTATTTATTGTACCATTTGCTCAATTAACATTTCGTCTTTGTGACTAGGATAGCAGTAACCTTCCACTAAAAGATTCAAAGCTGAAGTGTACCTGGAAAGAAGCAACGGGATACCTCTGATATTAAGGGTTCACAACAGCCTTGAGAGTCAGGTTGAAATGCCATAAAAGCACAGTACTCACTACCAAAAACTACTGAATTTTTTGACTAATACCAATAAATAAAAATAAAGGCAGAGCTAAAACTAATTCTAATCTATGCTTGCTGCACAGACAGCAGCAACTTGGTATTTTTAGGCTACACTTGTGCAATGACCACTTTAGCAGCCACGAATAATACATTCCAAACCACACTCTTGTACAAAGACTTCTGTGGGCTCCACAACACACAACCATTGGAGCCTTGTACTCCATAACTGACCACATGTCTTGAAATGTACATCACTTCAAAGAGCAGATAAAGTGACAGAGAAGTAGTCAAATGAAGACTACTAAATAAAAATCCCACTTGTCTGGCTCAAGCAGGGGAAATAAGAGAAGGTGCTGGACACTGGGAGCATACGGGGAAGCATGCATGTCTCCTGGCTTCCTGTATTTTACTAAATTTTCCCTAGGCTTCTGTTTTCTGTCACTGTTGAAAGAAGGACACTAGGCTAGATGAATCCTTGTTCTGATTAAATATTATTAAATATTCTTAAGTATCCACATGTGCACATCTGCTGTGTCTCTGTTACAAATTTTCATGTATTGGGTGCATGAAACCAGACACTTTTAAAACAGAAATTAAAAGGGCAAGATTTTTCAAGGGCTATTAAATCACCATAAAGATTGCTTTCATGGGTTAGTACCTTTTATGAAACAAATGTGGTACCTTGAAGAGTTTCTGCAATTTTGATCTTTCATCTAAATATCAAATATTATGCATATACACATATATATGCATGTAGTTCTACTTGGAGAACTGGATACTGTCCTGTGCAACAGGTCTCATTTTGAGCCAGACTACAATTCATGAGGTAATGTGAAGACATTTTAAAACTGCAGCTTAGTGTACCATTTTTTCTGTCACTTCTTCAGAAAATTAAATACTTTGGTCAGTATATTTGATCAGGCCTGTGCCACAAACAGTTCAAATATTTTATATCAAAATCCTACTATATTTCATGTATACTAGTATTTGAAAACTAAAGTGTAAATAACTACCGTTCTAAAAATATAGCCTTTAAAACAAAATGTGTATTTGATGAAAAGGCATCTGCACTTCAAGATTTTAGCTCCATCCAGATCAGAACAAAACACTTAATGGTATATCAATACTACAAGAACAATAGAGGAACCATCACCTTTCACTGTCCACAACCACAGGCATCTGAAAAACACACTGAATTATTCCACAGTTTGGCAACTCTCATCACCCTGCACTATTGGGGATTCATCTCCATTAATTTTTTTGTAAATTAAAGGAAAGCAATCCCTGTGCTTCCCAAAAAGGTCACTTTTTCTACACTTTATTCTTTCGATATACAACAAAGGAAAAGGAAGAACTGGAGATTCTGATAAATCTTGCTACTCTCCGAAAACTACTAAAACCCCTTCTATTAGGTTCTATCATCGACATACATTAGAACGATCATGGACAGTGGGAAACTGAGCAGCAAATTCTTATGAAGACAAAACCAGACACAAGGGAGGAGAGTAGGTTTGCAGTTGTCAAGAGAAAAATCTTCCATGGCTGCAACAATGGAGACAAAAAGAGAAAGGAAAAGGCACTTGAGCCAACAAACTCAAGTCTCAAATAACACTGAATTTATTACCCAATAAACAACATTATTTCTTAGTTCTCCCAGAAGAGACAAACAGGGACTCTCATTTGGGTTTTTTGAGTTTTACAGAGATTTCAGGACTAGTGGGAGACAACATGTCCCCATTAAACAAGCTTGTGATCTCAGGGCTGCTTTTTATGTGCAAGACTAGTCAGAGAAGCTAATCAAATTGTGATAAGACTGAGAACAGGCACATGATAACAGTTTAAATAGGCTTGTACCCTGTCATTTCTCTGAAGGGTGTTAGAAAAATCTCCAACTTCTAGGAAACAGAGCTTCACAGTTTACTGGGATACTGTGTCGTATGCCTCAGAGAACAAGTGCTCTTTCAGCAGCTCTCTGAAGGCTTAGCTAAAGGCCATGCCATTTTGGAGGGACAAGCAGCTCCCTAGCTCCAGCTGCCTATTTAAGTACAAGAGCTACGAAATTAGCCAGCACTACCACTCAAATCCCCTTTTGCTGCTTTTAAGTCTTCTGCACTGAGAACTCGTGTTGCAAACAGTTAATACTTTCCGCAGTTCAGTCTAGGACAAAAAGATGATTCATTCTCTGTTGTGTGTTACTATGACAGTTTAAGGCCAGCGTTCTTTAAGAAAGACTATCAATCCACTTGTACCAGGAACAGAGCTGTGACAACCAGGTCAATTTATCACACTAAATGCTGTGTTCATTAGGCAGAAATAATAAAGTAACAGTTTAAGTACAGACTGGGCTACAACAGACAATCAAGCAGAATGCCAACACCTCAAGAACCGGAATATTTTCTTAGTAAAGCAGAACTTACTTCACTTTCTGAGGTCATTATTAGCTAGCAGCCCAAATAAAACAATGAATATGACAAAATTTTTGGAATATTTATGTGACCCTTATTTTCAAGTATGATTTCAATGAGAGGTCCTCCTATTTCACTTTGAATTAGTAAAACAAAACTATTCCATCCTCCTCAATTCGCGTGATTTAACTTTTCACTCCAGTAAGTCTCACAACTAAGTCTGGTGATAATATAGGTTATTTCAATTTCCTCATAGTTGCACATATCTGTCAGCTGACCAAAGCAGCACAATCAGTAAAACCACATGTATACAATACTTGTCTGACAACATTTAATTTATAAAAGGCTGACTCACACAGAATGATAGATTTTTAACAAGACAGACAAGTTAACCAACTCCTGTCTATGGACACAAATACTTTTCCCCACACAACAAAGGTTACCATCCCCAGAGCAGGACAGCAATTCAGTCAAGTTCCTACTACAATTTTTCAACAGCTTTTTTTTTTTTTTAAAAAAAAAACCAACCAATTTTTATATTTTTATATGAAACAAAATGTAAAAATAGAATCCAGGAAAATTTTACAAATTCTTGTGCAAATGCTCTTCAGTACAGTGACAGACGACAAAAGTTACTAAAACTAATACATTTGAGTTTGTTCATTTTGAGAGAACATAAGCTACGTGACATTATTGTTTTTCAGTAATGAATCTCAAAGTACAAAACCAACCAGTTTGAGAAATACAATTAAAAATCACAACCAGATGATAAAAGAGCATCTTTTTAAGCAGGCATTTAGAGCAGGAATTTAAAAATTACTAGCTATGCTGCCTCTAGAAATCACACTTTCACTGGTGTCTTTGTACACTCAACGGTGATTTGCCTCTTAGTTACCCCAATATAATAAGCAAAGTGACTTACCATTCTTGCTGACATCCAGTTCCCTGAGATTAATGAGATTTGCAATGGATGCTGGCAATGTGGTTAGATCATTGTCTGGCAAACTCAGCTTGTGTAGAGACTGACAATTAAAAAGTTGCTATTGAAACAAAAAAAAAAAAAAAGTGCATGTGATTTTCTCTCAGTTTCCTCTATATAGCTTTCGTTTTTAATCCCTTTAAACTTCTGACCTCACAGCCTGAAGGCCAGATTATTAGGAGTTTTTCACAACAAAAAAACTTTATTTAACTGGTTTCATTGGAAATTGACTAAGTTTACAATGCTTAGGAAAGCAAAAAACTGCATATGGTCACAAGTCAGCAGCTATGATTAACAATTCCTACAAACTCCTAGTATCTCAGAAATCGTGACCTGTAGTTACACATAGACCTGCAAACATTGCAAAACACTTTCCATAATAGATATGCCATGTAATACCCCACAGGTAATTAGAGTTTATTCCAAAAGGAAAAGAAAAAAATTGATAGACACATCTTTTGAAGTCAAATAGTTCTGGAACACAGAATTTCAGTAGGTATTGATCTCCTCAAAAAGTTTAAATTTCATTTTGTTATGTCTTAAAATATTTTTTCCCTTCATGCTTCCTAGCTCAAGTACAAAAAAAAAATCCAACAAAATTATTACGAAAACTAGTGAAAGTTTGAACTACGGATATAGAAAGCTGTTTAGTCTCTACTGCATACATGCATTTCCACCTTTATCAAATACTTGCTCAGAGCCAGATCTCTTCCTATATGCAAGGTACCTAGAGATTCTTACTCAAAAGCTTTACAAATTGACAAAATAGGACATGTAAGACTAGTACAATGGAAAAAAAATCCACAAATGGTACGTAGGAAACTTACAGATAGTACAAAATAAGTATCTCTAAGAAAGCGGTTGAAACGGTTCATCTAAACAATTTATGACGAATATTTCTTTCCTGACAATTTTGGAAAAGATCATTCATACATTCCCTAACCTTAGTGTTCTTCTCTTTTGGAATTCTGAGAAAAAAAATCATAAAAAACCAGGAAGTTTTTTACCAGGAACTTCAGTGATTAAAAAAAATTTATCCCAATCACCATCATAGCAATGGGCTTAGTTTGACCAAAGCTTTTTGTGTGTGTCTCAAGTATGAGGCCATTATTTCAACCAGGGACTGTTGAGTAAGCCTCATTCATGCAACATTTGCATATACCACCCCAGAAGAAAAGCAGACATAAATTAGCAAGATGGACAGTTAAAGGAATGAGCTTTAACTTGTCTACTGCTGTTTCCAATTCCTCAAAAATGTGTATCTGTTAGAACTAGTTGATATCATTAAGGCTTTGAAGGGTTACAAGTTACTTAGGATATATATGGGAAGGACAACTTTGATGAGCTCGTGTTTTGGAGCCACTCCTTTATTTCAAGAATATATTAAAGACCTTCCCTGAAAACAATAATCTAGTCTCTTGAAATAATTACAAATTTCCCTGATTAATCAGGTCAAAGCACATGCAGCACAAGGAATTGCAGGATCCCTAAAGGAAAATGAGGGGGAGGAAAGCTTTGAATGGTGTTGACTTTGTAGTTGTTCCTTTTGTTGTTGTCCTTTTTTAGTGTTTACATATTCATAATTACTGCTAGTAAACAATGAAAATCATATAATTAGCGACTATTTTACTGCAGAATTTCAGTTTCTCCCAAACAGCAGAGGGAGAGAGAAAAGTAAAACTGTTACAGTTTGAGCTTTTTAGCTCAAATGCACGCTAGCACTTAGAATAAACAGGATACCTTTTCAGATGTGATTTAGTATACAAGATGAAAATATGTTAAAATTTAAAACTGGGACTATACACCAGCACTTCTTACAAAGTCAACTTCTTATCTACAACAATCTTTCTCTTCACTGCAGCCTGCTCATGCTGCACCCTCAGCCAGTCAGATAAATTAAGGAACTATACTGTAAGAACTGAGTTTTGAAGTAAACTGGAATTCTGAAAAGATTCAGGCCAATTAAAAATATCCAAAATACCTATACTGATGGGTCATTTCAGTGACCAGGCTGACAAGCAGCCCCAAACCAGTTGTGTTGTGGGATACAAAAGACAGAAGATGACAAAGCATCACCAGGGGCAAAAAGAAGAGGTGAGAGTGGGAATGTCTTAGCCAGACTTCAGAAAGCTGTAGAGGGCCTGATAACTACTGCACCCTTCATATTTGAAGAGGCTTAATTAAAAGCCTTTTATAGAGCTGAAAGACTAAATAAAAGGAAAAAGAAATACAAATCCTGAAACTCTAGGTCCAAATTGGCTAGGATCATTTCAAGTATTACAGGCTTTTATAGTCCTATGCATAGTTTTAATATCCCAGTTTCCCAGAACAAATAAAGCATTTCTACTATGTCTTCACTACCTCCTAATCGCTCTGCTTGTATTCTTTACAGTATTTGAATTTATATATGGGGGTGTTTTCTTCTGAAAATTGAAACGGTAGCAAAATACAATGATGAAAATTACTTAGGAGCGGAAAAAAATGTTTAGCTTCTCAGAAATAAGCCCGTAAGTATGACTAACTCTAATGTACACACATATTAACTTGAAGCACATGTAGGCTATAATATGTCCCTGCAGTTAAGATTAAAAAAAAAAAAAAGACAAAAATGAACCTTATTAAACCTTAGACTAGACCAAGGCAAGCAATAAACTGCCCACTTCTCAGTGCACAAGCTGACACTGCCACAGAAATAAATTTATTAGCCAGTTTTTTCTACTATGTACTGCTCGTGGCCTGGATGAGTTGCTTAAGCAGTTTCATTCCAACTCATGGAGCAAAGTTACCAAGCTGAAATGCATAAGCTTTCTGACTACCAGGGCTGCTTTACAGCAAACTACAGCCTAAAAGCTGAAGTGGGAAGTGAGACACTCAAGACACTTGCTATCAGCTTCTACAATGCCGGTGAAGTAAAGAGTTAGTAAGTGCATCTAAAAGGAAAACCATCCAACGTACCTTTGGAAGCTCTTCAATCTGATTAGCATCTAAATACAGTTCTTCCAAGGTCTTTTCAAAAGTAAAAATCTCCTTAGGCACCTGTTCCAGGCTGCAGTGAGAATAATCAAGGGTAGTCACAGTTTCCTCCTCTCCACGCAGACAGCGGCATGGCACGAGCCGCAAAAACAAATTCCGCTTCGTTGTCATTTTCAGGCACTGTAAAACAGAAATCAGCCAATTTAAAAAGTACGACAATCTCAGAAATACTCACATGAGCAGCTTCCCAAACCCCACTGGCTGCTAAATACTGAGAGTTGCGTGCGCGTGTAGATATATATATGCATATATGTTTGTATATGCATATGAGGCAGTGGGGAGAGTGTATTATTTTCTTTTAAATACAACAGACCTATAACGACATTAAATGGGGTTAATTCACCTACAGACACCAGAAAATAAAGTCAAAATTTAGCCTGCGACTTGTCACCTGCTAAATAGCCCTACACTGCAGAACTTCAGAGAACTTCAAAGCAGCATCTCTGAACCCTCTATTTTGTCTTTACAACATAGCTTATCCCAGCCTTTACAAAGGTCAGTGGGTTATTTTTGTTTAATATAATAAAACCCACCCTCTACAGAGAATTAAAATGCAGCTATAGGAAATCTAAAGGAGTTTTTTGTACATGTAAATTCACATACCTTAATTTCAAATCCCTCATTTAACGAAAGAATACAATAAAAAGAACCAGCATGGTCTCTACTAACTTTTCTGTCTACAGTTCAAAAGGAAAGGTTTCCAAATGCAAAGATAACAAAGCAACCTCTTTTTGCAACTTCATTCACTTTGGAAAACTTCCAATACATGTTGCTGTGTGCACTGGAACTAAAGAAACTTCATCTTGCTATGGAAATGCATCCTTCTTCCTTTGAATTCAATCACTGTTACAACAGTACCTTCTGCTCTCATGAGGCAAATCTAAACAGGGCTGATTAGCTGACGCCTGACAGAACACACCAGCCATATTCCTGCCTCTGTTCTCCTCAGCAAGAGCACAAGTTTACATCCCTTTCTCTAATTAGCAATCGATTTTCACAGAATTTTCAGAATGTCATCTCAAGTTTCAAGTTTGTCTGAAATCAGACAACAGACTCAATTTTTCAGGAAGGACCAACATATGCAGACCAACAACATAATCACGTAAAGCTTAATTTCCTCAGGAAATTGGCCTAAAAATACATACTTCTCCAAAATGGCACTGAGTATTTATTTTCTCAATCAACTGCCAACACTCTAAATTATTACTTTTTTTATCACCACTTTTTTTTTTTTTTTTGAATTGAAGAAATTATATTTCAACTGGACTGGAGACAGGAAACTTTCTTCTCCAAGTGCCAAAAAAGTCTTTCAGACACATTTAGCAGACTGCACTTCAACTTTCAGACAGCAAGTTAATAATACTCTGAGAAAATAAAATACCATGACCACTGCAGTACACAGTCAGAGGCTGCAAGCTTCCTTTTCTTACTGACACACCAAAAAAAAAGTAATGCACTTGGATTTTCCTCTATGTGTAGCTTAGCTTGCCAAGTACTTCACAGTATGTATAATTCATATCACAACAGATCAAGGCACTGCTATACTTCAGTGTTTTCATTAACCAATACTTATCATTCAGGCTGTGAACAATCAGATTCTACAGCCATCCACCAAAAAGATGGAAGAAAACTCTTCATTAGAATAGTGGGATATCAAAACTTTGTTTTATAACAATGCATCTATGTTGCTAGGATTTTGTTAAAATTCCAGCCACGTTATTTAAATAAAAAGTGATCTAAAAATAAAAGCACATAACCATATTGTTATACAAATAGTTTGGAGACTGCAAGTACCACAGTGTGATTTTCCACAGAACAGTAAAATCAGCAAAAGAGACCACACAACTTCCTCCTGCTCCTTCCAGAGGAACAGGCTCAAGCATGACATCCTCCAGCCACCCACAGACAAATGCCAATGATGCTATGGAAGCTTTTGTGCTCACTTGGTCAAAGAGATCCATGGCTTCTCCAAGCCTCTGATGCCATACTATTTTTCATCTGAATCCCTCAAAATGAGCATACATTGCACTGTTTGTCCCCTCTTCTTCAGTGGCTGTCCTCTTCACATGTAGCCCTACTCACCCATGCCTCAAAAGGTTCTGAACCAACTAAACTGGTAAGGTCTAACAATGGAAAACACACATACATAGTTTTCCTAACTTAGGCCTTTATTTTGTAAGGGAAATCTTGAGCTTTTGGAAGGGCTGGGGAGGAGAGATTTTTTTTAAAAGACCAGATGCATCCACAGCACTATAAACATGGATTTGTAAACAAAACCTGTACAATGTCACAGTGTTGGGTCGTATCTCCAATCAGTTAAAGCACCTAAACTCAAAGCTCACATCTTAAACCAAAATAATCAAAACTCATATTTAACTATCAAATAAACAACAGTCACCCCAAAGCACCGATTTGACCAACTTGAGTGTATATCTAATTATAACTCTTCAAAACCAAGAATGAATCAAGAAAGCTGCATTTCAGTTGATGCACGAAACTATGCAATGGGATTTAGTTCAAATTTGGTTTATGTTTGTTCAAATTTTACTTCTACACATACATGAAGAATTGTTTACTACTTATGTTCTACAACAGAGATGGCTGCCAACACTAGGAAAAGGGTGCATCAGGATAGTCGCAGGAAGTATTCCACACAACACTCTTCTGCAATATGTATTTTATAAACCAACTGTCAGAGATATACCCCCAACCCCATCTGGCTTTGTCTATCTATCTTGTGGTCAGTTGCCCAAGCAGAAAATCTGTAATGGATGAAAGGAATCATGAACTAGAGAAGAGCATCCACTCTTAGAACTACAGAAGACAGGAAAATATCTTCACAAAGAAAATGTGCTTCACTTATATTGCTCCAAATATTAGCTTTTCCATGGACAGTCTGGATAAATACAGGTAGAAGGGAAC
This sequence comes from Margarornis squamiger, assembly GCA_035222235.1. Lineage (NCBI taxonomy): Eukaryota > Metazoa > Chordata > Aves > Passeriformes > Furnariidae > Margarornis > Margarornis squamiger. The sequence continues at coordinate 52,264,874 of JAWWTY010000088.1, forward strand.
ACAAAGTATAGCAATTTTCTTTTCTTCCTACAAAACAGTCAAGTTTAGCAGGCAGAAAAATCTTCATTTCCTAATATACGACAATGACATCAGACCACTGGAAGGCACCAAATCCAAAAACGTAAAATTGATTTGTAGATATACAACACTGTGATGGCTTGTTCTTCTCCACCAATTAACAACTCCAAATTTTTATGAGGCAGATATAAAGAACTCAGAAGAGGGGGGGAAGAAGACCAAAACAAAACACAAATACAACTCCCTTATTCCCTAAACCAGTAGAGCCTTGACACAAGTTTCCCAGAGATTGAGTGTTCACTGTCAACAGGAAAAATTAGGATCTTCAAAAAGTTGTTGAGTGTTTTTTTTATTTCTTAAAGGAATAAGAAGGGAAAAACATCACTCCATAATCAGAAGCTTTTCTTGGGAATCATTAAAATTCCAAAAGCTGGAAAGCCTACGGAAGAAATAGCTGTATTCTGCTTGTGAAGACTAAATGCACCAGCCCAAAAAATAGTGTTAAAAAAATACCTAATTTAAATAGATATGTTTACTATTATAAACTCTCAGATTTCTCTTTTTTCTGGGTTTTTTTCTCTCCACAAATAACTTTTAGCATTTATTTCACACCTCCTCTCCCAACCTTATTTGAAGATCCCACCTGAAGACCAGAGATGTAGTAGTATTTGCAGAAAATTCAAAAATGGTAGTTTAAACTACGGAGATTATGTGCATTTCAGTGGAGTATAGTCTTCACTCATTCATATACATTAATGGTGACAGTAATAGAAACCAAATACCATAATAACTACACCAAATGAAACTAAGGAAAATGTTATTAACCTGATTATATCATGAAGATAGCAATGATTATGCAGACAGGTTTTCCTCTAGGGGTTCAATGGTGGTTAATTATTTGTGAAGTCTCAAATTTCTGAGAAAAATTCAGTATTTTCTAATATAAGTATGGTAGTGTATGTAAGTATGGTATAAAAGTGGTGCTTAAATAGTATGATCAAAAAGAGAGGTAAGAATTTACAACTGAAAGGTGTTTTGCTGTGAAACTCTATACAATTTAGTTAATATGTCAGAAATAGATCTTATTTTCTCTGCCTTTTATTTATATAACTAGATAAGTAGATATCAGTTCATAAAGCCCATCACATTTGAGTCCATGAATGACTTGCAGCACTTAAAAGTTTTAGAACTGATAAAAAAGGCCAAATTAATCAAGAGTTATTAGGGTATTTATTCATAGTATCTAATGAAAGTAAATCACTAATCAATTCTTCCCTTTGGAAATTGAGGATTCTCTACTTCCAGGTACAATTTCCCCTGCTCAACTGATCAAACAGCAAAGCGTCTATTACCAGTCTCTGATTTTACTATGGGTATCAGCTCTCCACTGTAACAAGCTGTGTTTGACACTTGCTAAAAACCAGTAACATAACCAGTACAGAATACTGTGTAATTATTAATATGCAGGAAAAAAATTACCATGGCAAGCCAAACACCATAATCCTATCAGATCTACTGTAACAACAGTGAACTGTATCTGTATGGTGAGCTGACTCTGACTGGCTGGCAGGTGCCCACCAAGCTTCTCTTAACTCCCCATATCTCTACCTCCTCTGCCCCAGCAGTGCAGAGGGTCAGGGAACGGGGCTCCAGTCAGTTGATCATATACTGTCTCTGCTGCTCTTTCTTCTCTCATTCATTCCCTGCTCCATGTGCAGTGTCTCCCACAGAAGACTGTCCTCCAAGCGAAGTGACTCCTTCCCATGGGCTGCAGTTCTTTACTAACTGCTCCAGTGTGGGTCCCTTCCAAGGGGTGCAGTCCTTCAGGAACAGGCTGTTCCAGCATGGGTTCCCCATGGGGTCACAAGTCCTGCCAGCAAACCTGCTCCAGTGTGGACTCCTCTCTCCACGGGGCCATGGGTCCTACCAGAGGCCTGCTCCAGCACAAGCTTGCCACAGGGTCAGAGCCTCCTTTGGACATCCATCTGATCCAGCATGGGGTTCTCCATGGGTTGTAGATGAATCTCTGCTCCACCTTGAATCATGGTCTGCAGGGGAATCCCTGCTATGGTGTCTGGAGCACCTTCTCCCCACCCCTCATCACTGACCTTGCTGTCTGCAGAGTCGTCTCTCTTATATTGACACTTTTATTCCCTGGCTCTTGTGCAGCTGATTTTTATGCTTCTTCAAATATGCTATCACAGAGGGACTACCAAGGCTGCTGACTGACTCCACTTTGGCCAATATTGAGTCCATCTTGGAGGCAGCTGGAATTATGTCCACCCAGCATGGAGACAACTTCAGGAAGCTTCTGCATGTGGTGTGATCACACCTGCAGCCCTCTTTCAGAAGCCTGGAAGATAAGGGGCTAATGTGTTTGTCTCAAACACCGACAGCGTGACAG
>JAWWTY010000088.1:52285038-52300483 GCA_035222235.1 Margarornis squamiger
GGGAAAGCTTATCTATAAAAAGGTACCACCACTAAGCCCAGGTGCGAGGGCATCCCCCAGGACCGTGGACATCCCATCAGCTGGACTGATGATGGAACCAGGACTGGTGATCACTTACTTTTCTTCCTTCTCTCTCTAATTCATCTTTCTCTCTTCCCTTTCACTCTGCTCCTTTATTCAAAAACCACTGCCATGTGCTTACATAACAGGTCAGGGACGAACATATCAATTTCCATTCCAAGTCTGCAATTTATCAATAGAACTTTTTAAGCTTTTGTGGACTGTCTGACTTTTCTCATTCCTTTCAACCATAAGCACCTACAAATCTGGGATGTTCCCTTTCTCTCAAGGGTGGGATGGACCTCAGCTAGTTCAGATCACCACTTTCCTACTTGTTTTGCTGAAGTGGTAACAGGTACTTTAGACAAGTGTTAAGTTACCCTCAAGGTAAAAATACCCAATGAAATCTTAGTTAACTATGCTCTAGCATATGATATCAACCACATCGGACTGAGCCTTAATATCTGTCAGATTCCTCCAACGAAGAGTAAAACAGAAAAGCCCTAGAACACTCAGCTTAAAAAGTATGGGGAAAGTACTTGGGGGAACTGCCATGTGTTTATCCTGTTCTTACTCCTTCTTAAGTATAACACAAGTGCTGCTAGAAAAGACTTGCCAGATGGACTGCTGGTCTGCCACAGCACAGCTGTTCTGATCATTGTACCCCAGGGCTTGCTCAGATCTAACTGAGCAAGTATTTCTTGTTTTAACTACATATTTCAGTTCCAACTTACCACTGGCTTTAGCCTATGGAGGGTGGAAACAAGGACAGCCTGGGAGAAACAGAGAGAAATTGTCTGAGCAGACACGGATCAGGTTAGGAAAGTTAAAGCACTGAAAAAATTAATGCTGCCCAGGGAAATCAAGGGCAACAAGAGACACTTCCATAAACTGGCTTCTTTGCCATTCAGAGGGAGCTGGACAAACTTGAGAAGCGGGTCCACGCAAACCTCATGAAATTCAACAAGGCCAAGTGTAAGGTGCTGCACTTGGTGCGATCCCAAGCATATGGGAGAAGAACTCACTGAGAGCAGCCCTGTTGAGAAGGATTTGGGGGTTCTTGTGGATGAAAAGCTGAACATCAGCCAACAGTGTGTACTTAGAGTTCACAAAGTCAGTGGCATCCTGAGCTGCATCTGAAGAAACAAGACCAGCAGGTCGAGGGAGGTGATTCTGTCTCTTGTCTGGCCTTGTGACACCCCAACATGAGTACTGCGTCTAGCACAAGAGTACTCTGAAAGTGATGAGTCACTGAAACTGGTTGCCCAGAGAAGCCATGGATGCCCCATCCCTGGAAATGTTCAAGGTTAGGTTGGATGGGGCCCTGAGCCACCTGAACTAGTGGCTGACATCCTGGTCCGTGGAAGAGGGGTTGGAACTTGATGATATCTATGGTCCCTGCCAGTTCAAGCCTTTCTATGATTTTTATAGGTATGTGAGTGATAAAAGGAAGAGTAAGGAAAATGTGGGCCCTCTCCAGGGGAAATGTGAGACCTGGTTATTTTGGACATTGAGAAGGCCTAGATATTAATGACTTCTTTGACTCAGTCTTCACCAGCAAGTTCTCCAGTCACACTACCCAAGCTGCAGAAGACAAAGGCAAGAACTGGAAGAATGTAGAACTATCTACTGTAGGCTTTAGATCAGGTTCGAGATGATCTAAGGAACATGAAGTCTATGGGATGAGGTACATCTGCAGGTCCTGAGGGAACTGGAAAAAGAAAACCGCTAAGCCACTATCACAGTTGAAAAGTCATGAAAGCTCCCAGTGACTGGAAAAAGGACACAATCACCATTTCCAAAAAGGGAAATAAATATCCAGGAACTACAGGTCAGTCAGTCACACCTCAGTGCCCAGCAAGATCGTGCAGCAGATCCTTTCAGAACCTTTGCTAAGACACACAGAAAATAAGGAGACGGATTTGTGACAGCCAACAGGGCTTCACTAAGTGAAATCATGCCTGACAAATTTGGCAGACTTTACAATGGGGTTACATCTCACCTCAAATCCTCATCATTCTTTCAATTGCTTTTGGAGGACTTTGAAAGAATATTAATATACCCAGAGCACTAATGGCAAACTTTCACACAACAGATCAGGAAGTGGGGTTATACTTCAGTACACTAAATGACAATGACTAACACCCATGCAGTTTTTACTTTATCTAAACTGTTTAAGGAAAAAAAAAAAAAAAAAGAGGGCAGGTAAACCACAACAAGCTCTTAATTTCAGGAAAGGTTGGAAATAAGTATCTCAGAATTCTTGCTTCAGAGACATTTTAGGCAGCCTTCAGCCTATGACAACCACCCTCTATTTAAACACTGAAAACAGTAAAACCAGCAAATTACTTCCTTAAATAATTCCAGAAGAGTATTGCAGAATCCAGATTGTCTGTGCTTGTCCTTAAAAATCCACTCATATTCATTAAGAAAGTCTGTTTAGCTAAAAAGACTTTAGATCGAACAAGATTAATCATAGTAGAGATTCACATTAAGCAGAAATAAATCCCACACTCCACCACTAAAATCCATCTTGTAAACGAAGAACAATTTTAGCCAAGGAAATCAGTTATATTTTTTCCTTTTGGAACTGGTATCAGGAAGAGGAGGGGTTCCAAAGCTGACTGAGGAAGTGCAACTGTATGCACAATCAGTATCACTGTTCTCAGTGAAGCAGGGTTTGCCTGCACAGGGATACACATAATCAGAATTTTGTATTAAGTATCAGGAGAGTATACGCAGATGTCCATAATCATTTCATACACAATGATAAGAAAAAAGTTTTACTCTCAGTGGTTACTGGCAAGATTCTGATTCCTTCATAACCTGCTACACTGGTGAGAAATGCAAACCTTACAGTGAGCTAGACTTGAACAAAAAAAACAATGTATGATTTTGACTGAGGAAACAAAAGATAAACACAGCTGGGAAAATATTTATCTCTAGAGAGTACACCTTTTGAAATTATATAGATATTTTGCACAAAGTAGAAAGGTCTGGAGAACATAGACAGTTAGTTCATCTTGGATTCCCAGACTGTAGAACAGGAAGGAGTGAGGGGGGAGGACCAGGGAGACAAAAGGATTCAGAGACCATTCTCAAGAAAGAATGAATCTTGCTTTTTCTGAAAGCAGATGCTGTCACCATGTCTCACTCCTTGTTACTTTGGTGTTTGAACCAAAGCCAGACATTTAAGAGTGAAGCAAAGAAACAATGGATTGTCTCATTGACAAAAAATCTGACAAATTTCAAGAACAGCACTATCTTTCTACCAGGTGGAAAAATCTAAGACGTTAATAATGAAATATAACCTTAAGTGGTATGAGACTGACCTACTTGAGGATTTATTACCTCCCAGTACCAGTGCTGTCACAGTTGCTGACAACCAGAATTCTTTAATGCAGGAAGCGGACAGCTGATGGTGCATTCTAAGCAAGCACACAAAGATCCACATTTGCTTCCAGCATGCCCCAAAATAACCTGTTGGTATACTGCAGAGAACATGCAGTTGAGAAGTGTTCTGCCAAGGGATATGCTTATCAACATACAGAATGGAAAAGGCACTTTGATAGGTCCCTGGACTGGCTGACTTCCTATAGGAGTTATATTTTAATATTAAGAGTTACATTGTTCTGTCAAATTATCTACAGTTCTATTAGGAACATTTTTAATTATCTTAAAACTCAATGGAATGCCTAAAGTGTGACAAAATGAAACTTTGTTTATTATTTACAGTACAGTAACAACACTTGCACAAGACAGTTAAGGAAACAATCATGCCTGTACATAATCAGATAAATGAGATCTGCTGGATTTTGTGGTTGATTATTTTCCCTTGGGGAAGCTGGTCAAAGAAGGGCCTTCAAGGCATAAATGAAGAATACAGCTGTGACCTCAATTTTTTTTAAAGAAGGCATTTCCAAATTATTTATCTCACCTGTGTGGATATAGCTTTAAAACCTCTCACTGTCTAAGCACTCACAGCAAATTGTGGTTTTGCAACAAAACAGACATACCTAGACTTAGAAAAACTTACGGGGGTTCAAAACTCCACTTTATAGTAGTGCAACTAGTGCAGAAATGACCAGTATGTCTGCATTTGATCTCACCACTGAAAAACTGCTATAATGCACATGTACCAGATAGGAGGGGTTTCAGAATTCAACCTGCAAGGAATCACTTATGAATCAAGATGCCTGTTTCCCAAAGCATAAACCTCAGTACATATGCTCTGGAAGTATTATATAATAAGAATAAAATACTACATTGTTATTAAGCATAAACAATTATATCTACATACCATCAAAAGGCTTAGCTTTCGCAGGTAAAAATCGTATGACCTCTAATTACCTCTAAACCCCATATTCTCCATGAAAGCAGTAAGATACTTGGAGAAACTGAGTAAAACAGTGCTCTATTTAGAAAAACAGAATGATGGAGGCTTTTAGGGGCCTCTCCATGTCCAACCCACCAACACCATTAGCACATCAAGGCCAACTTCAACATTAAATGCAACAAAGTCAAACTCTACTTTCTAAGGTCAATGTCAGTTTGTGCAAGAGGAAGCAGATCAGTTGGCTTATTTGGAAACATTTCCAGGCAAGAAAGTTGAGACTTCACATTTTTTGTGAACTGTGGAGATACATGTTTCTGTGCCTCCACTCTAGGAAAACTGTCTAGTCAATGTAATTATTCTTAGGTACTCATTTTCCAAGTGAAATAAAGGAACCGAATAATTACACATTGATTCAATCATTTCGTGAACTCATAATATACAACGCTCCATCTCACATGAAAATAAAGTTATCACGAAAATCTCTTTACAGAACCAAGATGGCTTATATCAATATATTCTACTTACAGGAGATAACATACATTCACCAGAGTAGATTCAGTGCTCACAGGCTTACAAGTTACTAGACTTTATAAATGAAGTTTGCTTTCTAGAATGGTAAATGTGAGGGGGATTAGACTGTTACTATATGATGTTGCTAACTATTCTGCATAAGGCTTTGCTGATATTTACTGTCTCTGTTACTGTGATGCCATTGCATTAGCTCAAACAACCAGAAAACAAGCCAGGAATCAAAACACAGAAAGTAAGAGTCACAACACTGATTTTCTACTCCAAACTTAATGCTATAAATTAAGAATTTTACGAGGCTTTAAAATACTAATATTCCTGGCATCCTTAAATGTTGTGTCCATTTAATATACACCTTTACAAACACATAATAAACAGGTTTAGTGATCTGTTCAGAACTTGATTCTTGTCTTTAAAGTACACAATACAGAAGTACCTGAACTTAATAAAAGACAAGAAACAAAACAAGCACAACAGAAAACTACCCAAGGTCTTCAATCAAGACGACATGGCTTGCTAAACCACTTACCTTGGCCTCACAGACCATTCTTAGGGACCACCATACCAACACCTTTCAGAACAGCAACAGCCTGTACCCCATGCACTGTCACAATTCTTTACTAAGTTATTTTTCTCCAAGTGGCACTTGTGCTAACTCGCTGACTAAAAGTGAGTAGTTATGCCAAGTTACTCACTGAGGTCTGGTTAACCCCAAGGAAGCTTTGTTAGCAGTAACAGAGAGTATCCAACTTGAATTAAATAGAAAAGTAAAAAAAAAAAAAAACACAACCCACCCTTTCTAAGTTATGACAACTTTCACCCAACCTTCAGCCATTACAAAGATTTCCACTGCTGCTATAGAACTGACAACAACTTTTGGGAGAATTGGAACATACCTCTGTCACATCAGGAGGCCAATTAGCAACATAAACAATGTGATATGAGCACTCGGGATAACAAGAGACACTACAAATGCAAGGGAAAACTATTTAGATCTGGTGCACTCATCCTTTGCTCCTATGTGACCCCCTTCCTTTTCACCCTTTCCCCCCCATTCTCTGGTTTCTCATCAGCACATGGATCCTAGACAGTGACTACTCCAAAAGGTTAGAACTCTTTCAGTCCTATTATTGTTAGCTCTAGCAAACGTGCTCAGACCTCAGCCTTCTCTCCCAGCACCGTAAGAGAGATTGATGATGAGAATGTGGGGGAATGTGGAAAATTCAGAAAAAAAAAAAAATTACTAAGAGAATAAGAACACTTAAGAGACAGAATATACCAAGAGAATCAGTCGTAAGATTTATAACAAAATGTGAAACTGAGTCATACACACACACTCAACACTGGACTGTACACCACTGTTTCTAGAAGGAACACATCTGATTTAAATTAAATAGGTGGTTAACTTGTATTATGCTATTGCCATGACCCTTATTTCTTTTTGCCTACTGCATTCGTCAGATAAACCCTTTCACCTCCTCTACTTCATCACGCCCACATCCTTTATTAAATACTGAAATACTTTAGGAAGGGACATATCTAATTTTATTTGTGCAGTACTTCAGCAATACGGCATCATGTCTTACAAGGACCATGGCAGCCAACACCCACATTTCTGTGTGCAAGGAGTGCTTCTCTAAACATTGCATTTAGATGATGACTCACTAACAGATAATATGTTAACTACTGAAAATGAGGAAAACAGAAGTTATCTAGATACTGAAGTTAGTATCGGCCAAGCACAAGAGAAAGCACAGAGAATAAGACCCTTTGGCAATGATATTGGGCACAATATTTAACTGTGTACTGAATTCTCCAACAGCATGTGAAACAAATCAACAAAATCCCAGGATGAGTCATGCATCTGAATGGCCCCATGCACAGATCATGCACTCCTGTTCTAAAACACAAAGGATCTAAAGTTCAAGATCTCTTGGACAACATTTAAGTACAGGCTTCCCACACCTCAGATGAACAACCTATTTCTTACATGTGAATAATAAGACTAATAAAGGTGATATATTTCTCTCTGTTTAAAACCTAGGCAGGCAGACATACTCTCAATATACCCGCTGTATCAGGCAGATACTTTGCCAGTTATGCCACAGCTTTGTGCGCCACCACACAAAATTGGACCCCAGAGCTGTTTCAGACTACCAAAATACAGAAAGCTTTGACAGAATTTAGTCTACAAATTTTATCAATTCTGTGAATGTTTGTGAATTATGCATATACTACTAAATTGTTAGAACCAATAACCACCTGACTGACATACATCACAAAATAGGTATTGGGAACAGGATGAATCTTCTACATTTCCCGTATTTCAGAAACACAATTTTAGTATAATGGATATTTCGAATTTAAATTGTTTCAAAAGAGAAGCAACTAACAGCAAACAGTTGCTATAATTGTATACTCAATAATAGATCTCACACTACCAGCCAAGTAATTGTTAGGGTATTTAAATTCCTGAGCTGTCTTTCCTTCCAGGGCAGAGGTGAGCACTGCTAGTCAAGCAACACTTAAATCTATATTTAGATGTCACTTTCCCCCTCTACATACGTAGAGGCATAACTTTCCAATTAACAATTGTTATTATGAACGTTTTACTTCCTTCTTCATTCATTTTGTTCCTCACTGGTTTACAAAATTTAATTAGGAGACATCACTGGCCAGTTTGATTACAAATACAATTAGCTGTTGGAGAACCTGCTTGCAAAATCGCTAAATATTCATAGTCATGAAGGAAATTAAACTCAGCTGTGCTTGTAACATACAAACCCATACAAAAATACTCAGGTGTTATTGCTTGAGTGGGTTTAAATAAGGAAATCACTATAAGATACTTGCAATAGCTTCAACAATCAATTACTGTGCACACCTACTTGCTGTCACAACAGTGTATCATTAACTCACCCCACACACACATGAAAATCAATTATTGAATGTCAGTATTCACTAGAAACAGTAACAAAGGAAGACACCAGGAGGAATAATATATTTCTGTATTTAAAACTAGTCAGAAGGCAGAGCAGGAACAATGCAGAATCAGATGTGAATTTTTACAACCACACTGATCTCAAGAAGGGATATACTCTCAAGACAAATGCTCATTATTAAAACTTTTTCTGTCAGCTGTGGACAACTGAACAGGTGTCTTACTGGAAGCTGATGCTTCCTGTTCAAATTGATATTAAATTTGTAACTAACCACAAGAGGCTACTGGTTGTGACTAAACAAATAAAACATCTAACCAAGAAGTATTTTTACCCTACTACACTTCATAGAGGCATGCACCATCTGTCACCGAGGTACGATATGTTACTCTGTGACATTATCACGTTACTCTTAAAAAGACTAATGCTGATGCTTAATCTCATGGTTTGAGACAATTTCTAAACACTAAGTCTTGGCTTGCTGTCAGACCTCCTCAATACCTGCCTGAGAATCAATGATGGAACACATTGTCACTTTTTACCATATCATTTAATGCTACCCAAAATTCATATTGCAAGCTAACTTGTGTTCTATAAATACTGTTCTAGAAGTGATTTGTTTCGTGAATGAAAAGGAGCTATAAATTAACCCTGGATTTTCATTATCTAACAGCAAAACAATCCTCCTCTAACAAGTCAAAACAATCCAGGACCATAAGCCACTTGAATTAAAACACAACTTATTAAGGTAGTAAAGAAGTTCTGTCATTTGAAATTGTAGAGCAGCAAGGTAAACAGCTCACAAGAAAATTTAAGGAAATTAATATGCTAAATTCAACTGATTGGAAAATAGTCTTAGTTTTTCCTGTCTGGAGAAAAACAAACAAACCAAAAAAACCCCCAAAAAACCAAAACCCCAACAACAGCAACAAAAACCAAAACAAAACCAAAACCAACCAAACAACAACAACAAAATAAAAACAAACAAACAAAAAACAGCTCTGCTGATTGAACTTGCAGTAACCCATTTGGAGATAGCTTCCAAATCTGAAAAAGTCCAAAACACCATTGTTATTTAAAACTGTGTAGATGGCAGTTTCTGGAAAAGAACAGGATATGAGTTTATGTTCCCTCTGCCAATGAGGTTACAGTGAGGGTTGTTTTAACTCAATTCTTAATGGCCTTTTGCAAAACTTAACCTAAACCAACACAGCTAACACACAGAAAGGGCTGTTTGTGTGTGGTCTGCAAACTGCAGGTAGGTTTCTCCTTATTCCCCATTTCTCACTCTTTGAAGGGCCATCTTGGGAAAATATACTGCCTGGAGCAATGTGCCCTTCACATACTGACAGAAGCACTACCAAACTGCATGCCCAAAGTGCATTTTGAAGATTATATCCATGCATCTTCCAAAAACCTTTTTAATGCAGTTGTCCATTACAGTTCAAAGTGTCTTCCACTAATAACTGAATTGCATTATTAGATTTGAAAGCCAAACAATGGAGGTTTTTAGGGGTTTTGGGTTTCTGGATACAGCTCCATTCTCACTCCTGAGTAAAGACAAAAATAGTTAGATGTGAGCTCTAAAAACTACCTGACATTTGTTTCATTCAACTCAAAACCAGTATTTTGGGATCTTTCGGATCTTCCCCAACAAGCCAATAAAAGATCTGGACAAAACAATTAAGTCCATATGTAAAGATTCCATAGCAATATAGCAAATCAGTTGTTTGCCTGCAGATTACTGGATTGGAATTTCTTAGGAAAACTGTGTTAGATGACATCTATATAAAATATTCTGTCTAGCAATAAAACACCAACTAAAACAGAAAATAAAATCAACCTTTTCCAACAGGTTGATTATTAACATACCAATCATCTTTGTTAACAGCTGAATAAGCACTAGAAATTTTTTCTTGTATAGAAAAACTCAGTAGAAAAGATCAGTAGTGAGATTAATGGACTAAATCCATTCTAGATACCAGCTTTCATTTTAATACCATTAAGTGATCAGAACTAAGACAGATTTAACATGATGGATAAAATCATTCAACACAGTTTTAATACACTCTATGAAACAGACATAGCCCAGTTTTTTCATAAAACTACAAAAACCTGAAATAATACTACCTTTTAAGTTGACAGTTGTCTGGTGTTCACACCAGTAAGAGACTGGGCTGAGAATAAATGCTAACAGCATGACATATAAAAATAGAGACCAGAAGGAGCGCTAGCAGTTAGATAGCAGTAGTGCTATTAGCACCTCATTTAAAAAGAAAGAAACGTTCTCAACAGCTTTGACTAGACCGGCAGGCCAGTATCTAAACCCGAAATAGCAAACACTGAGACAGAGCTTAACCAATTTATCTAACACCCACTCATTAGTTTAAGACTAATGAGCCTTAAACTTAGGTCTTGCTAGATGTAAAAATGCCTGGGTAATCGCTCCCTACAGAAACCACGTCTTATCGCCTATCTGTTACTGCTTGCTTTATATGCACATGTAAAGAAAACTACAGTTGAGACACTTCAAAATCAGAGAAATTTAAAAGAGGAGTCCTGACTCTCAATCAAAGTTTGACTCTTTAAGAAGTATGGGAATAAAAAGGAAAATAAGGAAAACAGAACTATCAAAATATAGAAGAGGGAAAAGAAAAACTGGGTTGGGTTGTTAATATTTTCTATCAGTCCAAGGTTTCTCAGAGACCTAGGTACTGTTCTGCAGGTGATCCTTCCAACAACAAAGTCCTAATAATCTGAAAGCCTGTAAAGAGTCATCTCTCTTGCATCCTCATATATTCTATTGTTATTTCTTCTGCTGTTGGTTAGCCCATTCCTCTACATAATTCTGCTGTTTCTTCTTTTTCAACATGTTTTTTTTTTTCACACCTCAAGTTGTTTCCCCTGCCTTTCTAACACTACAGTGTCCCTGACACACTTCCATCTCAGACGAATGCTCTAGATGATGAGCCTATCTGGAGATTGCCTAGTTAAATTCAATGCAGGAAAACCAGAGCCACCTCAATCACCAACAAAAATGTTCTTATCACATGCTTCGATTACTCTGCCCATTACTCTGACCCACAATATGCTCCTCTTTCTTTATCCCTTGAGTTCCTATAGTAACACTTGTCCCCTGCCACAAACACCCAAAACAAAACCTTAACCCCACAAAATTGCACCATTTATTACAAAAATCATTTCTAGGACACTGCTTGACTGTACTGCTGGTTTAAGTACCCCTGTTCTCCACCTTTTCCATTTCAGAGATAAGCAGCTTATTTTCACTTATTTTTTCAAACTGTTTTCCCATTCAAAATAAAAAGGGAGACTCCTAAGTCAATCAAGTGAGCTCCTATCACCTTGATCTAGTCTTCAGAGCAACATTTGACAGCATCCCGACACAAAGAGATAAAATGAATTCCCTATGCATTCCTTCATTTTTTTGCTTATCTCTCACCTTCACAAACCAGTTAGAAGTAAAATCCTGACAGTTACCAGGCTGTTGTTCTGCAAATACTGCTGCTCATCATGCTGCCCAGTGTTTCCCATCACCACCCAGATACTGCTCCTCTATCCAGCTACATCATCCTGAAGGACACACAACCTACCTTACACTTGTGTTGCATCATGACAGCCAATTCATTTAGTACAACTCCTTTAGGTTACACAGAGAATGAGCGTAATGCTTAAGAAAAGAATGGATTTTATCTATTCTGCATGAAAATGCACTACACACGTTACATCTGTAAAAATATACACAAAAAAATAAAAAGTGTAGTTATGCTGGAAGAAGCATTTAAGCTTTCTAAGAAGAAAACGTACAGCAGAGGTTATCTACCTGTTCTGTTTCTTTACTGTCCTAAACAACAGCAAGCAAAAATACAAATGAGGTTTAAGAAAAAGCAAAATTCAAGAGAAAAAAATACACTAATCCCTCACTGTTTTATTTAGGGAGAAGAACTAGTCCGTCATTCTACCTTGATAGGAAACAGTCAAGCAATTTTCTTGATAACTGAAAGAAGGTGAGTTTTTTCCCCTTGTGCTCCAATTAGCTCAGTTTCAGCTGTAGAAACTACCTTCATGCTTTCATAGAATCATAAAATGGTTCGAGTTGGAAGCAACCTTAAAGACTATTAGTTCCAAGCCCCCTGCCATGGGTAGGGACACCTTCCACTAGACAGGTTGCTCAAAGACCAGTCCAGTCTGGGATGAAGCATTTACAACTCTTCCAGGCATCCTTTCTCAGTGCCTCACAGCCCTCACAGTAAAGAATTTCTTCCTAACAAGCAATCTAAATCTACTCTCTTTCAGTTTAAAGCCATGCCCCCTTGTCCTATCAATACATACCCTTGTAAAAAGTCCCCCTCTGGCTCTCTAGTAGGCTCTCTTCAGGTACTGGAAGGTGCTATAAGGCCTCCCCAGAGCATTCTCTTCTCCAGGCTGAGCAACACAAACACTCAGCCTTTCTTCACGGAAGAGGTGTTCCAGCCCTCCAATTGTTTTATGGCCCTCCTCTGGATCTACTACAACAGGCACAAACTTTCAGGAAGTTTTTACTCTGGATTAGAGGGGAGTTACTTCAGCTTCAAAATAAATCACAACATTTGTAACTCTGAATAGAGATTTAGAATAAGTCTGGAATACTTTTTACTTGAAGTCTGCATTTTAACACAAAAGATAAGGAAGAACTGAAGGATCAGCAGCAGCCATAGAAGCACCTAAATTGAGCAAGAGCATTCTCCTGCTTGAGTTCTCTGCTTGGTATTAGTAAAAAGACCACACAGACTTCTACCTCTAGCCAAGAATGACAGGCAAATCAAGAAGATTTATATCCTCAAGCAGCAGCAGTTACATGCAAAAAATAGGCAGTGCTCCTTTCTCATTTATGCAACTAGTTCAAGGGGCAGAGAAAGGGAGCACCAGCGTAAAACATTATTTCATATAGTACACTGGGGAAAATACGAATCCTCTAACCTAAAACCAGACTGAACCAAATTAATTATAAGATTACAACCCAGTAATTTTCTGATTAAAACATTTCAAAAGTGAACCATTTGTCTGTTGAACAAGCCTAACAAGGAATCTGACCATCAAGTTCTTCTCAGTTTTCTCAATTACAAGTGCCTCCTACTCTGCCAAGTAAATGAAACATATCTGGTAAGTTCATAAAAAGCAAAGGGTTGGTATATTTTAACTCATTCTCACTTTAGTGGTCCTAACATTAGCATTCTATATATTTCTGGTGGAGTCCATCCTTCACTTTCTGAAGTCTTCAGCTTCAAACCCTAAAGTCATCAGTTAGCTTTTTACCTTCATTTAATTAACAGATGGACACTTCTGACTACTGTAACATTAGCCCTTTTTAGATTTGATGTTTTCTAAGCATCTAGTAAAACATCCTTTAACTGATTTCCCTTTAAAACTGAGTAAAAAAGGAGTTTATATACATATGATTTGGCTGAATGGCTTCAAAGTGCTCTTTATGAAAAGGAATAAATAAATGCTGCTGATTAAACTTGGTATTTATTATGTACAATCAGATTCAATTCATAGTAATTTATACTTTATCAAGAACAAGGAGGTTTGAAATATGCAATTGGTTACTTGTCTCCCTTCAATGATAGGTGCGACTTCATATCCTTCCATACTGACTTGTAAGAATATTGCATTCATCATTTTTTTTAATGAACATTTTAGTATTAGTAGTATGAGACCACCTGCACGTAAAAATTAAGTTTCCTGTACTTAGGGAATTAGTCATCCTGTACGTGACTGCAATTTGATGGTCCATAGCAAGCTATTTCTACTGTGGCTCACCAGAGAGAAAACTGATTAATAAGTGTTATTCTTTTTTTCAGGTCTCAGAAGTCAAAGTGAGGTAAAGCTAACAATCAAAAGAGCACAGTCTTTTTTCCTTCACTCTGTCATTCCTGAATTGTAGGCATTGAACACATCACTCCTCCTACCAAGAGCGAGCAATACTACACAGATCAACCATTAAGTTTTGGGTTTTTTCTCCGTATTGAGTACCCAACACATATCTCTTTATAAAGATCCTTAGAATTATTCATCAGTCCTTGGTGAGCAGTATTTACAGTATCTTGGTTTTGTATTACAATAATTTGGGGTCTCACCATCATTTCTTCCCACTAGGAGGAAAATATACTTTGATATTGTAATGGATACAACTGCATCATAAAGAAAAAAAGATCGGGAGCCAAGGGTGGAAACAACAAACAAAAGTAAAGGAGGAAATTGTCAGGGAGGTCTGTAACAGCACAGAAGCCATACAGCCATTTCTTAACTGAAGAAAGAGGCACTGACATTGAAAGAAAACTGTCAAAATGAAGTTTACTTGCATACATTGGCTAGCACTTGATTCTACCCTCACGGAACAATGTAGATGGAAAAGAAGAGAGGGAAGAGGAAGCCAGCATGCACCATGCTATTTAATTATGTTAGAAGAAGTCTCTGCACACTTTTCTCTGACACCACCACACATATTTATGGCACTGTGTAAGATGCTTGCCTTTGCTAATTGCTAAATCGACAAATAAGATTCAAGAACTGCTTATGTAATGCAAGGATGAGTTTCCCAACATCTAGCCTTTGCATACAATTAAACAAATTTGCCTAGATGGAGACAGGATGTTTTCCTTAGAATACCCAACTCTGGCCATGTGACAGTCAGCTTATTACACAAACCAACCCTCTGATAACCTAATCTTATTTAGACTCTGTTAGCAGTGCACACATTTTAAGGGACAAACTAACTACCATTCTTCATGAGTCCTTAAACTAAAATACCATCCAACAAAGCTGTCTAAAATATGTTAATGCTGAAACACCCATGGACCTGAGAATTATTTCACCTATTGAGACAGCTTGTCCCTACCTCTTCTGTACTACAGGGAACACCAGGCTGACAGAACAACGAGTTCCCCAAGTGCACTGCCAAGATAAAATTCATCACATGCTGACTGGATTAACCATCATAGCTGAGCCACCTGAGATATGTTTGAGTAGGCACTTCATGCCAGAACTCGTCAAATACAACAAGGAGGGGGGAGATTTGGGACAGCATTTATTGCTATAAGGAAAAATGAATCAGCAAGTCAGGAAGGCTCACAAATTAAATATGCAAACCAGAGCTTATATAAGAATCTTGGAACATGTCCAAAACCTAATGAAATAAAAAAGCCACAAGAATATTGAGGGGATGGGATTCAGGGGGTCCCTATACTCAACATTGTTTTCTTTATTCAGGTGGAAATCTTGATGGCAAGACAATGAAAAAGGGTTTTTCTTAAATGACGGTAATTACACACAGCTTCAAAATGGTGTCCTTAAATAAAGCATTGTCAGAAAACCAAATATACTCTGTACAAGTGAAGATTTGAGGGTCTTGTCAAATCTACCTATCAGGCAGCTGGCAGTGTATGGACTGCAAAAAGTAAAAAATAAAAAACAAAGAAACAATACAAAACAATCAACAAACCCCCCAAAACCAAACAAAGCACAAAAACCAAAACAAAAAACCAACCAAAAAACAAAACAAAGAAAAAACAAAACAAAAAAA
>JAWWTY010000088.1:52300583-52323182 GCA_035222235.1 Margarornis squamiger
AAATAAAAAACAAATAAAAAATAAAAAACAATCAACAAACCCCCAAAAACAAAACAAAGCACAAAAACCAAAAAAAAAAACAAACCAAAAAACAAAACAAAGAAAAAACAAAACAAAAAAAAACATCAACCCCCCCCCAAAACCCAACAACAACAAAACCAAACAAACAACCAAAAAAAAACCCCCTTCACCACAAATTTTAATATTTGATGTTTGGTCTTAGGTTTCTCTCCCATACTCTGGCAATACTAAGTAAGAAGTAATTTATGTTCTGTACTGTAAATACACATTGATACATTACCTTCACATTGGACCTAAGCATTTAGCATTGTGCTCACTCTGACTTTGACAAATTATAGCACCTTTCCCAGAAACCTATTCATTACAAAACTTTAGAAGCTGGAGAACATGAACCCAACTGGCATTAAGAAGCTTCTATCCAAGATGATCACAAAACATCTGGAACACTTACTAGGTCTCTTGCAAAGCCTACAGTAAATATTTCATAACAACACGCTTTACAATTCAACTATTGAAGATATGCATGCAGCCACAAGCCTATTGCAAAGCCAGCATTTGCTGCCCAATCCTGTTCTTTTTCAACAGTAGAGATTTTCTCACCCCAATAAGGGCTCATTAATCAAGTTTGCTAATGAATCAACAGTGAAAAAGGAGTGAAAAACGGACTAGACTTAAGAGCAAACTACTGCAAAGCAAAAAGAAATCAACTCTAGATTAACCATACCATTTGAATTACCCCCATAAAACTTAAGTATTTCAAAATGAAAACAAGCAGATGCACAAGGAAATTAGGATTATAAAACAATGTTCCAATTAACACAGAATTATTAGCAACATTCAAATATGTGTATTTGCATATTATCTTATACATATTCAATGTTATTGAACAATATTAGTAGCATAACAAAGCAAAGAATCTCTTCTAAATCCAAGCTATGCACTGCTGCCTGAACTCTCCACTTTGTTATTGTTAGCTTGGCAGTAAATAGGACAATAATAGCTTATTAGAAGTCTCACCCTATTCAAATGATAAAATTGTTTGTCTTTTGTGACAGTTTTTTCACAGTTATCACTCGCTAGTCAGCGAACTGTGAAAGAAAACTCAAAAGTTTAACAGAGAAAAATGCCACTTTATCCAATTCTCTGTAAACAAGGATCTACAAAACAGTAATTCCAAAGCCCTCACACAGAATATCAATTGTGTTTAGTATATATAATTAGGATTTTCCTCTCAAAAAAGAATACATTCCTCAAAATAAAAATTCTTGTCTTCCTTCTTTTCTAACCTTATTTATTAAAACCCGCTCCTTCCTCATAAATCCATTTTCAAACAGAAGTTCCAACTTGTACTATCTTTCCATAATTTTTCCTAATTTAAATATCACATGACTGCATTTCCAAGCACACCATTTCTACAACACTATTAAGAATATAGAACATTACTTTTGCTATTAAAGTACTTCCCCTCTTGAAAGTCCAACACTTTCTGTGGCTGATTACAAATACTTGTGGCTGTATTCTAACTACATTCCTGAAGCAGGGCAAGAGATGGTGAGAGCAGAATAAAAAATGCATTTGTTCAATAGCCCTTATTAGGACTAAGACATAATATTATCCTACTGCAGTATATTAAGATCAAAATATACTGTGATTTACTAAAGATTTTTGTGGCACTTCAATTAGGCATACACATTAAAAAGTCATATCATTCTCATTATTTTGTCCCTGCTCCCCTATGTCCCCTTTCTGAGAAGCTTCGTGCATCTTCTACTGAATTACAGGATGAAAAATAAGTTAAAAAAAAAAATTCCTTCAGTCTTAGCCCACCCAAATTATACCACTAACAATGCAACAAGTATACAGAACGAAATCAGTACATGCATGCAAACTGGGGGGGGGGGGGGGGAAGCTGCTCCTCCAAAAAATTAAACCAACCCCCATCATATTAACCTTTTCCTAGGTAGGGGAATAGCATCTAAATTAGCCTGTCCAGGCCAGAAGTATTTGTTTAGCAGCCACAGCTACCTGAATACATTACCATAAAATGAGTTATTAACTTGCATATATTATGTAGCATTCAAGGTAAACAAATACTGCAGAAAAACATAGCAGAAGCAATGGAAGTCGGGTTGACCCTACACCAGTGCTCACACAGAGCCACATCTGCTTCAAAATGCAAACACACAGATCATGTTCTGTGTCCTAAGTGCAACAGAATGTGCCACTGCAGTGGATACCACCAGTGTCTCTTGAGAGAAAGCAAGCACAATTCCCAGTTCTTACACATCAGCCCTACAAGCTACTGCAATACAAATTCAGCAGTTAAAAGTTTCTCATTCTTACATCTGAGGGCAAGAGAAAGTATTATTAGCAACTTTATAGTGAAACTGAAACAGTAAGTGTGCCCAAAACATTATTTCCCCTTATCTCCTTCAATGCATCTGGATATTCACCTACCCAAATCACTCCAACACTGCCAATTTACACCATAGGAGCCTGAATCAGTTTCTCAACTGGGACCACAGATTCACCAGGACGTCGAACAGTTTATTAAACCATCCACATGGATCTGTGAAAGAGAATTAAGAAGTGTTTTCAAGATGACTGGTGTAATGGGCCTTTCACAAAAATCAAGACAGTTTCAAATCCACATATTTGCTTACACCAGAACCAAACATAGACAACACAGGAGTGGAAATACATAGCTTACAACCACAACCACTATTCTACCAACATTCATTTTTGTCCTTTGTCAAATCTGAAATTAATGCAAACAGAGAAAGCAGTGTGCCAAAACATAGAAAAGGTAGAACTGATTATCATCTCCTCCTTCTATGGCAGTCAAAACTAAAACATATGCATTGCTAGCAAACTAGAGGTCAAGACAGCTCCCTTTCTGCTACTCGTATGAATGGAATTCTAATGCAATTATCAGGTTAACAAAACGTGACCAAAACCAACAAGAAGTTATATTCAGGGTCTCAATGGAATGACGACCCCTTAAAGCATTACTGTTCTGGTGACTCACAAACACATTCACTGAAGGAGAATCTATACCACCCACACTGACACAAATACTCCCACAGCCCTCCTGGGGAAATACAACTCCTTGTAACCTATGAGCCTTTAAAAAAAGCTGCAATTATTTTAATTGGACCTGACAGCTGCCTTTCATTTAGCTTAACATGAGGCTTTCTCGGAAGTCTGGAGCCACAGTCATTGGCAAGAGTGGAGACAACTGCTTACAAGGAGTTAGATCTATTTCCAAGAAGATTACTCTGTATGGTGAGCTTTTATGGAGTATTGCCATACACTCTGTATGTTGAAGATACAAAGTTTTAAAATGTGGTCCTGGCTAGTAGGCCGGAATAATGCAATAAATCTAAGATGCATGTGGAATAAACTCACAGTCTCATCTTGATGACATTTGTTGAAGCCAGTTCAAATAAAGTGCCAAAATACAGAAGAGAGGACAATAGATTACAGAAAAACGGTTTTTTCATCTGTTTTTAAAACAGTCAATACACCCCACCAAAAAGAAAAAAGTTCTAATAACTCTACATTTCTAAGCCGATAAATGGAACCTTTCCTGAAAGAAACTATTCTTCAGGAGATCAGATCCTGATTAGCATTCAATATGCAGTCATATAAATGAGTTTCATGATTACTGGAGTTCTGTGATTCCTAAAGTTTCTAAGACAAACAGTAGCAACAGAACTGTCATTAAAATAACTGTTCTGCCACTTCCCGAAGACTATGAGATTTAACAAGCCCTAAACCCTCCATATTAATACAACTGTTTCACAGATCATAGCTACCTTTCCCAAAACACTTCTTATATCAGCCTCCGATGGTGCCAGAGTTGAAGACTGTACTGCTACTTTCCTAGACTGCTCAGGAATAAAAAAAATCGGGTTGCTGTCCCTTATAGCAGCAGCTCTGGAACTTTCACTCTAACATTTTCCTAGTGCTTTCCCACCTACAACCAAGATTTTTGTATGACTGAAAATGTTAACATAAGTATCTTATTAAATCAAACTGATATCTAGCCAGGGACTCCCTTCATACGCATGCCATTTAGGAACTGCTAGTCTATGATGTAAAGCCTGGAACAGCTATTTTAGCTCTTAACTAAGGAGAGCAGACTAACTTCCCTCTCTCATCTTGCAATCTTCCAAAGAAGGTTAAACTTTCAGTTTGATGCAATAAAAAAGTGGCATCCTTATAGATAAACAGTGCACTGTCAAACATGCTGACTCTGTTCCAGACTGCGGCTATCTGGTATCCATGACAGAAGTGCTCAGTGGTAACCTAGACCCTGGAAGTTAAGGGTTGAGGTAGGTTAGGAAAATAAGAACTTCACACATCTATAGAAGACCTTTTACTCTGACATTTCTTCCCCACAACATGGTAAAGTTACTTAGAAAGTAAGAAGAACTAAGGCTGCAGTCCACTTCTGGCTTTTTCATTATCACAGACTCGTAATTTTAAATTAAAACAATGCCTAATTAATACCAACAGCCCATTCCAACTCAAACCCCTGATTGGGAGGTCACTATATGAAAAAACACCCATATTACACTTGAGTTATAAACTCATTTCAGAAGAGTTATGAACAACCAGGACTTTTCAGAACTAGATGTATTCGGGCTGTTCAAAATCATCCCCTGCAGAGAGTATCTTGCAACTTTTGTGGCTGCTGAGACGGAGAACACTCAGCTGGGATTTTACTCCATTACCACACTTGTGAAAACCATGCTGCATTTCAAAAAAAGCTGTGAATTAAAAAACAGAAGAATTTTTTTCCATTGTACTTTTTCTAGTCCTCTGCTACTGATTTCACCTTTTCAACAGCTCTATGACATGAAAGATCAGGGTCTGCTTAGCTATATGAAATTTTGTTTAAGTATTGTGAAAAATTAGGTGGGGTTAGTACTGTTATCAAGCACTTCAGGCTTTGAAAGAACATGTTCCAGAGCCCATGTTTAAATGACTAGTAATATCACATTATAAACCTAGGCCATCTATCATTTTGATGAGGTTTACTGGAGAAAGATGCCAGATGGAACATTGCAATGGATGCTACTCTCATTTCCACCCAGAGGCAAGAAGCATCATCACACCACTATCTTAGCAATGTAAGTGGAACCACTGATAGCAGTGAGCAATGGAAAAGATCATGCAGAGCAGTAAAATCAATTTAGAAAAATCCAATTAACCAAGTTCTAACAATGTCAAAAAGACTATTTCAGATATTTAAGTTCTACTGTATCAATAGATCTATGCATAAGATCCAACATTTTGCTTTCACAATGAGCAGAAAAAAGTCATATTACTACACGATTCTTCCCCTTCCATTTTCTTCATCTAGCATGCACATACAAAATTGACAATTTATCAGCTACATTAATGCACTTGGGCGTGAACAGAATAGAAAAACCAACTGCTCTCCTCAGTTACCTTCTGAAACCAAATAAATACTTTGTATATCTGATTATTTTCCATTAAGTGGGACAGAGTATGCATATCATTACCGATAACACACAAAAAATAGCCTATATTACAAGAATTTGATACAAATTTATTCTGCTGTTAAAAAACCAGTAATAAGTGCTTAAACGTACTTGACTACTAGCCTTTAAGGTGTTAACAGATAGTCTGGTTATTGGAAGCTAGGCTCTTGGCAGGAGAGGGCATCAACTTGCAGGTACTTAGTGAGATGAAGTACTTCATGTTGAGCAGCTGGACTGATTTGTACACAACCTAAACACAAGAATTTGACAGCAGTTCCTAAATTCTTCTCTACATGAATGACTCAAGGGGAAGGAAGGAAAGAAAACCTCTGCAGCACTTATGTGTTAATCTCACCAAGCTCTGCTTCACTACTGGCTATTATTCCAGCATGCAAGATTCATATCCAAGTATCATATCCGATACTAGAAAACACACTGTCTTAGGAGAGGGAGTCAATTTTATTTTGGATCTTGTAAATACCCATTTTCCCTCCTCTTATTTCAAGACACAATGATACAAATATATGTGCATAAACCTAAAAAGCAGTGCCCCAGTTTTATTCTAATCACACAACAGAATAAATGACACAGTTATCTTTCAAAGACCTTCTCTGCCCAGCATTTTAAGACACGACAGATGCACTGAAACTAGACTCCAGTCCCTCTAAGTCTCTGACTCCTCCCCAAAAAACCCAAAACTACAGCATCAAAAACAAACAAACAAAAAAAACCCCACTACTTAGTGTTTTAAGTTGAAAACTCCAGAGGAAAGCCAACTTTAAAAACCAGAAACAGTGAATACAGTTGATAATATTTCACTCACATACTTACTTGGAGGGGGAGGAATTAGTACAAACATGAAATTGCACGAAAAAGATACACTTGCCCTCAGGTTCAGAGTCAATTTCACATTCTAGATCCTTATTACAGATAGACACTCCGAAACGAAGCAAACATATGAAGGGAACACAAAAAAAATGTCCATTTGTGTCACACTCATTTGTAAGGTCAACAGACAATACAGTTTTCTAATTCTTAACTAGACTATGAATGCATTTAAGAAAAAATCCTAGTATTTTTTCAGTCTGGGGGTGGGGGAAGGAAAAAAAAATCCTCTGTACCACGTTTTCAGAATATAAGTGCCATAAAACTTAATAACATTACAGTAGTTCCTCTTGAGCATGCAGAAGATCATAATTTGGAAACTACCTTAAGGAAAGAACTCACTCCAAATCTCCATATCTCCAAATCCTGCATAGGTTAATCCTTGTACTACATAATTTGAGAGAAAAAGCCTAATACACATATTATCGTCTCAAATACAATATTTAAGATAATTTGGGACTTAATATATTCTGCTGACCTTTTTTTTCCATCTTTGAACCCTAGGAAAGGAAATTATCTTCCAACAATCACTATTTCCCCTGATGTGCTACATCAAATACTTATCAATCAACAAAAAGACAAGCATTTTTCTGCAGATTAAGAGCAGGACATACAGACAACTACTGTCATGAGAAATAGATTAACTGCTTAAGGATGTGTTCAGAAATATCCATCTGACTCCTTACTATAGCAGTAAGCAGGCAATGTCCAGCTAAGCTCTCTTGCAGATGTAATCGTTGCTAAAACACTGGTGTGCCTGAAGAAGAAGAAAGTCTTTACAACTACATTTAAAGGTTTCTCACGTAGCGGCTTTAAGAAATGCATTGCAAGGAGCAATTTAAACTCAGATAACAAGAAATAAATTTTCTACTCACTAGTGCTTTTATAGACTACTGCACTCTAGTCTCAGCAGAGAAGCAGAGATAAGCACAGTATCAGAGAGTCTTAAAAAACAGGTAACACCACAGGCACCAGCTGTTTCTGTTTAGCTCGTGCCCATCAGTGTCAGCTGCTCCCCACAGTATGGGCTTGGCCCTTCTTGAAAGAGGAAGGAGAGATCAGAACCTTTGCCATCTGCACTTCATGAGTGCAGTCCAGCCAAGTAAGGCTACCATACCTGGCCCCACACTGAAGCCACATAGCATCTCCACACCCAGGTGGCAAACTTTCCAGTAGATTTTACAATGATGAAGCTAAATGTCCTCTATTCTTCCATCCCCTGCTCCTAAATTATGATGCACTTTTAATCCCTCCATGAATCAAGGCGATTCTACACTGCCCATCTGAAATCAAAAAGTAAAACACTGTAATGGCATCCCACACACAAGTGAGTGACATTTTTGAGTCCATCTTTCTCCTTGTGATAATACATAACATGTTTACTAATAATACCAACTGCCCATCACCTGTCAGTTCTCCTTTCACACTAGCCTTGTGTCTCATCTCAAGGCACGGCATGCCACATTCAAACACTGTTGACCTACACATTTCAACCAAAAGATCTCTCCAGACAATTAAAAATACAAAGCCACAAGAAATCCCTAGGAACTAAAGAGACTAGGTACGTAAGTCCCAAAAGTAAGCGCTCTGCAAGGTAGCTTTTAGGAGAAAAGGACTTCATTGTTTCTTCTCCTTTTCCAACTTGAGTTCTTACCGTGGTTAGTTATTTCCCACTCCTGTAGCAGGTAAAAAAAAACAAAAACATTTTACAGATAGACATTAAATTCCCAGCCTACTGTTTCAAGTCCAGAAGTCAACCTGCCTATGGCAAGAAAAAACAGGAAAGAAGGGAGGTGGTACACTTTAAATCTGCCCAAAAAGAGATAAAACTGGGTAAGTATCCCAATTTTTTAACTCCACTTTTGACTTTTATTGACATATTATCAAGGATCAAATCAGTGATGATGAACAGCAACGTTCACATTTGCTGTGCCTAAGTGAAAGACTATTCCAAACCAGCAACTGGAACTCGAAAAGCAAGTCAGTTTCCATTATGCTAAATTCAGACTAGAGCCTGATGAAGAAAGCATAATCCCTGCTTTCCCGTCGCACCTTCCTTTTATTAAATCTAGGGTTTGCATAACCATACCATAGGTCCAACCAGTAACTGATCCAAAAATCCCAACCCTGCAAGACATCAGGGGAGAATTTTTTTCTGTTTGGATCAACTTGCTCATCAACCCACTGACCTTCAATATCAAGTCTTCACATATGAAGCAAAGAACCACACCAGAAGCAAAGACAACACACACTGCCTACTGTCAGAGGAGATGCAGCACAATGTAAGACTACATATTTAGCCACAGGATTTCTAAATTAAGATTTCTTCAAAGTAAAGGTGATAACTTCATTATTACTGGCATTTTGCTCTTAGTACAAAAAACATGTATAAAAAATGATATGCAAGCACATTTTAATGTCCAAAACAGCATATGCTGATGGCAAAATTCATTCATTCATGTGGGTCACATTTTATAATTTAGTCTGCCTTGGATTCATAAGTTTTGGTGGAAGTTGCAGGGGGGATAATTAAAACAAAACAAAAATATTAACTGCTAAATATCTACAGACAACCAAGAAGAAGCAAAGATGCTAAGTCAATTCAGTAAATACTTATGGTCCAGAGAGTGAATGTATCAGCAGGTTGTGTTCTAGAGAACTGAAAGAAATATTTACAGGATGTGGTCTTAACTGCAAGACACCCTTGCTCAGCAAGTGCTGTGCACATTTTTGCAACAAAATGTCAATTACTTTCCTACACAGCAATGCTTTAAATTTATAAAAGGCTTCAGAGAATGAGACTAAAGTACATAAAAGTATACAGACCATCATTCCCAACACAGTAAGTTAAAAATTTAAATACACTTATTTTCTTTTAACCTAAGACAAACCTTTCTAAATTTCAAAGTTACCAATACAAGAAGGTGCCCTGTCAAGAAGTACTAATGATAAAAAGCGTCAGTTGCTCACTTTGGCATAATTGTAATATTAAGGTTAAAAAAACTTTTAGAAAAATATTCAATGAACATCAATCTGTAATTCAAATCATTAATGGATACACTGAATAGAACTGTAAAAAGAAAAATTGATATCTATATACACAACAGATATCACAAATTGGTATTTTTATACTGTTCTAGATGCATCTTTCATCTGTCCCACTGCTCTTAAAATGTAACTGAAGATGTATAAAATGCACCTCAACCTTTCTAGAGCATCAGAAGCTGCCACTTTCTAGCAAAAGATGTCCATTACTTAGAGTGCAACCTACTTCCAATCTTAATGGTAAAGGTGATTTGTCCTATATGAAATCCATGAAATAAGACAGTTGCTGTTAACCTTTAAGTGTTTGGATCTAAAGCAAGACTATTAAATGGCAGAGATGAAACCAGTACCTACAGTGCATCCAAATTTCTCCTGCAAATTCTTCTTCTACAGCCCCTCCTAACTAGTTGATTAACTAAGAGTCACACACATCACACACCTGAAAAGCACACTCAACAGTAAATCCTGATAGGAAGATATAGAAACAGGTTTAACATTAAAAAAAAAAAAAAATTCTTCCATGATGCTGTCTTCTGGTCTGCTCCCAAGTCAATGTTATCAAGGTCTTGGAGAACCTAAGGAGAAGGGACACCCTCAGGAAGAAACCATATGAAAGGATGAAACAAATGAAAATAGTCAATATGCTTTTAAAAGTTACAAATGTCAAGATTAATTAAATCACACAGAGTAAAATTAAGTTAAAAATTATCTCAAAAAAAAACCCCACAATTGTTTAATGGAGAGGTATAAAAGAGGTACGTACAATGTCACGAACAGCACAGAAAGATCGTAGAAAAAAAAATTGGAATAAATGTCAAGGAGGGGAAAAAAACCCACAAAATCTCTAGATGCCAGAGCCTTACATGTGTATTAAAACCAAAAATGACAAGTGCTTTGATGAAGGTTTAGGTTGGTCAAAGAGTGAGAAAAGACAACATAAGTGCTGCAAATATACAGCAATTTGCAACATTTACAGGTTCCAAACAGCAAAACCCAAATTTTTGTTAAGACTGGCCTTTGTGGAACTGCATTAAGAGTCTCACAATAGCAAGTTCAACTTAGACACAGATGCATGAACCAGACAAGAACCAACTTGAACACAGATGCATACAGTCCATTTGAAAATTAATTCCTGTTACTAGTGATGACAAGGGCTGAAGTGCAAGTAAGTTTTTAACTTGATATTCCATACTGTAAATGTCAGCAAACCAGGCCAGACTCGAGAAATAACAGAGAGCTCTAAGGTGGGGGAAGGATGGGGACACCCATAGGTACTTGCCATGGTACACTGGAAGTACATTTCAGATACAAAAAAGGATAGAAGGAAAACAGAGACCCCAACAGAATATTTCTTTGTGCTACTACTTCTGGTACTTCCTACAATTCAATAGCTACACCAAACTGTTGTAGCCATTGACACCTGGGAAACAAGCAGAAACACTGAAATTATTTGTGCTTGAGCAAGTCAGGACTCTCTCTGGCTAGCAGGACAACTACTCCTTCACAAAACACAAAATGTGATGACTAGAATGAAGATAAACACCACACTTCACAGGAGAATGAGGGCTGAGGAGGAGGAAACTTCTTGTTACCTGAACATGTTCCTATAGATTTTCTCATAACTATCTTAAAGAAGGAAGAGACCAGTCAAACTAACACACATCACCATGAGGGAAGACTGGTAGACTGTCAGAAAAAATACAAAAGCAGATGATAACCCAGCTGACTGGGACCTAAACACAAAGAGGCAACTCCAGAAGTTGCTGCATCTCTCAGCAGATGAGCACACCTGTAAATGGTGGCAACCACTTCTATGGAACAGCTAAAAATCTCAGCGAGTCAAATTTAAAACAGAAAATAGAAAATAATCCACCAGCATCTCCTCTTTCAATCCAGAAGAGAAGTACATACCAAGCTTCCAATCACGATTCACAACTGAACACTTAAAATCACCCAAAAAAAGCACAGAAATTATAGCAATCATGGCCTCTGCTCCACGAGAAGCTATTTTATTATTAAATGCTTGATTTAAATAAATCTATGCCTTTCACAGCTATGGAAATAAAATACCTGCCTTCACTCTCCTCTTTTTCAGGGACCTCTCACTTCTCACACAAGACAAAACAACAGTAAGTTTGTTCACCAAAGTTAATTTTTAACTCTATGTCTAATCATAGTGATTGAAAAGAAAGAACAAACAAGAGAAAAACAGCAATCAGAAAGGACAAGAAGAAATACTTTAAAAAGATACATACTTCATTACTCTGTCTTTAAGACAGCTATAAAATTAAGGCTTTCAAATTATTTCAGATAAGAAAAATGTACAGAAAATATGAGTTAGAAACTGATCAGATGAAATTACACCTTCTAGGGACACATGTATTCTTCTTTCAATGTAATTTTTAATATCTTTTCCTTCCAACGAGGAGAAATCAATCTGACTACCACCTCCTTCAAAAACAAGCAATAATATAGAGCAAAGTGCTTGGCCTTGGGTTTGTTTCTTTATAATAATAAAATCTGCAATATTTGGAGCTATTAGTTGTAAATGTTCTTACTCTATGTCTTGAGAACTTGTTGGAATTAGATACTGGACAGAAGCAAAATCCCTCACTGCTCATTTTTGATTTTCATCAACCCTGGTTTTCCACCTGCAGTATCAAGCAACTACATACATCTCTCATGGTGATGAAGAGACACACATATGCTACCAGTCCTAAAAAGACAAACAAACATACAAAAAAATCACGAACCCCCACAAATAAACCTAAAACAAACAAAACCAAAACCAATAATTAAAAAAAAAGCAAACAAAAAAAAAAAAAAACCAAAAATAAAAAAAAAAAAACAAACCACCTTGCCAACCAATCAAAAAAACCTAAACCACTCAGCAAAACTGTATACACCAAAACTTCATAGGCCTTTTTCCAAGGAGGAAAATACAATTTTCTTTTTCCTATACAGCATCCCAATTTGATAGACTGCTTGTTTCAATCTCCTTCTATGGCATATATAAATCAAAAATAAAATTAGGGGATGGAGAAACAAACAGTAGTGAAAATGCTGAAAGCCAGCAACTGGTTTTGTAATACTATCCTCAACACAAGAAGTCCTTTTTAACCCCTTAATTCAGGAAATAAAATAGGTTTGAAAAACATAACTACCATATTCTGTTTCACATGAGTATGATATTTTTATTCCTTTGACATATGTTGCTTCCTGAATGGATTTAATGTATTTTGGCATTCCAGAACAAAACTGCTCTCATAGTGTTTGGCACTTCATGTACAATGAAGCCAGGAAGCCACTCCTTAAGACTATGCAGCCATCTGCAGCAGATCCCAAAGGTTTTTGAGAAGCAAGCTGCACTGCTGTAAATACGCAGTATTTCAATATACAAGAAAAGTTCTCATCTATTAACCAAACTCTCCACATAACTGCCTGCAGACAAATTCAGGCAATCTGCAACACCTAACAGTTCAGTACAAATGAAAACAGACAGAAAGGTGAAAAAATAGTAATAATATAAAGGTACTATTTCTTATAATAATATTTCAAGTTACTTAAATAAATTGTGAGGTCTACATAAAAAAAAAAAAAAAAAAAAAAACCCCAAAAAAAAAAAAAAAAACACTAACCAAACAAAAAAAACAACCACCACAAGCCCCTGATGCACTGCCTTACATGCACTTCCCCTCAAAACAGTAATTGCCAGAATTCCTACCTAAAGCTAGAATTGACCAAACAACAGAGGACAGAAGAACACAGCAGGACTCAGACAATGTCACACTTTGAGATACAAGGTAAGCAGATGTTGGGTACATGGGAGAGGAAGAAGGAACCACACTCAACCCTCTAGTTACCAAAAGCCCCGAAACACTGCTGCACCAAATCCAGACTGGTTACGCAATGTCAATGGTAACAGGAACACAAGGGAAAACACATTCATAGATCAGAGTGTAAAAGGAGAGGAATATGTGCAGGCATGTATATTCATTCTCCATTTTGAATCCAACAGATTGCAAAGAAAAATATCCTACCAAAACCCAGAGAGAAATAGGCACCCCAACACTTAAAAGACTATGCAGTGCTCTAACAGAGGTTACTACTTAATAGCATATAGAACTGGACTCGCATTTTACTTTATAATTTTTTTCCCCTTTCAAGAACACTTATGTCTCTGTCTTCTAAGTGTTATCCACTTCAACAACTCAGTTTGGTTTTTGTTTAAATATTATTCTCAGTAGTTTTAAGAGTTCCTGTCCTGGACATATAAAGGAACCCCTGAGCTGTACCTCTGTCTATTGTTTTTCTCTGCATTAATTTTACATCTGATACACAGACCCTGATACATTCCAATTAGTTGCTCATAACTGTGATGCACCAGAATTACTCCTCTCTGCTCTGGCTGTGGATCTAACTACAACACTCTTCATATCTTCCATGTGGCTAAGCACCGTTATTCTTGTCTTCTATTTACTCAGCTTTTCTTTCACAATGCACGTTTGATTTTTGCCAGTTTATAATCTCTTTTCACTCCCAACACAGTGATGAAACATTTAAGCTAGTATTTCTGTACTAAATTATTTTTCTCTTTACTTAGTGTTGTGTTCCTCTAAGTCAATGGATGATGATTAAAGAAAAAAGCTGCTATTTTTTATTTTACTACATCAGCCATTTTGGAGATCAGATAAACAACTGATAAAACAAAACTAACATAAGGCTATTCTTGAATGGTTTCCAAAGTATTTTTGCCTCTTTAGACAGGGAAGAACAATAGTTTACAATAAAAATTTTAAGAATAACTTGGAATTTAGATAATTATATTTAAGTACATTTTTTCTTAAAGTGCTGCTTTCTAATTCTCTATCTGAATTCAAAACCAAGTTTTTCACCTGACAGGAGGTTTAAGTAGAACTAAGAGCCTTCTGTCTTATCACAATGCTAATTACAGCCTCAAAACTGAATTCAAAGTTGATTTAATAATAACCCAACTTAAAGTGTTACTTAACTTCTGACATCCTGTGCTTTCCTGCAAGAGAAAAAAATAGAGGTACAATACTCCTTTGACACTACTGAAGCAAAAACTGGGA
Source organism: Margarornis squamiger (assembly GCA_035222235.1). Taxonomy (NCBI): domain Eukaryota; kingdom Metazoa; phylum Chordata; class Aves; order Passeriformes; family Furnariidae; genus Margarornis; species Margarornis squamiger. The sequence continues at coordinate 52,315,141 of JAWWTY010000088.1, forward strand.
CAGTACGATGCTGATTTGCTATTAACATGTCATCCTCTTTTTCTCAGAACAGGAAAAAGTGACTGAAGAGTGCAATGTAGTAATTTCAGAGAATTTCATAGCTGTGATTTCAAATAATTTGAACTGCCCAATGACCAGTTCTCTTCAGACTTCTCAAAGATTAAAACCAAGGTAATACAAGACTGGGGAAAATGAGTAATATTCTGATTTGAGGGAAGGTTATTCCTCTGTACATATTTCATACTCTGAAGCTGAAATTTAATCCTTCCTCAAAATTTAACACCAATGGAATGATGGGTGAACTATGGATCTAAAATAAGCAAATATATATTTAAATTCATGGAAATAAACAGGGACTTGCTCCACAGACAAAAGAAAGCACTGTTTTTAAAAGTTTAAGGAATGATTTGCTTGTTTTTCATTGGTTGATTTATGTAAAGGGAGAAGCAAAGAAAGAAGATGAGAAAAAAAAACTATTAAATACACGTTTCTCTCTCATCCTGTAACATTTTCTTCTAACCCGCTCCATTGACAAGGCCATAATCTTTCCCTTCATGTGTTATCATCTGCTGCTGCAAAACCAATTCAGTAACACTGATGTCATGAAAGACTACAGGACATTTGAAATCTTGACAACACCTCTCCCACAGATCCCACAGATTTCCCACAGGAAAATTCCACAGATATGTTTGCCTGCTTTACTGTCTTTCCCTAGTAAGAGCAGCATTGCAAAAGCACAATAATGCCATGATCCTCAGCATTTCATTTGCATTGCTTCAGTAAAGCAAGACAAAAAAAATGCTCACTGAAAAACTGATGAACTCACCCAGATAAATACAATCAAAAGAGTAAATTATTTGAACCTAAGTCTACTAAAATCTGTTTTAATCTTGCTTTTCTAGTACTTGTATTGTTTATATTTTCATTTACTCAGATGAAATATCTTGTACCAGACCCAAGGCCTTAACATCTAGATTAAGAATAACACACTGGAAGAACTTGATTGTCTAACAGCCACAGAAAGGTCACTCCACCATAAAATACTGTTCAGGGAAAAAAACACTCCTAAAAGACACAAGTAAGATACACCATAGTGAAACAATAGTAGAGTAAAACAGTAAAGCTCTGAGGGTTTTTTTCTCCCCCCATATCAATGTTTCTGATCTTATCCTCCAGGATCACAGCCAGATGGATTGACAAATTATGAGTTTTAATTGATCTTCCCTTCCTGGAACACCAAGAGAAAAGATGGAAACAGACAGGTTTAACCATCTTTTTCACCTCTTCCTAATTAAGAACTGAATCCCTAATATTTGTTACTGTGTTTTTAATAGTTTCCCAACACCCATACGTAAGCCAAAAGAAGTGACCTGACAGAAGCCACAATATATATATTTTCTAGCACTGTATGCTCAATTCCCTCTGCCTGTAACTCCTCCAAGAAAACCTACTGAAGAACTCATTCATTACTTAGAATAAATCACCTTGTATAAGTTTGCTAAAGTACAACAGAAATAAATGTTATAGACTATATAGCTATGAATCAGAAAAACGTGAACTTTTCAATTTTCTCCCTCGGTGACAAAATTTATTGCCAATCCCTCAAAAACACAGAGCACCTCAGGAATTAAATGACCCGCAGCTCCAGGGTTAGCACCACATATGATTATGTGACCAGAAGAAACCCAAAATGAGTATGTTCTCCTAAAAGGAGCTAACTACCAAGCTCACATTCCAGGTCACCACAGACTAACATGCCACAGCAAGCAAACATACCAGCAGCAGGGCACCAGCGAACATTATCTACTGTCTGCATGTTCATCTCCTCTATCAGGTACACCTATCTCACAGGCCAAAGTGGAAACTAAGTAAATTCAACACCTACGTATTACACACACAGTACCATGAGCACAGAAAGTGAGCATCTACAAAGCATTTAAGTCACAAAAGATTTAGACTGCTATGCTGACATATTTTCCATTTAATTTTATTGAAAATACAGGCCTCAACCTTGTAGACACTACTGTTGTTTTAACCACGAGCATGCAAAAACACATACAGATTATTAAACATAGTGTTTCGACAGCGGAAAAAAAACCCCTGCAATTTGCATTAGTAAATGTTCTCCAATATCCAGTTTCAAATATAAAAATCCATCCTATCTTCACGGTTACTTGTAAGTAATGACAGAAGACCTGTAGTAATCTGACAAAATTGTTGACAGTAAGGTTGATCTTCTAAACTATCATTCCTCCCCTCTGGGAGAGTAAAGGAAGAAAGACTACAGTAACATGCTGGGGAAAAAGCAGCAGCTCTCAAAGTTGAGCAGTCTACTAGAAGTCTTCCAGACAAGCCTGGAAACACTTTCCACCATTCAAACGCTTACATTGACATCCACAGTCATTCAGGATGACCAAACCTGTGACTGACATTCACAGGCATCTGGCATTGCATTTCAGATGTTTGTGTAGATGCACTGATGTATCTCAAACTATCTATTCCCTCTCCTCTGCTTCTTAAAACTTGGAAGTTTTGGAAGATACATGCTGAAAAACTGCAAGGAAAAGGAAGGCAAGGAAGTCTGAAGAACTAACTTCTACAAATGCACTCGTCACAAACCTCCTGTCAGGGGAGAGAGGACTAAGGAAGAAGATGAAACTATTCCTCCAGAACTGCCTGTGAAGATGGAGCCCCTTACGCAGCAACTACAGGAATTTCTCATGCCAACTAGAGTTGAAAACTGGTGAGCAGGGTCCAAATGCAGGAGTAAACCTCAAAGCACAGTACTTCAAAAACCAAGACCATCCTTCCACAGCTACCTTTATCATACTAACTAACTTCAAATATTTTGAATTTACTTAGTAACACTGGAGCTTTCCCAAGCAAAGAGAATAGGGCCCTGGCCTCTTCACAGGAAAAAACACCCATTCCAAATTAAGACAAACTCTAAGTGTTTCAAGTATTTGTAACTTCTACTAACACTTCAATCCACCTCAGACCTTTTTCTTTTCCTAAAGCTAGCCCCAGACAACTGACACAAGAGGTAGTCATTTAGCACTTGGAGCTCAAAGCAAGAAAACTATATCCCAATCACCCATTTCAGAAGTGTAATTTTAAAGTTCAAGAGAACTCAACACTCCTAAAACAACTATTCCTTTCTTACCTGTTTGTTCCTAGAAAGGAAATTCTACTCAAAACAGCTGCAGTCTCTCCCAATGAAAGCATGTGATAGTCCAGAATAGAGAGCTTATTTGCTGCTTGGACCATGTCCATATGTATCTGTCCATTCCACCCCAGCCAACTTCATGACAGGGCCAACAAGACATGAAGCACAGCACTGTACATATCAAAATACACAAACTTGGAGAATTCAGTATGCTTACAAGACTTTTTTGTTTCAAAAGAAGCTCATGCACCCAGTGAATTCCAAACTGACCAGTATGAAGATATGGATTTACAGTTTCTTCCAGCTGTTCTTCTTACAATGTGCATCCAAGTAAGGGAATGTTAAAGAACATTTGCTTTTAGCAGTTGCTTTACTTTGTATATATAATATAGCCCTATGCTTGTAGAATTAAATCATACAAAAATGTGAAATAAAAGGTTGAGAAACCATAGTTCTACTTACAAAAGATGCAAGAGTGTTTAATACCGGATATTTAAGACTGAGAAACTATGAAAAAAAGTTGTGCATTTTGGAACCAGCATCTTTCCAGTAGCTTTGCTCTTCCAGGAAAAGCAGTTGTCCCTATTGTCATAAGTAATCTTTAGTGTTTAGTCTGTGTCTCATCATTGAGGAGATACAGAACAGAGGAAGGCATAAGGCATTCCTTCCTTAATCAAAGCTGTGCAAAACACTTGATAGCTAATGTTTTCTGGGCCATGCCATTCACTATCCACTGAAATGGATAAAGATGGGAGGCGAGTACAAAGTATCTTATCTAACAAGATTGATCCTTCAAAGACTTGGTTCCCTTCTGATCTTAAAACTACCAGGATAGCCACAGCAGCCAAGATTGTTCACGTTGTCCTCAAACTCTGCTTAATAATCACTGTTTGTTTCTACATATAATGAGTGCTTAGTATCAACTATCTGCAAATTAGTGTCAGATACAGAAAGAACTAATCTTCTTTTCAATTTAAACTACCCTTGGGAGGACAGTTGCAATGCTGATGTTCTCCAACATAAGTACACTTCAGTTTGGTTTTGTTTAGAACAAATTAAGAGATTTGCTGTGCTTTATTTTTCCCGATTGTGGAAAGTGACAATGTATTTTTAAGGGCAGAAGGTGCAACCTGGTGTTGAAATATCATGCTCTAGAGAAAGTGCAGAGTAATAATTCGAAGTATTTCTTGAAAATTCTCTGAAATTTAAGCATAAGAGCAACAAATATCTTAAAAAGAACTGGTAACTAATGAGGGTGAGCAGCAGAAAAGCCTAATTACCATGAGATTACTATGTAAGAAAAATACTATAAAGTCCAGCCTAGCAATAATCATTTCTTCCATTTTTCATAGACAGATGATGAGCTACATAAATTTCTCCTAAAACAGTATCCTTACTTTCTGATCTTAACCTTTTTAACATTTTACTCACAATACCTAAACACTGTATTCTTAGTTTGACATGAAAGCTGCATTTCAGTAATCTTTTCACAACAAAAAAAAATTCTTAAGAAAACCTCCATATACATAGCTATCTACGGACTCTTTACTACTCAAAATACAAATGTTACCTTCAATGTTTTCATTCTTACTTGAAAACTGCTGTCTGACACATTGTTTTACTGAATCAAAAGCTGACAAGGCAAAATAGCAAAGTTTATAAATCTTTATTTTCCAGGTAATTTTTATTTAACTATCTGTATCAACTGTCACCAACATCTGCATGCTTACATAGGAATACAGTCTACTATTTTCATATGCGTAAGAGTAACTCTTCCATCAACTCAACTAGTTACTCATATGGAAAAGGTTAGATTTCTAATTCCTCCACGTAGATTAAATGTCAGGCATTCCTTCAGCAGATCAGGTTATTCCACAGGGAGAATATGCTGAAGATATGACATATCAACCATTTGATCTTTACATAGCATTTTTCCTAAAAGATTTTCCTTTTCGCTTGGGAGCAGGAAGGACAAAAACAAAACAAGAACGCAAAGCAGACAGCCAGTGATTCATTACACCCCTACAGGAAGCCCAAGTTGAGGAATTTGCTCCCATCCCCTTCTATTTCTAGAACCTACTGCTAACATGCTACGTATAATGTATGTTACATATGATCAAGCCTTTCCTTAGCTTTGATCTTCCAAGCGTGGCTCTTTATGCCTAGAACTAGAGACTCTGAACAAATTCCACTGAGAACAAATCGTAACACTGTTTTCTTAGACCTCCATCTTAATACTCTAAGCAACTATCAATCATTAATATTTTCCCATGGAGCACCCTCATCAACTCTATATGAACTTGATGTGCAAATTGATACCCTACAGAGCTCTATATTTACACTCAACATTATCTACTCCACAGCTTTTCCATAAAACAGATCTATTCCTATTTTTACTAATATGATAATCATCCTAATGATAATCACATTCCATAGTATGCCATATGCTGTAACTTTTAGCTCTATGATTGCAAGCATACCTTCTTGAAATTAGTGATGTTTATTTGAGCTTAATTTAATTCATGAGCAAGAGCCAGCCAGGTCAAAAGAACATTTCCCCAAGCCATTGACACGTAGCTATAAAAGTGCTATTTCAAGCACATGAGCGAGTTATTTGTAAACTTAAATAATTTTGTTCATAAGATGAATATCAATGTCAGACTGATTTTTAGTTGAGATCGTTGATCTCAAGAAAGAACACATCCCTTCGTAACTCCTAAACTATGTTAATTACATGAATGGCATTCTATGATATAACCATTAGCTGTAAGCAGTACTGAATTACACTCTCATCATTAAAAAGGGCCTTATCCATAGCTACCATGGTGACAAAACACTAGCGTAAAAAGTTGTGCCTCCACTACAAGGAACTATTCTTCTCCATGGCATTGAAAAATATCAAGTGCATCATGAGAAACACAAAAGGCCTGAAAAGAAACAAAATTGCCTTCATTACGAACATAGTGGTTTACAACTAAATTTGTCATGCACAGCTACAATTCCTCACCCTCCCCTCAAGAATCTGAAGTCATTATTGAGACTGAAACACTGCTCTGGAAAAGGATCGTTCTTTGTAAAAGGATTACTCTATTTAGACTTTACTGCTTTTCTGCCAAGCGTCAGCCATATAAGGAAACCAAAGTTCACTGCCATTTATTTTCTGCAGACCTTTCTGATGCCTAGGACTAACCCTTATTGGTAAACGGAAAGGTAAGTCTATAAACTGGAAATCAAATCATTTATTTTGTTACCAGTCATTGAAACCACTATAGGCAGTTAAATGTTAACATTTTTCCTCACAGTATTATCAAACAGATGGAGTTGGAATACTAATTTTTTCTTCAAACACTAAACTGCTCGATATTGTTAAAGAGCTACATATGTCAAAGTATTAAAAATTTTGCAAAGAAATTACTTTGTCCAAGCCTCACAAATACCAATACATGTCAGACACTTGCAAGACCGAAGAACACACATCCTATCTGACAAACTTACTGCTTTTGAATTTCTCAGGCAGGAACAAACATTCTAGTAAGCTAGCACAGAGCTATGGCTTCTGGCCCATTCTGAACGTTCACAATAAGAGAAATTCCTTTCCTTCGTGAAAACTAACCGATAATTGCCTCTTTGAGGCATGTGAAACAAACCTGTGGTGAGCGATACTGCCTTCACCACACGCTACTAGTTGGTCGGCATAACAAACACCAGCACTACAAAACCCTACACCAAACTTCACATTTAGTTTCCCCTTCAACAGCTTCAAAAAGAAGTTCTTTCAGTAATTATCAAGAGGAAAGTGGACATCAAAACCAAACAATGCTACATTAACTCGCAGGTTCAATTGCATGTACTTTTAGGAAGTCAGACAACTAGCTTGCTGTTTTATTTTGTATTTTGTTTTAAATTAAGGTTCTTAAGACAAACTTTTCAAGGATCAGAATGCAGTACAGATCCCTCTGCTAGGCAAGCTGAAAAACAGGCAGTCCAACTCGTCACCTTGAGAACAGAGAGGGGGCGAAGAGGAAGAAGATGGGTGGCGGCAGCAGTCGAGGGGAGAAACTGCGACATTAACAGAGGACCAGGAGGGCATATTTTTATAAAGAAATTTAACAGCAATCTCGAAGAAGTCCGGCCATGCACTAACCCATATTCCAAAAAAACAAGGCAGACGCAGGGAGCACGAAGCCTCAAGATATTTCGATTAAAAAAAAGATACTGCCTCTTACTTTAGGACTTTCTAATTTCCCAGTAAGTTAATTATACTCGCACGGTTACCAAACGTTTTGGAAAGGAAGGAGCTGAAGCAGCAGTCAGGGAGTCCAGCAGTTTCAGCTCAGTACCTTCTCGGACCGAACAAAGAAACTTCTGTGTCCGAGGAGATTAAAAACTTTCGGTCTCCCTAGACTCTTTCCTCAGCCTCCATGAAAACAGCGACTACATTCACACAGGCAGCGTTTCGGCGAGAGGGGGAGAAACACAAAGGGCAGCTAAACTATGCAAGGCGGAAAACAGAGAAAAATAAAGGCCAAAAACAGGATATCAAAATGAAGCGTGAACTCCTTCCTTTTTCCCCACCCCCTTCGCAGAGGAAGGATTTTTCTGCTGTTTTTGTTGCTGCTGCTCCCCAAGCCTTCCCCGTTTAATTTACCTTGTCTGTCGGGACGTTCAAACCAGATCCAGCAGCCAGGAGTTTCTTCCGACCTCACGGAAATGCATTAAATCCAATCGAGTTTTCTTCTCGTTAAGGAGGAAGGGAACAGCGGAGAAAGGGGGGAGAGGGGGAAGGGATGTTACAGCCCTCGCCGAGGACGCGGGAGTTGCCGGGCGGTGTGCGCGGGCACAGGGCGGCAGCGCTGCCGGGCTCTGCCCCGCCCGC
>JAWWTY010000088.1:52323894-52387877 GCA_035222235.1 Margarornis squamiger
GGCCGTGATGGGGCTGTGAGGGAGCCCTGAGGGAGCCGTGCCGGGACTGTGAGGGGGCCGTGAGGGAGCCCTGAGGGGGCCGTGAGGGGCCGTGCCGGGGCTGGGAGGGAGCCCTGAGGGAGCCCTGAGGGGGCCGTGCCGGGGCCGCGGGTCCCGCCGCCTGCCGCGGCTCCGCCCGCCTCCGCACGGCCTGCCGCCCGCCGCGGCCTGCCCCAGTTCGGTGGCTGCACAGGCAGATTCAGTCTGGAATGATAAAAGTTTCCTCCTGAGCGGCTCGTCTTCCAAAGGCGGTGGTAGCGCACCGTCGGTACAAAGCGCTGGGGCGATGGCTCCGGCACCGGGCGCTGCCCCTGCCACCCCATGGCAGCTCGCACTGCCTCCCCTGCAGCCGCCGGGGTCTGGGGCAGCGAACACACCCAGGGGAGGCACTGACAGCCCCCATCGACGCCTCGGTGTTCGGGTATGCCACAGCCAGCTGCGGTGCAAACAACAACAGTTAATGCTGCGCGTACAGTCACGCTGTTTCACGTAAACCCTGGAACGCTGCTCTGTTTTCTCTTCCAAGCGTTTCAACACTACCAGTGCAATACAATGGGACTGAAAATGCTTGTTGATGGACAGAGCCATGTACAAATATGTTTGAAAAGCAGCCAAGCAGCCAGTGTGTGCACTGTGGGTCACAAGGCTTCGGTATTGGTGTGGGTTCGATGGCAACAGTGCCGTGATAGAAGTGGGTTTGTGTTTAATTTCCTGGATTGTTTGAAATGGGTATTTGATAACCTACGGTGTGTGCAATATGCCATCTTAACAGTCCTGGAACCCGGAGTTCTGCTCAGCCCCAGCACAGCACACAGAGCTGACGGCAGGGTGGATTTGTACATGCTGCTCACCTTATGCTCCTTAATTGTGCTCTGCAGAGACCACATCTAAGGACGGAGGTAGTTTTGTTTTCACGCTCATTTAATCCCTGGCTTCTCTATTGGGACTGCCACCAACTGAGCTGGAATAGTGTTTTATGATGATAATCTGTTTACTGAGAAATTGACAAAATGCTAAAAAATGCTGGTTTATGTGGGCCGTTGAACAGCAAAGGAAAATGTTATGTCATGTTAGTATTAAACTGCCCCTGATTTTAGCATACAACTGTGTGGAAAGTCCTTTACACCCCCACCAGTCCCCGAAAGTATTTCCAGTTGGTATTTCCTGTTCAGGATCATTGGTTGTTTCTTCCAGTTTCTTACAGGGCTTTGCATAGAGAAGGTTTAAACTTTAGCAACAAAACATACAGTCGATCCCATTTTTATAAAAGTCCACTATGTTTAACAATACCGGTATTTATCTGAAACTTCCCACCTCTGTATGGGAATTTTATGTTCAAGTGTCCAGTTTGTATCCAGATACAGAAAATAAGCATGCATTTCTATTAGGGTGAGAATATTCACTGTTTCTTTACTTTTCTACAAATCCTCTCTTCATCATCACAGAGTATACAGCCCTGTTTTGGGGACTGTCTATGCCTAGATCTAAATAACTGAACTAAATTAGATACAGCCATCAGAGTTCATAAAAAATTAGAAGTATATGTGTGTGTATATATATATGTCTTTCCCGAAACATTAAATCGCATCTATTTCTTCTTATTCAGATAAGCCGTTTTCTTCAAGTGAGTCAGCTTTGGACTAATGCCAAGCAAGAGAACTTCACCCCTACTGACAACAGGTTTAGGATATCTCACTACAATGTACTATACCGGTGCTGTAGTAAAATTACTAATTTTTAATCTCTTGCAAATGTTTGATCATTCCTGTCCAATACCCAATAATATGTCCTTATAATTAATGTAAATTACATCTCTGTAACTGATGTCCTCCATCGTGAACTCTTCAAGGCTATTTTATGCGTGAATTATCCTAACATTTTTAATGTGAAAATGTTCTTTGGCAATGTTTATTGCAAATTGCCCAATGTATTTATTAATGCAGCAGAGTGAGAGATGGGTGTGGGAAATTTATAGTAGCTGTTGCTCAGATGGTGAATCTCCTGTAGTTGTTAATGCTAGTTTCAATGTAAAATACTCTTTCAATTACAGCTTTAGCCATCAAAAATAAGTTTGCTGAAACTCTAGCTAGCTAGACCACACTCCTGAAGACATTTTATACAGACAAGATACATCTATACAAATTAAGAAAATATCAGGAGTTATCCCAGGGATCTAAAAGTGCTATAAATATCAGGACAGTATTTAGATTACAGCTTCAGCAGAGTCCCCAGCAACATTAATTCCCAGAGTTGGTATCCCAGTTACCAAATAATTACAGATTAAGTGCACAAAGGACAAAATATAGAGTTACATAATGAGTCTTTCAAGTGAGACTATGCAACTGATGCCACTGAACATTTAAACAAATCCTTTACACACGATTTCATGCTGGACATCAGGCCCAAACTCCTCTTATTTTAATTTCTATTTTTACATTTGAACAGGAACACTAGTAAATACCACAACAACAGGCAGCTAAACCAAAAGAACATTTGGTGAAACAGCCACCTCTATGTTTGTCCCTTTCAAGGGTTCAGTGGTCTGAACAATGCATACATAGTTTTACTGAGTAATAGGGTTTAATTGCTGCTTTTCCCTATTCTTACCACTGTTGTTCGTTGTGATCACGTGTTTCCACTTTTCCAGGAAATAGACTGAAAGGCCTCTGGAGTAAGCACTTCTGCTTACTAAATGCTCAGGTAGTGACTTAAATAGTGGATTTCAAATTGGTTTGAATTGGGACTTCTGGACATCGTTGCAATATAAGTATTAAATAATAATTAGTGGAAGAAAAAAACACCTGAAAGACATAAAGAGGCAATAAGTAATCTTTTCTTTACCAAGTATATATTGAAGTTTGTTTTAAATACTCCATAATTTAAATTTGCACATGGTCCATTCAGAATGCCTTACTGTAATGTTTTCTGAATTTATATCATTCACAACTGGATCACACCACATTTATGCTGGTGAAATCAACACAAAACTGGTGTAATTCAGTGGCAAGCAAGTCTTAGAAGTGTGTTGCTGTAACTTCTAAATGTATAATGCATATCTACTATATTTAGAGGGAAGCCAAGTAAACAATCTCCGTTCAGTTTAACTTCAATAAAATCCCAAATTTACACTGGTTACATATGCCCTACAAATAAGTTTTCTCTGTATTTGGTTACACTGTTTTTTCAAATAGTAAAATCAAACAAAGCAATCAACAGAAATGTATTGTGTGACTAAGTTTTGGAATATTATGCAAATACCAATAGAAAGCCTTTATAACACCACAACCTATTTTGTATATGCTGTGTTCTAGAAATGGTTAGGAATGTTTTAGAGTTATTTTTAAACATTTTATTGTGACTTTTTGTTTGTATTTCTCTTCCTTGGTTACCATGGGAGAGCTGATGAATTCTGAGGAACACTTGGCACAGCATTTCACATGGAGAAGAAAAGACAAAAAGGTGGTGTTAAGGTACCTTTGCTCTTGCCGGATTTGGACTGCTTTGCTCCTGGACAGTCTCCTTAACACTGACTTTAAACTATGCTGCAGCCTCTTAGCCTAAGAGTCTGTTTTGACAGCTGATGCCACCACATAAATCTTGCGCTGGTGAAAACAAACAGAAAGGAATGAAAATGCAGCCATGCCATGTGAGGGCACTGACATCTGCGGATCATAACCACAAATCCTTTGCTCACAAGGCTAAGATAAAGAGTTAAACGTGAAGTTGGCAGAAAGAGACAACTATGAAATTACCTAAAATAAGACACATGCTCAGTATTTTGCCTATGCACCAATGATAGCTTTGAACTGGCATTGGTAAGATCTTGGATCCTGAAAGGGTAACAATTAATGATGCTGAGTATGTTTTTACATACTAAAGAACACTGTACAAACTTCTAATCAGATCTGGAATAGCTTTTTGATAGAAACTCAGTTACACTAGCTCTATAGTAGATCTATACGGGTTATATTGCCCTTCCAAGGTCACTAGTTAGAGTTGCATCCCATAAGAAAACTATCACTTCTCTATTTCTACACTGGCAGGAAAGAGGGATTTCTGTGGCAAGTTTGTTTAAAATGAGTTATGGTGGATTTTTTAAACAGAGGAAAACCCCTGAGAATGTGTTCTGGATATTTCAAGTTGGACTTCTTATCAATTACCAAGTCTGGAACCACGAGTCAAATTCTTTTGAAACAAGGGGATGCAGACAATCCAGTGAGATGAACTATCCTGTCTCTAGGCCTGTTAAACTAGAAGAGCTGCACTGGGACGTTTTTAGGAGAATTCAAAAAACAATACTTTCAATTGTTCTCCATCTGCAAAATATGGTTCATGGAAGAAGATTATTGTAGTTTGGGGAAAACTTTTCCTTTGATAAGAATGGTTTAGAGTGCTATTTAAAATCTGAAATAGATACTTTTTCAGTTATCTCTCTCGTAAATTCTAGGTCATGGTAGATGCAAACAATAAAATTAAAGTAATATTTTTAATGTTTTATTTCACAGGTTTCATCTACTGGTTTCCTTCATCAAAAGGATATTGTTATACAAGCTTTTACATGGCAGGTATGAGTATTATGCTACATCAGTAAGGAAAGAGTGACTTTCCAGGACATAGTGCTTAAAAAGTTGTCTATTAACTCATTTCCATGCTTGTAAACAAGCAAAAGATCTCAACAAAAAGCTTTGCTTTTCTAAGTACTTTGAGTAGTGCATTTTAGCCTACAGGTGTGATTACTCTTTATTAGGATTTCTAGAAATAAAATATTTTAAATATTTTACTTTATTAAACTAAGGTGAAAATGCATAGCTTCTAATTAATCACGCTCTCAGCAACAATTCAGAATTTGCATCTGAGTATCATGACAGCATCAACTCAACATGTTTCCATGAATGCATTTCTAAGTGGTGTGATTAGACAGCATACATTCAGATTAAAAAGACATACAGCTCAGGTGAGAAAGACCCCCACTGAATTTTGGCAGAAAAGATTTTAAAAAAATAAACAAAAAACCCTGAGCCTTCCTGTTTACTATACATAAGACAAATCTACTTAGCTGTAAATACAGGTGGTACAGAAATGTATCAATTAATGCAAAAACATTCAATGTCAAATACACTTGCAGTTCTGAGACCTTTAGGGCACTGCTCACCAACCTGCACATAGTGCTCTTTCTTTAGCAGAAGTTAAAATTTATTGTATTTTTTCTCCTCTTCTTCACATACCCATTCCATTTGGCGTAGAAATAGGACAGAATTGTTTCAAGTAAAAGTTTATCTCTCTTTTGTGCATTTTGAGAGTACAGTTGTGATGCTGTAGCATTACACTGTGTGATACAAATTAGGCAAAGTTTGTAGAAGTGATACCTCTAATTACTTCAACTAATAGAACTAGAGAAAACAAAGTTTTAGACTTGACTGACATCCGTTAATGAGATCTGACAAGTAGCAAAATCCAAACTAAATACAAGTAGGATGTGGTTTTCAGTATAGTAAAATTATTTTTAATCAATTAAACCACTGGTGAGAAAACAGCTGCTAACATGAATGTACAGGGATGAATCAGCAAGAAAACTGTAAGCTTTAAAAATAATATTGCTAATGTCTCCAGAATTTGTTTATTCACTGTTAATAATTTAGTCCCCTGGATTATTTTTTAAACATGACTTGTAGGTCCCCTGTTGGGACCTGGACTGTGCAAGAGATGGACTACTTTCTTTATGAAAAAAATATTCTCCTCCCCTTAGCTGTGTTTCATCTGTGATCTGTTATCTGTTGTCAGTTCATGGTAGTGAATAATGGTTGATTAAGTTTCATGTACATAATTCTCATGAGGACATGTGATGTGTTTAGTGTAATATATCACATTTTAAAAAGTGTATGAAGAAAATGTACAGAGATTAATGGTTCTTTTGGGCACTGATATCAATTACTTTAAATACATATGTGTTCATGAATTTTGCTTTTGCTGTGCCAATAAGGTTTGTTCTAATGAGTTTTTGTTAGTACAGGGGAAATCTGCTTTGGATTGTGGATTTAATACTGGAACTGGTTTTTGAGAAGAGATGGGGAAAAGGGCTTCAGGAAAAGCTCTTCAAGGAAGTGTTTTAGTAGATGCTCTAATGATCTAACAATTATACATATATATATGTACATATATACTAGCATTAAGTCATACAAATAGACAGGAAGATACTGTTGGTGAGGGTTTCCATTTTGTATTATTCAATTAACAGCTGGTATTTGCGTGGTTAATTCAAACACAAAGCCTTCTCTTTGCAGGGCAGTTCTGAGACTTTTTTTCTAGTGTTTTGCTTGGTGGCTAATTTTCTGAAGCATTTGTTGATAGAATTACTCTACAAGGTAATTTGTGTTGTCACTTTTTGTCAGCCATGTTATCTAAAAAGGTGATGTTCATCTTCTAGTACCAGAAGGACAGTAAATGCTTAATTTAACTGTGGACATTTGTGGAGAAGTTCAGGTGATAAGCATGTGTATCTCTTAAATATAGAGTAGGTTTTGTGGCACAGTTCACCTTCCCATGAGAAGTTCATGAACACACTGCCAGTAGTGGTATAAGGAACGTGTTTTAAATATTTTCAAGCTTTAGTTGCCCTGCTGTACTGACTTCCAGTTCTTTGTGAGTAGCAGCCACTTTCATCTGAAACCCACTGATTTAGGTTTATCAACATCATATCAAATGAAAGAAACAATTGTTCTGGTTTTAAGTTCTTTCTTTACCTTTGACAGAATCCATCTTGGATTAAGCCACAGAACAACCAAGAGACCTTTGGGAGAGAAATCTTCTAAGATGTGAATATTCATAAACTGCTTTTTAAGACATTCACATATAAATGGCACTGTCCTTGTCAGGCTGTTCAGCATGTTAGATCTACATGGACATTTTCTTATGCAAACTCTGAAGAAACAGGAAATTGCCAGGGTATGGTTGTGTTCTTTTCCATCCCACATCTATTTTTACTATATAAGCTATTTTGCCGGCACTGTATTTATGTTTCAGTACAATCATAAAATGAATAGAATTCTCTATATATTTGTATATACATATATAGACACACATGAATATTAATCTACTATAAATCAATATGTGGCATGTACACACACACATACACATATATAAATGTGCACAAGTATCAAAGTGGTAAGCACTCACTTTTACAGTGTAAAATTCCTATAGAATAAATGTCAATAAAAATATATGGACATAAAAGCTATTTGAATCACACATAAATCTGAGAAAAATGAGTGATGTCCCAGAAAATTAGATGATTTAACAGGCATGCTACTGTTGCAGAGATTTAAAATGTAAAGAGCTGCACTTTCAAATTTGGAGATACTTTTCATATGAATAATCTTATTGCCTTCACTGATATTGTTAATAGAAATAAGAGTACTACACCTGTCTCTAGATCTGTGACCTAAGGGCTTGTTTACACTGAATCAGAAGAGTACATTAAATCTATGTCCATTGAAATGGCTTAATTCCATGTGATACTGTTCTAGTACATACTGTTGAGATAACATAAAGCCTATATACCCATTTGAAGCTTATCAAATGGGGCACGCATAATGTTTTATGGAGCTACTGCCTTACTGCCTTTCCCAAGCTGAGAATATGCTGGAGTGATTAGGATGGTAAGAAAGCCCCTATTTTGCCCCCAAACTCTGCTTTCTCATTACAACATTGCAGGCTCACCACACAGCAGAGCAAGCTCTTTTCATCTCCTTATTCAGCAGAAATCAGATACAGAGCTTCAGAGAGTACTTACAGACCCTCATGACAAGCACTCATCCAGTGCAATGTGAAAGCAGCTTAGATCTTGCTGAAATGAGGATGCTGTCTATCTCTGGCTGCCATAGGCAACTCACCACACTTGTTCTGCTGCTCTCTTGCCCTGTCAAATAAAGTATCATAGTCCACTGCGGGAGAACAAAAAGTAGATTACCAGCAACTCTCATTTTACTGGTATATGTTAGGAAAAGCCTGACTGGATTTTGTTGTGGAAAGGCATATTGAAGCCAGTTTGCTATAGGCAGTGTTTATGCTAGTCAGGACTCCAAGGCTGACACACGCTGTTATTAACAAGGCTCACATAAAAACCAGGACCAACTCTTTTGCCTGAGTGCCTGACCAGGAACCTGGGCTGGATACACCCCCTGGTAGCAGAACAGGTGTTCAATTTGCCCTTGTTATGGACTACTTGTGCTGGCAATCGTGAGAAAGGAACATTAATCAGTAATCTCCTTGTTTTGCCTGGTTAATATGCCATTAATATTAAAAGTTACACAAGAGGTAGCAGTCTTGTAGTTCTCAGGTGAGGGAGTATGACTTGCATTGTTATTTGTGGGCATTCAAAATTTCTCAGCTCCTAACAACCAGCTTCACCTCTGCAGGTCTTTTCTCTCCCTAACTGCTCAGTTCCATTGCCTTTATTTATATGTTCCAGGCAGTGACCGTGCCAGAAGTTTGAAGAGCTAGTTAAAAATAATGAGTCTCAGCTAATATAATAGTTTACTCTCAGATGTTCAGTGGAAAATACTTCTTTCTTTCCCTTGCTCTCCTCCCCCACCATACGCATTTATTCTTTCCTCCCCTCCCCCTCAACTTGAGCTTAGAAGGGAAAAGTCCTGAAAAAAAATGCCTTGCAGCATATATGTTAAAGTTCTCTGCCATCACCCCTCACCAATAAAAGAAGGAGCATGTAACACTGTTAGATAATGAAATTTTGAATAACCAAGTTTCACTGGTAACAAAGCATTTCTTAGGAAAATAAAACCTGAATTTAAGATGCCAAAATTATTATTGTATAGCTGTCTTATTCCTTATTCCAACAATGAAAGCAGTGACTGTGCTTCCAAAGGAGATGGAACTGCTTCTGTTCCACTACATACAGAAAGCATCCTATGAATTGTTTCTTCCTATAATGATTGCATGAAGAGGGAAGTCACCTGGAGCCAGTGTTCCATTCTTTCTCCCATTTATGGGACTGCAATAAAAAGGAGAATGTTTAGCTGTTACTGAATACTGAAGACCTTTCTGGAGTTTAGTGAAATAGTTCAGCTAATATTTGGAGAATGACCAGCCTTTGAAGGGTAACAAATAGAGTGATAAACAGAGGTGTTTCAGTCCCAGGTAAGGAAGAGTGCTGCCTTGGGAAGAGGTAGTTCAGTCCAGGCAGACCACTGTGGAGTGAGTGGAGAAGAGGCCAGTTTTACCATGTCCAAATATCAAGCAGGTGTCTCAACAGTTACTTTATCTTCTTGTGTGTGAAGCAGATAAAAGTCTGGGCAGATTCTAGTCATGCTACTTGTAAATAAAGGCTTTTGGAAATTAAGAAGAAAAAAGCAGATGCTAGTTTTCTTGTAAAGGAAGAATCAGCACTGATTCTGAAAACTATAGGAGTGATCCCCTAGGAAAGAAATGCAAGTTAAGATTTGATTAAGAAGCCTACAGTGTAGGGAGGAGTTGGCATTGAGAAACACAAGGAATAATACTTAGGAAGTAATACCTGTTGGTATTATACATAGGAAATGGATGTGAGCAGTTAGTAAATACTCCAAAATTAATGTACAACTGTGAAGAAATGAAGAATATAAATGAAAATAAATATTATCAGATAGAGCAGAAGGATATTCAGTAGCCTTTTCAAAGCCCTGTGAGAACAGAGAAGCAGTTGAAAAAGGAAATTAAAGGAGGCAAACTAATTTTCAAAAATATCCTAGTCATATATGTCTGTGAAAACATGAGCACTCTGCAAAATCATTCAGTAACATAAGGAGGGAAACAGTCAGGGCAAACACTGTTGTAGGCAGAAAGCTGCCATGTTCATGTTTCCTTACCACAGTGGCAATAGTCACACCGTCCCTTCAACTGCTCCATCTCTCTCCTCAGGGTAGTTTGTTTTTTTCTCCTAGGACTTTACTGAAGAGCAGAAGTGATGATCTGATGGAAAATGATGTAAAGACACACAAAGGATTGGGAGAAGGGGATGTCACTAAGACTGTGGGTGAAGACTACAAAGGAGAGGGAGATTAGTAAATGGAGGGATAGAGAGGAGGGAAGGGCGAGGAGAGGACAGAAGAGATGGAGCATAATAAAATACGTCCTTTTAGCCCAGCACACCACTCCAAAACCACAGACCTACCTGAATATCCTGCTCCACTTAATGAAATCAATGCATACATAACATCAAGTCTCTGGAACTTCTGGCAAAAGACTTAAATAGGATTTCAGTACTTTTGACGTTTTCAGCCTTACACTGAGTGGTACACAGAGCCTTGCGGGTGTTTACAGCCACTTGAGGCTTAAAAATTAAAATGAATTAGAGACTTTTGAATAAAAGACTAGAACCTAGAGCCAGTAAACCTATTTTGGCATTTAATTCCATTTATTTTAGGGTAAGTAAGGTTCCTAAATACTTCCTCTGATGTGAGCTGAATTTCTTACTCGCAGAAAGGACAGTTACAATGGAAATCCTAGGACTCTGCTAATTTATCCCACTTGACAATTCTCATGACAGATGCAGGAAAAATCAACTGTAGCAGTATGATAGTGCAGGAAACATGACCCATCTAAATTAATGATATTTTACTTGTACTTTGTAAGATATATTTAGAAACACTGTTAATCCAGTGCTCAGTTTAAAGAATTAAACTGGAATATATTTTGGTTGTTCTTTAATGCTTGAAATTAATTAGCCAGGTGTTAAATATCATTTTTGTTTGCTGAGGCATCCAAATGAATCATAACGTACACAATCTTTTTTTTTTATGTAACTTGCAGCCTTTTATATAACCGAAGTACTAAACACTGTGTAAGTATATGTATATACCTGTAATTTTTTAAGTTTTATACACTTTTTTCATTTCTCTTTACTTGACTACTGAATAATAAAAGATGGAGTTTCAGTTCCAGTGATCTTTGCTATCTCATTTACATAATTTTTAAACAGAGCAAATAATTTTATATATATATATATATATAAACCAACATTTATTCACTGATTGGTTTTACACAACAACAACAAAAAAACTCCACCCTGTGTAAATACTCTTTTTTGGTTTTGTTTTTTTGGGGTTTTTTTGGTCCATTTTGGTTTTTAAAGAGCATTTTCATATATGTTGAAGCTGACTATTATGCCTTGTTTAAAGAACAATATCATTTTGAAAAAGGCTGCTAACGCTACGTAGCCAACATCATTGTAAAGTACATCTTTTATGAATACTGTGCTTTGACATTCACCACTACTTGTTAAACTCTGCTGATAGAAATATTAAAAGAGTGGACGAGTTACACTGCACTTAAAAAATTACATGGAACAGTCTACAGTTGTCATGTAAGTTTCCCATTTCCATTGATCACAATTTACATAACACAATCTTAAGTTAAAATTAAGTCCTTATGCTGTTTTGAGAGTATTAACTCACAGAAATACTTTGCTGTTTGTCTCTCCCACACTCAGGTACTTTTGCATACATTTCAGATTTCAGTTACAAAAGGACACAGTAAACACACCAGTGATAAAATGAGGTTGATTTAATCACACTTAGATATAGTCTGTCCCCTTTTTTATTTTCAACAATACACCACTATTATTTTCCAGATGGGATGTCCCATGCTAAAGAAACATAAGACAGTTCTCTTATCTGTGTATGAATGAACAAAATTACTTTGAGTAAAAATATAGTGTTTCTATTGATATGGTTGTGTGAGATCAATATTCTGTATATCTACAGTATGGGCTGCTACTTTACAAAAAGCGGAAGACACTTTTATACATGTTAAGTGAGCAGAGAAAACTTTTACTGCCCTGCAGCAGCTTGACAGAACAGAGAAAGAGATGCAAAGGCAGTTTAAAAGCTATCCATTGTGATAAATACACTAGAACAAAGGTCGAAGACAGACTTTCAATATAAGTCTACATCTCTTTCTCTTAAATATGTTTTGGAAAAAGTTCTAAAAATGGTAGATTCATTAAGAAACAACTAGCCCTCCAATTCCTTTTTTTCCTATGGGAAAAGGAATTGAGTGGCCTGCTCTCTGACTAACATAATTAGAAGATTTCTGTATTTTCCAAAATCCCAGTTAAAAATATTTTCAGTTACAAAATAAATTCACTACTATGAGCATTACATTATTCTTCATCCAGAAAACTCAAAACCCAGTGTGCCTTACACTGTCATTAACTTAGCTTCTCTATACGCAACATAAGATTTCAATAATTTTATCTTATGTTTTCCAGCATTAAGATTTTGTTTCAAAAACCCTGAGATTCTGAGCAGCACCTGCTAGTGCTGGGAATTTCCTGCTGACTTGGACCTCAAACTAAATTAAGAAGTGCAGTAATTGGAATCTATACAATAAAGAATAAGAATTTCTAAACCCTATTGCCAGTTGGAAAACGATAGACTCATTTAGGTCTTTTACTGAGAATGGATGTTTAGGTTGTAAGGCACTTATTTTCTTTAGGCTGGGATGGAGAAGGAATGTGGGTTTTTTAGCATAATAAAGCTAAGCATAATACAGTGAAAGTATAAATATATTTGCTTGGAGTTCTTTTGTGTCATGCATTATGACTGTAAAATATAGGCTCACCATTCAGAAGTTAGGGGTGCTAATTGATATACTAAAAGAAGCAGAAGTAAGTAATTAATTAATTAATTCAATTTATTGGTATTTTTTACCCAAGATCCAGTACTATTTTCTCCAGTAAAATATTTTTCTGGATGTATACGCTATCTAAAGAATGTTTTATTGAAAGAAATTCAAAGATAATTCTTTCACACTGGCTAAGCTAGTTTTACAGCATCTATGCTAATGCAACTTAGGTAATATTTTAAGAACAGAAATTCATTTCTTGCTCAGCAGAAGAAAGAAAGCAGAACAAGCAATGGATTTTTTGATTTGGTTGGTTTGGGGAATTTTGTTTTTTTGGTTTTGGTTTTTTCTTTTTTTGGTGTTTTGTTTTTGTGGGGGTTTTTTGTTTGTTTTTTGTAATTATAAGTAATCTGATTTCTTGGCTGATTTATAAAAAAGCAGGCTTTATGATTGCAATTAACAACCACAGTTCTGTTTCAAATTTGATGCCTGTACAGTATTTGTTCCATTCATCACTTTTGGAAAATGCTTTTAAGGAACAGAACTCTTTTGCTGTTGCATTACTGCAGATTTAAAAGTATACTATAATTTCTTCATGATCATTCAGCTTCACTAGAATACTGAAAGCTTGCCTACAAATAAATTCTAGCATTTATTTTCTGGAAAAATATGAATCCATGGTTTACTACTTCTCTTGGCCTTCAGTTCAAGAAGTACTGCAGCACTAAGATGGACATATCACCATTGCTTTTATTACTCCTCTATTTTGGAATACTGATAACTGGGTTTTTTTCTAAACTGATTTTCTCTTTGATTAAGGAGAAAATGCTAAGTGGGATTGTATTGTTTTCACCATTACCTTCGCCAATGATACTGCACTTAACCTCCAAGATAAAACAGAAGACTTTTGCAGAGGCCACAGAAATCCAGCAGAAGATGATGATAAACACTCAGGATTATTAACCCTGTTCTAATCATATTACATATGTCATAGTGTATTTTGTTGCTTTCGAGAAGAAAAAGACCTTGTGGAAGGGTGCACTAAAACTAAGCATTCAATAATCAAACAGCAAATCAGATAAGGAGAGTAGTCTAAAGATACAATTAAAACGGGCTGAACTGAAGGGCCTATAAGAATTTTGTTGAGTTCATGGAACTCTTAGGGCTGCTGATGTTTTGTTTTTCTAAAATACTCAGAAGAATGTGAATCTTTCAAAGTTAATCTGGTAAATAAATATTTTAGGGTTGTGCCTATTTGTAATACTTTCACCCTGTAGCTTGTTAACCTCAATTGCTAGATAATCTTTATTGGGAATCTTGACTGTATATCCATGTGCTAGTAACTTCAAAAGTATATCTTATTCTAATTTGATAGTTAAAAATATTATCTTTTGAAATTCCCCGTGAACTTTGGTCCTGGCATATGTGTTCAGCTCTAAAAGTCTTCCATTTTAAATCACTTTTATCTTTAAAATCAATGAAGTGTTTCTCTCCAGTGTTTATGTGCCATTTTCCAGGCAAAAGAATTTAACAAGTGAACTGAATGTAAAAAAAGAGTGACGTTAAGGCATATTTAGGCCAAAACACAATACATACATAATTGTTAGATGACTACGCAGGGTAATTTAAGATTCAGGGTAGCACCACGTATAACAGTAGTTTGGAAAAGAAGGAAAGAAATTTCATGCCTACAGTTTATCCAGTCATGCAGAATCAAATTCTCCCTGTGCAAATAATCCTATAATGAGCAAAATGAGGCGAGACTTTAAAGGTATACATGCTATATCACAAAATTTGGCAAAAAGACTTGGCTACAGTAGCAGAATATGCGTTCTCTTTTCTCTGTAGGTTCCGTTTTCAAAGCTAAAACAACCTGGGGGGAAAAAAAGGAAACTTTTCCAACCCTCTGGCATAGGTGCGCTGCAGGCACAGAGCATTGCAATGGCAAGAGGAGTGTCTCAACCCCAGACCTGGAGGAAGACAGCTGTCACTGCCACTGGTACCCTGGGCAAACTGTGCTCCCGGGATGGAGCGGGCAGAGGGGTCCTGGCAGGACTGAGTGCCAGAGCCTCCGGGAGGGTAAGGAAAACACTAGGCATTTTCTGCCTGCTCCTGACCCAGGCTGTGAGGTTTGCACTTTGGCCCTGACTAAGGCGTGGGCTGCAGCACAGCACACAAGTGGCATTTACTCTTGTTGTTAGCCAACAGGCAGTGGCAGAGGCGTGAAACAGCCCCAGGGGAAGGCTGGTGTTCGGCAGCTGCTCTGCTGCGGATCGCTGAGCCTGTGGCCTCTGCAGCAATGTGCTGAGGGCAGTAGGATGACTTGTAAATCTATAAAATCCCTTCCTGGAGCACGGACATTCATACGGTCGTCTAGATGTTGTGTATTTCCTATTTCAATCTACGGTGGATTGCATACAGATGAATTATAAACATCAGGAAAAAATAATGGAATAATACAATAAAAATGTGATTTTAAACATGTAAAAATGGATTTCAGTGAGAAAGTGAAGTTGAGTTCCTTGCTTTGGGAATATGGTAACACTGGGAGATGGCCACTAGCCATTAGTACAGCTCCGCTTTTCCTCATTATCATGGTCTGCCTGAGGTTTGCTGCAAATGCAAGTCACGCTAATAAGCTAAATGATAAAACAATGCAGGCCACAGAATTGGGTTAAGATGGATTGTTACTGTTGTTTAATTTTACTGGATAGCATGGATATTCTTTCTCATTGTGACAAATACTGATGGGAGCACAGATCAGTTCTGTAAACATATTAATGGTAGTTTTTCCACTGTTCATATTCTTAACACACAAGTTTCAAGCAAACACATCTACAGTTAGGTGATCTTTTCTCCCCTCTGTCCCCAAGGCTATGCTACACAGTTCTGGCAGCTCCTGGGCACAGCCACTGTCATACTCAGAAAGTGGTGTCTGGAGTTGAGATGAAGTGCTCTGAGGCCAGGTCAGGCCAACAGAGCCTTTTATGGGGACACTGGAGGGACACATGGACGAAGCTCCTTCCCTGGCATGTACTGAATTTAAAGCTGACATGATCAAATTCTTCATAACCTCCACTGCATGCTAAGTACACATCCAGCCGTGTGACAGGGCACAGTTGCTTCTGACTCCAAAGAAGGTACACAAATGGTCATATGGTTGGTATATATATGAGCATCACACACACACACACCAGGAAACCAGAAGGGCACATTGTTGTGTGATGCTAACAGCAACCTAATCTACCATGTTCTGGACTGAGGAAAGAAGCAGTCTGGGTGCCCTGACAGCTCTGCCATCACACTGAAGTGCTGTCACAGTTTGAGTAAAACGTGTGGGAAGGAGCCAGATGGAGGCCAGGCCCTATCATAGAATGGCTTGGGTTGGAAGGGATCTTAAAGATTATCTAGTTTTGATACCCGCTGTTGTGGGCAGAGATGCCACCCACTGGATCAGGTTGCTCAGGGCCCAACCAGCTTGGCCCTATGGGCATCCTGACACCACTCAGAGACAAGTACAGGCTGCAATGCTGATCCACCTGTACAAACCTGGTCACAGAGGGCCCACTGTGTTGTTCCATCCTCAGCAGACCCTAAAAAACACAGAGGCTGCAGGTGACAATATTTTCAGGAAGAAAGGAATGGGTCTGTTGGAAAAGATGGTGAAGGGGAAAGAATAGGAGGGGTCCACCTCTGCTGCAAGACAAACTAGGGAAAGTGTGTGGTTGGATTTTTGTAAAAAGTCAGGTGAAGGCACCTTTGGATTATAGATGTCTTTGCCAGAGATGTGTTTTAAATTTAAGATTTGTCTGTGACTTTTTCTTTTGTGAGACAATTCATTATTTTGGCCTGGCAACAGTCATATTGCTTGGGCGTAATGCAGTCCTTCATATAGACATATCGTAAATGTCAGGAACAAGCTTATAATAGAAATGCAGAGAGAAGCCCAAGAGCCCAAGGCTGGGAGCTGCTCTGCAGAACTGCATGCACCCAGCACTTTGCAAGAAATCTGGCCCATAAAAAAGACCCACCTGTTCTGCCCCTCAGTGGCATCTCAGATGTCAGTAGAGCTGTTGATCAGGACAAACTGCTGCTTCTAATGCCATTAAGCAGAAGACTTCGGCATGGCAGCAGTGTGTATTTAAGTACTAGGACATCTGCTCTTTCATGGAACAAGTTATTTTCATTATGAAAGCATTCATAATGTCACGGGAGCTATTAAAAATAAAAGACATGTCACTAGTATAACTTTCAAACAGCTTCACAACTGACATGTGACTGTATCTGTATGATCAAGGTGGCACTTTTACACTTTACCACCAGAGTTGTGTGGGGGTTAGATCAGTATAAAATCTAACATGTTTAACAGTTCCAGGCAGTTTAATGTAACTTAGTTTTTGGGTGGCCTGTTGTTATCAAAATCCCTCTCAATCTTGTTTTCAGAGTGAAAGGATAATCTTGTTAATTTGCTGATCTAGGATTTAGAAGCTGTGAACTTTGTATCCCAGCCTGCCACCGACCATGCGTAGCAGGGAGCACTGTAATCCCTCCAGCTTTGGATGGTACACAACTCGGGAGAGGGAACCTCCCTTGTTTAGTATTTGCAGCACTTGGTACGCCATTGTAATACAAATAATAGGTGCTGCAGTGTGGGAGGAACCGGACAGAGTCACTGAACTCTTCTTGGTTGTGTGTCAATATGTGCTGAACTGCCGCAGGAAATCAGAGGAGAGGCAGCTGGGTTACCCAGCGGGGCTGGGCGGCAGCACCGCAGGTACAGCAGGGCTGTCTGGTGGCCGCTTGGTGTGACCTGCAGAGTGTGACCAGCAGCAGGGTCCGAAACTGCCCCACCTTCAGCTTCTGAGACCTGAGGAGTGACCCCTCGGAACTGCTGGCCAGCAGCAGCGCTGCCCTGCTGCCCCTCTCCTCGCCACCAAAGGCCCCAGGCAAACCACAAACTGCTTACACCTGGCAGGGGAACAGAAGAGATAAATCAATTTAAAAGGCGGTTCAGCTTGATAAACCGGATAAGTGTCTGCACTTGCAGGCTCCTGACATCTAAACATTATGGTAATAGGTTACCAGGAGAACAGCAAATGTGATCATACGTGTTTTCTCTGGCCATTCAAAACTCCCAGGACCGGCACAGCCCCTACATGGACTTTGGCATGCCACCTGCTTTACAAAAGCCTGCGGTGCTGTGCTTCATTGCTCAGGGGTGGTGAAGGGCACAATATGCTTGTGTTTTGCTGTTTTCCTCCCTGTAAGTCAGCCTCAGGCCTATGAGAAACATTTTGCCAATTTAGCCTGCCAATAAAAACAGGTGGTTGCACAGCTTCCTCTAAAAACTGCAAAAAGCCACACAGCCAAGAACACATGAAGGGAATAAACAGAAGTATCTGGGGACAAATTCAAGGGCAGAAGCAGCCCAGGTGAATGCTTTTGTTGTCAGCACAGCACAGCTCCAGGGCCTCATTACTGACGGTACAAATGAAGGCAAATCCAAACATGGGAAGTACATTTCAGTGGGATACAAACTGCTGTGTGACTGGAGCAGATTCTCTCTCTAATAGAGAGAGAGAACTTATAATTTTGTTTCTGCAAAGTGGATTTAAACATGTATGCCAATATATGGAAATGGTTGTCCAAAGTTCCAATCTGAGCCATTTGCATCATGTGCTAGGAATAGGTCCTACCTTCTCCCACCCCTGCCCATAAGCTTTTCCTCTTCACTGAAGCACATCCATATTTGCTGTTCACACAATTCTCTCTGCTTGCTCTCCTACTTTACCACTTTTTTTTCTTCAGTCTCCTCTAGTTCTGCTTCATAAGAGTTCTGCTTTCAAATAGACACTTAAAATTAAGTCAGTCAAATACTAGACATTCTGAATGTAAATTTTAAGTGTCCAACAAACCAGATCAACAGTCCTTTTCTCTGACCCAGCAGTCTGTAGCCTGCTGTGTTAGATTCCCCATCTCCAAATGCCAGTTGTTTGCCTGCTCTGCAGAACACAATTGAAGATGAGCAGACTCTGTTATTCTATATTCAGAACAGCTTTTCTTTCAGTTTTTCAGTGTCAGATCATTGTTATTTCTGTGCAACTCGATTAAACATCCTTAACTCTGCTATTTCTTTTTGTAGACATTTATGAGTATGTTATCGCTGGTTTACCCTAGACGCCGGGTCAAAAAGTTCTGCTAAATTTCTCCCTGAGGAAAATCTGGATGACAGCCATCTCACTGCCAGGATGTAAAACAACATCATGTGCTCTCATTTAGCCTGCTTCTTTTCAAGCTGCAGAGAACTCTCTGAGCTCTCTGGGAGATGGGACATCAGGCTCTGTAGCAAGTCTCTGCTCAGATGCAGAGGAGATTTATAAGAATTGGTTTTCCCATGTTTCTCTTCCCAGAAGATGTCTTTAAAGCATTATGACAAAGACAAGCAAATGAGATACCTCCTCTGCTTTATTCCAGCTCCTATGGGGCTGGAATATTTGTCAGACAGACATGTCCCATATGACAAAGCAATCTGTAGCTAATGTGCAACCACACAGAAAACACAGGAGAACATGATGGGCCTTTAACTCCAGGTATAAAGGTATAAGGACATCGGTAAAATAATAATAAGCTAAATGAGGGCAAGAGGATGGCACAAGATGTTATTAGTCTCACACTGTTGTCTTTGTGTAAACACTGTCTCAATATCTCTGATAGTCAATAACATGGTTTCTTTTTGTAAGTGGAAGGATCCAAGGTAATCATAGAATCCTTAAGGTTCAAAAAGACGTCCATCATCAACTCCAACTGTTAACCCACCAACCACCATGTCCACCACCCCAATACAGGGACTAGTTGTAGTTAGCAACTATGTCACTTGTTGGTAAAATAACCGCAGCACTGTAGGAATGTCATTATCAACAATTGTTTATCCTTCCCCTGCCCCTAAGTTTGCTAGCCATCAAAAACTCTTTTCCTTTCTTTCCCTTTCCCTTTCCCTTTCCTTCCCCTTCCCTTTCCTTCTCCTTCCCTTCACTTTATTTCCCTGAGAGACCTGTCACCTGGAATTTTATCCTTTGATACCACATTAAGGGTCTCACCAAGTAGAGGACAGTATAATTATAAGGTATCTCTTAACATGAAAAAGCCCTATGAACTTAAATCAGTCTCTCTTTGCTTGAAATTAGGGAAGCTAAAACATGTACAAATATTAACTCTCACTTACTTTAAATATTGGAAATTAGAAAACAGATCCTGTGTCATGAAAGCTATGCCAAGAATAAAAGGAAGTAAATAAAACAAATGCAAATATTTAAGGTTCTCTATTCTGACATAAGTAAATAAAATGCCCTGATCTTCAAAGTTGGTTATCATATAGTTCCTCCTTAGATTCTAAGGCATCATATATTATTTATCTATGATTTCCCTATTGTTCTTATTTCACTTAAGTAAACAGGATAGGTATAATCTCACTATAGACAGCAGACTTGCTTAAAAGTGAAATTCAGTATCAACAGCAGAATTGAATAAAATTTATATAGATTAAATAAAAATAAATGTATTAGCTAAGAAAGAATTTTCTTTTAAAATGTATCAGTGCTAATCACAGGAAAAGAAAATATTTCTAGTTGTTAATATTTCCAGAAGGAATTCATCCTACAGAATCCTTATGATTTGTATTGAATTATGATGTAATTAAAAACACCCTATGGAGGAACCTGTCTGTAAAGCCTAACACTCTCTGTTGAAGTGAGTTGTTGAAGAGCGCTGCTGAAGTGCTCTTGTTGGAGCTGATTTTGAGCTCTAAAGCTCACTGAGGCAGAAAGCAGGAGACCTTAAGATTGTCTCTTGCTCAGGCTCCACTCAGATCACTTCAGAACCTTCACTCCAGGGCACAGAAATGTCATGCTTGGTATTGCTGAGCACAATGAATAACTAACTACCACAGTCTGGAATCTGTGCTGCTTTATAAAGAAAACGTGAATGATTCGCATTTACAACATGCAGGGAAATACCACAACTACGTGCTAAAAGCCTAAGTATCTAAGAAGTTCCTGCAGCTGATGGCAGCCTAAGTAAGTTTAATGCTGACTGCAAGTTGGTGACATAAACCATTCCACATACAGTCTGTTTACAATTTCAGACACGCTTGAAGTGCTGGTGGGAATTTCTTCTTCGAAATTTGCCTAGCAGACTAGACCCAAGAGTCAGGAAGTGGCAAAGCTGTTGTTCTCAGCCCAGAAGGCTGCAGGAAAAAAGATAGTTGCTGAGTCAGACAGAATTTCCCCTGAGGACTCTGGCTGCAGACCAGCCTTTAGAAGACCTGCCAGCTCACCTAAAGGGTAAAATCAAAGCTTAAAAAAAGCCAATACAGCTCATAAAGACGGAAACTCATTTTTAGGATACAATTTTTGGTATTTTAACTTAAGATCTGTGATGAAGAAGCCTATGGAATCTTGGAAAATCTGTATGCACAGTTTGTACAGTAGCTTTCCAACCTCAGCCACTACTGATGGAGCCAAGAGCTCTGAGTGCTGCTCGGCTGCATGCTGCTGTACCTGCTCCTGTTACCATGGGAATGGACACTGGCAAAAGTAGGATAAGAGCTTTAAAGTAATTGTGAATATAATTAGCATTTTACCTTTTTGGAGATTGGCTCCCCAGAAGCCCCCAAATAGTGAAACCATGCAATTCAGACTCATCAATACAGCAATTAGTGTCTAAAGGGGCATCAGTTAACAGGATCAATGTGGGAGTGATACACGAAAGGAAGGCATTGTTGGAGTCGGGAAGCAGTGGGTTCCTGTGGCCTTCTTGGCTTATTACTAATAAGGAACTCTGCTCCTTTGTTATGAGTCACTGTTCCAGTTTCATCCTTAACTAATTCAGAGTCAAGAGAAAGGGCACTAACATGAAGAGAAGCTCCCAGTGATGGCTCAATGAAGTTTGGAGAGGAGGGGGAGGGGAAAGAAGTCATAGTAACAAAACTGGAGATCATAGAGGGGAAGAAACCTTATGGGGAAATCAAAGTAGCAGTGTTTCTTATTACACTGCCACTGCCTGAATGAGGTGCATCCGACAAAGAAATGCTTGTCAGAGTGGCACTACTGAGGCCCTGTACGCAAATCTTTCATCCAGGCAGTGAGTGCATCAGTCAGTACACTGTGATCTGCACCCGTTTCTACAACATGGCAAAAGCCTTCAAAGGTCTCTGTTTTTCTAGCAACAGCTCCTTTTTAACTACCCAGGTCAGAAGGGAATTTTGGAATTTGGTACAGTTTCACACTTCTTCATTAAAACGACAATAGCCTGCTTGTATTCAGGGTGAATACAGAACTCACCTTCAGTGACCAGTGAAGTGACTGCTTGCATAATTATCACTGCTTCTAACAACATTAACATTTGGCTGGACACCGCCTGAAAGGTTTTGGCTGTGGTTATCTGGCAGAAAAAGATGCACTTTCAGAAGAAACTGATGAACGCTCTGAAGAAAGCTAGGGCAAGATAGTAAGTAAAATTTTGTAGAAGATTTCTTGGCTTACTAGTGGATCTCGACAATCTCTAAACACATATTGTAATTTAAAAAGAAAGATACTAATTACTTCTGTTCATCTTTTACTATTCTTTCAGGCTGCCTTTGGGCAGGGCTGTGCAGCAGAGCCAAGCTCCAGGCAGAACCATCTGAAATGAAGCTGTGTCCCTGGGGATGTCTTTTGTGCAAGTTCTACTTGCTGGTGCGTCTATACCCCCCAACCTGTTCTCTTTGTAGTGTCTTGTTACTTAAGCATTATCACACAGTCTAGTCACTGCGCAGCAGAGCAGATAAAGCATCTTTGTGCCTCCTGTCCCCATCAAGAGTGATCTGAGGCAGCACAGTGATCTTTCACTTTGCTAGTTAAATATGGGGGGGCGAGGGGGATGTGTGTTGCTTTAAGCCATTGCTTATTGTTGTACAGCTGTTTCTCATGCATCTGGATTTTCAGGACCCTTTAAGATGTCAAGTAATTTTCTCCTACTTATTCAGTGCAGGAATTTTTTGTAAAGACACTGAGATCCAAAGATACTGTTATTCAACAAAATACCACTGAGACAAAAGATTGTATCATCTAGATGCATTTGTCATAGTCTGTCTCGCTCTCTACCACAGTTAAATGCTTTCAAGTGAGTGTGAGGGTTAAGCCAAGATCTTCCATTAAGGGCAAAACATTGCTGTGGGTGGAACCCTTTTCTGCTTTCCCCATGACGACATAGACCTAACTGGCTGGACAGCTTCCTTACAATAGAGCACCCTTGAGACATTTGTGCGTGTGAAAGACACACACTTTGTCATGGCTTGTTTCAGAGGAGACTGAGGGCTCTTCCTGCAAGGAGAGGTAGGTAGGGGCAAGAGGGGTGAAGATCACCCATGTAGAGACTGCTGAAGGAAACAGTCACGCCACCCGACTCTGTCAGGAGGTACTGTGGCTGCTAGGCACTGTGTTTTGCACCAACACAGAGTCTGGACAATTTCCAAAATTATGTTGTCTGCTCCAGACGCTCCAAGAAGCTTCCAAGATTCCTGGGCTCCCCAGCTGCTACACAGAGCCCTCCCAAATTGCATTCATTCGCCAGAAAAACAAGACAGCCAAAGTCCTCAGTAACAGCTTTGCTTTCTTCGTAGTCTCCTGCCAAGCTTCTGCACTAACTAGCTTTAAAAAGGTAATGCATAGAGAAAACCCACTGATGCTTGCATTAATCGAGTAACCATCTTCATCTATAACCGGGTCACAGCTCATAGAACCGTGGTGTGTTTTGTAGGCCAGCACAGCTACACCAGACTGAGTTCCAGGGCAAGCACACAAAGAGTTAGAAGGTGCTATAATTAAGGTACATAAGGTTAGGAGGTGCATAATTATGTTCAACCATAATTACACCCACTGGTGACTGTGCTTTATGATATAGTCTTCAGTTACATGACCACCTCCTTTCTTCTTTTTCCTATGGGATCTGTGCCTACGTCAGGACCATCTACATGGCACAGCACTACAGGATTGCCCAAATTGCCACTAAACATGCCATTCAGCACACTCGGAAGCGCACTTGCATTGCATTCTGTTCAGGACGATCTACCTTCTTGTGAACTTAGGCTCACAACAGAGATGTCTGAGGCATAAGAAGTCTGAGCTTACAGCTTAGAATGTTCTCATGCAGATTTGCAAAAAAAATCCATATTTGCATATCTGACTTGCATATTATTAATCCTATATTTATAAACATCTGCTGATATGCAGCATCTTTATGAGCTGCTTTCTTAACTATAGGATAAGAAGCTGCTTACCGGGACTGAACTTTTTTGCACAGGCCATATCCAGCCTGAGTTTCTGTAGTGAAATTCTTACTGACTAAAATGGGATCAGGATCATGCCTCTGGCATCTCTTATCCTGCCTCACTCCCAACAGAGCATTGTTCATTTCAGCCAAACCAACAGGAAAAACGGCAAGGGTAATTTCTCAAATCAGAGCACAAATGCATGCACACAGCATGACAGACTGAAAGGCTGTTACTACTGCTTGCACTTAAAAAGTGAGCTGGCTCTTCAGATATATCTGAAAAATCTTTCTGTGTGCACGCTGAAAAGCAGAGTGGAGCACTCATCTTTTACAGGCACTCACATGTCAGCATCATGAGGAAATATTAATACTGTGAGCAGCGAATAGCAATCTTTCGTAATTGCTGCTTATTAACATCTCCATACTTTTGAAGCATGGTAGAATCATAGTTTCAGTGATACTTTTGAAATAACTATTGCAAGGGCAATATAGAAGTGTAACTGTTTGTAATTTTAGGCTCTCTGTCTGAAATAAAAAATCTATATAGCAACTATACTGGTGGTACTAAGACACAGTCTTAAATGATAGGCTAACCTAAATCTGATTTTTAAAAAGATAAAATTAAACTGTATATCTGCTTATAATTTAAAACTAGGCAACTAAATAATGGAGTGTACTTGAAAATTCAAGATTACATGCACCAAGTGAAGCATATGAAGACCTTACTTTGTTTCAATTAGCAGTGTAACTATCCTATGAAATAGGAAGGACTGCAAAAGAAATTCAAAATATGTGTCTATCAGACAAGTATGAAAAAGACGTACAAACTTACCAGTCCTAACAAGAAGAAAACACAAATGTCAGAATTAATGTATCTTTTATTTGCTGTGACCAACCTGGGAAACCCTTCTATGAAGTAACTCAGTGAGGCTACTTGCCTTGCTGCAGCACTTGGCATGGCGTTCTTGGCATGACAAATTCCACTAATAAATCTCAGCAAGATTTTTGGCAGCAGGAACAGAACTATTTCTACCTTCCTTTAATTGCACTGAACAACCCAGAGCTGTTATGATTCAGTGCCCCTGGAACAACTGGAAAAGGTTTTCTGATGTATTATATTACAGCATAATAAATAAGATTTAAAACCTTTATTATATGTCTGGAAACAAAACAAGTGTTTTGATAAAGTTGTATTCCCTTCCTCCATCATTCCATAGAAATAAATATTTTTAAGCCCAATCTGTTATTTATATCCTGTTTATAAACACAGTTTTCTTACCAACATCTCATTTACTCCAGTTCATACTTTTGGTGATACCTTTTCATGTTCCCACTTTCAAAAGTTAAAATATATCAGATTACACTATCAAGGAAGACTTAACTCTAAAGCTGAAGATTATAGTCACCTTCTTGTTTACTCCTACAATTACTACCCACAGAAGGGTCATCCCATTTTTAGTTTCAACACATCTTCCATACAGACACAGCACATACACACTGTTGTAATTTGGTAAGTTGCTTTTCCTGCCCTTTGCTCCTTCTTAGTCTGTGACATCTACATTTGGATGTCAGCCTGACATCCTTTTACCCACATCGCTAAGTGTTAGACACAGGGAGGCAGCCACATGGATATTTAGCTTGCTACACCTGCAGCAGCAGCCTTGTCAGTTCTTCTCACCAGTAACTCACAACTCTGGCTTTGATTCCAGTGGTTGAACATACAGTCTGAAAGGCTTTTGTTATTCAGGCTTTTGCTTTACAGCTCCTCCCACAGTGTGAAATTTCAGGTCTAAATGAGAACATAGAGGTAGTATAGTACATATCAATTAAACAATAGGATGGCTGAAATAAAACTATCCCTTACACAAGGATATTTTCTCTTTTAAAAGTTATCCACAAAGTTACCTTAGAGGATATTTAAATATTTGGTGAACCTCATAGTTAATTTATTTTTTTAATGCCAGCTGAGCAGATGGCTCACTTAA
Organism: Margarornis squamiger; assembly: GCA_035222235.1. Lineage (NCBI taxonomy): Eukaryota > Metazoa > Chordata > Aves > Passeriformes > Furnariidae > Margarornis > Margarornis squamiger. The sequence goes on from JAWWTY010000088.1 coordinate 52,349,844, forward strand.
CAAAGCTCCGCTGGCTTCTAGCAGAAGTTTATCAATGAATCCCTGCTGAAGATTCATTTTCATCCAACATCCACCTGCAAACACATCTTATTCATGTTAGAGTAAAACTGAATTCTAAACCTGATGATTCCATAAAAAAAAAAAAAATCTGGTTTGTTGGGGTTTTTTGTTTGTTTGGTTGGTTGGGTTTTTTTATGGAAAGGAATATGTCTGTAAGCATCTCAATGAAAAAAAAATTTTCTCCATTAATACTTCTGTTAATATTTCTCAGTTAATATTTCAGGAATTTTTCAAGTCCTACCACTGACCAAAATCTAAATGATACAAAAAAATCTGATGAAATAAATGTTAAAAAAGAAAATCACATTGAAATCCAAAGCTCCAATTAAAAATATTAAAACATTTTGACAAGGACTAACTCTGATAAACCATTCCAAGACAGTCTTTCTCACCCACTTTTATACTTAGAAGCTACTTTTTACATGCAGTAAACTATAGTTTGGGCTTGTAAACCTGACTGCAATTTAGGTTGCCCAACAATTCCTATTATAATAACCTGTTTTCAATTTCTTTTAAATTTGCCAAACTGCTACAGTTTGAACTGAAGCTCTCCATGCTGGATATACTCCCCAGGCTAATTTTGGTGAGGAAAATTTCCCCTGAATTACTTTGACTGCCTCTGAAATCAAAGAAAAGTATTATACATATTATTTCAGTAACTAAAAACATCTGATGCTTTATAGTAAGATTTGAAACACAGCAGAGAAAAAATTAGTTTTGAAATGTCCTTTCTTCTATTATCATAAAGATACACCTACATTTTTACCCTTGTTATATACCTCTAAGAATATGCAGTTTGGTAAAAATCTGCTGCAGTTATAAACCTGAAAATCTCTGAAATCCCTGGAAATGCTTGAACCTCCCACAGGTTAGACTAGGCTCAGCTGCAAATGAGCCATCTTATCCCACGCAAGAGCTCCCTTCAGGCCACAACCACAGAGCTGAGGTCGGGCAGATTACAACAACAGCTGCTAACATGCTCAGGCTACAGCAAGATAAACCAGCAGAGCTGTGGAAGTGCAGCTTGTCCCTCCTGTGCCCTCAGTGGTGAATTTCCTTGCAGCAGATAAGGAAGTCAGAGGGAGCTCCCTGTTATTAATGCAGAAGGAACAGTCTGCCAGGGAACTGACTGAACAATTTTTCTAGATCTTAAATCTAAGAAACAAACTGTAGATTGTGAGCTAAGTTGTTGGACTTAAATCTGTATTGTAGAAAAGATTATCTAGATAGTATCCCATTACTTCCTTTATGATCTCAGTGGACTGTGCATGCATAATTAAAACCAAAATGTAATTTGTGCCCTTTGTTTCCTAGCGTAAGTTAGGCATTGTGTCCTTGTGAAATGTATTTAAAACAGATATTATTTCTCTCCATGTCAGGGACGTCTTTTTCCTCCAAGACTGACAATCTAGTCCCTTACTGGCAACCACAAAAGCACCAGCACATAAGACCTGTGAAACTAATGGCTTTACTGACTGAAATGCTCAGCATAAAGGGCCACAACTCTCTTCACCCAAGCTCACCACCTTCTTTGTTGTAAGAAAATCCAATGCCAAAAGTAACAAATTACAGGGCTTAGAATTTATTTTAATTTTAATCTTTAATCATCAGAGCATTTGCTCATGTGCTCTCAAAGTAGGGGTGGACTTGAAAACAGGGTGGTGTTTGTTGAGAGAGTATGCAAAATAAATAATTCTTTTCATAGCAATTCCTCTTGTGCATTTTGATCACTGAAATTGCACTAGTAGGCAAAAATAACCTTGAATATTGTCACTTTCATAATGTGAAAATTACTCTAGTACTTTATACGCCTCTTTTTATAACAGACAAGAAATACTGACTCTTAATTTTATATTTTTGTATCTATCATAAATGATGCATTCATATTAGTGTTTTCTGGTGAAAAGCCATATAAAAGCTATAGAGTTCTTCCACTGAGGAGAAATTTTATCATCACTTTACTGACCTCTTCCTATTCATATTCAAATCTCCTGCAGCCATACCAAGCATCTTCTACTTTTCTGGCTGAACATTTTTGCTTTTTTCCCCCCAAATTAAATCATTTTCAGCAGTTGAATACGTAGAGATGACATAATCCAAAATAACTACATCATAAGGAGATTGGCACCCGTGCTTACAATTTTAAATCTGTAAGACTGATAGTTGCCAAAATACTCACCTTCTCTTGGTCTCACTTTTTTTATGTAGAGAGGGATATTCTTATCCTTGTTATCCATTCTGTAAAATGCTTTAGACAAAAAATGGTCAGTAAGACAAAGACTTTCAAATGTCAGGCAAGTTACCATAGTACGATTTTTCAGATCTTTTAACAAGGGCTATCATTGAGTTCAACAGTTCCTCATTCTCCGAAAATCAACTTAAATAACTAAATAACTTAATACATCACTTAAATAACTAACCTTGGGCTCTGCATTTTAACATGTAAAATTGCAGCTATAAAATGCTGTTAATAAACACAGGTTACACATATAGGAGTTATACTTTGTGCTTGGGGAAAAATCATGCGGTTATTTAGAGGTACTCCTTCCTTTTCAGTCAGCAGAATAAAACAAAATACTTACAAACATAAAGCATTTCAAGGTGGAAGCAGCCACAACACAGGTAAAGAGTGTTCCCAGAGGCAGAACTGCTACCAGAGCACAAGGCATAGCCAGGACTTATGAAAAGACACAGGGGGAACTTGTAACCTTCATGCTCAACCTGTATTTGCAATGTAAGATGGCTCAGGGTATCTAACGACAACGTGATTAAAAGTGAGCACAGAAATGTTATTACAAACTAAAGATGTATCAAAAGAATCATGTATTATGCCAAGTTGTGCTATTGCTTACACTGAGGTATCAATTTGCAAGTCACATACAGGAAGTTTTCACTCTCAGAACTGTTTCAGAATTCACTAGGCTGAACTCTCAATATTATCCTGTTATTGCTAAAACTGTACAACAGCCAAATCTATTTAAATATCAAGAATAAAATTATGTTCCTTTGTACTTCCTTTTAAACTAAGGAAATTCTTTTTCATTAAGTCTATAAGAGTCTATTAAGTCTCTTATTTTCTAAGACATCTCGTTGATTTTTATGACGTACAGCAATATTTCACAAATAAAGTAATTAATTTGTAATAAAGTAATAAATTGAACAACCTTCCTTAGCCAAAATTTCTCCTCTGAGGATACCTAGCACATGTCAGAAGAGAAAAAATAATACAAAATATGTAATGCCTCAAAATTAGGTAACATACCAGTTAGATGCTGAGCTCTGCAATAAAATCCTTAGTGAAATACTCAGCACTAGAAATCACTGAGAGATTTATTCTCTTACATCTAAAATGTTACTGCTGAAATTTCCAATCCTGCTGCTGCCTGAATTTATTGTCTTTTATTTTTGTGTTAAATTCTATCTTCTTATCATAGTGCTTCTGCAGAAACCAAAACTGCCTTCTTGCTAATGCAGTATCTTCACATCTTTGATGCAACTTTCCATTTTAATTAATGCTGTACAAAATTAAACAAAGGAAAGCTATATTAGCAAGTTAAACATCTTTGTTATCATGGCAAAGTAATCTAGAGGAGCATCATTTTTGTTACAGATGTGGGCCAGCAAAAATAATAAAAATGTTTCAATAATAATTTTTAATATTTTAGGAACTTTGTTGATAACTAAACAAAAACTACTTTAATAGAAACAGTACGGATTTATTTGGCAAATCATTCTACAATGGCCTAAGAAATTACACCTGTGCAGCTTCCCAAACAATGTGCTGAGTTAGAGAACTGAGCCCAAATTCATGAAATTCAGGACAAGTGTATCAGGCAAGTATAATTTCTAGTCTCTGAAGCTTCCCCAGCCCAGAAAGCACTTAAAGAGGCTTGAATTGTCTCTTTTCCTCCTTTTGTTTTGAGATAGTCAGTTACAGCCTCTGCTTTGGGTATGGAAGGTCCAAAGCTACAAAACTGAAAACACAAAACTACTCTGTCACCTTTTCAAAACCAGGGGACCCCATCATCACCTTCAGACATCACAAAGAAACGGCACCCTTCTGCTGCAGAAACAGCCTGTGTCTTGGATCCTTGTCTAATTTCAAGATGCTTAGGAATCATAGAATACCAGGCTGGACAAGGACATCAAATATCAGCTGGTTCATGCAAAAGCATGGTCTAGACAAGATGGCCCAGCACCTTGTCCAGCTGGATCTTAGCAGAGTCCAAAGTTGCAAAATCCACCACTTCCCTTGGGAGATACTCCAATGGCCAGTTGTTCTGATTGTGAACAATTTTCCTCTTGTGTCTGGTTGGAATCTCCCCAGCAGTAACTTCTACCCATTACCCCTCCTCTTCTCCATGTGACTCCTTGTATAAAGAGGATCTCCATCTCCCCTTCATATACTGGAACATGGGGATAAGGTGTCTCCCCTAAGCCTTCAAGGCCCTTAAGGCTGAACAACCCCACTTCTCTCAGCCTTTCTTCTCATAGCAGGCTTCCCAGGCTTTGTTTTTGTGGGTCTTCTCTGGGCCACCTCCAGCCTGTCCCCATCTGTTTTGTACACCAGGGGCCAAAACTGGACATGGTGTTCCAGGTGAGGCCTGACAAGCACTAAGTAGAGTGGGATAATAACTTCTGACAAGCACTGAGCAAAGTGGGATAATCCTTCATCTCTGCTGGTGAAGTCCTTGTTGAAGCCACCCATCATCTTGTTGCCTTTCTTTGCTGCAGGACCACACTGGTCACTTAGACTGAGCTGCTCGCCCACCAGGAGCCCCAGGTGCCTTCCCACAGAGTCGCTCCCAAGGTAGGGAGATCCCAGCCTGTGCCGCATTCCTGGATTATGCTTTCCTGGGTGCAATTTGTTCTTGTTGTACTTCACACTGTTCTCATTAGCCTCCTCTTCCAGCCTATCCAGGCCTTCCTGCAGGTTGGCTCTCCCTTCCCAAGCATCCACTTCCTCATGAAGTTTGATATTATTGGAAAGCTTCATCAGGGTACACTTGATCCTATCTTCCAGATCTCTTACAAAGACATTAAATAGCAGTGAGCCCAATATCAGTCCCTGGGGGACCCCACTTGTGACAGGTTGCTGTTTTGAAAAGGAGCAATTTCCCACACCACTGTGGGTGCCATGGGTCAGCCAGGTCTCACCCACCAGAGGGCCAAGTTGTCTAGACCATAATGCAACAGCTTCTCCGGAGGAGGTTGTGGAAATCCTTACCAAGAGTAGTATCAAAAGTCTTGGAATAAATTCAGGTAAACCATGTGCACCTCTCACCCCAGATCAAGTAAGCAGGTTACTGTGTTGTAAAAAGTGACCACATTTATCAAGCACAATTTTGCCCTTGGTGAATCCATGCTGCCTTTCCTCAGTCATGTGCTTCATTTGACATGTGACAGCCCCCAGGAGGATCTGTTCCATAACTTTTCCAGGGAATGAAGCAAGACCAGTGGATCTATATTTTCCTGGAGCCTCCTTTAAGTCCTGCTTGTAGGTAGGGGTGACGTTAGCCTTCTTCCAGCCTTTTGGGTTGTCCCCCGATCTCCACAGCTTCTTAAAGATCATGGAGAGTGGCCTCGCAACAACATCAGTGAGCTCTCTTGACATCCTTGGGGGGCATTGTCAGGGCTCTTGGAATTGTAGGGGTTAAGCTCCTGTTACAGCTCACTCATCAACCATACCTTCATTGACAGCAGCTCTGTGTTTGCATCAGCCTGGATTTTTGTTCCCAGTATCAGTGCTGGTAAAGACAGAGATGAAAAAAGTGTCAAGAACCTCTGCCTTTTCAGCATTGTTGGTGACAGATTGACCTCTCTTGCTCAACAGCAGGCCAGTTATTTTCCTTCTGTTTCTGCTTGTTATGTACCTGAAGAATCCTTCCTTGTGGTTTTTGACATGTCTGGCCAATTTGCATTAGAGCTGAGCTTTTGCTTTTTGAACCAAATCTCTGAACACCCTGAGAATACTCGTGTAATGGTCAGTGGATATTTGCCCATGAAAAAGGTAATATGTGATTTGCAAAAGTAATTCTTGCCATTCCAGCCTGGGCAATTGTTGTAATTTGAGAATTTGCAATGCCCAGGCTCTAGACATGCTTTTGAAGAACCCAGGCAGGATTTTCCACTTGAGACTGACTTTTTTTGCCTTGAAACCTATGCAAGGTTTCATCATACATCTTCTTCTGTCCAGGAGATAGTTCATGAGAAACAGTTCTATGGCTGACCGGAGCTTTCACTGGTGTCCAGATAAATCTTTCCCTGTAACAAAGACTTCTTTTCCTGTAATCCTAGGTAAGTCTTGCAATTCATTACCCAGTTCTCTGTGTTTTCTCAGTGATCACCATCAGTTTTCTATAAAGACTGAAAGTGGGCTTTGTTTTTTTTCTTCAGATTATATCTCTCATTAAGGGGTCCTGAATTTTATTTTCACACACCTTTGGGGGAACAACCACTTTTCTAGCATGTAATTTCTTCACACCAAGCTTACTTTTGCATGCTAAATTTATATTTAACCTAAGCATGTGCAACACACCCCTCTCCTTAAGTTTTCACCTAAAAAACCTGATCCACTGCATTCCAACCCATATATCATGTTATCTTTCTATTCAGACTGAAAAGATCACTTAGGAAGACCTCTTCCCTTTTAGTCTTCATGGCAGACAGGTTCCCAGGTACAGCTTTACTGACAGCTTATAGCACTGGATAGCTGATGGCTAAAAGGGAACCAATTTGTGATTTAAGCAATTTCCGTAAGGTCAGCCAAACCCAGTGTCATTCCTAGGCAATGAGAGAGAAGACAGCCAGCCAACTTAGACTTAATACACCCTTCTAGCAAGAACTAATGTGGTCAAGTTCTTAAGAGCCATCCTAGACTCGAAGTTTTCAGGTCAAGGCGTACTGCTGAACGTCTCCACCAGAGTAAAGTGCATACTGAAAGCAACATGAAGGAAAATGGAACTTGATTTGCCAGTAAACCAGATCTTCAGATGTGGTTTATGTTGTTTTGCAGACTCATACTTGTTCAATCTTTCCCTTGTTTAGCAAGTTCCATCAGAAATGGTGGAGGGACTTGTGGCTGGGCTTATCCAGGGTTTACCCTGCTTGAAAGAAAGAGAACGACCCTGCCCCTGTAGAAGTAGATAAGGCATAAACACCTCTGGGCAGAAACACATTCATAATGTGAATATGTATACAGGTAATATATCTGTAACACCTTTCAACTTCTGATGAATTTCTTTTTCTGTAGGAGATGTGAGCTTTTTAGTATAAAAATAAAATTTTATTCTAAGAGGAAAATTCTCCTAATGCTATTAAGTTTAATTGCACTATATTAACTAGTATTTTGCAGATAGCTGATTCAAACCCTGTCATCTCTATGGGTCTTAACTCTGAATGTTCAATAGGATGAGATTCTCTTACCTCTTTATGAGGATTGAAACACAAAACTACACTTTTAAAAGCGTACCAAGGTGAATAAAATGCGTTCCTCTTAGTGCATCATCTCAAAACACAACAAGTAATATACTACAGAATATGCTGAGTACGAAGGGACCCACAAGGATCACAGAGTCCAACTCTTAGCCCTGCACAGGACCATTCCCAAGTGTGCTTTCAGACATTTCTCATTAATGTTTTAGGCCAAAACTTTCATGTTTATAGAATCATTTAGTCCTAGTAAAAGCCTTCTATTAGTAACAATATTCATAACATCTTGTACATTATGTGGCTGTAAAACTCTGACTAGATTTCTGATATTTTGCCAGATTTTGGTAGTAACTTATCTTGGATGTTGAGCCATGACTAGTTCTTAGCAAATAAAGAATTTAATAAAAGGAGAAACACAAATTGCTCAGTTCTTGCCAAGTGTTTCTCCCAAATTGAAAGTATACATCTCAGCTGAAGTGTTGATTAAATTCTTGAGGACAGCAACACTTCAGTGCAGAGGTGAGGGATAAGAAGGGGGACACAATGAGTTTTGTGCCTGACAGGGAGACCCCTGAGAAAATAACAGCTCTGCAAAGTCATATAATAAAACCTAACTGAGATCTGGAAGTCCAAAGGGGACAACCCAATGAAGAAAAAATAACTTAGGCTAGTCCAAAATCCCATTTGTAACAATAATTTGGGACTACTACTCGGTTTCTACTTTCTACAGAGAAAAATACTGCCTTCTTCAACAAGAAATCAAATCTTCTCTCATGTGGTAAAATATCTGTCTGCTCAGTTTTCTTACAAAAGTTTGTAAATCCCACAATTATGCAGTTAGAGAAAACTATTTCAGGTTTAAATGTTTGCTTAATTTAGAAGTACTTTTCCAATTTGCTTTTGTTTTCTGTTAGCACTTTAGAAGGCAAGAAGTCCTTAGCAATGACAGTTTTACACCTCTCCCCTGCAAAAACAAGGAACAAACTTTTTTTTGCTAAGATTTGATTTACATAGTTGTAGTTTTAAAAGGAAAAAGGCCCATGAAATCAATCTGACTTGTATATCACCAGTGAATCCATTTTACCCAGTTACTCTGAATGAAATCTAAACCATTGTGTTTGGTGAACATGTATCTCCTGGAAGAGCTTTCACTTGTTTCGACTCAAAGACATGGAGAACTGACAATTCTAACCACTGGGACTAACTGCTTAGAAAGTTGCTTGTCTTCCTCACTGTTAAAAATGCTGTTATTTTCTCTTTGAAATTACTGGCCTCTGCTTCTGGCTGACATTCTCCTACCAAGGACTAAAGACCCTTTAATATGTAATGACAATAACTAGAGACTGTAAGTCTCTGTTCTTTCACCAGTTTCCATACTGGATCAAACAACAGGTTGATCTGATACAACATCCTACCTCTAGAGTGGCTAAAACCAGATGCCTAAAAGAAATATGAATAGGGTTGCAACATATGAAATCTTCTTTGATATTCCACCTCCTAATCTGAAGGGTTGTCCTGAGGATGAAAAGGGGTTTATGTATTTAAATACCCTCCACTGGCTTCTCTTCTAAGACTAGAATGTGTTGAGTCTTATTTTGAACTCACAGAAACCTATTATCTCTATAATATCCTCGGCAAGGAGTTCCACAGCTTTATTCTACATAGAGAACCACCTGTGTTCAATTGGAGTAACAAGCCCTATTAGTCCCAGTTAAAAATCAGGACACCAAAATTGCATGCAATTGCTGTGCCCATTTTACTGCTACAGCACACAGAAGTAGCATCAGTAACCTGCTCTCAAGCAGTATTCTTGCACTTGTCCATCATGAGATTGCCTAACCACTTTTGCTAGTCTCCCAGCAATTCAGATTGAACTGACTACTGTAACTAGCCTCTAGATACTTTCAGAAGTCAGTGTTTTACAGAATACAGTCCTCCGAGCTATAGTTTTAACCTAGATTTTTAGTTGCTACAGGCATGTTACATGTTCCTTTGCCCATGGTATAGAAATATTTCATCTGAATGCCCAAAGCTTTCAAACAATGCAAAGAATTCCCTATGACTGCTTTTTTTAGTCAACTGCTTACAAATTCTATCACCAGTGATTTTAGATTACAGTCCTGTGTATTGCTTGAAGCACTTAGATTACTGTAAGCTGTTCAATGCTAATTCTAAGCCAACAGGTACTCTCAACAGTTAGCTATTCTTAACCCATTTTACATATCCTCTATTGATACCATATAGTGTTATTTTAAATGAAAATATGCAACACTAAGTCAAATACCTCTTACATAAATCTCTTTACAATCACCATCAGGCTTTGAATGGCCATAAACAATTATATGAGGCTTGTCTGACAAAACTCTTTTTTCATAAAATTGATTGCACTCCAAGAATTATACTCATTGTTTAATTCTTTGGCAATAGAACCATATTTTATGCTTTCCCATTGTTTTGCTGAAATTGGATTTCAAGCTATGTGACCAATAGTCACTTACTTGGTTTTAGAACATATAACTCATTAGCACTGTTCTAGTACAGTGGCATGTGCCCAATTAAACCAAGATCAACAGCAATGGGTAAAAATCCCTCACCACTAATTCCTGTTTGTGAAGTACAAGTTATCCAACCCTACCCATGGCAAAATGTTTTTTCTTAGTAGGTGTTGCTTAATATAGTCCTCATTTAATGGACTGGAAAGTACCCCATTGTTCTCACATGATACATGATTACATCATATTGCCTCTTTGTAAATGCAGAAAATAAATTAAAAATTATCTTTATTATCACTGGAAATTCTAGCATTTCCACCCACTGAAGGGTCTGCAACATAAATGGGATTTATGTGGTCTTAATACACTAAGTTATACACATTATTTGCTATAACACTTTAATCTTTTCACTGACAGTCTTAGCCTTCTTTATAATTTTTAATACTTTACAATTCCTCATTTTATAACTATTTCCTGCTTCTGACTGCTCACTTCTCTTTTGTTTATTTTTAATTGCTGCTTTTACTGATGAACAGATTGGTTCTTAGTCAGAATTGTTCACAAAGATTTTTAAGTTGTGAAATTGTGGGATTTTGGCCAATTGAACTTGACATACCACTTCTCATTCCCAATTTATTTTTAACCTTTTTTAATTCATCAGGAGTATAGTGCAAACAAGTACTTGTTAAGTCTATCCTTTGTTAATCAATACTGAAAAAATTAAGTCATGATTCTTGGTTTCTATGCAAACACTAACTTCCAATTAATTTATTTGTCTTTATCTATCCTAATCAGGTCTAAAATTAAAGATTAACCACTGTTTGGAACCGCATCTTTAGTAGCATCTACACTTTTTACAAAGGTCAATGATGATTAGCTCTATAGAATTTCCATCCCAAAAAATGAACTTCCCCCATAACTTTTTTCCTTCCACTATAAGAAACTATAATTCAAAATATATTAGTGAAGAAAATAGTGGAGAAACAAGAAATTAATCTTTAGAGGTCAGAAAGAAGTCAACTTCTCAGGTGACAAGATGGTGCATAGTCCCATGTTCTTTGACCTCCAAATAAGAACAGAAAGCTATTCATAGAAAAGCACGTCTTGTTTCTAATTCATAAAACAATGAAAAGCATTGAAGCAGCCTTTCATAAATCACATGTTGTGTTTTTCCTTCTATCTTGCCTCTGACATCCACTTCAACCCTCCTACAAACCTTGTCAAAGCACCCTTCTCCAGCTTCATCCTGCCACCTCATTGTTTTCCTTCCTTTTCCTATGACTTGTACCATATAACCTGCTGATTTCCAGCCTCTCTAATCCCTATCAGAAATCCCTTACCACGCTAACATCTATAAGCATCCAGAAAACCCCTCCAGGAATCCCCATTTCACTCAATTACCCTGCACAACCTCCAAAATTACTGCAAAATGATAATTTTTTCCGAGAGAAGCTGAGATCTTGACCTTGTAATTCACTTCTTTTTAGTACTGTAATTTTACTTCTATACTAAGTGACTACTGCCATTACAATTAGTTGCTGCCAATTATCTGTTAAAAAAGGGTTTAACAAAGTTATTTAACAAAGTCAGCAGTTGATTAACCCAGATTACTGATTAAAATGACTTTTTTTTTCTTTTTTGTGCAATGCTGTGATATTAATAACACGCAACAGAGAACTATGTGTACAGGAAAACCAATTGCAGTAGTATTAGAAGCTCAAGTAATTGTCAATGCTCTACTTACCTCTGCAAACATTAACTCCTTGGGTCCTAATGCTCTTTTTATTAAGCCAGCATAAAAACCAATAGCCACTGCATCTCAGAGAGCAAAGTTTAAACCTTTTCTTCAGACTGTTTTTACCATTTAGGTTTGGCCACGTGACTTGTAAACAATCCAGAAGGAGCCTACATGCTGTACCCATGTCAGACAACTAGCAGCAGGGGCTGCTGAGGCCATCACCTTGTGACCCAGCTGCATGGTCAAACCATTCTGTACTTTACAGTGAAGCAACAGAAAGAGAAAACCATTGCCTACTATCCACTTACTCAGTGGATAATAGGTGCTCTCTCCTGAGTCTCCCCTTTTTACCCTCTCCCACTCATTTGAAGCTTTTATTGTGAAGCCAAAGTCCAAACTGAATTTCTAACAGAAGAAAATAATAATCCTAAACACAATGAAATTCTAAAAAAGATACAATACTAACTTGCAAAGGCATTAATTTGTTGCAGATGAAAATTACTAATTACTTTTTTATTTATTACAGTGAATACTAAAAGTTAGGTTGGAATAAACTCAAGTTTTTGCAGTTTTGAAATTTAATTCAGTGGAAACATGAGTTTAGCAACTCTAGAATAGGCTGAGCTTAGTCAGATACCTACTTACTGGCACCGCTTCATGTTTGTGATTGTTACTGGCACTTTCGAGGCAATTAGCTCATGTTTCCAAAGCAGAAGTGTTCCCTGTTTTCTTGGGGGACTCTGTCACTGCCTCAGAATAGTGTCAGAATATATTGTTTCCTGTACACACAAAGTTTCACGTCTGTGACTGACTACTGCAGAAACAGAAAAGATGTCTTTCTCCTGGTTATCTTTTCCATGCCTAGATCTGGTATTTACAATAAAAAAGATGAATATGGATTTCAAAGAACAGCTTCCGTTGGAAGGAAAGAACTCATTTAGTCCAACCCCAATTCAATTCAGAAGGCTCCATGATGAAGTCCATATAAAACTTAGCAGACAAGTTTTAATGTTACCACATTAAGATGTTTCACAAGCACTTCTGAACATACCCATTAGTCTTCTGTGTTGAGTGCAGTTTTAGCTGTAGGATGATCTGACTTAATTATTGCCTGATGAGGCTGAAGGAACTGGCTTCTACAAAAACAAATCACAAAAAATCCTATTCTTTTGGAACAGGTGTAGAACATAACACTGTCATTTGTGGTTACAACGTGGTTTAGTTTTTTCTCCTCCCTACACACATGGATATGCATCTGACGCTATTGTAGCTGTACAATCATGTAGGCATTTTCTCATACATGTAATAGCAGATATGCTTCTGCACTTCAGCAGCTAGTTACATTTTCAGCACACAAACACACAGACTAAAGAGCAAGAAAATAAGAGTCGATCAAATTGCCACCATTAGCATCAGTAATGTTCTAAATCTAACTTTTAAATCACCACATAACTTGTTACCATCACCTATTTTTGTTCATAATTACTATATTTGCAATTATCCACCTTGATCCAAGACTGCTGATTTATACAGGGAAAGGTCTCCCTCATGTGGAAATCTGCCTAGCAACGGTAAAATAAAAACTGCATTTTGCTTCTTAATGAAGGTCCCATTATTAGATTTGCAGATTCATTTAAGGAAAGTATCACTTATTGTATTTTTTTACAATGTTTTAGTTCTTTGGAGCTATCATTACAGTGTGAAAGGCAAAAATACGTTGATAACACAGAATCACAAGAATTTTAAACACATATAAAAAGACAGCAAAATACTTTCAAATTCAGTCAGAACATAAGAGAAATTAGTCCTGGCAAAATTCAAACGTTTTGGGGTAATCCTGCATCCATCAGTTTCCTCAGCTTTCCTTTACAGCTGTGCTGAATATCATTCAAGATGTTCTCATACAAGTGATTTTCATGTATTGCCTTTTCATGACACAGCAGAACTGTGGCCTAAAACTGCAACTGACCATGAGAATTAGAACTGAGTTAATTATGTGGTCTGGTAAGACTGCAGAGTTAATCTGTTTCGGCTACAAACATTTATGCCTCCTCACATCTAGCTGGTGTGGTTCAAAAATAAGGCCTGTCACATTTTCCATCTCCAAAACTAATTAAGGTCTTTTTTTCCACCCCAGTTTAAGTGCTTTAAAAGAAAAGCAAGAAATAAAGTTTCACCTGAACATTCACAATTGTCAGGTGTTTTCCCCCTAAAACAAATTGACAGCTTTGACTCAAAGTCAGTGCTTTCAGTTTTCTTTTGCTAGAAAAAGAGGAAGTCTTTTGAGTTGATCAGGCACATTTTCTTATTTTACTGTTGAACAAAAAAGTAAAAACACCAACCACGTTTACAGCTGTGGTTCAGATGTCCAAAATGTATTAGCTAGTAAACAAAATTAAAGTTTGTTCATATACATGTTGTAATACTAAACCCAAAGTAAGACATGATATCTAAAGACAAGAAAAGTGCACTTGGATTAACAGCTTTATTTGAGGGCTGTAGAGTTGCCTTGTAAGACCCATACTGCCTGATCTTGCAGAAAAACTGGAAAATAAGCCCTCAATTACTTTCACACTCCCACAGCTGAAATCACTAATCTATTGCACTTTTTCGTAGCACCTCTGCATGCCACACTGGAAAGGAATAGAAAAATTTTCAATTGGCTTTTATCATTCCTACTGGGGAGATCTTATTTTGTGCATTCCTTATTTGTATCTCAAAATACTTCAAAAACCAGCTGAAACCATTGTAATTGCTCAAGTACAACATTTCAATGCCAGTGTTGCTATAATTTTGGAAAACAAAAACCTGACTTGTGATCATCAACAAAAAAGAAAAAGTGGTGGAAGAATGGCTAAAGTCATAAATTCTGGCTGGTTTTTTTTTTTCCTTTTAATTATCCTATGTAAGTCTATAAATGATAAAAGAATTTAGCATGCATCAGAACAAAGTCTAAAAGTATCACACAAACATCTCTCGTGTAAAGCTCTCTGGGGCAGGTTGTCAGTCTTGAAATTTGTCAGGAAGATAGACTGAACCCAAACAATGCCAAAATCAAGCACACTTCCTCTCCATCACAGACACTGGTGAGCCATCAATACAACAGAGAATACAGAATAAGAATGAATCTGTTTCTTTTATTGCTGGTAGTGTCCTTTTTATCCCCTCCAGAATTAAAATTCATTCACAAGACATAATTTAAGTACATCTATTAAAAGAGAAACATGCTATCAAATCCCCATACTGATTAGTATTATTTCATAACAATTAAAAAGAATTACCATCCAAATTTCTCAGCTTCTACACATCTCAGAATTTTTTCCCTGATGTGTTGAATTTTGTTGTCCTATGAATTTTTTTTAAAAATCACATTTTTATTTATACAATTAAAAAAATCATCAAAAAGTGACCAAATTTCCCTAGAATGATACATAGGTAAGATCTGAAATACAGTGACATTTCCAGCTCATTCCATGCCATTATAAAGGACTCACAATTTTACTGAACACACAATCCCTTACTCAATAGGAAAGCTCTTTGGCTTGGTTTACGCTCCAAGAAATTTTGTAGCATATCCATTCCATCCAAAGATCCTCCAGGTTTCAAAATGAGGTTTCTGTATTTCATCCCAGCCTGCAAGAAGGTAGAGCAGAATGTTAGTACTTCTTATCTTGGAACTGCCTCTTTTTCTGTATTTTTTGCATATTTAAAAATCTACTCATGATAAAATAACTTTCCTTCTTCCAGACTTCCTTAATACCAAATCAGGATGTGCCACAAACATAATTTAGATTTGCTGGAAGAACTCAAGAGAGCATAAATTCAAACAATCCTTGACAAAATTATTTTTCTTGTGGTTTTACACTGGCTTGGAAGCTACAATCACAATTTGTCTGGAAGACATTCCATAAAGCATAACAAACATACAATCTCCTCAAAATCTTCCGTGGTGGATTATCCCTGTGACTGACTGGCAGGAAAGGGAACCTAATATCCTTTCTCTTTTAACTGATGATTTCTCTTTCTTTAATCTCTCTTTGAGGAAAGAGGTGATACTTCAGAGGTAGAGAGCTACAGCACTGTGGAATGACATGGCACACGTATGCATATTATATGC
The DNA here is from genome assembly GCA_035222235.1 of Margarornis squamiger. Lineage (NCBI taxonomy): Eukaryota > Metazoa > Chordata > Aves > Passeriformes > Furnariidae > Margarornis > Margarornis squamiger. The sequence goes on from JAWWTY010000088.1 coordinate 52,365,682, forward strand.
ATAGTAATATGTATAATACATACAAACACACCTAACTCACCTATTAAAGTATCTTAAAGTAAATGAGACTTAACTCAGGCTTTACTTTCAGGATTAAACAGTATTGCTTGAGAAGGAATGGATTCCTTTACGAAAAAATGAATGAAGTTTCTGAGACAGCCAGGAGTAATGAGGAGTTTCTTAGTAAGAGGTCATATTTTAAAGAACATATCACATCTGGAGAATTTGGGGCTTCTGAGACACGACTATAAAAGAGAAAATGTTATTTTACAGGCAGATGTCTGAGATGCTTCTGATACTGAAGACAACAATGTTCTTCCTTTTAGTCAGTGCATATACACGTATACACTTCCCCCACAACTCAAAGCCATGGGATTACAGGATCCCATTGCTTCCTGAAAACTGTACTGTAAAAACAAGCACAGGTCTTTTTAAGTGATGGACTTCTAAGACTTAACTGAAATACCAGTCACAGTCCAAATTACATTAGTCATTCACAATTGTCTGAATTACAGCTGCAGAAACCTAAAATGCAAAAAAAAAAAATCCAAAATTTCACCGACTGCTTTACACTACACTATTTGTGTTTTATTTCACAAACATCAGCAGCAAATGAAGATACTGTTCATTGTAGTTTAAAAGTATTATTTCAGTAGACCTGAGTCTGCTGTTGTCCCTTCAGAGCCAGAACACCATTCTAGAGAGACCAGAGTTTATTTCAGATAATATGCAAAAACTGAGGAGTCTGGCAACCAGTTAAGTTAGAGCAAAGTGTTTGCTGAAGAAATTTTAGAGATCCAGTCTCTGAGGCTAAATTATATAACTGTTGCCCAAAACAGGAAGAGAGGTTGAAATGTAACAGGAAGAGGTGAGCCCAATCTCTAAAAGCCCTAGTCATAACACCATAACCATCCTCTTTTCCTGCTGTTCTAACTCTAGATATAATGAAGTATGAGTACTACAAAAATCATACAGGTATCTAGTATTTTTTTTATAAAATATCATTTGTCCCATCCTCTGGAATGCTATTGCACTTATATGGAATAGAATACTTACTTGGGTTGAAAGAGAACTAATTTCAGAAGACAGCATTGAAAAGGGAGGGAAAAAATCTCCACAGTTACCCCTGAAGTAATAGCAGCATTCAAGCAAAGTCTTTGTGTGCACACATACAATAGAGAGCAAATGACACACACATAAATAATCAGTTTTCTTCCTCTCTTAGCCTGGATAGCAGGCTTCACATTAATAGAGGCACTAGCTGTCTTTCAGCTGTACCATAGCAAATATTCACCCTTGGCGTACCTAATTTATTCTCAAAGCCTCCCATATACAGACAAAGAAAACAAAAAATTCTCACAAAAATTCAGAATGAAAGGCATTCCGTAGGAGAAGTAAAGATAACAGAGCAATTCTGGCAAACTATAGCTTAGGATCTTGAATATACAATCACTCAAAACACAGTTTTGAGACTAGAGAGTAAAAGAGAACAAAAGGTCTGTGACAACACTGGACGGGCGTGTCTGTGTCAGAACAGAAAGCTGTTCTGTCCCACAACTTTGGCACCAGCACCCTTAACCATCTCTCCCAAACGCTAACAGCTATAAAAACCCAGCAAGTCTGACCTCTCCTGAAATCCACTTTTTAGATTCACATGAACAACATTTTATAAAAAGTTATTTTATTATCTCATTTAGCTTGACATATCTTCTCTGCTTCTCTCATTTAAGAGATTCCCAGGTCTGCTTATTCTCACGTGTACCTGTCATGAATCCCTACCCCTTCAGGATCAATCTTGACCTCCAAACTCTTCGTCACTTCTCTCAAACAGTTAAGTTTTATAGCCCCCACTGCATTTGCACTTTGGTCTCCAATCTTTGTTCAGATCAAAATCTAATCTTGTTTACTATCTGCACCCTCTAGAGGGATGGACAATTCTAAAAGTTCTGGTTACTGTGATAAGGAAAGAGAGGAAAGAAGGCAAATTCTAGGAGAGGAAAATGACACTAATGCATTTTTCTACTCTTTCCTTTATTTCTCTCTTGTATACCTCTACTGAAAGGAAGGACTAGAGCTGGCAGCTGAATCAAGAACACAGTTAAGAGGCTCAAGCTCCTGTAACAGAACTCATCTACCTCATCTGCAGCATCTCAGCCCAGAAGTCTAACACTATAATCTCTGAAGGATTTTGCCAGAACTGGCGGGACTACTACCCACATCAGTAACTATCCTTTCTTTCGCCTGCAGTCAGAACAGGTTGGAGAATTACACAATAAAGAAAAGGCCCAGTAAATCTGGAAACTCTTAATGATTTGGACTTCAAAAGGGACTTGGGAGTAAGACTAAAGATGAAACAATTTTCACATTTTGCTGTGCTGTGACAGAAAACACTCAAAATAGATTCAGTTTTCTAAGCAGTAACTACATAAAAGGAGCACACAGTTGAGGTGCACTAAATGCAATGGAAATGGAATGGAATAGAAATGTAAACAGAAGCAGCACTATTATCATACAGCTTTCACAGCAGATGAATATGCATCTGCTCTTGCATTGGAGAAATATGTTTTTTCAGTCTAAAATTACAGAGGAAGGCATTAGACAACATAATGTCTTCTTATAGTGTTAAATATATGATGATCTATGAATTGTATTAAAATCCAAGTGGTCTTGGACATTTTTAAGATGATTTTCTAAAGTTACTTAGTTACACCTTTTTTTGTTGCTGATCTGAACTTGACAGAAGTACAGAAGTACTAGGATCTTATCCCTGTAGATCAAGATGGCAATACATCTGGCATCAAAGTACAACAGAAGTGTTTATTAAAAAGTATTCATCACCTACCTTTGGATTCATTATTCCTTCTTGTTTAAAGCAGCTATAAAAGATGTCCATGGAAAACACTTCACTCCACAGGTATCCATAGTACTGACCATCATAACCACCTGCCAGATGTCCAAAAGTAGCTGGCATGTTTGTTCCTTGACAAGTAGATTAATATGAAGTTATTTAAATAAAATACAGTTATTTCTTTGATACAGTACTTCAAAAATAAATTAATAAGCAACGTGTACCAACTACTTTGAAATTTAACATAAAGGGCCTGAATATATCTCAAAGTATTGGATACACTCTGTTGACTATAAAGGAAACTCAATTGCCCATGTGTACAACCAACACAGATGTGACAGAACATCTGAAGTGGGATTCACATCATGTCACTATAAAATATATCCTGCAAAAGATTAAGTTTTATATTTACCTTAATCTTCCTTCAGAAAAGATCATTAAGATCACCCTAAATTTCAAAATAACTATTTCACCTTCATAAAGTAGATTATTTCACAAACAACTCAGGGTTTTTTGTATGCCAAGCATTATTGGGAAAGAATGGCATGTTAAATCGAACCATTTGGACATGCTGTATCATAGTTTCATGCTGACATACCTGGGGTGGCAGGAATTCCTAGAATCTCCATACAGTATTTAGCATACTCATCTGCTGGGTCAACAGATAGCTTTGTATGCAGGGCCTGGTCAACTTTGCTCAAAACAATCTGACGGAGGGTTAAAAGGCCTAAGTGGGTAAGAACATTTAATTAACCAGTATCAAAATAGCTGGAGTTCTGTTTGCATCTTTCCTTCAAAGATCTCAACATGCACGTTAAATTATTAGAATTTTAACCATGGAAAAAAAACCTTGGAGTTGCACTGTTCCCATCTGAATTGTTCCAGTTACAAAGAGTTGAGTCAGAAGCATAGTTTTAATAAAGGAATTGTCATTGTAAGCTCCATATTTTCAAATGTTATTTTCCTCACAGATCAAAACTAAAATAAAGCAGATACTTTAAAAGTGAATTTTAATATTGAAAACAATGTTTTCAGCTGTCATTGCTTCCCATATGCCATTTCATTCAGGGCTTGCACAGATGGTAGTAAGCATATCTACCCTAAGACACTTCAAAGAACACCAAGAACTGCTGCTGCAGCTGCTGCAGGCTTTTTTTAAGAAGCTACAAGATCTGAACCTTTACCCAGACAAAATGCTTTGCAGTTACAGAGTCTGCAAAAGCTAAAAGGACAAAGACTTCTTGTTAAGGATAGGAAGGCAGTGTGAAATGAACAGCAGTGCTTAGTGACAAATTATACTATAAATAAGAACCCCTGGTTACAGGAACAAAGTGTTGGGAGTGATAGAATAACAATGATATGGTAGGTAATGACATGAGATTACAATTTCAGTTTGGAGATAAATGTAAGGTGGTACAAGATGGGGAAGGAGAGAGAATTAGGACCTTAGTTTGGGAAGGCAGTAAATCTGCTGCAAAAGTAGAGAACATGGGCTTAAGGTTCTTGATTTAGAAGTTAAGAGACTATTTGAACAATGCAGGGCTGCAGCACTTCTGTCTGGGATATGTTATCTATGTTCAGTAAATTTGCAAACAACTTCCATGTCTGTCAAGTGTCATGTGCAAATCAAATACAGACAATACATGTAGAAAATCTGACACTGTATTCAGTGTATGTGCAGTGTCTGCTCTGGACTACACATAAAATAAAAACCAAAAAACCCCACAAAAACCACAACAGACCCTCTCTCTTCCCCCATCACACACATCACCACCACTGCTCCCTGACTCCCCAATTTTAAATGAACAAAGCTGGAAGGTAAAATAGTCACATGCCTGGGAAAAGTATTTTAGTCCTGTGGGTAGCCTGGAAAATCAGATCTGCTACTGTTTGGATAAACAGGGGCATCTGTCACCATAGCCTTTATTAATGGGTGTACCCATGCAAATAAACCCAGAAAGACAGTGATAAGTGTACAGACAGAAAAAAATTGAATGGGCTTGCCATGTTTATCAGTTTTTATATTTATATAAAAATTATATTTATTTGTATTTATATTTATTTATTTATATTTATTTATTTATAATTATATATATTTATATATATTTTTATATGTATACTGTGGTGAGAAAAGGCAGAGAGATACCTGTATTAGCCAGTCTAGAGGCAGCAAGTTTCTCAAGCAGGGTGTCTCCAACATGGGTTTCATCTTTATAATGTTTTGACATTTGCTGTAGTGGCTCTTTCTCCCATACCCAGTTCTCAAACATTTGTGAAGGTACCTCTACAAAATCTGTTTCCACATTAGTTCCACTAAACCTAGCAAAATCAGTCTAAAAGAAAAAGCCATTGAATTAAATTAAAATAGAAGCCATGGTTTCTAGCAGAATACAAACTTTCAGATGTCAAAATTCCAGTTTTAATCATAGCAAAAGGAATCATTTGAACAGATCAATAATAAGAGCTCAAAAATGAAGTTTAAAGAAAGGAGGACCAAAAGAAATCAGACGTAAGTCATTACCAGGGAACAAACTAAATTTCTCAGTGGTTATTTACTGCATTATCTAGTGGTGTGGAGCAGACCTTCCATTTTCTTAATATTATTGATTTTTATCTTTTAGGTTACGACAGCAATACAAATGTTTCCATGCCGTCTTGTGACAACGATATAATATGCAAATTATTATAAAAATTTATTATATTACCCTAATAAAAAATAATAAACTCCAACCATACACTTTAAAAACACTTTATTGTATTACAGTTGACCACACTGTTACAGACTTTGCTTGACCAACCTATCCTATTAAGCTTTGTCCTACATGTCTTAATTCAGAAGACTTAATTAAGAAAATAGCACAACTATTTTAACCAGTAATACTTGGACTGAAATAAATAAATCTTAGCAACCTTATCCATAAAAGGTTTCCAAATCTGACACTTTATTACTGATAGAAGAATCTTTCTCCTGAAAGTCAAGCACATTAGAGCTTTTTATTTTTCACTTAGGTATCGTCAATAACTTAACGTTTAAGAAGCTCCCACAATACCAATTTTGAAGAAAAGTTTGTACAGTTAAGGAGCTTCCTTAAAATATATTCCAAACCTGAAACAGTTCTAAAAAGTCACTTCTGAAAGACAGTTGTTCAAATGCACAAAAATTATTTGGTCTTACAGAATCATAGAATCATTAAGGCTGGGAAATACTTTCAAGTACCAAGTCTAACCACCTATTCAGCACCATGACCACATTCACCATAAGACATTAACTCATGTCCTCATGTGCCATATCCACGTTTTTTCAATGCTTCCAGGGATGGTGACTCCACCACTCTGTGCAGCCTATTCCAATGCTTTACAACTCTTTCAGTGAAAAAATTTTCCTAATATCCAACCTAAACCTACCCTAGTGCAACTTGAGCACATTACCTCTCATCCTGTCACTTGTCACCTCGGAGAAGAGGCTGACCCCCCACCCAGCTACAACTTTCTTTCAGGTAGTTGTAGAGAGTGATAAGGTCCCCTGAGCCTCCTTTTCTGCAGGACAAACACCCCCAGCTCCCTCAGCCACTCCTCACAGGACTTGTGTTCCAGACCCTTCACCAGCTCTGTTGCTCTTCTCTGGACACATTGCAGCAAATAAATGTCCTTCTTGTAGTGAGAGGCCCAGAGCTGAGCACAGGATTCGAGGTGCAGCCTCACCAGTGCTGAGTACAGGGGGACAATCTCTGCCCTGGTCCTGCTGGCCACACTGTTTCTGATCCAAGACAGGATGCCACTGGCCTTCTTGGCCACCTGGGCACACTGCTGGCTCATGTTCAGCTGCTGTCAAACAGGTCCTTTTTTCCTGGGCAGTTTTCCAGCCACTCTTCCCCCAGCCTGCAGTGCTGCCTGGTCCTACCAGGACCTGACCCAAAGGCAAGACCTGGCACCTGACCTTGTTGAACCTCATTTCATTTTCCAGATTCCTCTGCAGAGACTTCCTACCATCTCTCCACCTTGTCTTGTAGTAAGTCTACCTCCTCTTGCCAACCCAATTTTATTTTTTTTACCATCTCATCAACATACTAATAAAACAGACATACTCATATATCCATACACAAGTGCACTGCACTAAGAAGAAACACAAGACATTTGGGTCAAGTTACTTCAAGAGCTCTCCTTCCCTAACGGCATAAACAAACCCCCTCCCTGCCTTGATCTCACTTTCCAGTAGTATATCTCACTTTTACAGGATATTACACAGAGTATCAGACCTTTACCAGCAGCTACAGATTCCCTCCCATATGGAACATTTAAATGTCGGGTCTTAACATGCTTAAACAAATCACCACATGAAACATGACAGTGTTATGTACACACGAATTCCAGAGGACAGGATGTTCTTATGTGGGACTAGCAAGTTTGCACACATGCAAATAAGAGTTTACACGCAATACAGCAGCACTAAGTGTAGTAGCTATGCACACAGAAACTACCAGAACAGTGTGAGAAACAACTGCAAAGCAGGCCTTCCTGACCGGTGTGCAATTCCATAGCAACTAAAGTACATCTGCAGTGGAATTGTTGGCCTGGGCTGCCCCAAATGGAATCTGCAACAACCAGGCACATCCTCACTGGTTATCAAAATGTTATGGTCGGTTTTGTACAGCTTCATACCAATGCTGAATGTGTTTCATTTATAAACACCTTCTATATAGTCTAGGTTTTATTCCTCAATTTTTGGTATCAGAAACACATATCATAGAGTCAGGATGATAGTCATTATGTTTTTACTTTCAGCATGATTCAAAAATATCTAAGCAAGTCTAGTTTCTTACTAACTCTGGATTTAATATACGGATTTATGTGACTTTGTTTCTTTGTTTTGTAGTCTCAATCTCTAGGATCATGGTCAAGAATTAAAATCTGATGTAGGTCATATTTCTTTGATTTTATTCCTTGGTACTTGTTTATACAGAAGATGAACGAACTGCTGCACAAAGTCTACATGTGAAGACAATTATGTGAATATTTTTGGGAGCGAATACTGACATCTCTTTCTGAAATATAAATTTTCCATTAGGTAAACAATGAATTTATCATCTGGCAGAAACAATTTTACATGTAAGTAAAAATGAAAGCGGAAATTTTACAACTTTATTGGCACCCTGATCCAAAATCTGAAACTTCTTTCTGGTCACTGTGAGAAATCCATCCTATCAGATAGCAGAGCAGAAAATACAATGGCTCAGGCAAGACCTGATTTATGCTTCTGATGTCAAGAGTGATAGCACTCAACAGTACTAAATGCCAAAATGCTGGAGGAGGTCATCTGGATTCAGAAATTGTTTTCATTCTAGGTACAACAACCTTCTTTGCTTCTAATAACTAGTGTGCAACTAGAAGTAATAAAAAGCCCTCTGATGGAAACCATGACTGAGCACCTTCTTCACCTTACACATGTGAAGTGTAAGTGTGTGTGATGAGTAAATAGATCCCTGAGTGATGCAAATGCAAAAGTATTTGTTTCTACTAAAATGTTTTTCATAAGGAAGTGTATTTATTGTTTCAGTTTTAAACAAAAATTAAAACAAAAACCCAACACTTTAAAAAATAACCAAAGCATCACTAACCTGTGCACATATCTGGTGCATTACGTGACCAAATTCATGGAAGTAAGTCTTTACTTCATCATGACGCAGCAACGATGGACGATCTGATGCTGGTTTTGTGAAGTTGGTTACCAGAGCAGCTACAGACATCAATCTGCTGCCATCAGAGAGAAGGCAGCCAGGCTGTAGACCAAAGCATGCTGCATGTCCATACTTTCCCTCTCTGTATAAGAAAATATATCAGACACTATCTTCAAACCTGCTCACCAGAATGGCGAAGCCTATTCAAGAACAGGGACAATCAGTCAGTGTCTTTACACAAAGTTTTACACAGAGAAATTACATCTTTTCGTGACTTCTAAAGACTCACTAAATTTAAGAGCCTGTTAAAAGCACAAGGGAAAAAATGCCCTGTAACCTCACACTTAAATCACAACAGTTTAAGATTCCCAGCAGCATTTACAAGATGATTTTCACTGAAATAGTGAAAGTATATATATATTAGATGTCAATTCTGTTTTAAACTGCTACTGTAACAGCAAGGACTAGGTTCTGTTTGCTGAAGCAGTATTTTTTCTTTTATTACAGGAGAACAAAAGAATACAATACATTGCATTTTTACTGTGATCCAAGAGTTCAGAGAAAACTTTTTTTGAAATTTTTGCCCTAAACTACCCAGTTAATTAGTCAGGTTAAGTCAGAGGGGTCTTACTAACACATAGCTTCACAGCAATTCACATGACACACATAAAGGGAGAAGCAGGCAAACAGGTGAAGAAGATAGGTACGTTATCCTAAAAAGAACAATTTATGTACTATTGTATTGACTAACCTACTTTTCTTAGGCCAGAGAAGCTTTAAAGCAACTTATGTTAAAAAAAAAATACCAGCCAATTTATAAATTCCTAATACTAATTTAAGAAAACCCACACCAAAGTAAACAAAACCCCAGTGACAGTTAAAAAGGACTAGCTCAGAATAAATTCTGTCAAATCAGTCTAATCTCCTGATCTCTGACAAAACAGAGATGATGCTGTAAACAGCTACACAGAGAGCTGGAGAGCTATAGAGATCAACATGAAAGTAAATTCAGTATGTGTTCAACAGGAGTCTATTCTTGGTACTGATCTCTTTGATGTTTTCTTTAGCAGTCTGGACAATAGGATACAAAATACACATATGAAACAACAGGGTGCAAAATACACATATAATGTCTAAAGAGGAATGGAGGGAAGCTAGGAACACTCAGCAGACAGAAATGAAATAGATCTGAAAGGGCTGGAGTAACAGTTCAACAAAAATGAAAATTAAAACACAGCAGTAAGTTAGGAAAGAAAAAAGTTCATAGATGCAAAAAATTATGATTAACTGACTAGATAGCAGTACTACAAAAAAAACCCCAAAACAAAGTATCAAAGCTTCATAAACTGAATAGAAGCAAGAAATATGGTAGTACAAAAAAAAACCCAAAAAAGCGTAAACAATCAGAACACAGTCCAGAGGACAACTTAATGAACACAGTAATAGTCTTGTCAGTGGGACAAATTTTGACTTCCAAATGTATTTAATTTTAACCAGACCAGCAACAACCCACTTAGAAAAATTCCATTTTAAACACATAAGCACTAAGTCATAATTACCTGGGGTAAAGATCCAAATAGAACTGCCCTAACATTTCTCCTGTTGATTTGTCCTTTACTGCATAAAGAGTCACACTGTCATGCCAAACGTGAGCACTTTCTACTTGCTCAAATACAAGTCCCAGCAGCTTCTGGTAAATATTCAGTAAGCCTTCTGTAACAGCCTCAATTGGGAAGTATTCCTTCAGTTTTTCTTGATCTATTGAGTACTTCAGCTCTTCAGTTTTGTTCATATAATAATGAAGATCCCATGCATTGATTCTTCCATCATAATCAAAGTTTCGTTCTTTACACTCCTTTTTCTTCAAATTTAGAATGAATTCTCTTTCTTCCTCAACCAATGGCTTTAGCTTCTTACTCAAATCATCTGAAACAAAGATTGCCTTGGAGTCAACTTCTATGTTACTATAATGTGTGTTCCTATAAAACACACCCAAAACTTTAAGCACATGCTCCAGAAGTGGAAGCCACAGTTTTCCATTCATTGACCAACAGCAAGCAACATGTCTGTTTTCTTGTCCTAGTGAGCCTTAGTTGCAGGCACACTATAACTGATATAGTGGTCCAAGTAGGCCTAGGAGTACTGTGAATGGTTTTGGTCAATTTAGACTTTTTCAAAGGTATCAGAAATGAAAAGCAACACTAGACACTTTTTGAATCCTTTGATTTTACTTCATGTAATCTCAGTTTTCTTTATGTATTCCTGTAGCAACAGCAAAAGACTTACAAATACTATTAGCACCACAAAATTCAGTAATTCTTACTAAAGAACAAGAGATACAAGAGCTCTTGCCTATGAGATGGCCAGCTTCTAGACTAGTAAACCCACTGGGTATTAATCTGTATGGTCCAAATTTTTTTCCAGTATACTTTTCTTGGACAAGAAAGCATCATAGCACTATGAAGCACAATGTAAAATATTTGAGCTTACTGAAACTTCCATAAAGTACATACTGTACTTATTTTCTTGGAAGTGTTTTGGGATTATCAGACACTTTTTTCTTTCTTAAGAATTCAGATAATGTTCACTGTTGATACCTAGAGTGTACAATTTAGGAATTGCTACTCCTGTTTCTAGGTAGGCTGTAAGGCATTACATACATTAGCATGACTGAAATACTGTTTGAAGCTTGTATTGTTTTAAATTCAGAATATGTCACAGAAGAGAATGTTATTCTTCTTAGCTGTAAGAACAGCTTATGAACATTGATCTGAAACATGGATAGGAACAAAGTAGGGTAAAATATACAGTCATGCTTGTAGCTGAGGATGTATCAAAAGAACTAAACCAAACGGTGACAACTACTTTGAAGAACATTGTCTCTCTGTGAGAATTATGATGAAGCATAATATTTATCAATAGAAAAGTATATGATCTCATACTGTAAAAAGCAGCTGCTAAATTATGAGGGCAGCTTCAAATCAAATGAAAAAACACAGTATTACAATACTGTAATGGATAAAAGAGTCCAAAATACTTGAAGTACACTTAAAAAACATCAGCTGATTCAAACATTTAATAATAACTTGAAATTAGCTGTGAGTTCATTGTCAAATATACAGATAATTGGTATTGCCAAGTATGGACTTGATCTCATGAAGGAGGATTTCAGGAGAAATGCAACAGAATTACAGGTGAAGAAAGAGGAGCATTTGAACCTCTTTATTGACGTATAAACACAAAATCCTCACTACCAACAAACAAGCCTTATTTTTGTACTAAATTATTTTGGGGGAAAGGGCGTTATTTGTATGATATGTCAATATACACTCCTAAATGGTGTTAGGATACATTAATAAAGGAACACGTGGAACGATGTAATTCCAGAAAGTAGAGGTTAACTCCATGCACAAGAGTGGGCCCACAGACATCAACAGGATAACTCTAAATTCATAAACTGCTCAGTTTAAAATTTTCGAGATATCTCTGTTTTCAGATCAAATTCCATTACAAGGCTTTTGAATTCTAGGTTTAATCCATCATTCCAGATTTAATTTTTCAAGTCAGCTCATGGAAGTTGCAGCAACACATACTGTTATCTTTCACTACACTTAATGCAGTTGTATCAGAAAAAAACACTCAGGCTATGGATGCACAAAAAATTGTGCAAAAACAGGAATAAAAAGCTGCACTGTGATGCAGCCTCTTGAACTGATAAATTTGCTTAGGCCGCACATGTTACTTAGGTTCTAAATTAAGATAATTGCATTTTGGGGCAGAGAAGGACATAACCACTTGCTTAAGCCGGCTGTCACAAAGCAGCTATTTTCAGATTTTTGCCTTGTGCTTCCCTGATTTGGAGCAACTGCATTTGTACAGCTACAGTCTAAAAAATACATGTGCCAGAACAGAGGCAGCAGAGAGCTCCTTTTCTAGTTAAACATGATGGATGCTGTGACCCAGTTATGCATTTAAAGTCATCTTGGCTGGAGAGTCGTGTTGCTACATCAAATATAAAAGTATTGCTTATAAATAAGAACACACCTAAGAAAGTTGTTACGTTATCTGTGCTCTTTGCAGTGTTTACCTCCAGGACAAAGTTGGCATGTGTATTATAACCAAGAAGCTCTGCTACTTTTGCTCTTAGTGGGAGCAATTGCTGGAGAATTTTTGTGTTCTCCTAAAAAACAAAGTAGGGAAATTTGTCAAATGAAACCAGAAACACATGATATAAAAACAATTATCTGAATAATATCTGAAATCCTGTGAGACGGTGAACATTTTAAATTAAACGCTCTAAAATATAAACATAGAATAGACTAAGTTTAGCTAGATTCTTGGAATTATTTCTTCATGACATTTAGTTGCAGGTAGTTGATCATTCTAGTTGATCTCAGTCATTATGCTCCCTATTATAGTTTATTTGTTTTAATAAATCAAAATAGACACCATTTCCTTTCAGGATAATAACAAATCTTTGACAGTTGTGAAGGTTTTATTTCCTTTATCAATCATTTAAATGTGAAAGGTAACAGGGAAATTACTGACAGCAGGCTTAATTGCTTGTTAGTGATGAAGACAGATTGCAAATCTATTGTGCCAACATTCAAAGCTTGTTTGCAAATTTCCCTCTTTTGCCACTCTAACAATAGCAGTCAGAGAAAGATCTGAAACACAAAGCCTTGACCTAAATGTGCTGGAGGATCCCGTAACTGTGTAAACCTCTAGTTCTGGAAAACTGAGATTTCTCAGATGAAAAAAAAAAATCAAACACTAGATTTGAAGACTGTCCTACAGTTGTAGTATCAAATCCTTTTATGTGTGTTGACTTGCAAAGTGTTCAGTTCTTGGTGCCATTTTATCGTATCTTGTACTCATGACATTTCCCAGAACTTCAAGCACAAAAGTTCATCTCTGCCATTGTTCTTTAATAAATGGTTGGTACAACTGTCTGAATGACACATTCTCTATCCTTTCTATCCTTTTCTATTTTTGTACTTGTCTAGTTGCATGGTCTCATCAGTATCAAATTAAATTAATTGTGAAATATTTTTTTCTTTTTATAAGGCACATTTCCAGATATTTTTCAGATCATTAAATATGTCTTTTATAAAAACCAGGAGGCTTTTAAACATCTAATTAAAACTCTCATCAATATGCAATCTATTAATTTCACATTTAATCACCTGTATTTTATAATTAAAACCTGTGCTTAAATAAGCCCTCATTCTGAAGAATCCCAAAGTACTACAGAAGCCCCAATCAGACCTCTTTTTCTGTGAGCAAGGTATCAGTAGGCATCTGCAGGGAAATCTGACAAAAGACCAAAATTCTGTGGATATCAGAATAAACTGGTGCAAGGAACTGTTAAAGACCACACTGGTAAGTTTTGACTTCATAACACTTATGCAATATGCAGAACTCAAACAACATTTGAATGTCTAGCTCCATTTTTCAACTCTGTCCTTACACTGCAGAACAGTCAATGCACAACATACCTCTTTGCATCGTGAGTTAAAGGCAGATTCCATTTTTCTCCTTGTTTCTGAAATGCAGCACTTCTTCATAACAGGAAAATAGTGGGGATACTTCAAGGTTACTTTATATTTGTCTTTGTCGGTCTTCTCTAAACTGTTAATAAAGTCATCAGGAAGGCCATCTATAGAACACAATTTAATAAACAGTATTTACCAGAATGACTTACTTCCCTGTTTTTGTGAGACTGCTGCATTTATTTAGCTGGAATTTACTTCGACATTAGAAATCTCAACAGAAATATAACCTCTCTTTTTACAACTATTTGCTAAAACTTTTTCAAATTCCACCAAGCAAAATAAAATCTGGAAACATTTGTGAGTAAAGGAGAAATACATGTAAGGCTACTAGATGAAAACTGAATGACATAAAAAAATCTTTAATGTTATTAGAGCACATTTCATGCCATGCCCTTCAGATAATGACCCCCCAAACTCTGAAATTTCTAGCTTAGTTTAAATTACTGAATCAGCTAAAATATATTGCAGGACAAAAAATTTTGCAATAATTACCATGAATGTATTACGCAGGGGATTGCTTGGTGGTGGAGAACTGAGAAAAGGACCAGAGTAAAATTATGCTGAAAAAAAAGTAGAACTAATATGCTAATTTAATGCAAAGCAAACACCTCAGGAAGCACAAATCTAAGAAGACGTTATGAAAACCTGCAAAGGATAACTCTAAATTGACTCTGGGGAAGGGATAAAATGGAAACAGAGAAAATTGGTAAATTGTCAGAATTCTGCTTGATCTAACCATCAGTCAGTCATAGGGCCAAAACTAGCTAGTCCAGTAAAACTGGAAGGTTGAAGAAATCATAATAGCAAGTATACCACTCACCAAGTTCTTCCTTAGAAAATACAAGAAATGTGTTTTCCTCATTCAGGTTTTTGTTAAAGTCTATACACAGCTCATTCAATTTTTTCTTCATTGCTTTTATTTCCTGTATTGGGTATAAAATGAACTTAATGGAAAAACAAAAATCAAAGTTGGCAATTTCTATCCTCCACATACAAACAGTATTTCACTTTTTCCAGCTAGGCTCTCTGCCAGTCAACAGTAAATACCAGCACTGAACAAATAACACACTGAAGGTAGACTCACATTGCATTCTCTCTCAGTCGCCTTTCTATGTTTCTTTTGGCCCTGAGCAATATTGTTGCCAAGGAACCCTGGGTCAGGGCTATTGCTCCAATATTTCAAATTCAAATCAGAGGGGACAGAACAAATTAAACACATTCACTGAACAGTTTTATGTGCTAACATTTGATTATTTTCTTTTATTTGAAAAGCTAAATTACAATTTTAAGTTTAAAAATATCCACTAAAATCAACAAGAATGAAGGGAATAAAACTGCATTCCAACTACTGAAAAACACTGCTTTGGAATTGTACAGAAAGACAAAAAGAACAGAATACCTCCACAACACAAGACAATTCCAAAGCCATTTTTAAAATCCTGATATTCAGCCAGCTGAAACATTTTCTAATAAATCACTTACCAAGTCTCTATACCTTACTGTCAAGTTCAAATAAACACAGCAGTTACCAGTAGGAGAATACATACAAAATAAAAAACTTGGCAAAGACTACCATTAACCAAATTTTTCACCTAAATATAATTCAACTATTTGAATTTTTTACAGAATTTCAAAATACCTTTGGAGGTATCGCTTATCCTTATGCTGTGAAAATACACATGAAACTGTTCTCACTAACTGAAAGATGTGGATGAATGATTATTTCCTATGAAGAGTGAAGTCTACTCAAGAGTCAGAAATAGAGGTTGTTATACACTGACATGTGAATCACTAAGAATTGAAAGAGAGTTAATGTTGGCATCTGTAGACTAGAAGATAAGGGATTGATGGTATGCCTGAAATGCCTATATCCAGACAGCCATGGAGCCAACCAAGGACTGTTGGTCACAACAGCCAAGGATTGTTGGCAATAACACGCTATGAAAAAGAACAAGATGCAGCTGGAGAAGGGGACATATGGAGTAAGGGCAGCACTTTTCTGGGACAAACATCCTTGTTCTATCTCCTTGAGATATGCACAACATACTGCAACATAAGCATGGAAATGAGTTGGAGAAGCAGGCATGGACTGTAGCCAGGCGGATCAAGACCACCCCAGACCTCCAACACATGACCCATTTCCAGAAAGGTCTAGAAGAATGGACTATGTGTGATAACTAATTCATACAGAAAGTGCAAAATTTATCTTCAGGGCATGGGAAACTGATCTATAAAACAGTATCCCCACCAAGCCCCTGGACACCTCATCAGCTGAATTGATGTTGGGGCCAGGACTGCTGATCTCTCTTTCTTCCTTTCTTCTTTCTCTCTCCTCTTCTTTAATTCATCTCTCTCTGTCTTCTCCCTTTCATCCTATCCCTTTATTCAAAACCCATTGCCGTGTGCTTATACTAGAAGGTCAGGGACTAACATACCAATTTCCACAACAAGTCTGTAATGTACTAATAAAAACTTCGTAAGCTTCTGCGGACTCTCTGGTTTTGTCGTTCCTTTCAACTGTAAGCATTTACAAGTCTTGGGTGCTCCCTTCCCCTTCAGGGTGGGATGCCACAGCATCTCACATGCTGTCAGTTTTACTTCATGATTTCTGAACATTGATAATTGCTTTCATATGCATGAGTAAATCTTCCCTTAGTGGAGCCAAAATTCTCAGAGAGGTTTGTTTTTTCCTTTTAACCTACTTTGATTATTTTCAGGCGAAATGCTAAAATCTTGGACACATTTCACTGCATCGGTCAAGAAATGAAATTAAAATAGCTGTGTTTGCAACAGTTATATATCTTCTGACTGGAAGCGCAGACTCACTAGCAACATTTTTTTGTCTCTTCGCTGGAAATGTAATTTAGGCATTCTCTGTAATCAGAATATATAACAAAACTCTTCCAGCCAGGCGTCTTTTACTCCTCAAAGGCTAACAGGTGATGCATACCACATCTATCCACTGAGTACCATGGGTGTCTAGCACACTAAAAATCTTAAGATTTAAAAACCTTAAAGTGATTGAAGTTTAAAGGATAGATCTGGAACTAAAAACATTTAAGATCAGAGAAGTAATTTAGGAGGTCCAAATGCATGAAGTTCAAATACATGCTTAGTACAGCTAACCAACCATAATTTTATCCCTTCAACAGTTTGTAACCTTTGCTTTATAAACCAAAAGTCCATATTTACGTTCTGCACTTCCTTAGGAAGATGGAGTCCGTTTCTTTTTCCCACTTGAACTGATTTATCTAGATACCGCTTTGTTTCAGGCTTTACATTTTCAAGATTGCAGTTTTCCTGAAATGACATAGAATAGAATACTTGAATTAACACGGTGTAAGAAACATAAAGATTAGAAGGGCCTGAACAGAGCTGTCCTTTAGAACACTGCTACAGTAAAAAAGAAACATCCTGGATTTTAGTATAAAGTAATTCCCAAAACCAGTTACCTTGCACAATAATATTTTTATATTGTTGTAGAATGTTTTTCAAATACTACTTTTTACCAAGTATCTCAGCGCATTTACAGGCTGTCATAATGGCAAGCCCTTTTACTTTACAGTACAGTGCACTTCAGCTTTTTCTGTAGATAACTTTCTTATATATACTTGATGAAAATCAGTGGTATAAGGCAATACTGTACCTTAAAAATCAGAGAGATTGAAAAAGATTAGCTGTGTCACTGAAGCTTATCAGACAGCTTAATATTTGAGCATATACGTCTTTTCTTTCAGAACCAATCAACCAGTGACAACAAATAAACAGAATCACAGAATATTATGGGTTGGAAGGGGCCCACAAGAATCATCGAGTTCAACTCTTAAGTGAATGGCCTGTGTGGAAATCAAACTTGCAACCTTGGTGTTACTACCACCATGTTGTAACCAACTGAGCTAAAACAATATTTCTATATTATGCCATTGCAAACATTGTTGAATCGTCATTTCCTAGAGCAACCAACAATAAGAGACAGGATAGTATTTGTAACAGAACATGGATCAGTCCTTTGTGGGTCTTCCTTCAAACTGACTACAGTATGACTGTTTAACTCAGAACTTTGCTATTTTCTCCTAAATTAAAAAGAATGCTCTACAGCTGCTAACTTTATCTTCCTCCACCTAAAATGAACATTAAAAATGTTATTAGCTTGGCAGAAAGGACATATTCTATTTAAGTTCACGTTCATATAAGAAGCTGTCTGACTTAGCTGTGACTTGTCTTAACAACCTCTTATCAGCTTAGCTACATACAATTGATTCTTGTTTAGCACCTCTGAAAAGTAAGGATGTTGAAACATGCAAATTTTATGAAGGAGTCACACGATTGCGTACAGCTGTCAACTAAATGATGTCCCAGTACAAAATACCTCATTTCCTTAAACAGAAAAATCAAGAGACAGGAACCTAGCTGTATTTCAAGAAAAACCCTAAGTACAAATAAGAACTCAGAAACAGATATTTTCCCAACTGTCATTTAAAAATAACCCACACAACAACACAAACAATATCTACTCCACCAGTGCCGTGCACATATGATTAGAAAATTTGTGGAAATTGGTTTCTAGAACCATGAAAGAGTCTAGAGTGGTTTAGTTTTGATTTTCCTCTGCACCTTAAACTCTTATGCATCTACCAGTAGTCTACATGCAAGAATTTATAAGTCTGGTGAAAAAAAGACAATTGCTTCACTTTGTGATAAATTAATATTTCTAAAGCAATAGACAGATTTTAGTTTATTGATACTGTCACAAGATGAATGATAGATATTTTTTTCTTTTTAACATTATCTGTTTACAGGTAATTTATATAATTAGATATAATAGACTCATGGAAGGATGATCCTACTACTATAGGTCACCAGACAGCTAAAGCCAGTAACAATTCAGCCATGTCACTCCACGGAGTACCCTTCACTAGAGCTCTGATTTTTTTGCATCAAGCACCTACATGTCACTTTTATGTGTTTAAATAAAAAGATGTAAATGGTAGAAATCTCTTTTTGGGAGGAAAGTACCTAAAGAAAATCATGCCCTCTCCAAGTCAAACCTCACATCTCCATTCTTGTTTGCAATAAAGTGTAAGGCAAATCCCACAGAATATTTCACAACACAAAGATAAAAAGAATGCTGTTGCCTGCAACGCTCAGGTCTCCTGCTGTGTTTCTGGCAAATAACACTCCCTGGAATTCTGCAGCTTCATAAAGATCTTCATGCAACCAAGAACTACATCTGGGAGTGTGAATGCTGCAATACTGAGGACAAAAATAATTGTAAAAATCAGAATTTTCCACTGGACAACCCACAATTCCAGGGTTCTTTTTGCTTTCTTTTTCCTTCACCTAAGACTAGTGTGATAGAAATAGCACAACTTCAAAATGACAGAGGTGAAAAATGCAGATACTGCCACTACATTAACATTTATATAGGGCTAACTGTGCTGCAAGACTCAGAAATAGAAAGGCTGAGGAAAAAACTATGGAGTATTCTAAACTCTAGAAAAAGTCTCTGCTCTTATTACAGTAAGAGTTAAGGACAGAGGATTGTGAAAAGTCTCACTGAGCTATTTGGGCACTGTGCTGGATCTCCCAGTCCTTCCATTGGGCATATGGAACTGTCATGTTCCTGAAAAATTCCTGGGCACAAATTTAGCAAAGATTTTAGGTGAAAGAAGGGAATTCACAAATGCTAATTTTAAGCCCTTAAAGCCAGTGAATACTGGCTCCTTCTATAGCTAAGAAAAAGATTCTTTGGGACAAAAAGAGGAGGAAAACTAAGTGTTCTTCATCTTTCTCTTTTGATTATACATATATACACTTCAACAGAAATCAATGTTAAACAGCTACTTAACACTAATTAGCCTTTGTGAAGTTTATCTGTATCACAGACATAGAATCATGGAATCAGCTGGGTTGGAAGAGACCTTTGAGATCACCAAGCCCAACCCTTGATCCAACACCACTGTGATTACTAGACCATGGCACTAAGTGCCACATCCAGTCTCATCTTAAAAAGATAAGAACAATACACATTCAAAAAGACCTCTCAGGTCTCTGTGGATAAGCAAGCCTGTAAACCTCCACAGGCACAGAAACCAAGGGTACTCTGTGTCCATCTCTGAACTCTGGTCTCATCAGGATGGTCTACGTCACCTGGAGTTTCTTTGATGAGCAACTTTCACAATAGAAATATGAATTTTGAATATACTACATATGTGAAATTTTGGAACATTCCAGAAGTTTTAGAATTGTTGTGTTTGATGATTCTGTATACCATTTCATACTTGTTTTGGACAACTACACTACCTTATCCCAGGAAGAAATCTTCGTGCAGAGTAAGAAACAAAACCTACTTGGAATTCCATGAACAAAACCTGCAGCAGCTGTTTACATCAGGCTGTTTCCTGAGGGCATGTGGGTGGAGAAGACTGGCAACATTCTTAAGCATGCCTTTGCTAGTCAGCATATGCAGATGTTAGAAGTAGTAAAATTTAAAATGAAAGTTTCACTACCAAATTCATTTTTATTCCAAGCCTCAAAACTCAAAGTGAAAGTTTTCCAAAGAATAAGATCTGGAGCATATTCGACAACATAATATTATACAGGAACTTTCCCCCCTAATGTGTGGGGAAAAGAAAGATACTACATTATTTTAGTATTTTCTTAAATTAAATACACCTAAATCATTCTCCTTCATCAACAGTTCTTAAATAAAGCATAATTTAGAAAGAATACTAAGCAATTGTTAGCTTGGAAAAGTTTAGTCCTCATTAAGGGGAGCAAAAACATTCAGGATGCCACTGAGATCAGGCAGATTTACGAGACTCCTAGTGGACCATGTTATAAAGAACAAGGAAGTGTGAGGGCCCTCATTCTCCCCATCTCATTTTAGTCTGGCCCTGGTGCAGGACTGTGAAACTGAATTCATCTGCCTGTATTATTAAATCCCCAGTGAGGCCATGAAGAAACTTATTTCATCAAAATGTTTTACTGCCTTATTTGAACTGATGATTTCAGCAGAAGTTTGAAGCCTGTTTGTGGAAGGTCTTTTTTTAATGTGTTCCTGAAGCCTGACATTTTAACTAAGAGTTTCTAACAGGAGAAAGCATTAGAACAATTAACAACAATTAGCAACAACTTTACGACTTGGAAATAGCAAGACTTCACAAGCCTGGCATGACTGGCAATTTCACATTTGTGCTAGAGCAAAACTACTACTACTTTCATAGTTATTATGAAGCTGATATATGCTCAGAGGTTGCATCTCTAGAAAACTAATCCTAAAACATGCTTGTATGCTGCAGTTAAGCCAAGAAAAATCTCTAAATATATTAACTGGAGATTTAAGCAACAATTCTCACTGTTATAAAGGCCAAATATTGCTACAAAGGTAATGACAGGAAAATAAGAAAGTAATCGTAGCAAATAACAGGAATAAGTCTTCACTAGCTACTGTCAGATATCCTTGTAAATTAAAAATAGATAGATTCAGAGATATGACAGATTAATCCTAAATGTATCTGTGTACACCATACTGGATGTTGGGGAAAATCACAGCAAATAATAACAACATATCAAACCATTTAATTACTAGCAACAGAGCAGAAGAAGAAAAAAATCAACATAAAGCATGGGGTTGGGGGCAGGGGAGAATCAACATAAGGTAGTATCTGCCAACACACAAATGAACATCCTCAAAATGGGTCTATCATTTACCTCCACAAACACATAAACAAACCCAGCTAGAGGAAAATATTGAAAGTGTCCCTGGAAAACACGGCAAAAGGAGACTATGGTATTGGGAGGCTCTTTAATAGGGTGCTGCAAGCATTATTTTGGTTGTCAGTCAGCACTGCAAAAAGCTCACATAACAACTCCAAGGAGGAGGACTCCAGTATCTTATCACCATCACAAGAATGTTAAGAATCAGTGGGGTTGGAAAGGGAAGATTCACATCTAAAGCACAGAAAAAAAATAATAATTCTATTTTCATATTTGATGGCTTCTTTGTATTATCCTTAAATTAGGCTTTTGGAAAATTATTACTAAATGTCACTAGGCATATTTGAACAAAACCAAATATTCTGCCCATTTGAGCTACAAAATAAACAGTATCGACGA
>JAWWTY010000088.1:52387977-52401045 GCA_035222235.1 Margarornis squamiger
AGCTACAAAATAAACAGTATCGACGAAGAACAAAAGATACCTATACGTGCTCAATTAGAAGGGAAGCTAAACAGAAAAAAACAAACAAAAAAGGGATAGAAACTAGTTAATCAGGGAATGCATCTTTTGACTTAGTTTTATTTTGAGACTGAAGCAACAGATGAGGAAGACTATGCAGTGTGGCTGTTTATAAATATCAAAAGAGGTAATTTCAGAAGTCCAAGCTATATGTTCTTATTAACCTTCATAACTTCAAACAATTTCTAAATTTAAAATTTTCAACAATTTCAATAAAGCATAATTTTAGACATAAATTTAAAACCAGCATAAGCCAATGTAAATACACTTCTATATTGCCTCTCCCTTCCCTCTTGGAACAAGTTCAGGAAGCTCAGCCAACAGAAAACAAAAAATTCTTCTCCTGAGAGGTTTCCTTCTGTTAGTTTAGGTTCCTTGTACCAGCTCACTGGAAGACTAAAGTCAAAGTTATTGCAAAGGAGAGCAGGATACACAGACCTAGACAGGAGAGCCAAAGAGTGGAAGCACCAAGGTACATTGTTTTCTGTTGGACAGCTGGGTTCCCCTGGAAAGATTTGACTGCCACAGGCACAGAGGAAACAGAGTGATTTTAGAAAGCATTGTGTATACGAACTAATTTTAGGTACATTTAAATACATTTCACAAGTTTGCAGACATTCCTGTGATTTACCTGTAAATAAAGAATCTTCTGAAACACATCTTCTCTCATGCTCATCTCCACATCGAAATTAGAAAGCTTTTTGTCAGCTTCTGTACTTGCTAAGCGTATCTCTTTGTCAGGCGAGACGTGTTGGGGAAAATCCAACATGCTTCTTTCCACTGTTTAAGTAAGGTGCAATGAACACAGAAAGTAGACATGCCTTAAGGATAAGGTACTTTCCCCCTTTTGAAACTTACAGAAGACATAAGAAACTAGTATGCAAAGCAACCCAACACTTCACAGGCTTGAAGGAAACAAAGTGACTACAGATAATGTAAAAATGAGTATGTGAAAGGACAAAACCACACACCATAGTAACAAATAAATATTTTACAGAAGCTATCTATTACCCAAGACTAATTATCTCATCGTCTTCTACAAAATCAACTGGAAGGTGTATAAACATGATAAAAATGGTTCATCTTTCAAAAGTCATGTAAGTGAAGACTGACGTTTCTTAGCTGGCACAGATGCTTCCATGTTAGCATTGGAAATGAAAAGCTCTGAATCTTTCAAACATGCCCATCTGTCCTGAAGTTATTTTTACACTGATATGAGCTCAGTGTCAAATCCCCACACACCGTACTTTTCTGTGTTGAAGTAGAAAAAACAAGGCAAACAAAGGAGATGCTGTCTATGTATTCTGAACTTTTAGAGATTGGAATCTGAGTAATATTGCTTTTTTAGAATACACTTTTGAGCTCAAGTAAATCCTTGCTTATAAAAGAAATATTGCATCTTAAAATGAGATTGAATAGAAATTCTAAAATAGAAATTAACTCAATTAAAAATCAATTATAACATCTCTCCACAAGCACATTTTAGAGTAACAACATTTTAGCCTGATTGAAGTTTTGTAATTTTATGTAATGTGCAGCTGTTTTATTAAGCCCCGAGATACTCTCAGCCCTTCAGAAACCTCTGGAATGCAAACATGGGCATGTGGCTCTTCTTGCAAGTCTAGGCAAACTTTCCCCTCCACCTCCTGCCCTTATGCCAAGATATTTAAAAATTATAGTTTTGTCAGCTTCCAAGTGAAATGTAAGGCCTGTTGTCGTCTGTCTTTTGGAATAATAAGGTCCAGTTACTGGGGTAGGCCTTTCATGTGAAAGGGACACACCAGCCTTAAATTCCAAGGTTCTAATGGAAGTCTTGCTGTGGTAATACACCCTTATCAAACAGTTTGGCTGTTTCACAGTAAGTCATGATAATGTCACATACAGCTTTGAAGATTAGCATTAAAAGCTTAAATGTGACCCACTACTGCAATAGCATGTAATGAAAAAAGTACATCTTGGATTAAGTCTTGGTGGCTATGCTGAGAAGCTGATGGCCACTATTTTCCAAGTCAAACAGGTTCTCCTAATTTAAAGAAGAGAGTTTTATGCCTAGGTGAAAGGGCTTACAATAACTATACCAAATACATTGGTACAACTAAAACCAAATCTGGCAGGAAGCTGTTTGAATGAAGACTACTTTCTTTCTGCCAGCAAAAAGTCTGGGTAATTCACTGGATGTGCTAAAGTGCAATTTTAAGTAATGTGAAAGCCAGACTAATATTTCAGTACAATTATTTGGGCTGCAGGCTGTTCTTTTTTGCTAGTCAAAGCTTTTGCTTCAAGACAAAATGGCTGTTTCCAGCACTTCTGTGCCTACTGTAGAGTTTTTCAGAGTATTTAAAAGAAGTTGACATTTATTGCACTTTATAACATTTACTACACTTTTATCCCTTATAAGTAGCGCAGCCACCATCAGACAGGTTTTTCAAAACACTCAAAATGGTTTGAATTTTTTCCACCTCCTCTGACTGACCATTATTAAAAAATTAACTGAATGACCTGTGTTTGACCATTAAACTCCATCCACACATTGACATGTCTTGATAATTCAGTCAGAACAATCTAGATGTGACTGCATGACCAAACTCTCCCTAGATTCTTCAAGGCCTTGCAGGCCATAATATAAAGGTGAGCAAGTAAAGCAATTTTCTTTTGATAATGCTTTCAAAAATTCCTGTATTCGGAACCATCACATTTTCTTCACTAGCAGTTTATCAACCTTTCCACTGCTCCATTTGACTTGCTTGTCTCAGATTCCGCAGTGTCTGAAAAAAGCACTGCTTATCAGGTTTAATGTATTACACATACCACAGACACTGCACATTGTCTCCTGGCAGTGCACACAGTTGGAAAAGGAAATGTATTTGTGTGGAGCTTCACATATAAAAAAACCCAGCCAACCAATGCAGTTCTCTGGATGCATCAAAAATATCAACAGCACAGTTTTGTCAATCCTTATTTTTGTCTCCAGAATAAAGGATCAGAACTTTGTAGCGTATCAGGTCACATATTCCTGAGAGGCCCTGAAAAATTTTGACAGCGGACCCTTGAGAGGCCTCTACATGTTCTACACAAGAACTGTGAGGGTCAAAATTGTAAGCAAAGACCATTTTTTCTCAATGTTTCTTTATGTGCAGATGGAATACCTCATGGAACGAATCACAGAAAATATACACTGACCTGCATATTCCACTTCTATATCTGCCAAAGCCCGTACAGTATTTTCATGTGTTACTTCTTCAATATCAAGCATCCCAACTCTGTCATAGACATACTTTGTCTTCCTGATGAGTTCTTCTGTTCTTGTTCTGATTTCCTCTGGTGACAGGTCCCATCTCAAAAGGTTCCGCCCTGATGCTATGTACGAAGAAGCCTTGAGCTGGCTAGTAATTTCTGTTCCTAATGTCATTCTCAACACAACTCGTGGCCCCACGGACCTGGAAGTACAAAGCAAGATTCTAGCTCAAGAGATAGTTTACAATAAACATTAAAAAAAGCACATCAGATTATTTTTAGAAGCAAGAACAAAGCCCTTTTTAGAATAACAGCTTGTCCAGCAAGCTGCTACCTTTATCAATTAAGTCTAATTTTAAATAAATCTGCCTTATACCTATTACATTTAGAGTATGACTAAGTGCAAACAGGAACACAAACTTTGGTATTGACAAAATCATACAGATTAAGTTCCTACTCAATCTTCTAAGAGAAACAGAATTGCAGTTACTGAAACTCTACAGAAATAGACAATATTTGCATTTTTGAAGTAAGGAATAAAATCCACATAGTAATTTGTAGATAATGAAGAATGACTGCAAAGATACACAAAATAAGACATAAAATATACGACTTGATTGTGTTCATTATAGCAAATAATTTTGTATTTATACAGGATGTCTGCCACATAATCAGCATGGGAGAAAAACTTCCAGTTCTTACTGACTTGCAAATATATTCATTTAATTGTTGTGGATTTTAAATAGACAGTTTCACACTTTTGCCAAAAGAGGCACATATGTTTACTGTTTGCTATGATTTATGTACTATTAATCCTGATTATATAAGTCAACATATACAACCGATCTTAGTGTGCTGGGCCATCAATGGCTGCCTTTTCACTAATCTTTTTGACGGTATTAAAAAATAAAAAAAATAAAAAAATTACCTGGAACAACTAATTCAAATATGTCAATAGCTTCAGAAATACAGGCTTCTACCTTTCCACTGCAACAAACCAACACTCAACTTGGTTATATAACGAAGGATACAGAATCAGGCAACTAATTGCAGTGGGTCTAATAGAAACGCACGCAGACAACGTGTCCACCCAGCAACTACAGTAACAGCTTAGTTATATGAGAAGTAGTTGCTGAGGAACATAATAACTTGGTGATAATTAAAATACAGCTTGCACTGAAGGACTAAAACTTGCTATGCGTTTACTGTCATAGGTGGATCACAGAATCATCCTAGGAGGATCTCTGGCTGGCAGAGACTCACTATCTTCCAATTTCAGCCACACAATTAAAAAAAAAACCAAATCTTTCATTGTTACAGTAACAATGACAACTTAAAATTTTCAACCATAACTAAAGAAATATACAGAGAGCTTGCTAAAACACAAATGTTTACCTAACACCATTTTTCATTCAAGAACTTTTTCTCTTAACACTAGACAATGTACCTGTACACATTTTACTGTAAAACCTGACTGGTATGTGCATAAGTGCACAGAAGGTTTTGGAGGCTATGCAGGGAGCACGAAAGGATAGACAATTTTAGTCTGAAGGAATAACAAAGCAGAAGAGTGAAATGCCAGCAAACTAAAACGGGTTGTACACATGGCTTCTGTTTGAAGGCAAGGCTTTTTGTTAAAAGTCTTTCGTGTCTATAAGGGACTCTCTCTAGAAATAGCCTAGCCAAAATTACCTTTATTCAAGAAAAAAATGAAAGACAACATTTCTACCTACAGTTTTATTTTCCTTTTTACCACAGATTCTTCAAATCCTCCCATACCAGTGTAGGCAAGTTGTTTGCTCTTCCCTTCTACTGGCCTACAGAAACATCAATGTCCAGAATACTGATGATTTCACTTTGAAAATGAAGCCTGAATAAAGAACTTCTGTTCCACCCCTATTCTTTCTCTCTGATACTAACTGATTTCTGGCATTAATGCCTTAGTAGCTTCTCCACTGGACTCCTGAAACTTTGAATCTCAATCAGAAGTTTATGATAAGTGAAGCTGCTCTCATGAAAGCATGCGGTTAAGTATTGGCATTCTCAGAATTCATTAGTTTCCCATCCCCCAAACCCACTGAACTCTACCCTAAATCTAAGAATCTATTAAAGAACAGTACTTCATTAAGTCACAAACATTCCCACTGGACTGCCCTATGTCTACTTTTTCACTCATTGGTAGCATAGCTCTAGTACAGCCTCTTAGGAGATGAAGGGGAACCTCTTCAAAAACAGGTTCAAGGCTCTGAACTCCACCCCATGCCACCCATCCCCAAGAACATCAGAAAGAATACACAATGTTCTGAATTAAGTTCAAAATAAAATAGAGTCAAAGGAAAACAACAGCCTAAACAACATAAAAGCAGGCTAAAGTGCAGGATATTAAACAGATATTCTTTTTTTAAAGGGAATCTACAGCTTTCTGTCATTCAGTATCTTCACCTAAACATGTACAAGACACAGCTGTGTCAATGACCAGTCTCATATTACCAAAAACAAATGCTGTAACAGGCACAGCACCAACAGATTACATTTATTTCAGCCTGTCCAATATTCATTAATAATTAAAATTGGACTGAGTTCATAAACTTGAATGCAGGGTCCCTGATTACTGCAGAGCACTATTTTTCAATACCAGAAAAAGAGATGCCACCTTATTTTTTTAGTATATTGTCTAGTTGCACTGAGACATACCCATATATATTTGACAGCTGTATAAATCATTGCCATAAACCCCAACAAGTTGTTGTCTACCTGCTGGAAACAGGAAAACAGATCTGCCCAGTTTTGAAATGCTAGTATGTTATCTCCTCCTGCAGTCATTCATGTAGATTATATTTAATAATAGGCAGTAGAAAATCAGAAATATCTCTAAGTTTTTCTAATTGACCAAATGAGGGTGGGCTGTCAAAAACTGTAAAATAACATCTCATATAACACCAGTTACTACATGTAATTCTTCAAACAACCATTTATAGACATGTAGCTACCTTGCTACCAGTCAATCCAATGTACAAGTACTACAAGGACCAAATTAACTGACATCAGATTAATGAAAAAGAGCAGGCAAGTAAATATATATGCACAGGTGAAATCTTGGCCATTTCTTTCATGGCTTAGTATTTTGAATTATTTGTCTACATAAAACTATGAAGAAATAAATTCCCAAAACTCCAGGTACCATATTGCAATAAAACTGATAATTTACTAACTTTACCTTATTTGTTCAAGAAAGAAACAAAGAAATGATGCCAAGATTAAATAGCCTATAAAGAAATAAGAGAAGAGTATAGATAAAGTAGTAGAATGTGCAAAAATGCTATGCAGTTACATTTTTCATGTTACTAGAGAGAAAATACTAAATTGTATCACTGAGGGAATCTTTAACTTCCCAGATATAAACTGAAAAATAAATTCTATTAATAATGGTAGAAAGCAGATGCAACAGCATTTTTCTTCAAATACTGAACCAAACAGATGCAATTATTATTTTAGGCTTGCTTTTGGTAAACGGCAGCAACGTTGGGGAAGAGCCAACTACTGCTTGGACTGAGCAATCAGCTGATTCAGTTTAAATTAGATGGATGTGTGCCTTGTGTAGGCTGGTGCTAATGCCTGAACCAACCAGTTCAAACTGTTTCAGCTATCATGCTTGATTTTCTGCAGTGTAGTGTAGAACACTAGATGGATCTAAACAAACCTGGGTTAAAGATAAGGCTCATGCTCAGCAATAGTATTGCCTTAAAATGTTCTTCTGCCAGTGTTCCTCCCTCTGTTGCTCATTTCTGTCCCTGTACACCACTCCAGCAATGGCAGCTAACTGCTGTTAGGGTCATACTTTGAAAAGATTTAGGACAGAATACAGGTGAAAAATAGAATGGATCAAAAAAATTCAGGAGGGCAGCATTTTTTCAGCTAATCAGTCTCATCACCTTTTTGATGTGTGACTTCAAAACAGCTTTGTTGGCCTAAACAAAGACTAAAAGGCATCAGTAGCCACTTAAGCCTGCACTACTGCTAGAAACACATATGAAATGCATGAACTTAGTCTAGCAATAAGTCTCAAGATGATTGCTGTCATTAAGCATACAATGGAAATGTTCAAAAGCTAAAAGAGCCATTGGTGCCAAAAGGCAATACTGACATACAAACAAAGTAGAATAAACAGATCAGTAATACATGTAATATGGAATTGCAAGAGATGTTTGTAAGCATCAGGCCAGTAAGATTTTGAAACTGATACCAAATAAGCACCAGCAAGTGAAAACACCTCTATTTATAACATGGTGTGTGACCAGTTTATAAAATGCATTATGTTACTTGGTTTCCTAAGGTAGCATGGGCCTAGATCAGCCCAAATGCCCTTCCAGAACCTATGTTCCTGTGAGGCCCTTTGAAATCTGCAACTTTCATGGCCTTTTTCTGGGATGAGTCCTAGAGCATACAATAAAATCAGTGAAATGACATACAGAGCAGACTATATATTATGCATTTGTGCATTATGCATAATATATGTTATGTATTTGTGCACTGCTTCATCCATTTTTGAGAACAGGAGGAAAGGCCCCTGGACTTTCAGCTAAAACGGGTATTATAGAGGCAGCTGCTTTCACAACTTATAGTATTAATGAATGGTATTTTCCACAAAAGCAGAGTAAGTTGAAAAAGTTACTTAAAAGCTTAGTATCTACTTCTAAGAGAGGATTTTAAGCAGTTTCTAAGTTACAGACTGCAATCATTGCAGAATGCCAGGTAATTTCT
Organism: Margarornis squamiger; assembly: GCA_035222235.1. Lineage (NCBI taxonomy): Eukaryota > Metazoa > Chordata > Aves > Passeriformes > Furnariidae > Margarornis > Margarornis squamiger. The sequence goes on from JAWWTY010000088.1 coordinate 52,396,051, forward strand.
TTTACCAAAAAATCTACAATTTGATTACTTCCTGCCTCTGGAAAATATAAATTTGATTTGATTTTAGAAAGGGGAAGAATATTTATAATACTCTATCACAGCAATACAGCAGCCAACAGAACTGCTGCAAAGACAAACAACACAATTGAATTTACAGACTTGATTTTTAACTTGCGCAGTATCTTCAATATATTAAACATTTCTGTAAGTCTGATTTTGCTTAGAAACATTTTCCATGACTGAAATACGCCAAGCAATCTTTTTTTGGAATGTTCCATTAACACTACTAAAATTAAACAAGAAAACCACAATCTGTGAAGCAGCAACAGCAAGGGGTAGCATCAGTTTTAGAAAATACAAGCACAAAAACCTGTACTCTTGTCCACATGCTCCTACTACTGATATTCACTATACAATACTGTCAAGATTTAAGCCTCTTGTCTCATTTAACTCTGATTGGAAAGCTATGACTCCATCCAAGGCTCTGTAATGACACTGTCAGTTTTCAAGTTACTCTTCACGTGAACATTATTAGTTACAATGACAAGTGTAATTTTACAGAATAAAGTGAACAAATGAACAAATATATTTTTGGGAGAAATATATACAGACTGATTTATTGTACTTGCAAATAGATCTGACAGTTCCAAGTAGCCAGACAAAAATCAGAGTTTATCAGCTTCGTGTAGGCTGTAAAACTGTATTCTCTGCTGACAAAGCACCTGAGATTACAGCTTCAGAACTGGAGTGGGGGCCAAGATTTTAAAAAGAAGAGAGAGAGACAAAGACAGAGGGGTGGTGGGGGTGGTGCAGCGAATTCATATAATTTAGTCATCAAGTTCTTGAATATTTTAATGGCATATAAATACAATTAGGTTTTTCTTCCTGCACCTTATGTATACCTCCATAGGACATTCCTATGGGTATCAGTAAAAGCAGATTTTCAAATCACAACTAACACAATGAAACCTCTTTCAAATCGGTAAGTTATGGTACGAAAAAGGTTGCCAGGTTAAAATTTTGGTATTTCTGTCTTTTTAAATAGTGTATCCTAAATAACACTTCCATGTTCGAAAGGCTGCAGGAGAACCAGTTCTGTCTGCTGGAAACCAGCCCTGTGCATGTGAGGACCGTGCTCTCCAGTTACCTGCAATCAACATCCACAGGGGTTCAATGTTTTCACTCCACCTAGCGGCCTCACCAAAACAAAAAATAAACCAAAACAATGGACACGCCCTACTAAGGCAATATAGAAGATGACACTTTGCCTTGGGACAAATTATCTAGTACTTGAACAATATGCCATATGTTGGCATTTCCCTGAAAGTCAGACTGAAGTGCTACCCAACAGATACAAATGACAGCAGACAGGCATGGTTTCAATGAAGCTTTTTAACAGTGAAGCGTCACATGAAATGGAATAATTTTTTTTATTTAAATGAAGAAGTAAAAAAGAATTTCAAAACCAAACCACAATGGGCATACAGCAGTATCTAATATAATGTACATTGCATTTAGTCTGGGTCCTCAAGATGGATTTTAAGAAAAATTTTAAAAGGCTAAAATATTTGTATTATTTAGAGATTAATTCTTGCTTGTATTTTAAATTTGTCTTCATATTCTTTCAATTTTGACTCACAGCTTTCGACAATAAGTAACCATATATCTTATAGTAAAACAAGGACAAAATCAACCAAAGTACACCAAGAACTGGGTTACCCAAGGCACAAATGAAAATGGAAGGGAGAAAAAAAAGGCCCAAGACAGAATCAGCAAGGTGTGGTCAAAAGGGTCAAAGCTAGTCACAGTGCAACATTATTTCAGCTGAGCCAAGGAAATGAAACCACAACCCTTCAATACAAATCATCACTTCTTCCTATTGGACAAACATATTTGAAGTCCTTTTTCCACTTCACTTCTCAATCCTTTCATCTATTTGGCTATGGACAGTGTATCCAAGAGTGAATACACGCTTTGTATTCCTGGGCCATTTTCCCTGGAAAAGTACTTGGCTTCGTGTCATGACTGTGTTTGGCACAGACATATCTCATCATAGCAAAAGGATAGCATGTTTAGAATTTCCTAATTTAAACCTACATAACTGCCATCAGAAACTGATTTTTTTACACTGCATTTGAAGAAATAGAAGAAAATCTAGCACCTTTTAACCCTAAATCATGTCACCACACCTTTCAGATAAAAAGAATTCTCTGCAACTTAGTTCACTGTACACTCTACATTAACTACACTTTTAACTCTTCAGATCAAAATAAGCAAGTCAAAAAAACTGCAAGTTATGCAAACATGTTAAAATCTTTATTGATACATGCATTACCCTCAGTGCTGCTTTTATGACAGTATCTGGCAAGAAATGCTCAATGGTTTCTCCAACAGAATTAGCATCAACAGAAAACTAACTGAAAAGGTGCTCTGTGGCAGCTAACAAAAACCCCAGACCTTTAAATGGGAACTCACAGAAGTGCATAACACAACTTATTTCGTTACTTATATCTTCTCCCATTCCCTCCAGTTCCTCCAACAGTCTTTAAACAAAAGGAATTTGGAAACTGGTCTGATTGACTTTTATACAAAGAGGTGTTTTCAACATAGCAGTCGGTAATGGAACTCATAGAAGGGTCAGGGTACAGTTTCTGCAGAGTGTCTGATCTCTAAAATTATGGTCTCCATGGTTCTAAGGGGAAAAAAAAACCAAGCAAAAACCAAGCCAAACAGACAGAAAACCCAAAACCCAGCTAACCAACCAAACAAAACCAAACCCCAAAAACCAACCCACAAAAGAGAACTTCAAAAAAAGAAAGAAAACAACCCCAAAATCACTACTACTGTAGGTTTCACACCCATTCTGTGAACTGAATCCATTCTGTGTCACAGCAAACCTTCATCACAGCAACTTGCTTAGGAAGGAATTTGACTTTTAACACTTGTATACATACATATATGTATACATACATAAAACATATATATATATATATAACACATATATGCAGAAATATATAATTGTACTATACTGAGTCTGAGGCAGAAGGCATTCATTAGGGTTGTCTTACTGATTGGTTCTACTATCAGGTGAACTGTGGGAACACAGTGGAAAAAATACTGCTTTTTGGGCTGTACAGCTCTCTCAGGTGTTGCTGCATAAGCATATATCATATTTCCATGAGGCCAGCAATAAACAGCAGGTGACGCGCATACTGTTTAGTGCAAACACCACACACTTACTGCCAGGATAGTTCAGTACTTGAATGCAATCAGCTAATGCACAAGAAACAGCTTGTTGACTCCATCTGAAAAAGCAGTGCTGCAGGACAGAGAAAACTATTGAGGGTCTGTAAACACAAAAGGCTTTTGATTTACACTTACTGTTAATGAGTTCAACCTACCATGGAGATACGCTTTGATTTCCTATTTATCTTAAGTCTCATACAGTCAAAGGAATGAAAAATCTTCTCTTGCCACCACCAGTTAGTTGGAAAACTATGTCTTTGTAGCAGATGATGACCTAATCTCACTTACTTACTTACCATTTCAAACCAGTGACATTCTTGGGAAGACAGTGCCTTGTAGTGTGTCATGTCCATTTAATTGCTTGCAAAATCCCAAACAGCCTGCTCAACACCACAAATTAAGAATGCAAATGCAGCCTGTTTTATTTCTGGCTTTTGAGTGAACAGTGATTTAGTAACACTGAATGCTTCCCAGGATGGCTACAGGTTACATGAAAGGCTACATTTTCCAGCATTGTAAGTACAGCAAACAACTTTGCTCATTTAACATTCTAGTGTAGAAATAAAAAGTGCCATTGTCAAAGATGGAGCTTCTCTTAGAGACAACATGAACAACACAGATCCTGAATCATATTTTGCTCATAAACAATGTAATTACCACCATCCTCACCTTGCCTTCCCTAATCAAAACACAGATAACACACACTGAAAAAGAGTCTCCTCTACAGAGGAAAACTTAGACTCACAAATCTATTGGAATTCTTTAAAGGGTCACAGTCGACAGGGATCAGTTAACATAATCCATTTTATTTCCTAAGTTTGTTGTCCAAAAGGACCTAAAGAAACAATGCTGTTGTGAGATGAGAAGGGAGATCCACTTAGATGGTTAAAAACTAGGCTGTTAAAAATGGCTGCTCACTGTTCCCAATGGATTTCGGTGACCAGTGGAGCCCTGTAGGGTTCCATGATGCATGTTTTGTATTTTTTCACATATTTATACCTTATCTACAGAAAGCTTGGATTAATCACATGACAAAATCTACTGATGGTAATTTACTCATGACAGTGTGGTGTACTAAGGGCAGTCACATAAAGATAAAAAACAATGTCACAACATGAGAAAGTTTAAAACCATTATGAAAGTGAATTTCAGTCTTAATAAATGTGAAATGACACACACTTTGGATCTAATAATTCTGGAGACATAAGAGTTTAACAAAAACGTCAACCAAGAAGCAGATGCAAAGAACAAAATGATATAATTTAATAGAGGTGTAACAGAACAAAATGCAAAAATGCAATATACACATGCATTTCTGGTCCTCCCAACAGTAAACTCTCAAGCCTTCTGTTCTCTCACCTGCCAATACCTTTTTCTGTTCTACCAAGTCACGATGACTTAGAAACAGTCACCTGCAGGGAGCAATGGACTCCATTCAAAGAACAACTAGGCTGGGAACCTTCAGAGTGGCCAAAGAAAAAAAAAAGGCACCGAAAAAAGCATAACCGAGGAAGTACTTCAGAGATTTATATGACCAGGAAGAGGATGGAGAGAATGAACAAGAATCATTTTTTTTTTTTTTTCACTTCCAACATAATTCAGTAAGAGATCAAACACAGTTTTAAGAGGCAGTTTCAATATAAAAAGGTGTAGGAGTACAAGATTACACTAAATGGAAGAGAGACCACAAAGTGACTTGATGAGACCAAGGGGTCAAGAAGGAGAGCTGCAAGAATGAACTATCCTGCA
>JAWWTY010000088.1:52404862-52454163 GCA_035222235.1 Margarornis squamiger
CCCGGCTGTGACCCCCGAGGCTGTGCCCCCCGAGGCTGTGCCCTCCGACTGTGCCCCCCTGGCCGTGCCCCCAAGCTGTGCCTCCCCGTGCCCGCGGCGGGGTTTGCCTGGCGCGGGGTTGCCGCACATCTGCTCGCGGGGAAAACAGCCTAGCGAGGGCTGGCTGTGGTCTCGCCATTCATTTAAATGCTCCCTTTTGATGCTGTTGTACTCTTTAAAGGATAAGGTTGTACCCCCTGAAATCAAAAGGCTTTAAGGAAAAATAACTTGGAAAGTTGTAACTAAAATTGTCCTCCAGGTTATGTAACTCCCAGCTGATGCTGAATGGAAATCAGACTGAGCCAGTAGTGTCTCTAATCACAAGTGTGTACTGAGGTCACAGTGTTCCATTTCTTTGTCCAAAGTGATAATAAACTGCTCAGCAGCACCGTGTCACGCTATAGAACGTCTTTTATTAAAGTATAACACCCATGTCACACCAAAGAACATCTTTTATTAAAGTATAGCAGCATGTCACATCATAGAACACCTTTTATTAAAGTATAACGGCATGTCACAGCATAGAACATCTTTTATTAAAATATAACCACATGTCACACCATAGAATACCTATCGAAGTGTGTCTTTATGTCATTGTATTTATCAGTATGGCTTTTTATTTGGTTTTGACCTCAGCAAGTATAGCAAGTTTTGACCTCCTTCGTTCAAGAACACATATCTTAGAAATAAAAGGAAAACCATAGAAGAACCCCCTATAAATTGAAAAATAAGTTGATAAATTATTGGGCCATTCACTTAAGAGTTTGACTTGAGGATCCTTGTGATTCTGACTCAACCTTCCTGCAGTAATGAAACAGAGGAAATAGTGGTTTTTTTGATGATAGTTAGACTATATGATTGTAGCAATTTTTCCTAATCCATACAATTTCACCACTTGTTTCAAGGCAGTTTGATTTTGGGCTTTTTGACGTTGGAAAAGGGTTTGTGTATTGTGTGTACTTCTTACTGAGGTCACTAGGAGGCTGGAATACTGTATGAATTAATTTTTCTGAAATAAGAGATCCTGTTGTTTTTAAGACATAGGAGAAACTCAATTTCAATATGTCATCAGTCAAGCGCTTGGTTTATGCAGTCATCCATTTCTTGAGAGAGCAGAGTCAGATGGATACTTTCACTCCAGATGAACAAGAAAGCTTGGAAGGTAAGCAATAAAGATGCTTATATATATATATTTATATATATATATACATATATACACACACACACGGGTGTTAAATTGGTTTATGTATAATATCAGTGAAAGTATCTGGAGTGATGTTACTGAAACTGCCACCAAATATTATCTGTGAATATGATCTTAGTGTTTCTGAGATTATTAATTTTAAGACATCCTCAGTTGAAAAAATATTCTAAAGTTACATGTGTACTACCTTAATTTCGAGCAACAGATACTTTGAATCACATCAGTTGTAGAGATCTTTTCAATCTTCAACAGCTCTATGATTTAAGCAGTGCTATAATGCAGACCCTAGTAATAACTTGTGTATGTGTCCCACAAATTTTTGCGGTTTTTGTGTTTGGTTTCTTCCTGCATTTCATATCTATTAGTAGCTTTCTTTGCCACAGAGGAAGTAGAACAATTACTGTATATTGAGTTTGATTTAAGAGAAGAACTCCTGTTTTGTAATTGCAAGAATCATGTAATTTATGAGGGGAAGCTAAGATATCCTAAGAACATGGAAAACAAAATAAATGCTTTGTGTTTCTTTTCAGTAATGGTTCCAAAGAGCACATGGTAGTGAATATTTTCAGTATGATCTGACTTCTGCTATACACCCAAGTTCATCCATCTGCATACATAATTACAGACAGATGGATAGACTTCTGTGTGTATTGACAGACACTCATTAAGTCTTTTTAACTTCATGGTATCTGCCTTTCTTCTTCATGTTGCTCTTATTCCTTTTCCCTAATTCCTAGAGATTTCATGTCAGGTGGTATCACAATGTGGAATTAAGAAAGAGAAGAATAAAGTCAATTCTGCAATGAGCTTTTCATAGCATCTTTTTAAAAGACCTCTGCGCTGTTTCAAGCAGTCGTTGGTTGTGTCACTTAACCAGAGAAAGAATTTGGAAGTAAGAGGGAGAAGTCTAGGACCAGCAGTGCAATAGGTAATGTCAGACAGTTGCTTACTGAGTTCTCTGAAATCTGGGGTGCCAAGGTGCAAAGCAAGTCCTGCTTCTCGGAGGCATAAACTTAAAATATAAGCATGGAGTGTAGTTCCTTCTAGTGCCTGTTGGTTTTAGAGTGTAGTTGTTCACCGAAGTAAATAAGAAAGAAACCTTTATGTCATTATATTCAAAATATAGTTTCAAAGGAATAAAAGCCAAAAGATTTGGTTTTACATCATAATCTGGAGCATTTTCTACTTTTGAAAAGTACTAGCCATCAGATGAATTTAACCTGCATCAGATTATGATGATGTTCAGCTGATGAAAGAAAATTACATTTTTGAAGATCATATATAATGAGAGATGAAGAGTATTCCTTTACTTTTGGTAATGAAACTGATAAACATTGGGTTATGATTGAAGTTTTACCCAGTAACATGTCTTAGAGCAGCCTTAGCCAATGTCTATATGAAGGAATCAGCTTTTAAGATTCAGTTTTCTAAATAAAAAGCATTACGAAACCTCAGTTGTGCTTAACTACTGATGCAAAACTTAGCATTTTAATACAGATCTGAAATCCTAATTTTAGAGCTGTGTGCTGCCACAAGCACAGTACCATATGCTATGTGTTAGAGGATGGAAGGCGGGCATTCTGAAAAATTGACTCATTTTAGTTGTGCAAAATATCTTTAGTGCATGTAGAGTAGCAGTAGCCCAAGTCCTACCCGTTGAAGTATTTAATGTTAGATGGAGACATAAGGGATCAAAAAACTTGACTGATAGTTTTTGTCGGTACTTTATGTACCTACTTGGTGTCTATGAAAAGACAAAACACTGTATGATTCAGTCACTGTGCCAACAAGGATGTCAAACAGTTCCCATTTCCCACAAAACAACAAGAGCCAGAACATTGCAAATAAAATCAAGACCCTCTGAAACTACCAGTCTAGGATGTATTCACAGTCCGTTTTTATTGATAACCTTCATTCTGCATGTTTGAATTATGTAGGGATGTCATTAATAGTGTAAATTTCCTCTGGGAATTTTGTACTTGCTTGGTGAATAAAAATGCCTTATTTTGACAAAGCAGAGTAATTGGGAGGTAGACCAGAGAAACATACTCCCCTAGGATTGAGAGCTGTGATACAGGTCTCGTGTGGTTAGTGCTCAACTCTCTTATATGAACTAGAAACTTCACTTCTTTAAGTCATACTTTAGACTGCATTTATATGGCAGTTATTTCTCTTTCCTGTATACGGAGTGGGGTTTTCTCCCTCCCTCCCTCTCCCTCGTGTGATGATTGATGTACCACAAGTAATTTCCATAAGACAGTGTTTCCAAAGCAGGCAGGCAGGTGGATGCATATAATACTTGACTCAGGGAAGGTTATATGCAAGATGAAGCAAGATGGTATGAATTACTAAAGGGGCCTCAGCAGCCCAGTTAATGCTCATTATTTAGTGAGCCTTCAACACCTTCATGTAGCTTGCAACATGTGTAAGGATGGCAAAAAATCCTGTGTGACACTGGGAACACAGAGCTAGGCTCCAGCATAGCCCAATTGCTCCTGTTGTCAGATAGTGGGTGTTTGTGTGAGCCCCAGCTGTTCAGCAGGGACCTCTACAGCTATGCAAGGTGGTCATTCCAAGGTTCATCCACTGCCTAGGCCTCTGAAAGTGTGTGTGGTGGTGGAGAACAGATAACTTTGGCATTTGAAATCAGACATAGGTTAAAGATTAATAGCTCACAAAGTGCATCAGGTCTTTCCAACTCACTGATAATATTGAGCTTGCAGCAGTGGACAGTGCTCGCTTTGATAATGGGATAGTGAGATGGTGGCAGCCTGGCCTCCTGGGATACCTCTCTGGCAAAACCAAGTCTTCTCATCTTGGACTTTACTGGGGTCAGGTTTTTATGGAACATTAAAACAGTGTCGTTTTTGATCTTGTCACAACTTACTACATTTTCTAATTTGAAAAAGTTTCTGTTTCAGCAATGGTTATCATTATGTGGGTTTCTGTTGTTGACTTGCAGGTTAACCAGTCGTTATTATTCTAACCTATGTATTTATACCATAAAAGCTCCTAATTTTATTATATCCATGATAGATAGATTAGAAAGATTGTAAAGTCCATTTTTCACTCAAAAGTAGGGGAGTTCACTCTAACAACTGATTATTACTCAGCATTTCCATAAAATAATACTATACTCAGAATTATTTTATTTACACATAATTTACATTGTTTCATTTTGCAAAGCTCTCCTATATCACAGAGATTTGGTGTCACAGACTTAATGCTTTGAGGAACGTAAGGGGGGTGGTTGTGTTTTAAATTTATGCAAAACTGTGAGGTAAGAAAAATTTCCTTCAGAAAAAGGAATGGCTCTAGGTAAAAATAAGTTGATAGGGAAAATTGGTAAGTAAACTATTGCAAGAGGCTTCCTATTAAGTCACATAAGGAAAAAAGGAGATATGTAATTCCACTGATTTTATTATAAGCCTGGTAATAAATACTATTGAAGTATATAATTTGGAATTCAGCATAAACCAGTGTTTACAAGAATTAAGTTTTTCTACATAGCAGGAGACGAAGGAGTTTATCCTAAGTCCTTCAGCCCTCTTACTGGGTAATTTAGAACCTGACAAATTGATAAATTTTCAGCATTTATAGGTTGAAGAAACAACTTGTACACATATTTAGCAGTATATTCAATTATTACATGCTTTCAACTTGAACTTTGTATCATACTTTACTTCTTTGTGAATAATTTGTACTGTGTATTACCAGGGGTTTTTTTTAGAAATTGCATCTTTCAGGTTCTACTGTCTGTTTTACAAATTGCCTCCCCTCTGGTTTCTGCCAGCTGTGACATAGAAAACAGGCAGTTCAAACTGGCCTTACTGTAGTTAACTTTCAGTACTTTTCTAATTTTGGGCCAGTGTTCAGGTTCAACTTAATACAAATAAGAATTCAAATTATATTTATTGTATTAACAAAGGACTGTAAGTCAATTTAAATGCTAAGAATCCGTTTTTAGTAATGCTTCATTTGAATTCATATACTCCTGGTTATCTGGCTTGAGTTAAAAAAGCCATTTTTCTGTTCAAACCAGGCTCTACAAAGACTTTTCCTTGTTCTTCCTCACTTTTTAGACTAAATGGTCTAAACCATTTAGATGGTATACATTAATAAAAGCATTCTACTAGAGTCTTAAGACTATAGGGGAAATAATTATATAATTCATTATGTAAATAACAGAATATATAAATATATATGCAGAATTGTATACAGTAATTGCCACTGATCCTCTTTCGCCTAAAAATATGGAAGCACATTTAAAGCTTCAGTTAAGTATATGCTCTCCTTTTTTAGAATTATTTTCTGTGAATGTATTTGCATTATTGCAGGTTTGGGAGGGCCATTTAATCCTTACACAAGAGAACATGTGAAAGGATACTGCAGGTATCTTTTTTAATAGAATAAAGGTTTGTGATTTAAACAGCATTTCATTAATAAACAGTGTCTTCAAATGAATATGTTGTGTTCCAAAAACAAATTATAAGACTAGTTGATATCATGCCTTTTTTCTCTATAGCAAAGGTGAGCCATTTCCTTCCAGCTGTTGTGCCATATGGTAGTTGTAGTGTTTTGAGGTGTGGTGTGTGACATGTGCACATGCATAGTTGTGTTACGAGTTGCGGTGCTTTTGTTAAATCCTTGTATTTTTATGTATATATTAAAAAAACCCTTTAAATTACTGAAGGACTTGAAATAAAATTTTTAAATTGGATGAAAAATAATGGCTAAACTCTCTGTGGATTGTGTATGTCATAGATCTTGTTAAGCAAGCCAATTATATGGGGATAGCCTCTCTTTATTTTATGATATATTCCAAAGACCTGCCTTTACTAAGTGAATAAGAAAGGGAGTCACAGCTTTATAAATAAATCAGTGAAGTTATGCTTATATTAAGAAACTGGTGACTTTTTTTTTTCTTGTAAGTTGCAATTCAGTGTCTGGAGACTGTGTTTAAGATTAACCTGGAAGATACTCATCTTGCACCCCCACAGCATTTGGTAGAAATGTTCACAAACTCACTTCACAAGGTAAGAATTTAATTTGAATTCTGGAATTACTCTGCCAATATATGCTAAAGTTTCATATTGTATGCACAGTCTCAAAGTGCTGCATAGGTCAAAATGATGTGAAAACTTAAAGAAAACATGAAAAAACTTAAATTTTCATAAAAGCCAGCATTTTGAGAATCTTTTGGGGCAGTGGGAGGAATTAATTTCAGCTAGACAAGGACAACTCTGGAAAATTACTCAACACTGGATGTCTTATTCTCACTTCAAGGTTTTTATCCTTCAGTTAAGTATTTTGCAATTGCCAGAGAAAAATATCTGATATGCTTGAGGTCATTTGTACTTTGCCAATGCTTCTCACTCCTTTCTGGAAATAATTTAGTTGTTCAGTTTTGAACACTAACCTTAAAATTGGAACTTGAAAAATGCGTACTAATAATACATATTATCTGACATCCCTAGAACATGAAAGACAGGAATCATCAGGACAGTAAACAGGAAAGTCAGAGATAAGAAAATTAAGACTGTAGAGATATCAGCTATCTTCTCCTTGAATTCCTTAAAACATGTGGTGAGCCATAAGGTTTTTTCAGTAGTAGAAAGCAAGCTATCTTTCTCTTCTAAGTGTGTTTAGTGATGTTTAATTCTTTCATACTTCCTGTGCATTAGAGAGAAAATCTGATTGCTTGTTGACACAATGCTGCCCAGGATGAAAGAAATGTTTAATAACATCGGGGCTTATATTTCAATGAAAAAAAATCTTGGTTTCTTTTCCCCCATACAGAATGACATGCTGCCTCTCTCAGGTTCTTTGCCAGAGAATGTTGTAAAGGCTGACCAACTGAAGGATGAAGGTTTGTAATAAACATAGAAATAAACTGCCCTACGCTCTTACTAGATTTGGGGATATCATGGGTACTGATAGAGTAGTAGATGGGCAACACACACCCCACAAAAAAACTTCAGCCTGTGTTCTCTGGTGACTGTTATGTTGTAAGAAGGATAATTGATTAGTTTCATCCGGGAGCAAAGAAAATATTGTTTATTTTTTTCCTTGCTCTGGAGGTTGCTTAAAAACTAAGGGACAACATGTGAAGTCAGCAACATTCCTGAGCAGCAGAAGCTTTAAAGAATGAACAGTTATTTTTTGGCACAGTATAGCTTTCTCTGTTTGTCCATGGAATTGCTAAACAAGTTTCTACTTATATTAAAATGGTTATGTGATGGTAAGAAGCTGTCCCAGCTGAAGCCAATGGAAAAATTCTTGTGCACTTATCAGAGTTAGTAGTTCACATATGTGAAATTATTTGTGTACTTTATAATTGTGGACAAGCCAGTTGTTTATTTTCCCTTTGACAGCTGTTATTGCTGTTCTGTGAGGAGAAGCAGCTGTACCTTAGAAGTCCTCACTAATACTACCTAAGAAAGAATCCATGTTATTTCCCCTCAAAAAGGAGGGGGGAGCAAAAAAAGCATGTAGCACTAATAAGAGTTATGAATTGTTATGGATTAGTGCTTTATAAATCAGTTTTTGTGACCTGTTGGATTTTCAGATAGTTGAGTTTTATAGGGAAAATAAGTAAACATCTAATTACAAGGCAGATGTAATTCTCTCAAAACTTGCAAGATAATAATGTGGGAAAAGTTCTGCTGTTTTTGAAAATAAGTAAATGTAATTCCATGTCTGTCTTACCTTAAAACTGGTCATCTGTAGTCATGAATGCAGTCCATTACTGGCTCTGAAAGTAAGTTTTCCTAATGGCTGGAGTTGCTCATTACCTCTTTAGTTTTAGGGATAAAATCTTAAACATGGTTAAGTCACAAATGAAAATTAGTTTGTGTGTTGTAACACACCTGTGGTGCATGCTGGCTTTTTGTTTTGCTCTCTGTGCCAGCTCATGGAAAGTGAATGCTTGTGGCTCTCAGTATGGTTATTGGACTGTAGGGAAGGTCAGCACTTTCTGGGTGTGGGTGTTACAGCTGTTTTAAATCTGTGCCTGTGTATAGTTTTACTACAGGAATTCCATGGCTCTACTGAAAAAAATCAGAAGGGTCTAAACTTTGACAAAGGACTATTTCCAGCTGCCAGGGGCATTAGTAAGCAGTTTGGAACTGCTTGAAATGCCTCTGGTTAATTTATCATAATAAATTTAAAACTTACTGCTCTCAAAAGCTGCACTGTTACATTAAATCCTCCACGTTTTTGTACACGTATTACCTATCACCACTATCATGCTTTTTGTTTAGGAGTATTTTCTACCCTGAGTTAGGGAGATGAAATAGATAACTTGGGGAAGTCCATTTGATCTGTATCTTCTATAATACTGTAATTCTATAACTCTGATTTCCTCATTTCTGTCTGTATGTCCTTACCAATGGAATAACTTCCCTCTTCTTTGTGACCACCAGCCTGGTCCTCCTCTGCTCTCAAACCAGCCCTAATAATTGTAGAAATTGACTAATGAATTGCAAAACAAAATCAGGTAGCTGAATTTTCTTTCTTGGTCATTGTAAAACCAGCAAGTAATGTACCCTTCAGACTAGTAAATACTTGGATTTACTTGCCAGCACTTGTATATCACTTGACACTATGGCTTAATGTAAGCTTGTATAGGAGCACAGATTGTACAGGTCTGTATAGTGTAATGATGGCCTGATCCTAAAAAGACCTCTGTATTACCACAGCATAAACTATAAGTAGTATTTTCACTATAGGGGACACACATTCAAAAAGTATAACTATTTGTGGGGTTTTTTTGGTCTTAAGAATTTTTTTATGGTGTTAAAATAGAATAATACAGTTGGTTTTCCTTATCTTAGCAGAGTTGGTAGATCTAGCTATTTTTATGTTTCTCTTTAGCCAAGGTGGAGCTGGAAAGAGGGAGAGACCAAGAGGGATGTATGCTCTGGTACTCGCTCCAGCTTAGCCCTATACACCAGGTCATCTTCAGTGCAGAGCGATACCCTAAAATCTCACTGATAACCATTCATGGCAGTTTTATTTTAGAGGAATCTTGTTTAGAGGAATGTTGCAGTCTTATTGAGTGCAGCTAACTTGCAATTTTTTTATCTACAACAGGATTTAGTGTACAGACCTTTACCTTAGAACAAAGGAAGCTCTGTAGATAATGACCTCTAGAAATTAGAAAGATGTTGTTACATTCTGGATGTATTTTGAAGGTATACGTGCAATTACAGTTTGTTTGTCTTCTCACTGGAAGTGATTGCTGATTGCAATTACTGTCAGTATAGCACTATTGGGAAGAGTTAATTTTGTACTACCTTGATGATACTTAGTTACTTATATCTCATTTTGTTTATTAAGTCCATGTTAAAAAGAAATGCACAAACAGTTGTTTTCAGTTAGTACAGGCACCTGGGATTGCTTGCTCCACAGTCTTTTGATTTCTATCAAACTATTGCACTGACTGCACTTTTCCAGCCTTTGCTTTTGCAGTTATCTACATCCTATTGACTTATCCCTTCTCTTGTTTGTTTTAGGATAAGTTTTAAATATTTTGCCAAAATACAGGGAAGTCAATGGAAGTCTGTAATTTTCCTGACAATTTCTTGATGTTTCTGGGAAACCAAGGCTTCTGTAGGATCTTGCAGGCCAAAAATGAATAACTGCAGGATGAGGGATGACCTTAAATTTGAGCACTCTGAAGTAGGATTTATTTCTTTACTATTGTGTCATCAGGAAAGACAGAAAGTGAAAGGACTCCCCCGTGTTGGGGACAAAAGAATATATAAGGTGTCTTTTGCTTTGAAAGACCTTACTCCAGAATTTTCTGTCATTAGGGATGTTATATAACTGCTTCTGGGGTTTTATTCCACTGGACTTAAAAAATATGAAATGTGAAACTTTGTTATAGAGTAGAAGTTCTGTGCTTCGTTGTTGAGAAATTTTACCTCTGAGTCATTTTAGATTGCTCGTGCTGCAAATACTTTTCACTATCTTATTGAATGAGTTACATGGTATCACAAAAGTGGGACTTACATCCATTTGCTTTTGTTTGATTTTTCCTCTTATATAGATAAAAGCAATTTTTTTCTGACATATAGTTAAGAAATTAACATAGCCTACTGGGTTATGGGTCTTGCAAAGATAATTAAGGCACTTGAGTCTATATTAGACTGGAACTGCAATACAATTCCACTTCTCAGTGAAGTGATCTCTGCTTATCAGCAGAAACTAACTGAAGTGAAATACCAAGGTGAAAAGAGGAAGGTTTATGTGGTGGACTACAATGTGCATAATAAACTTTACAGACATGGTAGGTACTTCAATTTGCGTTTTTCCATGCCAATTCTGTTTAAAAGAATGTATCTCAAAAAAGTGCAGCCATAATTCCATTATATAGATACTATAAGGTAACTGCTCTATTTCTTTCATACAGAGCACTGTATCTTCTAACTACTTAAGGGCTTTTTATAATTCATTTCAGGTAATAATCATATGAAAGAAGAAAATTATGGTGCTGCAGTGGATTGTTACACTAGGGCTATACAACTGGATCCAAACAATGCAGTCTATTACTGCAACAGGTAAAAGCAAAATGATACACACCTTTCATTCCCGAATTTGGGTAATGTTACTTTAAAGATAAATTGTGAAGGAGGTCAAAGCAACAAAAGACTAGAAGACCCTACTATTCAGAAGCTTATTTGGTTAGATTTGTAAAATACCTAAAGTTAAAGTGAGCTCATTCATCATATCTGTATCAGTTAAAGGTGTAATATGGGCTTTAAAATGACTGATAATGCTTGAGATCAGGTTTTGTGAGTTAGGTTGTCTCTATTAAATCATAACATAGTCTGTGATTTCCAGTCCATTGAGAGTAGTAAAAGCCTTTTTTTTCAGGTGTTCTAGTGACTCAGCTGCCTTATCTATCTCTCCTCGTACTGGCTATCCCTGGGGAAAAAAATCATCAATGTGGGAATACCATTTTGGAGATTTCATTGCATTTTATAAATACTCAGCGTTTTAGTGTGACCTGTTGAAAAATAACAATGCTGCTGTTGTAGTTCCATTATATAATCTATTCTTCACCATAGCGAAGACACAGTGATTTGGCAGCAGATAAGCCTGGCAGTACATGTTAACCTAGTCACAGCAGGAAGTGTGTGCTGTACACTGCCTGGAAGAGCAGCCTAAGAGCAAAGGCAGTCTCATCTGTGAGCCTGCCTGCTTCTGGAGTACCTCTGTTACTAATTATAGGATATATTAAGTGCTGTCCATGTGGTCTTGTGGTAGTGTACCCAGTTTATTATTTTAGTTTTGAAGGAGTGTTACCATTACTCCAGACTTTATGATAAATATAAATGAAAGATTCAGTGTTTTGAGGCAAATAGAAAGGAAATGCACAGATTCTTAATATTTCACAGATTTCAGACAGCAGTTCAAAGTGTAAATCGTTTATTTTCCTTGACATAAGTGACTCCAGATATAAAATGGAAATTAAATCCAGATTGAAAAGCTTCCCAAAATCAGTGGAAGTTTCCTCAGAAGAATGGTCTTAAGCACCAAATCTGTAATTGGCAAGAGTAGAAATACTTTTTGTATTGTATCTTCACATATCACATTTGTGAGGACCAAAATGAGTCTTGATGTTGATCAGCCCAGTATTGTGTGGAATTATTTAAAAGAAAATAGAAGATGCTTGGAGTTCTGTGGGTGATGTGGTATTTTGATAAATATAGACCTTATCTTTCTTGACCTTGTTTGGGAGCCATGGAGACATACTGCCTTCAGTCGTATTGCTTTTTACTCACAGCAGTGAGAAGAAGAAAGCTGAGATGCCCTTGAAATTTTAAGGGGCCATATAAATTTTTTTTGTGAACAGAATAAAAACATTTTCTTTTCAAACACATGCAAGGTTAAGTATTGTACCCAGCTTTTATTTTTAAATTTCCACTGGCATCTGTGAAGTTGGACAACTGTTAAACTGTCCAAATACTTAAAATAGATAAGTAGTCCCATTTAGAAGACATTTTAGTCAAAGTCAGAAAAAATCATGCCATTTGGAGGTAATCACAGGAGAAAGAAATTCTAATAAAAGAGAAAAATGCTTTATTTCTACTATAGTTTTTTAAGCCAAGAAACAACAAATTAGAGTGTTTTGAGACCTGTCAGACTAAGGAAGTTTTGATTATTAATGTGTCCTTTTTAATTTGGCCAAGTCTTTAATCTTAATGTATTAATGTCTGCAACATGTAGTATTTCACCAGTACAGAGATGCAATTGTAATTTAGTAATTCAGAGATTATCAAGAAATGTTATCCTGAGCTACCTGCAAGCATGAATTGACTTCTAAAAAAACTGAGCAGGGAAAAATCACAGCATTCCTTTGAATGCCTTTAAAACTATACTTCTCACTGCAAAAAGCTAGTTTTATACAATGCTTTTCCTTAAACAATGATTTAATGTATGCTAGTGTTTGAGTTTCACTTCTTGTAATAGGTTTTATGATTTATGTTGTGCATAGTCATAGGCTGGATCTAAAACTGTTCCTTAGAATTATTTGTTCTTTGTGTCCTCAGAGGTGAGTGTGTGTTCTGGAAAACCATAGTCTAGCAATGCATTTATGCACCTACTTAACTCATAATATTTACTTACCCTGCTTAATTGAGGACAGGTGAGCATTGCCTAAACAGTGAAAGAAAAGTCAGTTAAGACTGGCATGTGAGTATCTAAGCTTGGGGGTTTTTCTTTTATTATTAGTTTGGGATTTTGGTTTTTTGTTTTGGTTTGTTGTTTTTTTTGACAAAGGTCTCTCCTTACCATCTTTTTCTTAGGGCTGCTGCTCACAGTAAGCTCAACAACTACAGAGAAGCAATAAAAGACTGTGAGAGTGCCATAGCAATAGATCCAAAGTACAGCAAAGCATATGGAAGATTGGGGTAAGCTAATACAAATCTGAGTAAATACTAAAGACCCACATGTAAATCACTATTGATTTTCTGAAATAAGTGGAGCCAGGTTGTTTTACTTCACTGACATTGTTGTTCTGAAGGTCTGGCAGTATTCTGGGGATGACCCTATCAGGCTGTCAGTTCTTTTTATAAGCGTGGTTGATATTAGCATTTTCATCAGATTTCACCAGTTTGCAATATTTTCCTTTGAATTTAAGAACTTTGCAAATGTAGTCTAGAAAGTCATGTGTTTTTTCTACCTCCTACCTAGTTATGAGTAATCAAAATTCTGCAGTTGGAACAGTGAATCTGTTAATGATGCTGCTGGAGAAAGAACAGCATTGGAGCTTCACACTAGCAGGAAGAGAGGCTTAATTTTTCTGTTCAGTAGCGTTTTAGAAGCAGATATTTTAGGAAGACTAAGCTATTTCTCTGTGGTAGTTTTTCACTGTAATATCTGTGAGATTAACTTTATAGCCTCTTCAGGCAGTGGGTTATCGGAAAAGAATGTCAGGAATGCCTTGAATTGAGTGAAGGGCCATTCTTCCAAGATGTATAGCTTTGTGTTTTCAATAATCGAACACATTGTGGTTGTGGGCAGAATGCTGCATATGGTTTCTGAGGTTTTATCTATACCAGTAAATTAAAAAATGTTTGAGATTGTTTGTTGGGTCAGTTGGCACAAAATGGCTCATGTCTGTGTTATTAAAATCTGGTTTGCAGTATGGAGTGGCCACATCCAAACGACCTATTGCTAAACTGTGTTGGTCTTTGTTAAGTTCTGAACCATGCCCCAAAATTGTCTGTGATAATGCTTGTTGGCTTGGGACAAAACCATGCCAGGGACATTTACTTGAACATAAAATATGATGGAATTCTATCACTTGAAAACTTTCCATGATACAGTTTATTTTACTAATGCAGACATAAACTAAGTAGCTTTTGAGATGATTAATTCACTTTGAAATTTTAGGTTGAATTGGTTTTGTACTATTTAACTCTCTTTAGATCATTTCTTTATATAGCACAACTCAAGATCCCTTGATTTCAGTGATATGACAGCCTGGTTTAGTTGGAGATTGGAGGTTATTTTAGAGTTTTCGGTGTAGGACTAGTGTTCCTTTGATACACAGTGTAAGTGGGACCATTCTCAGGCAGTCAAGCTTCTGTTTTTTGGTTGTCTGGTTGTTTTAATAGAGGACATATTTTGAGCTACAAGCCATTGCTTAGCAGACATTTGTCATAGGCTGAATGATGTTTAATAATAACTGGAAAAAACCCAAGTGCAGAAACCGTCTTCTCAACTGGAAAAGATGTGCTTTTTGACTACATTATGCGGGCATATCAGTTTTTTCTCAGAATTTGACAAATTCTTTATATGTCACAGAAAGATGCAGAAGTATACAGAGATGGGAGCCATTTTAAAGTGGGACTGTCAATTTAAAGTGATGCTTCCAGTATGACCCTGAAAGAGCACTTGTCTGGGTAGGAACTGTGAGCAAAGAAATTGTTGCCCACTGTTCTGACTTGTACTGTATTCCAAGAAACTCTATCTGTAAAAATACTCCTAAAACGCTTTTTTCTGTAAAAAGCACTATTGCATCACAAAAATAATGGATTGCATTTCTTGTCTGGTCAGAAACTATTTTGGCAAGTTAATGGGCCAAAAAGGGAGAATGTTTTTATGAGGGTAACTGAGTTAAGAAAGCAGGCACTAATATTGTATGGGTTCCTCCAGGAGCAATATTGGAAACTCCTGGAGTTTCACACTTTTACTGAGAGTGATGACTGTCACTGGTGTATCTAACACACCGAACTTGCTTGCCTGAGATAAAAGACTAAGGTCTGTTACTGGGCATTAGCACAGGGTTATCACCCCAGTCTTTCTAGCTCAGCAAAAAGGGGGACCAGAGTACTAAATAGCTGAATGTGGGTTACACAGATCTTCTACAAAACGTGGAAAAGATCAGTTTAGGTTTTTGGTCAATATAAACTGAAAACACAGCAGAGGATAGAACTGAAACTACAACCAGATGGACTTCTGGAATAGTTCAGAGAAAGATGATGTTTTAAATGTAGTAATCGGATTTGAAAACAATACTGTTTAAAAAGTAGTAGATCTGTCCTGAACAGTAGATCTGTTCAGATGTCTGAACACACATCTGTCTGTGTTCTCATGAACTGCTGGAGCAGAGTGCTTTTCAAAATGTTAGAAAGGCTTCCCTATACAAGGATTTCTTACAGCATCTTACAGACGTTACTGCTATGCCATCTAACCCATTTGTCAACTGCTGAAGCACAAGATCCTTAAGGAAAACCTTTGCACTGATCCCGAGGCAAAAATCCATTATGCTGAAACTTGTGGGTCCAGTATTTGTTTTCTTGAACTTGCAGGAGTCATGAGTATCTTTGTCCAAGATTTAGAACCCATGTAGGAGTCTAAATAATCTTTTGGATCAAGGAGGAATTTCTGAGCTTGTGCAAAAAGTCACAGATGCTGGATCCAGCTTGTGCTCTCAAAATACAGACTAAATCACTAGATGATGCCAAGGAATTTTTCATGAAACTTGCATAATATATATATGAAACAAACAATGTAAGATGAGTTCTTGACGGATCATCTTTTTTGCCAAAACAAGTGCTTACACTAAGCAGTAGTACCACAATAGCCAAACTTATTTTAATTTAGTGGTCACGCTAAAAATCAGTTGTGAGATACTGTTTTACTTAGATCAAAAAATGTTATTTTTTGATGGTCATTTATGTTCTACCCAGCATTTCTTTGTTCACATTAGGTTGGCTCTGAGCTCAGTGAATAAATATGAAGAAGCAGTTACCAGTTATCAAAAAGCACTGGATCTTGATCCAGAGAATGACTCTTATAAGTCAAATTTGAAAATAGCAGAACAGAAACTGAGAGACACGTCCAGTCCTGTAAGTTAGCTCTGTATCTCTCTATTTACAATGGTTTTAACTGGGATTCTATAGATAAACTTACCTTCAATTCCAATTTGTTGGTAGACTGGAACTGGACTGAGTTTTGACATGGCCAGCTTGATAAACAATCCTGCCTTCATTAGTATGGTGAGTATATCTTAAGCTTTACATTATCTGGTTTTTGAAACAGAATTTTTAAGAAAAACTCTTGTTTAATAACCCAAGCAGTTTTAATTACTATTATTATAGCAATGGCTTTATTACATGGAATTTCAACTTTTCTATGTCATTTTACATTCAAAACAAGAAGTGAGGTATAGATCTCCTGTAGTGCCTGTCTTATTTCCAATTGATTCTATCTTACTTATGAACAACAACATACATAGATTAGCTATGCTGTTTTTATAGCTGATATGACAGCAAAACACTTCCCAATGGCATGATGGAAATTTCTTCTATTCTCCACATAGCAGTTCACAATGAATATAAGAACTAAACTAACTCTACTTGGGGAGAACTACTCAAGACATCTTTCTGTTCTTATTCAAATTATCCCTGACATCCTTAAGTGTTTAAACAATGAATATGAATAACATATAATGCATTCCTTTACTTCCAGTACAGTAACAAATCATGTTTCTGCCTCGGGTATCTTATTTTCCTTGCATGGCTTTCTTAGCTAAATGGAATTAACTTTGTAGATTGGAATTTGGAGAAAAAGAAATTTAAAAAAAAATAAAAATTGAAAAGCTGAAAAACCCCAAACCAACCAACTTACTTCCTTTGAGAACACAGTTAAAACTTTACTAGCCCTCTGGTGGCTTCATTGCAATAGGACATTGCAACCAGTGCTGTTGTGTGAAAGTGCAGTGTGTTCAAAGTGAGGCATGCACCTGGCCTGGTACCATGGTGGTGTGGTTTCACAGCCAGTCAGCAGCCAAGCCCCACACAGCTGCTCACTCACTCCCCCACCAGCAGGATCAGGGAGAGAATCAGAAGGGTAAAAGCTGGAAAACTTGTGCGTGGAGATACAGACAATTTAATAGGGAAAGCAAAAGCCCCTCACACAAGCAAAGAAAAACAAGGAATTAATTCACTGCTCTCATGGGCAGGGAGGTGCTCAGCCATCTCCAGGAGAGCAGGGCCCCATCGCATGTGATGGCTACTTGGGAAGAGAAATACCATCTCTCCAAATGTCCCCTCTTCCTCCCTCTTCCCCCCAGCATTATATTGGAATGTCTGGAATATATATCTTGAATGTCCCTTCAGTCAGTTTAGGTCCTGGCTGTGTCTCCTCCCAGCCTCCCATGCACACTCACCCTGCTCACCAGAGTGGCAGCATGAAAAGCAGAAAAGGCCTTGACTCTGTGTAAGCCCTGCTCAGCAATAACAAAAACATCTTTCTTATCAACCTTGTGTTCAGCACAAATCCAAAACAGCCCTCCACGTGAAGAAAGTTAACTCTAACCCAGCCAAAACCAGCATCCATGGTCCAAATAGCAGAGATGGCAGGTAAGGAAAGAGTGAATGCGTTCTCTGGTGGCGTTCATGATAAAATAGCACTGGAGCTCTGTAGCACTTTTCTGGTCACATGATGTACTTGATCTGTGTCAGTTTAGAATTGACAATATGCTCTTCAGTATGGAGCTAACTTTGGGCAAGATTTTTTGCATAATTTCCAGAAGGTGCCTAGTCAAGTGGCTAGAACACAGGGCATTCATTTGAGAACTAATGAGTTATTTTCCTGGGGTGTAGTTATTTGTTCTAAGAGAAAAATTGCCTGACTTAGAGAAAGTTGCTTATAGCCTCCATTTTGGGCCCCTAAACTAGAACAGCCTTATTATTGATGGAAGAAACTAAACCAGAATCCTATATTAACCATAGAATTGACTTGAATTTGGCATTTTATATCTAACTTTTAACTAAAGAAAAAAGTCAACCTACTTTTGAGATATCTACATATGATATATTGATCAATAAAATGAATATTGGATATATCTGAATAAGCAGGTACTGTGTTGTGCCTCTTGGTGGTTTATTCTGTTGTATCTGTCCATAGACACCCTTATGCTACGGTAAATACAGTATAGTTCAAGAGATATTTTATGAATGAGAAATTTAAATTACCTCACTTTACTACAAAGTAAGAAGATACAGGTTACCACAAAACTGTGTTACAAAGGAAGTCCACACTCTGCTTTACTCTGCAATATTTTATTGCCATAATCTTAACTGTTAATACCTGGCAGTAATAGTTGGAAAACTAATTTATCCAGGCAGGGAAGCAACAAAATACAGACTTTTCTTCAAGAAGTCTAGTATAAAACTTTTGTCCTTGAAAGTCTTTAATGTTTTCTTTGTTTGTTTAATTTTTTGGTATTGTGTTTTTTATGTTTAAGGTCTTCCTGTTGTATTTTTCGTATCTGAATCTGTAACCACAATTTTTTATCCAACATGTAACAAATTGTCTCTGCTTCGTATCCCTGAAATACATTCCTGTAGTTACTCTTTTTGCAGAAGACCACAGCACTCTGTGTACATAAACTTAGCAGAATACAGCATGTGTGTGGTTTTGTTTTTTTCCCTATGTTTTTCTCAGTGATACCTGAGTAGTAAACATGTCATAATTTCAGCTGTATGTTGTCTATTCCAGGCAGCAAGCTTAATGCAAAATCCTCAAGTTCAACAATTGTAAGTATTAAAATGGAAGACCATTAAAACCAATGTCTTTAGAAGTTTGAATTAATAAGAGAAAAGGTGTACAGTACTGTATTCTGAAAACATATTTTCATTTTTGCTTAGTGTAAATAAAACTACTGTAGTTTCTTCTCCTTGCAACGTATTTCCTCCCAGCAATTCAAAAAAGAACTAGGGTTTACTGCTTGCTGTAAAGGTCCCTGTGCACCCCAATGCCAACACTGTGCTAACTGTTCAGGATGTCGGGGATGATGTCCAATGCCATTGGTGGCCCTGCAGCCGGAGTTGGAGGCCTCTCGGATTTGTCCAGCCTGATCCATGCGTAAGTAAAACTGCATAGTTTTAACTGTTGCGTTTGTAGTAGGAGCACTGTGCAACACCCATTTAAAAGGATAATGTCAATTATAGTGTGGCCTATTCCCACTGTATGCCTGTTTGTTATTAAAATGGAGAACTCTTAAGACTTACTTCCCACGATTTTGTTTGTTTGCTTTCTATATTTCCACAAATTGAAATGATTGAACTGCTGTGTTCTCAGTTGCACTTTCTGGTTCTCACATGTTTAAGTCTTTAAGTACTCCTACATGTGCATTCAAATCGTGTGGCTAAATTTACTACGTGATATCCCAGACACTCATTACAAATCTATAGATTTACTTAACATGTCACAGGTTTTGCTCTGACATCCTTCCACTTAGATGAGGAAGGTTTTGGAGAACTCAATATAATGAAGAGTATCTTTACTAAAACCAGGACCTAAAGCTTTTCTAGTATAGTGATGAAAAAATCCATCTGGAAGGGTCTCCACAAAAGCATACCATTTGCTTATATGCCAAGTTCTCTTGAAGGACATTTACTTTATTTCAGCATTCTAGCTCATTTCTAACTATTTTTACATTTTGCCCCCTCAGGGCAAAAGTAATTTATAATTTACATCACAGACAGGGATGTACTGCTGCAAAAACCAAAGGCTATTTTCACAAAAAACCCCTGTACTATACAGAGATATATGAAAATGGTGGCTTTCCTTCAACCTGCACTGTGGTTTAAAGGTGTCTTGATAATTTGCTGCTTAGGCAAAGTGTAGATATTACAGGGAAGCTGAGCTAGGCTATTTGTGAAGTAGTATTGTTTTAGTTACTTGTTTTTCTAGTAAACCAGCATTGTGCTTATCTTTTACATGGAATTAATGTCAGCTATTAATTTAACTCTTAAGCTACCACTGTTACAGAGATGGATTTGTTATGACTTCAGTAGTACAAGACATAAGGATGTAATAGTATGCTTACTTTCTACTAATGACATCTTGTTCACAAGTACACATTGGCAGCTGCACACTGTATTTCTGGAAAAGCTAACATAAGGTTGCACTTCAACTCTAAGAGTAGTTGTTTTGAGCAATTAGAATCAATCCTCTCAGAAAGAAAGGAACAAATCACTGGAGCAGATGTGTTGGTTTGCCATGTAATGGAATGCTTTTTCCTCCATACTATCAAGTAGAATCAATAGTACTAGAGAATTAAAATAAGTATCTGATGATAATCCTGTTTAGAGACACTTTAACCAGATAAAGTCAAAGTACTACAAAAACCTTAAGACTATAAAGCAAGTTATCTTTAATCTTAACTTTAATGTAATGCACCTTTCAGCTGTATTGGGGTGTCCTGGTTTTTTGAAAATGCTGTTTTCGCTTGCTGATTTCACTTAAAACTTCAACACAGGGGGCAGCAGTTTGCACAGCAGATACAGCAGCAGAATCCCGAGCTCATAGAGCAACTGAGAAATCATATCCGGAGCAGATATTTGAGTGGCAGCACTGAAGAGCATTCCTGACTTCAAGGAGGCATGCGAATTGGAATGATATATAACCCCAAAATGCATACCATAGTTAGTAGCAAAAGCACCATTGTAACTCTTCTGCTTGAATAGAAGACAGAAAATTCTTTGTGCGTGTTTGCAAACAAGAATAAATCTGTTAAACAGATCTCTTGCACATAACTTGGAACATAGCGTTTATGTATAGTTACTCCTCTGAAAATTAATACACTGAATAGGTGGTTTATTAAAATCCCTAAGTCCAAGTCATTTCAGTATGTGCATTAGAATGATCTCCAGGGCTGTTGAGAGGGGAGGAGTTTTGTAGTGAGCTGGTCTTGCTTAACAACAAAAATGCTACTGGAAAAGCATGTTACTCTTACAGTGAGAATTGTGATGGCTGTACTCTCTGCCAAATGTTGAAACCATAGGCCCATGTGCTGTGCCCTTTTACAATGAGCATAAAGCAGTATAGAGTGCACCTAAAACTAACGCTTGAGAAGTCAGTTTCTTTAACCCTGCAGAGGGGCCATCATGAGTAACAGAAAATATTTTTTCAACTTCCCTGGGTGGGAGGGAGATGATTGCATATGAAGGGGTACCACAAACTAGGAAAGAGAAGACAACAATCCTGTGTAGGATAATAATACACAGAAATCAAAATGGAACTTGGCTTGGGAAAGGAAAGAGTATTAAGAAGTTCTAGGCTTTTCTACTGCCATGTATACCCTCACATCATGATGGTAGCCCTGGAGATCAGCATTATGGCACTATGTTCCTAGGCATGGCAAGCTGTATTACATTCTGTATGTATGCAGTATTTAGCATAAGCTTAAAATTCTTAACTGTAATAAGCTAAAACTGAGCCTGTGACTGTACAAATAACTAGTACTGAAAATTTATTAAAAAAAGAACTGCCTTAGAAGGATTCTTTTTCTATTCTTGTGTGGTAAAGCACTGGCTTAAACAATTGGGGATTTTTTTTAAGTATAATTATACATATCTATCTAAAATGATGGTTATATAGTCAAGATTTTCCACTCTGTAGTATTTCTCTTCCTGACCTGGCTTTTCTTGCTCAGTTAATCTTATTCTTTCAGAGACCACTGCTCTTCTGTACTTTTATGATGTTAACTTTTTTTACTCTGCTTACTGTTAACACTGCTTTCTGTTGCAAAGTACACTTGTTCTAACTCCAGGGAGGCTTCCTCTTTGTATATCCAAGATAATTTGAGGCTCCTGCTTTGATTTTTAAGATGAAGTGATTTCTGCTGGCCAGTTAGTCTGGAGAAGGTATGCGGAAGAGTAATAGACTCCAAAATGGAAAAATACAGAGGAACTCCTGAACCTCAGATTGTACATGTGATTGATCTTGTGCTTGAAAAAGCTCTTCTCAAGTAGAAGCAGATTTAAAATTTGGGGATAAGTAAAGTACTTGATTCTAACAAATTACAAGTATGCCTTTATGAAAGGGAGAAAAATGCAGCTGAATCTATAGAGAAATGGAAGGAATTGGGGAAAACACAAAACTAGGAAATCCATATTAGCATCTGTTGAATAAAGAGGTAAAGCTTAATAGAACAACTTAAACAATTTTAAGACATTTCATACTTTATTGAATAGAGCTTGCCTATATACAGCATTGAAATGTTTTCTAAAAATCTCTCTTTAAGTTGATGTTGCTGCTTTTTTTTGAGGCTGTGGAGATACTTAAGCTTTACATTAAATACCTTCTAACAGCTTCTGACTTAACATCTGATGACAAAAAAGAAAATCCCTAACAGGATCTTTTTTCAGAGGTAGCTCAGATCCTGAATCTAACCCATTCAAGAAAACTGTTACTTAAGTTACATTTATTAGGACATGATACCATTTCCAGTAAAAACTGATTCCAGGCTGTTCTAGGTGGGCCACAAACACTGTACAATTACTACTTGGAATAGTGTGTTTTGTCAGGAGAGAAGCATTGCTCCTAGCATATATCCTACTAAACTTCACAGTCTGTCTTGGTTCCCTCTTTCATATCTTCAACTGCTCAAAAGTGTGTTTCACTGACTTTGATAGGAGGAACTAATAAATTCAGAGTGGACTGGACAGCACTGCCAGTATCTCTCTACAAACTCAATTTGTCCTTACTTTGTGACAGCAATCTTGATGCAGTTACCTTTCTACTTTAAGACAGGAGTGTCAAGAACTTCTTGAGAGTTCATTAAGAACTACAGAATATGTTACTATTCAAAGAGTGGCTGTACAAGTTGTACTGTCAAGTACAAGCTCTGTAGCTTACTGGATTTATGGGAGAACAATCCCCAAGGTTAAATGGAATGAAGCATTGGTTAGTTACCTGAAAAACTACTCTTGAAGTCATCATCATAGAGTTGTAGTATTTCACATGCTACAATATTGTGATGTTTAGCGTTTACTCCAGTAGAGATAATACAGAGTATTTATTAAAACATTGATGGCATTAGCTAACCCTTCAGAAACGCGCTTCAACTGCCACAATACTTAACTAGTAAACATTCTTTGTTTCTTGTATAGTAACAAAAAGGGCTTTATAGCCTAGACAAAAAACAGTGAAACCAGTAACAGGAGGTCTCATTACATGCTTTTCCATTGAATCCAGGAACACAGAGATCATTTATGCTAAAGTCTGCTTTTCCTTGAATAGGCTAGATTGTTTCAGTCATGCAACGTGTCTTAATCACAGGCCAAAGAAGGAAACTTTTCCGGTGTAGTAATTGCACTTTATTTTGCACTAAAATTTTTCATCCTCCTAGATGAAGTGGTAACCACGATCCCTGTAAATTGCTTTAAGGTCAATTGGAGTTTGTCATTCAACTGAGCAAATATGGATTTATACCTAATTGGTTTTGTATCATTACTGTTCCATCAGCATATTAAGAAAGAGGGGAAAATATTTTGCACTCAATTGTAAACTCCTGTAACCTGCTTGCATGGGAGTATATTCTTCTGTGTCTGATCCTAAAGACACATAAGGAAATGTTCAGCTTAGAAATTGTTTCAGTTTGCACTTTTGGGTTTGCAACAAGTACAAAGTAAAATCACTAATGCATACTGAGAGCGAACTAAGTGTGCAACTTTGAATAAACTTTTTCATGGCTACAAAAAGTCATACTGGCATAATGCAGCTTGTCTACCATTTCTGTATCTCCTACCTCTTACTGCCACATGGTTGCATCTCCTTCCATTTGTGTCAGTTTATCTTGAAGATAGATTAAAAATAAAGTTATTTACTTTTTTGTCTGAAGAGTTGTGGTTTTTTTGGTTTAATCTGTTGATGTATCTAATGTAACTGGTAAATTGCATTCTTTAAAATACCTGCCCATGCTGGTTGCTCTGCACTTTATTAGATAGTCAGGATATAGTTCTAATTTATCTTTTTCTTGTACTGACTTAGTTTAGGAAGCTAGCCTAAATTTATCCAATGTTTTAAAATTGAATTCTACACTTGCCGATTTTATACATACGAAAGCCTTAAGTAAAACACTGTCAAAACTAACTAAGGTTGCTAAGTAACATGGTAGCTGAAAAATACAAGCTGTTGATTAGTATGTTTAAGCCTAATTTACCTAGTGTTAAACTAGGAAAGAGAGTTGCCATTTCCTCTATTAAATGGCTAACTCTGGGTGACTGTAGATATTTCAACCAAAAATATTTCTATCTTTTGTCAAAACAGAGCTAGTGAAAAGTACATTTCAGTGCTTGACTAGGTCCTGAATTACTTCCTGATAATGTTTTGGAGAACTTGATCTAAGGCAGCAATGCAGGGGGGTGTTTCAACTTTTTTATTAAAAAACCTCTGGGATGGGAAGAATAATTTCCACCACATCAGTTTAACAATAAAAAAAAGTGCCTGACTTGTGCTATTTTAGTTTTCAGTTCCCTACTAATTGGGAAACAACATGCCTGTTCACAGTATGCCTTGTGTTGCAGGGACACACAACTCTGCTCATGACTGCAGATAATTGGGACAGATTTGCTGTATCACTCCTTTCCAAAGACTGAGCCACAGCCAGCACAGTCTTTGGTTGATACTCCACTTTCTAGCTGCTAGTGCCCCAACAGTGCCAGCTGCACTCTCTCATCTCATACCTTTATCAGGCTGTATTTCCCGTGGCTGTACATCTGTACATTTACCATGCAAATACACTGCCATGTGAAGTACTCAAAATATTTCTTTTAGGGGTTTGTATTCTAGAAGATCTCTAAAAGGTTGGTTCCTTCAAACTGAAGCAGTTTTGTCAGAACCATGATTTTAAATGGTTTAAATACTTAAAAAATAATTAAAATTACAAAAGTAAGTAAAAGGTGCTACTATTTTTTATCAATCTTATCCCCATCCTGAGGTGATGTTAATGCAATATAATTTGCTAGAGCTACGCTTTTTTCCAAAGGTTTTATTTTTAGTAGATAAAATGCATACGCATGTTCTTAAAAGATTTTAAAACGTTCAAGAAATACTCAGAGAAATTAAATAATCACAATTACATTTACAGCTATATGGGGATTTGGTTTGTTTGTACACATTTTAGTATGATTTGACTGCAAAAACTTCAAAAAGTTGGTCAAAAAAAAAAAGGCGCAGCAGAACCACAGAATTTTTGTCTTCAGCTTTGTTTGACTTCTGAAGAAACTACACAGACTTGTGCAATATCATCATACTCGTATGTTCTCTTCAAAAACGTGTCTGTAAGTCTTAAGCCGGAGACACTCTAGAAGGGAAAAATATTTTAAGGAGTTATTAGAAAAAATTGTTAAATATATGTAAGTATAAAACAGCTATTTTATAACAGAACTGCGCCTATGACTTACTTGCAATCCCTGCACTGAAGACAACAATGTAAGTGCAAGGTGGAGGGAAGAACTTGGGTGCAGCTTTCCCAGTTGCCTTCCTGAAACTCCACACCAGTGGATGGAATTAGTATTGCACATTTCTAAAACCAGATCCATAGTCCTTTCACTGCTAGAGGAAATGGAAAAACAAGAATTAATCTGTGGTCTTTTTTAAGCACTCAAGGACTGCAGACATGTGAAAGCTTGATTATTATTCAGGTTACTTTTAATCAAGAATTTATAAATAAGGTGGCAAGCAAGATGTACTGTGATGCAGTAATTCATGACATGAGCATCCTGTCATACATTTAGCAATACTGGATAGCATAATCCTGCTCACATTTTGGATGGACTGTAAGATTTTCATAAGAAGTATCTGCAGAGCAGATACATGCTCTAGTTCCTGGCCTCCACTTCTATCTAGAATTATCTAAATGTCACTCTTGCAACCCTAAGACAATCTGTGATTTAAGTATGAGGTGCAATCTTAAATAATACTGCAGACAGCTCCATGGAATTCCTCTGCAAATTTCTGGCAATATCCTAGTTCAAATAGTATTAACAGATCATGATGGAAGTTTATTTTTGTTCTTTCTTCGTTTTTTTTAAAAATCATTGCAATCCACAAGATGTATTTCAAGTAGTTTCATGGTTCTACAACTCAAAGACCAGGTTTAAGTTGTTTGAGGAGAAAGTATTGGAAAATGAAACAAAACCAGCCACAACTTACCCACTCCAGAAAAAGCACAAGAATCATATGACATTGTTACCTGCAATTTGTTATTTTACATGTAATGTCAAAAGGTTCTTCCAAATTCACAGTGTCTGGTATTGTCTCCAAAGAAAGCCTTACATCACCATAGCCAGGAGCCTGAAAAGGAACAAGAATGTATATTCTCAGATTTTGAATAGCGAAGTTGAAGTTTTTACTACTCAAGTTTTCCTTTACTGCAAGAAGCTTGGAGTAAGCGGAATTTGAAGAAAGAAGATTGACTCTGCTTTTGATTAGTATGCAAGTTACAGCATTTCTCCATTCACTACTGATGACCACCTTCTTTATAGGTTTAACAATTCATTAGATAAGGATGATCGTTATTACTGTTTTCCAGATAGTTTACATCCTTAAAGTCTAAATATCCATTTACAGTTCCTGAGATCAGCTTTATCCTGAGACCTGTTAGGCAGATAACAGTTCTGTATGGAAAACGCAAGTAAACTCTTCCTGCAGGAACCCACTACTATTCCACATCCTAAGAATCAACAGGCTGCTCATTCTTGACATTTCAGTCCTCCAAGCCACTGCCAAGATAATTAATTGCCACCAGTTAGAAATATGAACACTTATCAACTATGCAATTCTGTCAAGAGCCAAACATATCTCATGTGGGCTACTGACAAACCTATGATTTACTCCTAGTTACTACCAGTCAGGGCTGATTCAAAATGGTAACCTGCAGATTAAAAGGTTTGGATTTTCAATCCTCGTAAATGATAGGTTATAAGGAAAACATAAGGGAAAAATTTGTCCTGCCTGACAAGTCTTGGTTGTTGCACATGTTCCAAAAATTCTGCTGATAAAACGATGCTGTAGTGAAAGTTGTATTTACAGCTTGATTGAAAGATATTCCTGAAAAGGTTCAGAAAGCCAGCGCTTGGAAGAGGTTTTAGTCACATACAGGGCATTACAGACTAACAACAGATGACATTCTAGAAAGCACATGACATTGGACATTACAGTAAGCAAAGAGAAGTCAAACCAATGGGGATTTTGACCAGTCAAGCAGTGTACCTTTGGAATCTTTGAAGAAAGAGAAGTAACTATTCAGCACTGGAAAAACACAAATATATTCAGCTGTGTTAGGTCACAAGAAGGAACTGACTGGAAAAATTATATTCAGTTCCCTAAACAACAGGTAGTTTGGCATTACATTAAGCTCCTCTTTTAAGAAATATATTAAGTGAAAAAAACCCAAACACAAATGTGCAATAAAAGCAGTATTTTATAGAACAAACTTAGCAGCAACCGACCAAACCAAAAGAGGATCAGAGGAGATGAGAAAGCCTATTCCAGTACATATCTGTTGGGCTTATAAATGAGATACCTTCAAGAACTGATGACTACAGGTAAAGGCATTGAAGTAACACCAAGAGGAGCAAGGTAGCTTTCATCCAGAACTGAGGTAATTGCTCAGAGCATGGAATCAACAGGAGAATTCCTCGCTTGTGCTACTCAAGAATGATGTTTAGCTTTGTTCTGATTCTAGTCTAGTCCTGCACTGAACACCTGTGAGCAGGTGGAGCAGCTGTGGACATGTATCTGGTTTAATGTTGCCCAGAAAGAATGTAGTAGTGAGTTCCAAGACCATTCCACAAAAAAACCCCAGTTAAATCATGGGAAGGTGATCCAAAATGCTTGTTGCAAAAGTGCATTTCTGATCTGAACCATAACAATGACAGAGGGGCAGAATGCAGGTAAAATTCTGGGCCCTGGGGGGAAACAATGGTTATAGGGCTGGCAAATGGATGACAATGAAAATGAATAAAGACAAACAAAGCCTAGAAATTAAATAATCTGATAGCACTTAAAGGATGAGGAGAAGACAAGAGGGAGTTGCACACACTGCAACTCAAAAGGAAAAAACCCAACTATTTGCTGCTTTTTCTAAAAACATACGTTGTTTAAAGTACACAAAATAACTCATGTTTCTGTGTTAATCATGAGGCACAAAACAATGACAGATGACCAAAACTAATCCAGGACTGTGCTTCATGTGCAATTCTCAAAGGGTCAACAAGAAGAGCTGCAGAGTGAGACAATACTGATTTAGGGAAGGGTGAAAAGTCTCTGTTTAAAGAGAAATTGTAGGAAATCTCAGTTAAAAATTAGACAGTTTATTGTTAAAAAATAAGCAACAAATTTTAAAGTAACAGGAGTAAGTAAGTTCAGAAAAAGGGCAGTTTCTAATTTGATTAGGGGCTATACACATACTTAACACCTCATTTAAAAATAAAGAGAAGTTTCAGTGATTTAGCTGTAAATTTTCAGGATCCAAGTTTGCTTGCCTAGTTCCAAGTCAGTATGATTTCCCTACAGAATTGCTCAGTTTACTAAAAGATGAGGACTGGGGGAAGACAGAGGTAGAGGCCTAATTATAAGCTTTGTAAACTCAGAATAAGATTAATTTGTTAAAGTTTTTTAAATACTCTTTTGTATCTCTCCTACTGTCCTCAGCTGAAAAGATGCAGGTCAGGTTTAGGCATTAGATAGGTTATGCAGCTGACTTAAGCAAGCTAGTAAATACAACTTAAAATTCACAAACCATTTATAAATCAACCAGAATAGAATAGACTCAACCAAAACTGGACATGAAAGATAAATAGTATTATCTTATATATAAAAGTTGTTAATCAAACCTAAAATGTCTGTATGGATTCAGGAGCAGACTTCCATATCAAGAGTTGGCATACATAAAGTTCTTTTGTCAGTGCTGTTCCGTGTGTTAACAAATGGTATCCAGGAAGTCAATTTTATTCTAACCAATGTACTTTGCAACGTTCGTTACTTAATTCTGGCAATTAAAGTGCAGTATCCATTAAGTTAGCCATACTTCACTGAAGAAATACATGAAATAACTTTCTAACAAATATGTGAATAAAAAAGGAGGTTCAGAAAGCAAGCAGCTTGCATTTCCAAGTTGTTATTGTTTGTTGAGTTGCCTTAAAACTTCAATTAAACTTACCATTCTTTGGAGCTGGCTAGTTTGCAGCCTTCCTCGTTCACCCAGGTTGGTTTTCCATACAATGTCTAGTTTACCAATCACTGTTACACCTTTTATTACTCCAGCTTTCTCTGCAAATTCTTGCTTTGGTTTTAGGCAATATAAATATTGACGTGTATCCATAGGTTGCAAATAAGTCCTTGCTCCAAAAGTAGACTCACTGAAAGAAAAAAAAAATTGGGTCTTAATTTAAACAGTTATTTTGAAGAAGACTTAAGAACATAATCTTTTTTTCCCCATCCCTCACCAATCTTACTCAGTGTGTGTGGATGTGCATAGTTTTTTAATGGCAAAACACACAGAATATTTTTGTGTTTTGGTAACAGAAAACAGTTCTAGAATTTATGTAGCACCAAGGACTGTGGGGAAAAAAAGTTCTTATTCATCTGAGAGAAATGAGCTAGAAATCCACAAAGCACAAACAGCCAAAGTTAGCTTCACAAGCTTTTGTATCACAGTAATCAGTTATTCTGGTATTTGGTGTTTTACTAACTGACACTAAATGAAACTTAATTTATTTTGGCATGATGAATTCTTATAGTCTAGATCTTGTAAGGGTATTCTGCTGATTCACCTTGACTGCAGCCTTGCTAGCTCATGATTAGAGCAAATGAAAACAGTTACCAGCCTACTGATAGGAAGCAAGGACAGATCAGATGGGGCCTGTAAGGCTAAGTATGTAAACAGAGATCAAATCAGAACCAGATGTGAGTTCAATTTTAGACAGGAGATACCAAGAGAATGGTATGTTTTCATGTTACCATGTCATACATGTTACAATCTGTTTGAGGATTAAGCTGGAGATTTCTCTGCTAGGTGGGATTATAAAGTTTTAAGAACAGTTTCTATAAAAAGAAAACTGTAGCAAATTTTCCAGTTGAATACATAACAGGAATTGGATCTTTTTAGTCAAGCAAAGTGCCATCCTTCTTTCACAGACAGCTAAGTGTAATGTTTGTATTTCATGAAGTCCTAACAGAAAGAGTTGCAAAGTCAGGTATCCAGAGTATGAACATACCTTTTCCCTGCTGTGTCAACTGTGTTCAGTTCTGCAACATTGTACATCATAGAGGGCTCTAAAGAAACCTTCTCCATAAACATTGGAGAGGTAGTGATATTCTGAATTTGAGCTTCCAGAAACACTTCATCTGTCTGAAAAAAACCAGAAGTGCAAGTTCATGAAAACGTGACTACTGTTATTAAAAAGAGTAGACAGTCCTATTGTTAAAAAAGTCACACGTGTTTAGTTCATGCCTGCAAATCAAATTAATTAATGCAAGAAAAAACCTTAATCCCAGTAACAACAGGAGCAAAAGTGTTAGTCAACAGGTATCTTGCCAAACAATGGATGTGGGATAATTTTCCTATGTTCTAGCTATTGCTTATTTGTAATGCATCAGTTTATCACTTCCCAAGACTTCCATCAACTTAAAGCAACTCAAGCTTTAATCCAAATCATTAAAAATAAAATAGAATAAATGGTAAAGAACTGCAATGCACAACATGCCATGCCAGATGACTAGTGCATCAAGCTGTATAAAAAATTAAAGTGTTTTTATTTAACTGAAAAAAAAATGTATTTCAGGTACATGCTCTGAGATTTTATTATTATTATGAAACACTGGCATTCTGGCTAAAACACAGTCTCCTCTCTCAGCCTGCATCATGCCAAAGTTTATTATACTATATGCATGTGACAGTTTAACTGGGGCTCTGCCTCCAGAACATCTGAAGCTAGTGCCTGCAGATGGAATCAAAGGGCCAGTCCTATACAGAAATGAAAGCTACAGACTGTTAAAATTCAGAAGATGAAAAATAACAGAACTAGAGAGGTTTTTGCCACACTTCTTTTGTAGAATTGCAGACCAGTAAAGTCACTTCGCAACTCTAAAAATCTTACAATAGGATCAGTCTACTGGAGGTAAAAGTCCCCAGAGAAGTCAAAAACAAAACCAAAGAAGTGCTAATTAAAAAAAAAAAAAAAAAAAAAAAAAAAAGGTGGGGATGTGCTACTAAATTTGTATTTGCAAAAGAGTTACTGATTCAGGCAGCTGGACTGAATGAATTCCAACTGAAAGACTCTAGTCTACAGATTCAGACTGAAGCAGTCGGAGTATTTTATTACAATAGATTTTTAAAAAGTACTTCTATGGGGAAGGCAGGAAGAAGCTTATATTTTCTTTCTAATCAGTCTAAATAAATCACTTCTTTATACAAAACGGAGTCCTGCTTGTAAATTACAATATAAAGGTGGGACAAAATAGTCAAAATACGTTTAGTCTCAATAATACTGTTAGAAGGAGAAATACAGAATGGTTGTGTAACTTTCTGTTGTGTAGTGTGTTTATAAGGCACAAAACCCAGACTATAGCATATAGATGGTAATGAAAACTGTGCAGGCTCCATGGGTTACAAAACACCGCATGCTTCCAGGACCTGGAAATAACCCCAACTAAAACACAGTTCTCAGTAATCATTACTACTACCACCTGACTGTCACTAAAATTGACATCATTTATATCCCATAAATCCATTGCTCAAAGTATCCATTTACCCAAATTTTAGTTGTTTTCAAAGCAGCAACCATAGGCAGAAATTTAGAAAAGCTAATTTGAAAGGGAAAAGAAAAAAACAAGCAGCATAATGAAAAAGCAAGTTAGTTTTATGTTATTTGTAATTTGGTGTAATAACACATGGCTTAAAAGAACCTCCTTAAATACTTAAAAATATGCACTTCATTTTAATGTAAGGCACACCTTAAAGTGAAATCAGAAAGTAACATACTAACTCAATCAACTGTTACATGCAGTTAGAAGTTGGAAAGTGTAGTTCCCAGCTACCAAAAGGAAGAATATCCAACTGCTGCTCTCTCCTCAAACCCACTGTCTCCATCAACCAGATGTGAAAAGTTCTGTCACAGCTTACACAAGCAGTGCTGCAGTGAAACCTACATTTCCAAGGGTCAAAATAAGAAAAATTTTAGAAGGGAATTAACTCCTGTTTTCAAATAATGAATCTAGTAAAATTTTGCTGAGGTATTTTAGAGGAGGACCCTCACAAAAAAGAATCTGTAATAATCAACTTTGAGTTTCAACAATGGGTATTAAAGAAAGAGCTAACCATTCAAGTGATTAGCTGCACATACAAAGACAAGAAAACATCAGTTTATGATATACAGAACAAACATTGCTTTTCCATTATGTTTGTAAAAGAATGTCAATAACAAGCACAGGAACAGGTAAGCAATTAAAAAAGCATACATATTTATAAAAAAATAAATAAAAATTACCACAGAACTGAGGTCACTCTAATGGGAAAATAAAAAAAAAAAGAACACATTAGAGAAATTAGGGTTAAATGTTAAAGAAAAAGGAGGCTAACTTTCAAACAAAATGCATCTCTGCATTTTTTTGCACCATCTAAACAAGATAGCATTAGTAGGACAGAAACATAAATAAAAATGGATGCAAACAAAGATGACAACTACATTTCTAATAACTTATAGCTAGTATGGTTATATGGTTTACTAGCTTTGCTTCAGAACCAATCCAGAGTAGAGCTTATGGCACACAAATCACAGACAAGGTATGGTAGAACAAACCAACCAAAAAAAAAAAGAGATTTAGCTTTTGAGCAAGTTTAAAGTTTTTCCTGAATTTAAATCCATGCAGTGGGTTGTATATGAAATGGAAAAACAGTCCTTGTCATTTTACAGATGATTTGAAGTATCTACACATATAAGGTCTCAAAATAAAAATAGTGTGGTAATGTGTCCTAGCAAAGTTACAGTGTTCCAAGTTATAACATACATATGTTATAACAAATAAAATTTGGCCCACTGTCAGGAAAAGCTTTTTTGAATATCCATCGTTTCAAAGATCCAGTTTTAATTGCAAACGTTGTTGTCTTAAGTGTCTGCATTATTTGTCTCTCTGTGCATGTTTGCAGGAACAGAACCTTTTACAAAGCCTTTTCCAAGGCACATCCACGTCAGTGAGAGCGTTTCTTTAGGCCGGGGCAGGTAATTCAATCCTGGGATTGCAGCAGGTTAGGGCAACAGGGCATGTGTTCTATGCATAAATAATGATCAACTTGATTTGGATGCTACTGCAATATAAGCTACAAGCAAGAAGATTAGGTTCAGCATCATTCCCTCTCTTAGAAAAAATTAAATTATAGATTATCATTAGAATATTAATAGAAAATAATTTTAGTGACAGGCATTATGAATAGACAGCATCACCTGGAATATTAATGATAACAGTTTAACTGGTTAGTCAACCTTCAGAGGCCTTTAATTAACCACAAACTGACACATACCACTTTTTTTTTCTTCCCTGCTTCCAAGGATAATTGTCAGGATGAATGTCTTGGTACTTTCACAGCAATGTAGTATCACACACAACATCTAACCAAAGACTTATTTCTAGGTTTTTAAAATGTATATGAATTCTATGGTCACAATAAATAGCAGTAATTTATCCACTTTCAGAAATTAAATAGGAGTGGTACTGTATCAGTTTTCTAGGCAAATGAAAATTGCTCAGTTAATATCACCCAAAATATTTAAATCCTTTTTTCTATCAGTCATATAGGTAAGATGGTAATGAGACTTGCATAAGTTCATGAAAATGAAGAACAAGAGGCATTAAAGCAGCCTCTTAAAAGCTCTACTGAGGGAAAAAAAAAACCCAAACCCACACATACCAGCTCAAACATGAAAGCTTCTCACAGACCTCTACCATGAGGAATTGGTGGCTAATTGAGAACTGGAGTTTAAGTCCCTTATCAACACCAGTCAGTATAATAATTTTGTAAAAAGAATACTTTTGATTGCCGTCAGAAGTTTGCTCAGAATTTACCTTAAAAAGGTTTTAATTTCCATTAGATATGAAGTGTTTCATTGCAAAACAAAATTTACACATGAAGTATAGAGAAACAGCAACATTTAAGATTCCATCCCTCTTTCCCCTACCATACACTATATATCTGAAACAATAACATACTGTACACACTAAATAGAGGTTTATTTTGCTCCCAGAGGAACTACCTAATTTCTTAGGATTATTTTTGTTCAAAGACATTTCCAGACATTCCCACTTACAGATAACAGCAGTTCTATAAAGCACCCAACCAGTGGTATGTGTTTACATTCTGACTCTACTCAAGCATCTCACACCTGGTCAATGTATGGATTGAAGCTTGTGGCCTGCATACATGTACCAAATTCTTACCATAAATAACCAAAGGCAAATGCCTAAGTATGTCCAAACAAGTATGCAAGGCACATATACAGGCATATAGTTTCAAAGGGCTGGAACTGTCACAAACCTAAAAATTAAATTACTGAACCAAAGTTCACAGTTACATCGGGAAAATTTAGATTTAAGTAATTTAAATTTTTCCCTCTCCAATAAATTGTCATCTGCTTTGTGAACAATTAGTCTCCTTTACAGTAAGTACTCTATCAGCCTAAACATATAAGCAATAACTGAAAGTATTTGAGTTCATGGGCAACTGGAAAATATGCAAAATTATCAGTCAATTACAGTAAGGTCCTGACATGTCTGCCTTAGATACCATCTGTTTTGCCCCTTAATCAAAAATCTATCTATTTTAACAGTAAACAATATATATCTACCACCCATCAGTTCCCTTTAGAACTGATCACCTTTCTCAGAAAGGTGTACTTACAAAGCACTTGGAATTTAATCTAACCACCTAACACGAAGTAATAAGCCCAGCACACCAAAACAAACCCAAATATACAAAGATCTCACCTCGGCATTGTAGAATTTGGTTTTCACATCTAGTGGTTTGAGAACCTGAATGAAATGGAAAAAGACAGACAATTGGTTTCTCAGACAACTTCAGCATAAACTTTCAAAGTGCTAGGGTGCTTTATTAAAGTGTTATTTTTCTTTTTGATCTGACACATAACAGGTGCATAATGGAGTATGTGATACAACTGACTTGGCTAAAGCCCCACAACTCAGAGTATATGCTCGCTGCTTCTCACTTGTGCACACTTGGCTGCTTTCCTACTAAGCAGTTTTCCCATACTGAAAATCTCAACTTAAGCACTGGCCTCTTATGAAACCAGACAAATCCACTGCTCTATGTGGATCTATGTCTTTAAACTAACATTACCATCCTGGATCCTGAAGTGGTCTGCACTTGCTTTCAAGAGTGACAAAGAGCTATCTAATATTTACAAGTCCTTCAGAGTTCTGTAGAAAAAGTTGCTGCGGGCTTCTCTAAAAATAGAGAACTATTCATGTGATTAACAAACCACACTGGCCTTCACTTCCTTCTTGAAAATGCAGCTGTTTCAAGAGATAAAAAAGCCAACAAATCGTTTTAGTCTCATGAGATTCAATCAGCAAATGAAAGCAACTCCATGACATAAAAGGTGATTATAAAGTGTTGGTTTTTAAGTACTTGAGTTTTTGCAGAAAGCCACTACAGTTAACACACTCAAACATGAAATACAGTGATGTAGCTGAAAGAAATATTCTTCTATTACACTTGCAAGGAAACAAATTTAAACTCTATTGCTAAAGACATTTATTTTGCTTTACACATGGAAACTTTTTTTTTTGCATATGAGTGTACTGCATCCCAAGAGACCCCTAATGTTCCAAGTTGTAAATAAATTTTTTAGCACTAAAGAATTCAAAAGTTGTCTTCACAGAGATTTCTGCACTATAACAGGCATAAAGTTCAAACCTTTCAAGTATTCATAACTATTGCTCTCTCTCTAGTCAGAAAAAAAATTAAAATTTTAATTTATGTCTTTGTTGGCTGAATGGGTTTTTTTCTGCCAAATATTTTGCTTCAATGAGTTTCTTATTAATTTTCCTATATGCTGATTTTTTTCTCTCTCTTCTGATAAACAAAGAGTTCTTCCACTCATTGCAGTATATTTCAAGTGGCCTTCCAGTAAAATACAAATAATTATTGTCAGGTTCACAAACCACCCCCCAAAACCAAGTAACAATCCAACCCTAGAAAGAATCATTCCTTCTCCATTTAAGCGTAATGCTGTTAATTACTCAGAGAAAGCTTTGGAACAAAAAGGCACTATCAATTTCTACTGATCTATGTATGTTTTAAAAAAGAAGCTGATTAAAACCAGTTCAACTTAAAAGATGCTAGAAAATGTAACTTAAAAAGCTGAGAATCTGTCAAAATTTTTTTTTTTTTGTTATAAAATAGCTGGTGGCCTCTTGATCACTAGTGGTCATCCACTCCCACTGTAAAGATATGGTTTGGTGTTCTGTAACACTTCCTTTTGTTTGTTCTCAGATTTTCTAGCTGGTGTCTCTAAGTCAAATTGAAAAAAAAACAAAAACCAGCCAATATTGTTAAGTGAAGAGTTTTTCTCTTAATGAATCAGAGAGTATTTATAGAATGAAGCATATATATATACTTTTTGAGGAGCTCTTATGCTTCATTCTTTGAATGGAGGACTCCAAATTTGACAGGTACCTTGGCCTTAGCTATTTTGACAATTAAGTTGCCTGTTCTGGGTTCAGTTGAAAACCATAACAATTACAACATGCAGGTAGACGCCTGAAAAATGTGCACAAAGAAGTTTACATATAAAATCAAAAGGAAAGAAATCAACATCTTGGACAAAACTCTGACAAGAACAAAGGTAAAGAACAGAGAGAATATGAGAACTGAAAACCTGCAGATGCTTATA
This sequence comes from Margarornis squamiger, assembly GCA_035222235.1. Classification (NCBI taxonomy): domain Eukaryota; kingdom Metazoa; phylum Chordata; class Aves; order Passeriformes; family Furnariidae; genus Margarornis; species Margarornis squamiger. The sequence continues at coordinate 52,441,829 of JAWWTY010000088.1, forward strand.
TACGGGATCAGAGAAAGCCTAGAGGGGATAGAGGGACAGAACAGTGAACTAAGGGACAAAGAATGGAGAAATGGAAACAGTTTCACAAGAAGAGATGACAAACCACATGAAGATGAAAATGAACTTCACTAAATATGAAGAAACACTGAAGAGATTCTGGGTTCAGAGGTAGTGTAACACAAAACCCGATATGGAATCATTTTCCCTAGGATTGCCAGGAAAAATACCTTTGACTAATCAATACCTGCCATGTCAAGGCCCATAGGTACTAACTATACTTGGATGTTCTTTGTAATGCATGGCAATTTAACCTTCTAAAGACTGAAATTCTTTTTTCTGAAGTATCTAGACAGAATACTAGAAAACCACAAAATAAAATCACCTCACAGAATCACAAAATATCCTGAGTGGGAAGGGACCCACAAGGATCATCGCGTCAAATTCCCAGCCTTGCACAGGACACCCCCAGGAAATTACTCCATATATTTGAGAGCATTGTCCGGACACTTCTTGAACTCTTTCAGTCTTGGTGCTGTGACCACTGCCCTGGGGAGTCTGTTCCAGTGCCCAAACATCCTCTGGGTGAAGAACCTTTCTGTAATATCCAACCTAAACCTCCCCTGCCACAACTTCAGAACTAAACTATATAATGTTTCTGTACTGCCAGACCCTCTGTGTGAGTATCTAAAAATGTACTCAGTAAAGCATGTCACCTAAATCCTCCATTCCATGAGAAAGAGCCCACAATTATCCACATCTCAATGTATTTCTCTAAAAAAACAAACATCCATTAAATACACAGCTAAAATAGACTCTTTTCTATCACAACCAGTCCACGGATGATAGTATTTTCCTGCTTTCCTCAGTTTTCAGTCTTGAGGTTTGTGTGATGGAACAAAAGGTTTCAACTCTGTTGATTATTTCTGTGGGTATAATACATTAGCCTTCTTTGCTTAAATTCCTTTAAAAACCAAACCACTAAGTTCCAGCTTAAAAATGGTTACATACATTACAAGAAAAATCACAATTTTACAGTGTAAATTCAATGGTTAGATAAAACAAAGTCAGAATGAACAATGCTTGTTGTTTGAAAGGAGTCATAAAGCTGGCTGCTACAAAAAGAGATTTTTTTTAAAAGCAATTTTTTTCTCTATAAATTAATAAAAATTATAAGATGCAATATTTATTATTTCTGAAATGTTTAACTGTACAGTAATTAGAAAACACTGGTTCATGTGAAGTTTGAAGTGATGCCTTTGAATGGTCCACTTTTAAAAGTGAACATATTTTTGGTACGTAAAAGTGCTTTGGAAATATCAAATGTTTTAAAACGAGTTTTCCAGGCTCACACACTTATTAAAAGTAGAGTAGAATACTTTATGCAATACCTGAAATTTGAAGAACTTTCTGAAGTACATCTTCTCTCCAGTCTGTGTAGTATAACTTACTGCACAAACTAAGCTGAAAAGAAACAATTATAAAAAAAACATTGAGTTAGTTTAATCCTCTGCTACATCAAAAGCAGAGTAGCATGCATGTGATGTGCTGCAGTTTCATTTAAACTCATTTAATAACTGAAAAATTTGAAACTTTACATGTGTGTTCCTATCTCCTTCACTTCATGATGGATCACATCATCAATGCAACAGTCAGGTTTAAGTTCTGCCACTGCAGCACTAGAAGCTGAAAGATTCAAACGCTGAGAACTTGTCTGAAGATCAGCCTGGAGCCAGAAAAACAAAATATTGATTAAAACTGCAACTGCTTAAAACAATATAAAGAAAAGTAACTTATGTTGTAAAGTACTAGGCTTCACTGAGCATTTTGTACCCTACACCCTTTCACATATATTATATGCTAAGATGATGAGATACTTATCAAAGCTAAAGACAAGTTCTAAAACATGTAAATGGTCCAATCCTTTAACATGCAGCTCATAAAATCTCTATTTACTTTTTACATTGAGTTCTACAATGCCTTCTGAAATTTCCACTCTCGGTGTTTTATTTGTTCAGCAGAAAATGCAAAAACGGAATGCAGCTCTAGAAAATAACTCATACAAAATACAAATCAGTGTATGTTTCATGGAGACTTGCTTGGCTGACCTCACTGAAAGTGAAAGTAAGTGAATAAAACTCTGTATTTTTAGATGTGGAAGTTTTGCTACACCAATTCTTCAGAGAAGGGTTAAATAGAAGGGTGCATGTCCAGAGAAGGGCACTGAAGCTGGTGAAGAGCCTGGAGCACAAGTCCTGTGAGGAGTGACTGCAAGAGCTGGAGGTGTTTAGCCTGGAGAAAAGAAGGTTCAGATGGACCACACTGCTCTCCAGAACTACTTGAAAGGAGGTTGTAGCAAGGTGGGGGTTGGTCTCTTCTTTTAAGTAAGGAGAGCAAATAGTCTCAAGTTTCCTCAGGGGAAGTTGAGATTGGAGAGAAGCAACAATTTCTTCACCGAAGGGGTTGTCAAGCATTGGAACAGGCTGTTCATGGTTCAGCAGTGCATTTGGCAGTGTTGGGTTAACTGTTGGATGTGTTGAGGTCTTTTCCAACTTTAACAACTTTACGATCTTGTAATATAGCCATTTTTTGATACAAAACTAATTTTTCACTTTAATCTTTAAAGATTTCTATAATAATTTTTATTTTTATGTCTTACTGTTTCAAATTTCCAAGTATATTTTCTGGATTGGAAAAAGTGACATGTATTTCCTAAAGTCTATATATATTAGCATTAAACATAAAATATATTGTCAGAAAACATATCCATCACTGGGGTTTTTTTAATCAATCCAGTAAGTGGATTTTTCTTCACATACCTTCACCAGTATGTCCTTGACAACTTGATTACTGTCATTGTGCACACTAATGTAACTGGAAAATGTCTCTCCCAGAAATATATTTCTGCATTTCAGAAAAACAAAATATTTTTAGTTACAGTTATTAGAAAACCAGAACATTTCACTGAAACAACTTTAAGTTCTAATTAAAATATAAATACGCATACAGATCAAATCCTAGAAGACCATTTGCATCTTCACAACACATACTTCTGAAGTCATCCTTCTAAGACAAACACATTCAAAAGAGAAGAAGCAAATCTGATTTTTTTCCCACTCAGTAGAATAGGAAGATAGCTTCCAGTACCCACAAAAATCACAGCAATAAACTCTGTTAGTGTAAGATGTGGTTTATAATAGTGCACTACATCAGACATTCACTCACAGCTGCAAATCTCTTTCAACTTTCAATCCTCATTACATTCAGTCAGACTACAGAAAAGAAACAACAGGCAGCACACACACACATATATATTTATTTATAAATCAAGCAATATATTTTTAAAATTACTGAAAATCTCATTGCATGACAATGATGTTCAAATAGAAAGAGAATAAACACCTTATCATTAAATGAATCCTAAACTTTGCATGTAGTTACAATAATTCACTCTTACCCAAAATTTTGAGGCAGAGTCAGCATTTCTCCTAACATCAAAGTTTCTGCGCCCTTTACAGTAGAAGGATCATCTTTCATGAGCTGATTAAATAGGTTACCTGTAGAAATATCAAGTTGCTAATTATTAAATATTTGCTAAGTCTAAAGGTTTGTCTACATTTAAATCAGACACTTAATCACTTAGTTTACTTTAGATATGTTTATTTTACAATAAACTTATTTAGGGATTAAGTACATATCCACAGGCCTGCCTGTAAATTACAGCTTAACTTCCAGGCACTTGTGTCCAATAGTTTACTCAGTATACACAATCCCAAAGCCGTTGCTCAAATTAACATTCAATTTTAAGGGAAATTCTACCCAAGTAAAGCATGTTGCCTAACTGAATTAATCAACACTTTCTTTCCCTGCTTGCTTTGTATTTCCACACAATCCTCTTTCTTGAATCTTCCCTTTGACTCTTTCTTATACTTGACTTCCAGACTTCAACTATTACCATGGGACAACCCAGGGATTTCCAATGTATGATAGCACCAAGCACAACAGAATTCAAAACCAGTGATTCTTGTAAAATTATTTTCCATAGAACACTAATGTGTTGGTTCTAACTACCAGGGCATTTTCTCCAGACAAAAAAATACAGTAGTGCCAATCTTTCTCCACTTTTCTCTCACAGAACTGCCCTCAATTTTGTGTTAAGTGACCAGACTTTGAGTCTGGTCATTTGAGTATCATCACTAAGCTTTCAAAGCTGTAGGACAAGAGCTGTAGAGTGCACCTGGGCACTTTCCTCTAATTATTATCCAATCTAAAATATACTGCTGTTTCAGAGTAGTCTAGAGGAGGTCATAAGACTCCTCTAAGTCCTAGATGGTCACATTGCTTAAACCTGGTAATACATATATAATAGTCAGTAGACAAGACTTACCTGGCAAATCTCTTTCCTCACAAGTCACCGGAATATTAGTGAATAAAGTAGGTTTGGTTAGCCTCATCACTGCAAAAATCAGAAAAAAACCCACAGGTCAATCAAACAATTTTTATTTTTTTTAAAGTATAATTTTGTCTTGCTCTCCTTCCATCAAAAAAAAAAAAAACAACCAAGAAACCACAATCACCAAATAAATCTTAGCCTTAGGATAATACCTTCTTGGATCACCTAGCCTTTCACAATAAAAAAAATTCCTTGCTCTTCCGAGATCCAAGAACACTGGTAATGCCACTGCTCTCTCTTGCCTTGTTGCCTGGTGCACTAACATCTACTGCTTTCAATTTTATTTGCTAAAGGTCTTACACCTATTACAGTGTTAAGTGCTCTGTTGTCTTCAGAATTGTATCAGTTTCACGTTTTTGTGAACTTTTCCAGGTTAAGCACCAGTCCTGTGATCTCTGTTGCTCTAGAACGGGACATAATGGCTAGGACAGACCTTTTCAGTCAAACACCAGTCTACAAGGAATTGCATCTACACCCTAATCTACAGCACATATACAAGGTAGCATTACAAGTCTAAAAGCCTGCATTATTTATACCACTGCTTTTTCTTTAAGCCACAAACTTTAAGCTCAAGCCAGCAAAACCATCACAAAAACTTCAGGAACATACTTAAAGCAAATACATTTTACTGATATTGACAAAATCAAAATCATTGAGATTTTGCTATTAAAAAACTTCTACTTCAAGAAAGTGGCCTTGTCAAAGGCTATTTTAATTCGTACTCAAAATTACATTTTTTTACTTATATAACAGATCTAAGATATTACTTCTTAAAAGAATTATTCCCTATTCACATTAACCAATGGCTCTGTTCTTGTATATAGCTTACAATGAAACAAAACTGAGCATTTGTAACATTAGGTGTTGATATAAATATGTCAAAATCATTGAAGTTTTTTTCTTTGAAACTCAATGAACATAAAACCAACTAAAACTGAAAAATGAACCAAAAAGTCTCTTGACTGCAACAGGTCAATCAACATCCTTGCACTGACACATGTATTGTCTCTGTATTTTTATTGTACTTTTGTAGGGCTTATATGTCTAGAGAGCATTCACTGTTTCCAGTGGTGTAAAGTATTCAATTACTTCAATATACATGTGGGTACAGTGGGTTGTACTGGTTTGCAAGAGCAGACACTACCATATAGCAGACCGATGAAAGTCAGCATTGACACAAACAATTCTCACTCTTCACATATAAAAAAAGGTAACATATTCTCATTGTTATGGTGACAAGTTGAAAAATATGACCTTTGAAGGCTTAAAGCCATGAGGTATATTAAAACCCCCAGAAGATATACAAAACAAGAGTAAAAGGAGAACCGCGTTCACATCAAAAATTAAAAAGAAAAAATACTCAATTATATGTGCCTATGAACTAAGCATTTCTTGAACAGAACAAAATGAAAGCCTGGATTTCAGGCTTGTACACTGTGTTACCCAACACTGCAGTAATTTTGTAGAGCAACCAAAGGTGGTGCTCACTCTTTATTACGTGACAGTCACCCAGCTGAGGCACTCACAGCTAGCAGAGCATCTATCACTATTCACATCTTAGCAAACAATGCAGCAGAAAGCTGACAGCTGCAGTGACAGTGATGTCTCCTTCTGTTTAGTAAGGTGCTTGTCTAGCTCTTTTGTCAGTATATCAAATAAATACAGTGAGACTGCATTATTGGCATTGCTTAATTTTATTCAAATTTACACTAAGCCTGTATAAACTAGTAGTTGCTGATTGTTTCTAAAGAAAGAGTTTAGTCATATTTCAGGCAATAAATAAATACATCACCGAATGAAGTCAAAATGGAAATAAACTACAATAGGTATATAATCATATTTAACAGGACTACCCAATTAATATTAGAAAATACAGTATCTTTGCAGAACATCTCAGATCTTATCTACTAAAACCCTAGACACAAAATACAACATTAAATAAAATTCATACTGCATTCTACTTCATTGTATCTTCAAAAATATTGATGCACAAAGAAACTTTCATATTATTAATGTTAAATTCAGAAACATAATTTCAGTGAAATAATTTGGCTGTATAAGCTATAAAACTTATAATGACCCTCAGTTACACTAGACTGCATTTTGCACTAAATTTGCTAAGTGGTGATATTAATTGTCACAAACACCCCAAATGTCAATATAAGACCCCCTTAAAATTGAGTAAAAGTTTAAAAATACATGTCAATGACCCAAATGGAGCAATATTCTTAATCTAAAAAAAAAAATAAAATATAATGTCTATAATAAAATATAAGTTAACACAAGGATCTAATAAAAATATAAGTAAAAGTCTAAGGTAATTTTATTTATTTTTACACAGAGGGATCTGTTATGCTTTTGTTTGATCAGCATTAATGATAATCTAAAAATACACAAATACCATACACTTGTTTACCTCCTTTTCCACATGTCATAGACCTTGACTTCCAACTACAGCAAAATTATTTAGAGTTAGTAGAATTGCCTAAGAGAAATGCATACCTTGAAGTCTTATCAATCCCAGTTTAACTTCTCTACTAACCCTCCAAACATTCAATTGAGCAAGGACAGCATGACCTTTCTTTCAGATGACAAAAAGTCACACTGAACTCAGCCTTTTATGACCATAAAAAGCATTCAAATCCTCAAAGACCTTTACCTTCCAAAATGACAACAGAGTTTTACAGATGGAAGCCTCATTTCTTAATTTCCTCACTTGTAGCTGGAAGTGCTTTCTAGTGCTCACTAGTGTTTTTTTGTTGCCAAGTATAATTAGAGACAAAAAAACAGAAACATCAGGAAAAAAGTAATCTTATTATCAAAGCTGTAAACCAGCAATTATTGAGTTGTTCATATTTTCCAGCACACAATTTCTACTGAAGCTATCACTGGTATTTCTGTGAAAATACGGATAACATTACTAAGACAGGACAAACACACGACATAAAGTAAGTTTGTATTTCATGCGAGGGATATGCCTTCAATAAAAAAACTCATATAGACCTTATTTTCAAAGCATAATCAGATCTTGAAAGTCTTAATGTCAAAAATAATAATAGCAATTATTACAACTCATTTAAAAACATTTTTCCTTCTTCTAATTTCAAAGAAGCAGAGATAATGTAGTCTGCTTGACTGAAAGCAGAGATTTTATTATCTCACATAGCTTGCCACAATAGTCTGGAATTTTTACTTTAATATTTTTCTTTTAGACCGCCAAGGTAGGGAAAAGATACAAAATGCAGTACTAAGCCAAACAGAGACTCACTAAGCTTAATTGAACCATAAGCCTTCAGGCAAAACAAAGTTAAAGAAATATATAATTATGTAGCAAAGTAAAATAAGTAGTTTTCTGCTCATTAATTTATCAGTTGTTCTAAAGTCTCTATATTCTAAATTGCTTAAAAACCCTAGACTTCATATATGGTAATTTTATTATTAAACTGCATCTTAAATTACAAACTAAATATAATTCCATATTTATGTACAAGCAAATTCATTTTATCTGTAAGGCTCAGCTTTTCCCTAAGAATATTTCTAACATATTCACAGTATAATATATCACAGAAAATCCATATCTGTCCCACAGATCTTTGGATAGTAGCATTGCAAGATGGCAACTCATTCTGCTTGATGAGTCTATTTAATTTTATCCAGATGTCCTCCAAATTCTGATTCTTACAAATAGATTGTTCAATTGTCCACTTTGCTCTATAAAACGCATGCAGTTTTAGTCTTTCCAAATTATTTTGCAGCTCTTGAGATAAAGGAAGAATCTTTTCTTTGAGTTCAGCGCTAGGGAGAGAGACACTCCAAGACCTTTTCAACTTTTGTTTTCCATTAGGTGGTGGTTGTCCTTGACAGTCCAAGTTAATTGGTCTGTGAACAGCTTGTGCTTGGATTAAAATTGGACCATGTTTCATGCTAGACTGAAACTCAAGGAGATTTTTTGTGCAGTCATAATCAGGAGATCCTGTAACATATTCTGAAGGTGTAGAAAGATGTTTCAATTCTTCTGCTTCCTCATGAGAAATAACAGGAGCCTGCTTTTTTGGTTTGAGGGGAAGTCTGTATAAATCATTTGGAAACCAAGGTGCAAATCTTGGTAACTGACGAATGGGAAACTCCTTCACTGCTGCTTCTGCAAATTTCTGCAGTTTAATTACATCTCTCTGATGTGGTCGATAATGCAAGACCACTTCCATGCTTGTACAGTAGGAATGCTGCGATTCTTAGGTAAACAGTCTTAGGAAAAGTCTCTTGATTAGGATTCTCAAATCTAGACTGAAACATCTTAGTTACAAGAATTTCCTTGCCCTTTCCTTTTCCTTGATGCAAAGATCAGTGGAAAACAGGACCTAAAGCAGAAGTATTATAAAACAATAAGATACTACCATATTATGATACACACCGCTAGGACATTTTTCAAAAAAGAATCAGGTAGTAAAATAAGTGGGATATGTACCAGAACATTCTACTTTATCTAGGCTGACCATTAGTGACTGTATTCCACCATTACCAGTGTAAATTCAGTACACTGAACACATGCACACCGTTTGTTCAACACAGCCCCTTCACAAGAGAATCTTTTACTGTCACCATCTCATACTTGCCTGCCATCCATCCATCCATCCATCCATCCATCCGTCCATCCATCACTATTCTTGCTATGTGGCTGTGATGTATACTAAAAGATATACAATTACTACTGCCTATTTTCTCAAATTTAACAGACAAATCTTTTTAATGTGTTCTTCTCCTACACAACAACACTTTAAGCCAGGACATATAAAGCAATTAGAAAACACGTGTGTTACAAAAACCCTTTCTGACTCATACAGCAGTTTTTAAAGTAAAAAGTTAAAAGGAAAGTCCTCTAAGCAAATTAAAGTTGCCTGCTTTCATTTCATATCAGAACTATACATTTAGTCTCAGAGCTTCCAAGCAATACATGCAACCTTACTTAAGGAACTGATTATTCCTTAATTTATTAGGCTTTTAGAATAACTTTCGTATAAAGAACATATTAAATGCAGGGACCCAGTGAAGGGAGAACTACACTGCTAGGAAAGAGAAGATGCACTCTATTGCTCTCCTGCTTCCCACGCCCCTAAGAAGTTTGCAATCATTTCAGGTTCCCTGACAGAGATCAGTAATATACCACATTAAAATAATAAAATCTAGGATTGCCTAATCACTGCACTGTCAAGATGTTGTTTATTACAGTCACATTGCAAAGAAACCCTCACACCTTTCCCACTTCTTTTGCAAATTCTACAGCTTGGACTCTTCCCCAAATTTCATAAAAGCCCAAGGACTACACTGACTTCTTACAAAAGCAAAATGATCCATCACAAAACTTTTTCCTTTGAATTATTTACTATCAAAATGCATTTGTATTGTCAACTGATGATGTTTCACATTCTCAGGTTTTTGACTTTCTTCTCTGAGGGGCTTGAAAGGGCTTGTTGACCTTTGAATTTTGGTTAATAGGTTTTACTATGACATGTAGACACCATTAAAAACTGTCTAGTTCTAAAGCCAGAAGATGGGCAGAAGATGGGCTCTGAAATCACCCTCATACTACTTTATCCATCTGGCCATCCTCACTGATCTCGAACGCTTGCAGGGTTGAGATTTTAACCAACTGTTTATAGCGCTTACATAACGAGTAGCATTTATTATTCAGAAACGATCACATTTTTCACAGGGGCTCTCCTGACTCCTGCATTAATTTCGCCAGGCATGCAAGAGACACGCAGGGCTTTATTCCCCCCCGCAGGGAGGGGGTAAGCCTGGTGGCTGTGCAGCAGGCAGGGGGTGCCACGGGAGGCAGGGGGTGCCGGGGGAGGCAGGGGGTGCCGGGGGAGGCAGGGGGTGCCGGGGGAGGCAGGGGGTGCCGGGGGAGGCAGGGGGTGCCACGGGAGGCAGGGGTTGCCACGGGAGGCAGGGGCTGCCGGGGGAGGCAGGGCCTGCCCCGGCCCGGGCCTGTCCCGCACTCTCCCGGCGCCCGGCCCTTCCCGCCCGCCGCCGCCTGTGCCCCCCGACACAGACAGGAGCGCCAGCCCGGGGAGGGCCCGGCCAGGACATTAAACCGAGCGTGTTCTCGCTGGGAGCAGGACGGGGGAGCCGCGCCAGGCGCGCCGCGGGCCCGAGCGCCGGGCTGGGCCGGGCCGACTCGGCGGGACAAGGGGCGGACACGCCAGGCCAGGGCCGGGGCCGGGGCAGTGCCGTCGGTACCTTTGAGAGCCAGCAGGTGCTCCTGCTTGGGCTGGTTGACGTCCATGGCCTGCTGTCCGCGCGGCGGTCCCGGCCTGCAGCGCGGCGGGGCGGAGGGAGGGACGGAAGCGGAGAGGGAGGAAGGCAGGGAGGGAGGAAGGAAGGCAGGGCGGCGGGGAGGGCCGGGAGCCGCAGTTCTGTGGCGCTGAGGGCGGCGCCTGATCCCGCGGGCCCGGCCCCTTCCTGCGGGCCCTGCGCGCCGCCCCGCCCTGCCCGAGATGGCGGCCCTGCCTGTAAACAGGGCCGGGGCCGGAGCCGGAGCCGGGGCAGGGCCGGACGGCGGCCGCGGGCGCGGCCCGGCGGGCGCTGCCGTGAAGGTGAGACGGTTAGGCCCGGCCCGGCCCGGCCCGGTTAGGCCCGGCCCGGTTAGGCCCGGCCCGGCTAGGCCCGGCCCGGCTCGGCCCGGCTCGGCCCGGCCCGGCTCGGCTCGGCTCGGCTCGGCTCGGCTCCTGCGGTGCCACCCGGGGAGGGGAGCGAGGGGTCTGTGGTGCGGGAGTCGTCGCCTGGGGCAGCGGAGCTTCGGGGTTGTCCGGTATTCGTGGGGTTTTTTCCTTTTCCTTTTTGCCCCCCGAAACGACCACCAGCTCTGCTTTGCCCTGGCGGTTTAAGGCGTTCCCGCAGCTGTGTGCGCCCGCTGCCTCGGCGCTGCCATTATCGCTCCTAAGTGCCTGAGCTCGGTGTGACCGACCCCTTCCTGTGCCTCAGCTGCGGAGGGAACGCTGCCCCCCAACACTGCTTTGTCAGGGTCTTGCCCTTCGTTTTCCTGCGAGCGTGTTTCTGCTTACTGAGCTGTGCCGCTTGACCAGGGCGCTTTCCTTGTAGCAGTGCATTAAATGAAGTGGGCGAGAGCTAGTGCTGATTACCTGGGATGCTGAGACGTTAAAACGTTGTTTGTTTCTAATTATTTATTTACTTTTAAAATATCGTTAGTTGTGCGCATAAAGCACCTGACTCGGCTTGTGTGCTGTGATTGCACAAACTTTTGTAAGATAAACTGTAACATATGGCTTACTGCATGAAATTTTGCTTTTTTATCAGCTCAAAACCAAACATGATCTTTTTTAACTTCCAGGTTCTTGAGTGTGGAGTCTGTGAAGATGTGTTTTCTTTGCAAGGTGACAAAGTTCCCCGGCTGCTTTTGTGTGGCCATACTGTCTGTCATGACTGTCTTACTCGGCTTCCCCTGCATGGCAGAGCAGTTCGTTGTCCTTTTGATCGACAAGTTACTGAGCTAGGTAAGAAAATGTAAGTTTGGAGTTCTTGAAGATAATGGTAGATAAAGGTTCTTACTGCACCATCAGTGATAGATAATATTTCCAAGTAATTAATGTGCAGTATTCCTTTTCATTTGGAGAACCTCATAGCATTGTTAAATGCTAGTAGCATATTTAAAAAGATTTTACTTATATTTTTTTAACCTGGGCTTGCAAGCTTTATAACTTGAAGTCTTTTTGTACACTTATATTTACAGAGGGTTACTGTATTTTAAAGTAGTGTCTAGGGGTTCCTGAGTGAATATTAGTTTCCTATTGTCCTGAAACACTAAACACTGACACTAAAACCAAGCAATTAAATAGCTAGCTGCTTTGACAAACAGATTTCCCTG
>JAWWTY010000088.1:52458093-52478720 GCA_035222235.1 Margarornis squamiger
GCAGCCAGGAGGGCCAACCCTGTCCTGGGGGGCATCAGGCAAAGCATCACCAGCTGGTCGAGGGAGGGGATTGTCCCACTCTGGTCTGCACTGGGGCAGCCTCACCTTGGCTATTGTGGGCAGTTTTGGACACCACAATATATTAAGCTGTTAGAGAATGTCCAAAGGAGGGCAGTGAAGATGGTGAAGGGCCTTGAGGGGAAGCCGTGTGAGGAGCAGCTGAGGGCACTTGGTCTGTTCAGTCTGGAGAAGAGGAGACTGAGGAGACCTCATTGCAGTTACAACTTCCTTGTGAGGGGAGGAGGAGGGATAAATACTGAATTTTGTCAGGGAAGGTTTAGGTTGGATATTAAAATAACATTCTTCACCCAGAGGTGGTTGAGTGCTGGAACAGGCTCCCCAGGGAAATGGTCACAGCACCAAACCTGACAGAGTTCAAGAGGCATTTACATGACACTCTCAGACACACGGTGTGACTGCTGGGGATGGCCCTGTGCAGGGCTAAGGGTTAGACTGGATGATCCTTGTGGGTCTTTTCCAACTCAGCATGTTCTGTGAATCTGTTTTATAGGCTGCTTACAGGTTATAAATCCTATTTTAGTAGAATAAAAGTTGCTTTGTAAACTTTGCCTGTTTCTGTGTCCAAGAGCTACATGGTATACAATTGCTAGTACATATACTAGTGAGTCTCATGATACATAATAGAAAGAATGTAAGGACAGTGTAACTTTGTTTCTCATGGCAGCTTGTAGTTATGAACTAGAAAATAACCACAGAATAGCTATAGACATATTTTTTGATCTTGTTGGTTGCATTTCAATAAAATAGCTCTGTTTTGACTTTTGCTTCATTGCTAGATGTGGAGCAGAACTAACATGCTCCAGATATGAGATTGTAAACAGAAGAGCACTTCTTAGTGTTTTGGGTTTTTTAATAAACGTATTAAAACCTGTGAAAGAAAATACTTTTCACGAAACTGTGTAATGACTGAGCAGCTTCTTCTTCTCTCAGCCTTACCCAATGTTTGCTTAAAGACTAAGACAGTGTTTGCTTAAAGGCTAAGAGCAATAATCTGTTCCTTAAGTGGGTTTATCCTTTCAGTGCGTGTACATCCATTTATGCTGGACTATTAATGGCTATCTGGATTAGAGGCTAATCTAAAGACATGAGGTCCATGTTAGTATCAGCAGTCTTTGTATTGGTGTGTTGTTAATGTGCGCATTTCATATGCTGTGCTATCTGAAGATTGTGCAGTCAGGTTGATGTGGAAAAGTGCAGTTCTAAACACTCTAGAAAGGAACCATTTATCCACTATTCAGTGCTTTGTGTTTTGAGACTTAGGATCTAGAGGTCTGTCTAGATACAGTGTCGACAAATCTTGTTTATAAACTGGTTTGATGTAATTTAGATTCTAAAAGTGAATATAGTACTCTGCATTTTTTCCACTTGTAATAAGACATGACTTTTCTTTGCATTGTGTTATGGGGGGAAAAAAGTGATCTTTGTAGGAGTGCTAGAGCTAAAAAATCACTAAGCTCAAAAGTCAGAATATGTCAAGGCAGTTGACACTGCTGGTGCTTAGTGTAACTTTGGAGGGCCAGAATAGATCTTCTGTAAACTTCTTCAAGATCTCTGGCAAACAAAAGTTGAAATATTGCTGGGGGGTTTATTTGCAGTTTATATTGTGGAGTGCGCTGATCTTAGATGGGGTGTTGGTAATACTGTCTGTACCAGAGAAGGCTTCCACCATGGAACTGGTAACTGCAGAGATGACTGACTTTAAAAGCACTGACTCTTTACAGCACATTGCTTTATACCTAACTTCAAAGTTACTAACCAGTGCTTTGATAGGCCCATTTCTGGAAGCAGCAGATTTGCTAAGGTGTATGGTTTTACTGTTAAGCATATTTTTTTAAACAAGTAATCAGTGTTGTTTTCTGTCTGTTGAGGGTGTTGGAGGGGAGAATAGCTTATATAAGCTCCCATTTATAGCTGTAGAACAGCAGAATCATCTATTTATCTGTTCTCTGAACTTTGCCTTTAATCTGTGAGGCATGTAACTTCTCAGTGGCCAGATTCAAAATAGAATATTATGGTCTATAGTTTAAACTGTGGGAAAAATTGACTAGAAAAGAACACTTCATGTAGTAAAACTGGAAGCTACATAAAGCATGAGGTGTACCGTGTATATGCCAATTGGATGCTATTTCTCATAACTGCTTGCAAGTCATAGTTGTTGTCTCTCTGTTCATTTGTATCTGCACATTCACTCTAATGATACATCAAAATCTATGGAGTGTTTGATAAATCTCCATGTTGAAGAAGGAAGACTTTAATGTCTGTCTAGTATCAGTGGGATGACAATGAATTCCAGAAGGGTGCAGTGGACATACCCTTATCAGACTGCCACAGGGCAGCAAAATTTAGCAACTGAGAAACAACATGGAATACCTGGACAGTTCAGGAAGTCTGGGCTCTCTGGGAAAACACGTGGGATACAGTTTCTGTGAGTTCATTTCAGATACCTGGTATCTGAGGACGTCTGCATGTGGACTGAAAATGTTGCGAGTTTAGACCTTATTTGGAATCAGCCTCGGCTGATACTCTCCTAGTCTTTGCATCTGGATTATGAGAGGCAGCCCAACTTTTATCCAGATCTGTCATTGTTTTCTAAAATTGTGTTTTCCAGACCATGCTTGAAGCAAAGTGCAAGTCGAATAAGGCAGTTCCTTGCATTTTAATAAAGAACAGTGGTATGTGTGGGGGTTTTTTCACAGTGAATAGTGGAAGTACACTAAAAGTTTGGCTCCTTTTCTTAGATGGTTGCCTTTGCACGAAGCATGAAACAAATACCTGAATTACAAAATCAAAATTACAAAATTACTGCTTTATACGGTTTTGTCCAGGCAGTGGTGTCCTACACTCTAAAAAGTAACTGCAGCAACATTTTCTTGTCCTACAAACAAAACACAGTTCAAAAATTCCATCATAAAATAGAGGAGCTGATTTCCGGTACTACAGGTACTGTTTAAATACAAGGTGACATTTCCAGGCATCTTCTTAGCTACATAATGTTTATCTGTCAATACCCTGGACACTGCTGGTAATGCTGTGCCTTCTATGATTCTGTTCCAAGCTAGCAAACCCCCAACTATTTCTGTTCCTGAATATAGTAGCTTCTGTACACTTAAGTAAACATCTGACGAAGAGTTAAGGACAATGTTATGTGATGAAACCAAAGTCCGCATATTACCTTCCTTTCAGTGCACCAAAGTGCTCTCTTAGTATTCAGCAGTAATGTTGGACATAATTAAGTAATTCCTTTGTTCGCAGATATGTTGTTTCAAGAGTTGGTAAAATAGTGTTACAATACTGTAGGCCTTAGGAGGAGTGTTGCCAGGAAGTCGAGTGGTGATCCTTCCCTTGTCCTCAGCACTGATGAGGCCACCTCTGGAGCACCGTGTCCATTTTTGTGCTCCCCAGTACAAGTAGAGCTAGTGGACCAAAACATCAGTAAGATAATGAAGGAACTGGAGCATCTGTTATGAGGAAAAGCTGAGAGATATTTTATGAATATCTGAAGAGAGGGTGTAAAGAAGATAAGTACCAGGCTTTTTTCAGTGTGTCTACTGACAGAACTAGAGACAACGTGCACAAACTGCAACACAGAAGTTTTGTCTGCACATAAGGACGCAATTTTAACTGTAAGAGTAACCAAGATCTGACACAGATTGATGAGAGAAGTGGTAGAATCTCCCTTCTTGGAGATCTTCAAAAACTGCCTGCATGTGGTCCTGGGCAACCAGCTCTGGCTGACCCTGCTTGAGCAGGGAGACTGGCAAGGTGATGTCCACAGGTCCCTTCCAACCTCAACAATTCTGTGATTCTGTTATAGCTGAAAAGTAACAATCCAGAGCTCGAAGATGACACGATCTATTGAGGTGCCTCTACCTTGCAACAGAAAGAACAAAAATGTAATTAAATTTATGACAGTTATTTTGGAAAAAGTCAAGGGATGATATTTCCTTGAAGAAGCAATCACTAAGATTCTCATATGCTATGTGGCCTATGCAGGTAGCATTTGGCAGCAATCCTTGGGATGCAATTCTGCTTTTGGTTCTTGTCATGTTTCTTCATGTTAACTTCTACTGGAGTAGACATAGACTTCTTCTTTGCTCTAGGAAGTATGAGATATTTTCCTTTTTTTTAAAAATCAAATAGTGTAATATGTGATGTTTTCTTTCTGAATGTTGTTTTGACTCTTACTCAGGTTTCTAATGGACTGAAATCTGTAATAGGTGATTCAGGGATTATGAGGTTTATCAGTAGGGAATTCTTCACAGCTTCCATTAGTATGGTAGAAATGTTCATTGTACTTATAAAAATAATAAATTTTGTGGTACACAGTGTGTGTTCCTTGTATTGTTTAGTTGTTACCTATTGTAGATTATTCTACATATGTTTTTACATAGTTTTTTCTAAATTTTTAATAGTGTTTACATCTTTTAAGTAGGGAAAATTGGCATAAATATTAAATAACTTCATGATTGAAGGAAGAGAATGGAAGGAGCTTACAGAAAAGTTGCTAATTGTATCTCACTGTGGTTAATATCACTGTAGTTATTGTGCTCTTAATATTTGTCAGAATCTCAACTGTAGTTTGTGAAATTTCTCAAAATGGTATTTGCTTCAGGCTTTTCTTTCTCTCCTCTCCTTCATTTAACTCTTCCTCAAAAATAGGAGATTCTGGTGTCTGGGGATTGAAAAAGAATTTTGCTTTGTTGGAACTCTTGGAACGGTTGCAGAATGGACCTGCTGGGCAGTGTGGGACAGGAGAAGAAGCCATTGGTCTATCTGGAGAGGTACTGAGTTTTAAACAAAAAGGAAAGAAATTTGTTACATTTGCTGGAAGCTGTCTCTAGATAGAATAAAGACTAAAAATCAGTTCTTTGCCAAATGTAATTTCACCAACAATACTGTTATTTTCTTCCAAAACCCAGTATTAAGGCTTTAAGTGCCTCATAATTAAATGAAAATTTGTACTTGACTAAAGCAGAAAATAAACAGGTATTAACAAACATGCATGCTATGTTCCCCTTTTTTATACTTTTAAGATTCTTTGAAAAGGTTATTCATTTGAATATTTTAGTTATAGTGGTATCAGCGTGGTTTTCTAAAACTTCTTAGAATTTCTTCCTGAAGACTTCCACTCTTCTTCTCAGTAGTTGCCTCTTACAGTCATTTGGTATCACTACATCATACAATAGTACTTCATTACCAAAACTAGCTGCTTTTATTGGTCAGTAATAGCAACTGGTATGCAAAAAGTGCTTTGCAGTGCCATTCTAGAAATAGATAACATTCCTAGGTTCCTATTTGTCCGTTGGTGTTTTGTCTGTCTGTGACTAATTCTTTGTTCTGTAATGACTGCCTTGAAAGGCATCAATGGAGCCAGATTTATTTTCTCCATACCTTTACAATGTGCACTGATGTTTGGATTTGTAAAATTGCTGAACACTTCAGACTTATTTTTTCAAAGTTTATTGAAAACTTAAAATCAAGTTTAAAAGTAGTCCAAATATTTATTAATGTTTAACCTTAAAGTAAAGCTTATGTTGTTGACAAGTCTTCTCATTTTTCCTCAGTTACTGGGGTTAAGTATTACCAACTTCAGTTTTGCCTTTGTTTTGTTGTTGCTAGAGTATCATTCGTTGTGATGAAGATGAAGCCCACGTTGCATCCGTGTATTGCACTGTTTGTGCCACTCACCTGTGTGCAGACTGTTCCCAGCTTACTCATTCTACTAAGACACTAGCGAAACACAGGCGTGTGCCTCTTGCTGATAAGCCTCATGAGAAGACAATGTGCTCCCAGCACCAAGTGCATGCTATTGAGTTTGTTTGTTTAGAAGAGGGCTGTCAGGCGAGTCCTCTCATGTGTTGTGTCTGCAAAGAATATGGGAAGCATCAAGGTCATAAGGTACTTCTATTAATTAATTTCTAGTTGTGCTGTGGGGTGGCTTGCATAATTGTTTATCCAATTAAAGTACAAAAGGTTGTCAAGAAAGGAGGGAAAACTCTAGATATGTCTTCATACTGTTCTGTCATTTTTCCTTCATTTCAGATAGTTGCCGTAGTAAAATTACAAGCAAAAAATTTTATTATTTTTAAGACCTCTGAATTATTTTTATACTTGTCACAGCATTGAACCACCAGTTTTGAGAGTGGTTTTCATAATGCAAACACTAGGTACATATCACATCATTGGTGCAATGTAATTACCTTTTCTCTTTTTTAATAATTAATTATGAGAAACAGGCAAATTTTTGTTTACTTGTGTAATTACTAGATGCCTGAAATAGTTTCAGCATAGACTGTAACCCCTGATTGTATTTTAAATTGCAAGATGGGTTTAAATTCTTACTTGTCTTTCCTATATATAATTGTAAATCTATGCTGGTATACATACACATATACATTAAATATGCTGTAAAATAACAAAGGTGATTAAGGAAGACATTTATGATTGATCTTTGATGTGTTGCTTTTAATTAATAGCATTCTGTCTTGGAACCTGTAGCGAACCAGATTCGTGCATCCATTTTAGATATGGCTCACTGTATAAGAACTTTCACAGAAGAAATCTCAGATTACTCCAGAAAACTGGTTGGAATTGTTCAACACATAGAAGGAGGAGAACAAATAGTTGAAGATGGAGTCGGAATGGCCCATACTGAACATGTATGCTTTTTTTTTATTTCCTCCACATGCACAGAATATTAGGGTTTTTGTAGTAACCAAGCGAAGGAATGTCTTTGAAAATTAAGTGTAAGTTTTATAGGACGAGTTCTTGTCCTATATGTAGCAAAAAATAATCTAGCAAATCACTATTGAGGCTTAGTCAGCAGATAGAAGGGTACTTGTAGTCTCTTACAATGTTTTTAGGCTGCATGAAAATAGGGAGGCAGTGGGGAAAGTTGTATAACTGCTAGTATTGAAATACTGTGACAGATGGGCTGTGTTCTCAGGTGCTCTGATACTACTGAGGCTTTTTCCCTGGTCATTTTTAGGAAGGTGTGTATACATACAAATAAGCTACTTGATTATAGAAGTGACTTCTTGGAGGATCTTAATATTATACAGATAGTCTTATCAGCCCTAGGTGGGACTTGAACTGTAATGTAACCTAGCAGATATGAATGTAGGTTAGAACCTGAAACAAAATTAGAAGTATGCTTCTGGAATCAACTGGTGTCCTTAATCTTCTGGATCTCCTTACTGCAACACTGTAGGTACCAGGAACTGCAGAGAATGCTCGCTCATGTGTCCGAGCCTACTTTTCTGACCTTCATGAAACCCTCTGTCGTCAGGAGGAAATGGCTCTTAGTGTTGTTGATGCTCATGTGAGAGAGAAGTTGATTTGGCTTAGGCAACAGCAAGAAGACATGACCATCCTCTTGTCACAAGTTTCAACAGCTTGTCTTCACTGCGAAAAGACTTTACAACAGGTAGGTCAACAAGTGAGCTGTGGCATATGGCAAGATATGTGGAACTACAAATTAAGTTTAGACTACAAAAAGAAGAGGTTAGGTAGTAGTCTGTGTTACTTCTTCTCGAAGTTAAAATAGTCATAACATGAGATTTAAATATTCATTACAAGGGGCTGTTAGACAGTGATAACCGGTACAAAAGCATAATAGTCCTCCAGTTGCTTTAAGCCTTGTGGCATGACTCTGTTCTGAAATAATTTCTGGTATTTGTGAGGTTAGTGGGAAGGTGAGACAAAACTGAAGCAAAAACCCCCTACAGGATTTATTGGAAGAATTTTACAGTTGCAATTGCCCATATAGGTGTTTGAAGGTAGTTGCCATACACAGCTGGTAGAAGAAATCTGTTATGATTAAGTAACTTTTAGTAGCGCTTGTAACACGGGTGATTCAACATCTTAAATGTGTGAAGAAAGTGACTGTGAGTATCTGATTGGTCCAATCTTCAATTAATTTAATGATAGCAAGAAGTGAATAGTATGTGTAGTAAATAGCGAACTGAGTGTGAGAAACTACTTCATTAATGTGTTATTTGTACTTTTTTTCCCAGGTGTGTTTAGAGCTAGTGCCTTGTTGCTTAGTCAGATTTAACTATGCAAATGTTCTGTCCATTAATGGGTGGATATTGATACTTTCCTGTTAAGTGTGTTGCTGTATGCTACAAAGCAATTGCTCAATTCCAGCTGCTGCAATCATATATGAATGATAAAAATACTCTTTGTATATTACACTACTGTCTCTTATAACTGATATTCCTACATGGCTAGGAGAGGTTTAAGAAGAAGTTTTTTAAACTGCAGAACTGTTCAGTCTCTATTAGTGTTAAGGAGGAATGTTAAGGTATTCACATTTGTATTGCAATTTTAAATGAATCTGTTTTGTAAATGTGAGTTTCTTTAACTAGAGTACTTCTATTTAAAATGCTTTATTTCTCCCAATCATATCTATTTGTATTTTGGTTTCTTAAAGTAAATTACTAAAAGAAAGGTATGCTTCTGTTTTCTTTGTCTGTTTAGGATGACTGCAGAGTGGTGTTGGCCAAGCAGGAAATTACAAGATTGCTGGAAACGTTACAGAAGCAGCAGCAACAGTTTACAGAACTTGCAGATCATATACAGCTGGATGCTAGCATACCTGTCACTTTTACAAAGGTATTCTTAATCTCATGGAAGTACAGCTATCTGCCTCATGAAGTCCCAAACATAATTTAAAAGAAAGCAGGAGTAATCTATGTTCATTATGATGCTGTATGTGTTGCAACAAGTTAAGGCAGTTCATTGTCAGTTAGAACCACAGTGTCTTATCACATGATGAGTGTGATCTGGTGTTTGAGCAACAAAACCACTCTGCTGTTATAACTGGGATGAGAAACATTTGGCATTTACCACATCAGTAACTTTGTTTGAACATTAGCTGTTTTCTTTTTAATATGTCAGATAGCATTTGTGTGTTATAGAAATACCTTTCTGTGGAAACATCCCTGATCGTTTCCTGAAAATTGCACACCTACTTTAAATGCAGTGCTACTCTTATAGCTTTCAGTTTATAATATTAAAAATAAAGCATTTCTTTCAGTTCATTAAGTGATCATTTGTTTTCTACTTGTTTTGTATTCACTGACAGCCTAGACACGGTTCATCTTCTAAATAGGTTTCCTTTTTATGGCTTCAGTATAATTTCATTACCACATTCATTGAAAAGGATGAAATTATTTGGAGTTTGCTAATGGTACTTTTATCTGGTGTGTGTACGTTATTTATTATCTATGATACTTTTCACATAGGAAAGTAAATGTGTTTGACCCTCAAGGAAGAAGTACTTTGATTTATGGGGTTTTCAGTTCTGAATGGGTGAAAGAGGAATAGGATCTACTGTTGCTGAGATAAAACTGAGGGTTTAACCATTGCTGTTCAAATTTTTACTATACGGAAATGGGTACTTCCATGGGGATTCTGTGTCAGTCCGTGTTGATACCAGAAATTAACTTTATTCCAAGTAATATATTTTGTAACTTCAGTATATTGCACTTCGAGGTAAATGCAGCATTTTAACTTCTGCCTGTCCCTTTCCTATTCAGCAGAGACCAGAGTTGGTAGGGTCAGGGAGATTTCTTCTGCAAACCTGCATTATTTCATGAATGAAGCAGCGTTCACATTTCACAGATAACCAATTACTGAGTCAGAGGAGCTTTTTGAATGTCTGGTTTTGCCTTTAGGAGCTGTTAATCTGACTCAGAAAATTTTGATTTTCAGAATCAGAAAATTGTGAATTTCTCAGAAAATTGTGAATTTCTGGGAATTTGGAAGGAGAATGGTAGGAGCTAAGCTGTTACAGGAGATCTGAAACTGGTCTTGACTTGGGGGACCCAGAAGACTTGATTTACTCCTGTAACAAATTGGTATTTTTATGAAGTCTTCTGAAAGTTAATTTCTGAATTTCAAAGGTGTCAGAGCAAATGCCATTTTTCACGAAAACAACAGCAGCCATGAAAAAGTAAGGTGAAAATAATGACTTCAGTCTCTTAGTTTTTCTTTCCTCACTTCTGATAAAGCTTAATGCTCTCTTTCTGCACAACGTGGTTTTTTAATACTGTTGTGTTGACGGGCACTGTTGTGACTCGCAGTGAGGCTTGTTGTACTGGAAAGATCTGTGTCTGGCAACAGATATCAGATAAAAATAAAATCTTCTAGACTAAAAAGCCAGAGTTCACAGTTGTGGGGTTTTTTCTTTCAGTACTGAGATTTAAGAAAACAAGTTTTACTTGAACAGAAGTCATGGTTTGCCTTTTTTTAAGTATGCTATCAAGTTATGCAGCTGCCAGAAATACAGACACAAAGGGGTTTTACTGGTCAGGTTTTTTTGAAATGACATTTTCAGTTAAAGGTGCTGTTACAGTTGACAAATAAAGACTTTTTACATGTCAATTTCTAGCTATGATCGTGAATAGTGAATTACTACTGACTCATATTGCAGGCGCTATACATTGTTTTGTGAATAGCAACTTTTCTTGCAAAGTTTTTCTTGAAGTGACAGAACTAGTCCTGCCAAAAGTGAAAATTTGGTGTCAATCATAGATTGCATTTTGATTCTTTTTGAGAGAGTACAAACATACTTGTTTTCACTCTGAACCTTACAGAAAGCAAAAAACAACAGGGTGGTTGAAGTTGACAGCATCATTCACCTGCTTCCCTTCCCTGATGATTTAAGTTTTACTGCCTCTGGTCTCCAGCCATGGGAGCTAAAGAGGTGCTTTTGGTGGAGCCATGAGAGGGTTGCCAGGCTGAGTCTCTGTCAGCAAGCTCTGGTTATAACAGGATGCTGCCTCCAGCAAGAAACCTATAAACTTAGCAGCTCTGTCTAGAGCTGCTGCTTTTCCTTTGTCCTTCCTTTCAGGTACAGAGAAGAACTAGGGACTTTCATTGGCAAAAATTTTAGACAAAATCAGAACTGAGGTTTGAGTGTGAAAAGAGTGCTGGAGACATGGAGATTCTTTAGAGCCTTTTGCATACTTCTTGCTTTTTCTCTTTCTCTGCACCTTTGCTGCTGATGTGTTCATCAAGAACATTGCCTGCATGTTTTTCTTCTCCAGAAGGAGGTAACCCTTTCTGACAGTGTGCTGTCTTGCAGTGTTGTCATTGAATTTTGCAACTTTGGCTCTGACTCCAAATATCTAGAATGCAGAGGACATTTATTAAAAAGCAAATAAGTATCACTGTTTCATTTTCCAAATATCAAATATTCAGTTAGTCTTTTGGTTTTGGAGCATCTGCCATCCGTAGCAGTAGCACTGAAATTGCTGAATTTGCACAAGTTTATTTCACAGATTCATATAAAGTCACTTTTTTCACAATAAATAGGTAGCCTGTGGAGTTCTTTATTAAGGATCATCTTGGGCCCATTTAGGTTTCAAGTGGCAAACAGACAAATTCATAGGTGAACAATACATCAAGATCTGTTAGTTGCAGCAGCTGCACTGTTGGCTCAGTAAGTCCCTGAGCTACCACAGGGAAGGTATTTAGGAGGATTATCACTGTGAGCTTTCCCTGTTTCTTACTTTCATATCTATCTTTGCCTAATTTCAGACAGCATACTGGATGAGGTGAACCTTTGATTGGACTCTTATACTTGCAGTCATGGTGTTGCTGACTTTTGCATTGCGGTATTTGCATAATTATATTTTTAGGTTTTTTTGGAAAGCAGTTTTCAAGGTATTTTTACTCTCTTCAGAGGCTGTGATAGCATAAGGACATTGAATACTGTGTATTGAGTATTCTGAAAGTGCTAGTTCATCCGTGACAGGAGAATGCAGTTGCCTGTCATGATGACAATATAAACTATAATGGATCCTCTGTGTGTGTTTGTATCTCTAGTCATGTGATGTAGATGTTCATACATCCAGTCATGCTGGGGACATGTTGGTATTGTACCAGGAGAGGCTGGAACATTTTTGCATTCGGTAGTATTTCTAATGTAAGAAGAAATAAAAAGGCTTTGTGGATTAGGTGCAGGTTTGCCTAGCACAGTGCTGCGTGGATTTTGCAAGAGAACAAATGTTCTGCTGCATAGTTCTGATGATTGAAACCCTGGTGTTTCATTAAGGTAGCAGCTCTGAGTCCCTCAAAATGTGTTTCAGGGATACATAGTAATCTTAGCCTATGGTGTTTATTTTACCATTTATTTGCCACTTTATCACATTGTTAGTGTCAGCCCGTTCAGTACTTATGATAGGTTGGTGTAAAGTACAGATAAGAAGTTGGTTCTCCTTCCTTCCCTCAGAGCAAGACCCGGGGGGGGTTGTTTGTTTCTCTTCACTCTTTCAGATTACCTCTTAGTGATAATAATGTTGTTATTGTAAAGGATTGGAAGGGCTTGAGGTGAA
Source organism: Margarornis squamiger (assembly GCA_035222235.1). Taxonomy (NCBI): domain Eukaryota; kingdom Metazoa; phylum Chordata; class Aves; order Passeriformes; family Furnariidae; genus Margarornis; species Margarornis squamiger. Next base: position 52,470,519 of record JAWWTY010000088.1, read on the forward strand.
GAGAAACAGCTGTGGAGCCTCCAGCAAGGAAATGGTTCTCCAGATGGAAGCATTAATACTGTGAAAAAACAGGGAGTTCTCTGGTCAGAGAATTCCAGCTAATTGCTACAGACAACTCCTCACATGGTTTCAGCAGCCAAGAATGATGAAAGACTTTGAAATTTTGTCAAGTACAGACATACTATCATGAAATTGGCTGACTTTTTTTTTTAAAAGACATGGTAACTCAGGCAGAAGTTACAGGTTCACTACAGAGATTATTGGATATTTTAATTTCTGTTATTGCTGCACGTGATTGGTGATTGTGCCTTGTATTTTTTGAGTCCATCCATTTAATCATTTTATAAATGGTGATAGAATATGTATTTTAAACACAAGCATTTTCTAGATCTATTTTCTTAAATTTTCTGTTGTTTTGTGTATGCTGTTTCTTCTAGGACAACAGAGTACATATTGGACCAAAAATGGAAATTCGGGTTGTCACTCTAGGATTAGATGGAGCTGGCAAAACAACTATTTTGTTTAAGTTAAAGCAAGATGAATTCATGCAGCCAATTCCAACAATAGGTTAGTAGCTACAATTTAAATGTAATGACTTTTCCAAATGTTTGACTTATCTGCAGATTTTCGTTATTTTATATTCATACTGAGCTGAATTGTAAAACCTTTAATATTTTTATTTCAGGTTTTAACGTTGAAACAGTGGAATACAAGAATTTGAAATTTACTATTTGGGATGTAGGAGGAAAACACAAATTGAGGCCCTTGTGGAAACATTATTATCTCAATACACAAGGTAATACTGATAAAAGTTTTAAATTGCATTTTGTCTTCTAGCTTGTCTTTCAGAGCCAAAAAGATTATTAATAGAAATAATTTATAACAGATATTTGTTCATCTAATGCAAAGTACAGCTGCTGGATTCATGAGCTAAGAAATTTTAATCCAGTTGGTCATATTTTCTGCTGCATGATAAAGGTGCATTCTCCATAAATCCATCAGACAGTTCATGGAGCCAAACAAAATTAGAACCTGTGTTGAATTGGTTCTACTTGACAACAGACAAGGTGCAGCGTTCCAAAATCTGCTTAGTGAGAAGCAGTACTTGCCAGGTGAAATTTAAGTAGCACTTGAAAATATTCTGCTTTCAGGAGCCTTTATTTAGCAACCTAAAAAATTCCACAAAGTTCTGTAACTTCTGACTTGGTGTTGCACTGCAATATCTGATTGTAGACTAGATTACTGATTCTGAAAACATTGATCTAAATGGTGCCAACTTAGAAATTAATGCTGTCATTCTGTAAATCCTCGATACGTTTTTTCCAGTTCAGAAAGGGGTTCATCTTCATTGATTCATTCACAATTATCTGAAATACTTAAGAATTACAAACGCGAGTTTATGTGCTCCAGCTTGTGCTTTGTTTCAGCCTTAAATGCAAACTTTAATATTTTAAATTACTAATCTTTTCAGACTTGCAAACAATTGTATTTTGGGGTTTCTACTGTACTCTTAAAACATACTGTATAAAGTAGCAGGAAATCATGCCTGCCCTGAGGACTTGGATGTTGGAGAGAAAGCTAAGCATTTACGCTGGTATACCTGCAGCAGGTTTTGTTTACTTCTGGTGTTGGAGGTTTTTTTCATTGCAGAAACACTGAGTTTAAATTCTCTCCTCTTGCTCTGCCTCCCTGACTCTCCAGTGTTTCTGGCATCTTGACTGCTCTCTCTAGAGGATAGTAAAATCTACTGCTGCTATGTTGGGTCCATGGCAATCTTCTCTGGCTTGTGTAGTGTGCAGTTGAAGGAGGCTGTGCTGATTTGGCTGAACCTGTGGATATTACAGCCCGTTAAGGGAAACTGGAACAGTCATGTGGGAGTTGATGGAGTATAAATGGATCAAGAAATGTTTTAAACTGAGATGCTTAATCCACACAGAGTAAATCTGGTTTTAGACCTGAGTAGTTAAAATATCACGGCCTTTATATTAGACTAGGAAAAAACTTTAGGCTTTTTTCCCTGTTTTAGGATGAATTCTAGATTTTTGTTAAAAGTGTAGAGGTATGTAAGGAATTTCTGAGTCCTCCAGGACTTGAAATTGAAGCTGGGCAATGCTGAGAAACTTCACATTGAAAGCTGCTAAAAAAAAGGAATTGTGTAAGCTGAAAGCTAATTTCACAGAGTTTATATTTGAATCTGCATAAAACATTTCTCTCTTTCTTTCATAGCGGTGGTGTTTGTTGTTGATAGCAGTCACAGAGAAAGGGTCAGTGAAGCATACAGTGAACTTGCAAAATTACTAACGGAGAAGGAATTGCGGGATGCCTTGCTGTTGATCTTTGCTAATAAACAGGTACTTGTGATTTGGTTTTACTCTTTTCCTCAGCTTGTGTATCAAATTCCAACTTTCTGAACCCTCTGCTGTGGGCAGGGAATAGTAACGTGGAATGTGTAAAGTGCAGATGTTTTCTTTACATGTAATGCTGGTAAAATAAGTGTTGCTAGAGTGCTTAGTAGGTTGAACAACCAGGTTTTGTTTTATGGTAACAGATAGTAAATGCTTAACTGTTTGATTTGGCTTTTGTGTTTGGAAAGCTTTTATGTGATCTATAGCTTCGGTCTAAGCCATCAGTTAAAAATAAAACAGCTTCAAATATAATACAGAAGAATAATTGAGTGTTTGTATCTGATTCTTTTGCAGGATGTAGCAGGTGCACTTTCAGTGGAAGAAATCACAGAACTGCTGAGTCTCCACAAACTCTGCTGTGGCCGTAGCTGGTACATTCAGGGTTGTGATGCCCGAAGTGGTACAGGACTTTATGAAGGACTGGACTGGCTTTCAAGGCAGTTAGTGGCTGCTGGTGTCCTGGATGTGGCTTAATTTTACAGCAGCTGCAATCTAAGGTTGTAGTTTACAGTCTTGTTTGCATGACCTGGGTGTTGTTGCTGGGTCTGCTCTCTGAAGAGGGGACTTCATTTAACTTGGTGATTACAGAAAAATATAAGGCTTTATCCTAGATTGGATAATTTGTTCAGTAAACTTGTGCTGTTACATGTTTTTGAAACTTGATACATTTACAAGTAGTGGAATGGGCTTGTTACAAGGGTGTCATGAGATTCTCTTTAGTGAAATTGTCACGATTTAAAATTCTTCCCTGATAAAATATGCATTGGAGTTCATATAATAATTATAACGATGTTATAGTAGGTAATTAGTGTTAGAAAAATTCTGAGTGGTTTAGAAATACTTTCCCATGAAAATACTCCAAAATTCATCTCAAGTTATTAGAATAGCCAGCTCTATTAGTCAGAAATAAATGGTGCTACTCTTTAATATCTAAAGAATCAGCTAATCTAAAGGTGGCATTCAAACTTAAATGTAAATACACTATGTAAAGAAAATGTTTCCCCTGTTATTTATTAGCCTCCTTGTTTGTTATTGTAAGGCAACATAACTGCATAGAGAAGTCTCAGAATGGAGAACAGAATGAGGAGAGTATGGCATAGTTTAGCTACTTGTTTTCTATCTGGGGGGCAGGGGTTAGTTGGTTTTTCATGTTAAATTATTTATGGACACGCTGTAGTGATACTGAGGTGAAAGTGTTTTGTGTGTACTTGAGGACATAATCTGCCTTTAGAGATTAAATTTACTCCTCAAGAAGTCAAATTAAATTTAAAAAAAAAACTTCTTAAAGAAGTAGTGTGGTGTAATGTCGGTCCAGCTATGTACTTTTGTGTAGAAGTCATGCTTCCAGATTAAGGTAGTGGCCTTAAAATATTCAATATCGTAACGTACAACAGGTGTACACTAATTATAACTCTTACTTAGAAGACTAGACAGTAAAATGTGATACAAACCTTCCATAATTAGATTTTCAATTCTTATTGTATCTTCTACATGGAACTGTCACCAATGCCTCTATTTTTGAAGATTACTCATTCACACACATGGGTGTAGTGCTGTTTAAATTTAGAGAAGGTTGCGATGACTCAGTGATGTCTTTTTCTACTGGACATGCAACTCTGCTAACAATTTTGTCTGTCTGGTACGTGCACCAGAATCTTCTGCCCTTCTCTTTTAGTGCATGGCCACTGCCAGCTGGAGAGACCATGTCATGGACCCTCTTCATGTCAGCAGAGGAGTTACAAAAAGCATGACCAATAGATCAAAACTGTATCATCACTTTTCTTACTGGAGTAGAGGTAAATCAGGAGAACCAGACTGTGGAAGTGAACAATGTTGTTCCACAGGTATGGGGATATTTTTTGCCACGCTGGAAAGTGTGCTTACCTGTGAGAGCTCTGAACTTCACCATTATCTGTGGCTATGGCTTTCATTGTCACTTTGTTTTCCTACTACTTACCTTAGGTAAAGCCAAGAATGTATAAACAAATAATTTAGTACACTTGCACTTTTCTTCAAGAGGAAGCAGTTAAGGTGATCACTTCCTCATAATGTCACTTGTTTGTAGTTTTCTCTTGTTACTTAAATTTCAGATAAGTAGTGTTAATGCAGCTTCAGATTCAGCAAGTCTAATGACTTGAATAGTACCTGAAAGAACACTAAGCTTTAAAGTAATTTAATCCTTGCAAAATGGGCTTCAATGCCTACATATGTATATAGGCACTGAGGCAGGGTATTTACTCTTTCTTCAGACAACCTGATAAATTTGGAAATAGTTTATAACAGAATGAAAGGTAGGGATTTTTGCACCTACCGAACTTCAAATTGTTCATCCCTCCCAACCTGCAACTTCTTGCACGATATACAGTTGGCTGCTGCAACTCGAGCATCTGCTTAGCCTGTACTGCAGAGCAACTCTGACCTAGTTAGGGCCGACTGTCCCTCTGCAGCTCTTTTGGAAGTACAGAGAAGTTCTGTTAAGTATGGTAGATACTTTTCCTGGAATATTTTTAACAAAAGACAAGCATTCTTTAGAAAAATCTTGATTCTGTAGTTTTATTTTAGCTGGCTTAGGCTTCATTTACACATGCTGCCCAGTTCCATTTCAAAAGGTTTAAGGTGACCAGTTTGGATTTGATGTAATGTTACACTGAGGTCAGAGGAGAAATTCTCACTCATGCATATTTTTGAGTGCAAGTGATTGCTTGTGACACGTGGAATGCTACCATAAAAGTGTTTTTAAATCGAATTTATTTAAGATGACTTGAAGTAACTGTGAAAGTGTTGCATTTGTATGTGAACTCTTCAGTGCAAACAGGTACACAAAGAGGTTTATTTGTATTACACATTAATACTACTTATAAACTGCTTGTTACAAATTTAAGCTTTTTTCATCAGTTTTACTGAACTTTAGTTTTTAGTGTACTGACTTATGGAATATGAAATTGGAATATTTCCACAACTAGAACTCACTCAAGCATTACTAACTGAAGATTGTTTGAAAAGACTGAATAACGTCTCAAATTATTTTGACTTAATTTTGAAATTGAGTAAATGCAACATCCAGTGACTGTGTTGTGGCTTTCTTTTAAAAATACCTTGATAATAGTATAGTTGGCTAACTGAAAGGTAATGTTTTATCACTTGATATGGTCTTTCTGTATTATACCTTCAAAGTTATTGTGGACTGTGAGGGTTTGCTTATGAGACTGTTGAAGTAGATGTGGATGTTATGTAAATTTCTTGAAAGAAAGGGCTCTTTTAGTGGAAACAATTTATGAGCTGCTGCAATTTGAGTTACCCAGAAAATTGTTTCTTTTCAATAAAAGTATGTAAAACCTTGAGACCTAATTTTAATAAACTTGCATTTTAGGGTTTTTTTAAGGTCATCTCAAATTAGAGGTGTGCTACGATTAACTTAGCGTAGAATTTTTTTTTACTGATCCATGAAGATCCTTTCCCTCACTGAAGATAAACTTCTTGGTGGTAGCAGCAACTTTTGAGGGACTGACTTTGACTATCATGCATCATGTCTCAATTCATAAATGAAGTTATCAGAACTGTAAACTCTTGAATCTTTTATGACTGCAGTGATGCTACGTGAACATAAACAGCCAAGATAAACCATATCCAGCCACAGATAAACCATATCCAGCCACAGATTTTCAACAGCTTGAGGAGTTGTCTAAGCTTTTGTTGAGGACCTGCTGTTTGTGAACACAGAAGAACTGTGATGTCAGTGATGTGATGGTGGTAGGCTGTCTTGGGCAAAGGGATCACAAAATGAGGTTTTGTTTCTTGCAGGAGAGTGGTCAGCAGATCTGCAAGCTTGGACTTTCACAGGGCAGATGAAGGTCTGTTTAGCAAACTAGTTGAGAGAATCCTTTCAGAGATAGTCCTGAAGACCAAAGGAGTCCAGGAAGGCCAAACATTGTTCAAGAAGGAAATCCTAAAAAGGTGCAGGAGTAGGGTGTCCTCACATGCTGAAAGATGAGTCAGTGGGCAAGAAGACTGGCCTGGCTCAACAGAAAGCTTTGGCTGGACCTCAGGGAGAAAGAGAGTGTGTAACCTCTGGAGGAAGGGGCAGGCAATTCAGCAGGACTACAAGGAGGTTGTGAGGTTGTGCAAGAAGAAAATTAGAAGGGCCAAAGACCAACTAGAACTTAATCTGACTACTGGTGGAAAAGGCAACAGGAAAAGCTTTTACAAATACATCACCAAGAAGAAGAGGGCCATGGAGAATCTCCATCCTGTACTGAATGCAGGGGGAAACAGTAACGATAGATAAAGAGGATGCTGAGGTACTTCCTGCCTCCTTTGTCTCAGTCTTCAACAGTAAGACCAGTTGTCCTTAGGGTATCCAGTCCACTGAGTTGGAAGACAGGGGTGGGGAGCAAAACGAAGCCCCCATAATTCAGGAAGAAATGCTTAGTGACCTGCTATATCAGTTAAGACACCTGAAAGTCTGTGGGACCAGAGTGGATCCGCCTAAGGGTACTGTTAAACCTAGTGGAGGACACTTAACCAAAACACTTTCAGTAATTTACCAGCAGTCCTAACTAACTGGGGAGGTGACTGGAAGTTGGCAATTTTAACGCTCACCTGCAAGGGTCGGAAGGATCTGGGAAACTACAGGTTTGTCAGCCTAACCTTGATGCCAGGGAAGGTCATGGAGCAGCTCATCCTGAGTCCATGATGTGATGCATGCAGTTCAGTCGGGATCAGCCAGCCTGTGTTTGTGAAATGCAAGTGCTGCTTGACCTGCCTGGTCTTCTTTGACTAAGTGACCTGCCTAGTGGATGAGGGAAAGGCTGTGGATGTTGTCGGCCTGGACTTCAGAGAAGTCTGACACTGTCTCCCACAGAAATGCTCCTGGGGAAACTGGCAGCTCATGGCTTGGATGGTTATACTGTTCTCTGGCTAAACAGCTGTGTGGACACCCGGGTGCAGAGGGGTGTGGATGGAGTCACACCCCGCTGGCAACTGGTCACCAGTGCTGCTCCCCAGGGGCCAGCACTGCGGCCAGGGCTGGGTAATATCGATACTGACAATCAAGTGCACCTCTGCAAGTTCACAGATGAAACCAAGTTGGGTGGGAGTGTTGATCTGATGGAGGGCAGGAAGGCTCTGCAGAGGGATGGTATGAGGTAATGGCTGGGGGAAGAGTAGGTGGAAAGTTGCCAACAGAAAAGAATCTGGGGATGCTGTTTGACAGCAGCTGAACATGAGCCAGCAGTGTGGCCAAGGCCAGTGGCATCCTGGCTTGGGTCAAAAACAGTGTGGCCAGCAGGACCAGAGCAGAGATTGTCCCTCTGTACTTGGCACGGGTGAGGCCACTCCTCTAATCCTGTATCCAGTTTTGGTCACTCACTACAAGGACAAGGAAGTGCTGGAGTGAGTCCAGAGAAGGGCAACAAAGCTGGGGTGGTGACTGCAGCACAAGTCCTGTGAGGAGTGGCTGAGGAGAAAAGGAGCTCCAGGGGAGTTGTTAATGCTCTCTACAACTACCTGAAAGGAGTTGGGTGTTGGTCTCTTCTCCAAATAATAAGTGACAGGACAAGAGGAAATGGCCTCAAATTACCATTGGATATTAGGAAAAACTTCAGTGAAATGTGGTCAGACACTGGAATAGAGTGTTTAGAAAACACAGATGTGGCACCTGGAGCCATAGTTTAATGGTGCAGATGGTGGTGGTGCTGGGTTAATGGTTGGACTTGCTAAATCATACAGGGTTTTTCAACCTCAGTGATTCTATGATTCTATTCCATAACTGCATCAGAAACACCTGACATAAAGCTTA
>JAWWTY010000088.1:52478730-52492929 GCA_035222235.1 Margarornis squamiger
ATCTTTGTAGGACTCCCAGAAAAAAATGCAGCCAGGAAAAAAGGCTCCCTACGCTGAAAAAATGAGAAAGCAAACATTGAAAGAAAAAAAAATTCATTGCAAACACAAACCAAATTGCACAGGACTTTATACACTGGCATTGTAAGAGTTACCATTGCTCTGGGACAGAGAAGACACACAACCAGCTGAAAGAACAGAGGTAGATTACATTGTTTGCTTGTCACAGCAAACAGTATCATAATTTTTGATACATGTACATAGGATTGAAAAGTTTATGCAGCTTTAATTTCTGACCTTTTCCTCTGTCAAAGATTTCAATACTGTGAAAAGGATTAATTAAATATGAAAGATGCAAGTAAACATGAAAAAGTTAAAACACTATCATGGGACATGGTGGGGGGTTTACCTTTAGTTTTGCAAGAAAGACAGTAGACTTCGTAAGAAACATGCAGATGTTTTTACTTTAAAATACAAAGTTATCAGAAATACAGAATTAGGGCACTTTAGGTACATTAAAAATTGTAGTACTGGTGATTGCTCTGTCCTGGTACTTAATATATCTAGGAAGTATCAAAAATGTTTCTTTTTCAGTCTCTTTTTTGATCCCACACGTTCAGTTTTTTTCTACTTAACCAGAAACCTTCAATGCCAGCCTTACTTTACTGTGATATTAATGATGCTGATATCCTCATAGGGCTTGTCGGTTTTGGGATTTACTTTTACATTTGAGATTCTTTGAACAACTTCCATTCCTTTAGTCACCCGTCCAAACACACTGTGCTTGTTGTCCAGCCATGGCTGTTTGAGAGCATAGGAGGAGAAAGAAAAAGCAGCATGTAAGTTAGGTACCAAACCACAAAGAGAGTAAGTGCAAATGTAATGGATACATTATGTGTGTCCAGACTGGAATCTAACACCATGTAAATATCAGCATGCAAGTACATACTAGAGTGCAGTTAACACACATTCATATGCACTTGAACTTAACTTCTCAATTGTTTTCTTAAGGTACTACAGAAGTCACATTCTACCAATGCAGTAGCATTGTATAGTTTATTTTAAAGTATATTCTCAATTTACGGACACAGTTTCAGTCTCTCTATGTCATGGTATTTTCACAGAGGAATTTTAAGTGCCAGACAGACTACTACTTAATTCAAAGTCATACAGTATACCACTGACAGAACTTAATAAACCTCAAAACTATGGTGGATGTATGCTTTTTTTTAAAAAAGGACACAGAATTTTGAAATTAGTGCTTAAGAATGCAGTTCTTTTAAATGTTACTTTTAAGGAATTATCTTGTATCTCTTAAGACTTATACCAAAATTTCTATTTTTGGCTCAGAAAATTATACACAGATCAAAGAAAATCTTCAAAGCAGAATACTGGCTTCTTTGTATAGCTACAGTTAAGGAGACATCCAGACACTATATCCAAACGCCAAACAATCTAAGCAATACCTAGATTTCCACCAAGTTTAAACCACTACTGTTTAGATACTCTAGTAATACATAACTGCAAACATGCCTAAAAATTTTATATTGCCCTTATTCCAATTAAAGGCAAAAGGCCTCTTGTTCACAACAGACAGAAATACTTTTCTATTTCTTTAGGGACAGTTTCAGTGAAGCCTACACCTACACATCATAGTGTGCAGCGTTTATGTCAAAGTATTAAGAAAATATTATTTAGAGAGTACTAATGTGATCCTTTTTCCATCAGAAGAACTGTATTTTATACTATCTAGTTAGCCTCTCAGCCCTTAAATTCAGCTTTTAATATTACTTACAGTTGGCACTACTGTTATAAAAAACTGGGATCCATTGGTATTTGGTCCTGCATTAGCCATGCTGAGTGTGTATGGTCTGTCATGTCGTAAAGTTGAATGAAACTCGTCTTCAAATTCTCCTCCCCAAATACTTTCACCTCCCATTCCTGTACCGGTTGGGTCTCCAGTCTGAATCATGAAACCCTGCATAAAAATTAGGTGTTATTACATCATTGTGTAGAATAAATAACCAGAAGTGTTTCATGCCAGATGACATTTTTTTTCTGACTTACTTCAAACCTTTCAGCAAAACAGAAGTGTTAAAATGCTGTGGATAAGAGACAAAGCCTTTAAGGCTCTTTTTGTGAAAAAGCAAGTTCTCTCTTCTCACTCACTGTTTCTAGTAGTAAAGGACAGAAAGCTGACTATCTCCACCTTCTGTAAACACTTAGGCTGTATTGCTTTATTCTGGTACAGCAGAAATATAAAGCTTTACAAGACTTTCTGACAAGAAACAAAGCCTTAAATTCAAGCAGGATAGCTGATCTTTCAATTTTCAGTTTTCTGCCACCCTATTAAACAACCTTAGTAAGTGATTAAGCTATTTAGAACATCAGAGTTGTTCAGATTTTATAGGGAATTCTAAAGCCACTCCAAAAATCCTGTGGGTGAAAGGCCAATGAAAGGGTTAACAGACGACTGACCACCAAGGCACATTATCAAACCAACAAAAAATTAATTTGCTACAAGTTACCTTGATGATACGGTGGATTATGTGTCCATTGTAATAACCATTCCTGCTGTGCACACAGAAGTTTTCCACTGTTTTGGGGCACCTAAAATCACATAACAGAAAAAACAGGCTGCAATAAGTATTTTTCTGGTGACAAGGCCATAAAGATTTCAGCTGAGACAAAGATTCTGTTGTGCTGAGCAGTGTTTTCGCTCAATGCAGGAAAGGCTTTCACGTAGGGAAAAAACAAGTCTCCACCTCCTCAAACCCAGAGCTGAAAGCAAAAACTTGAGCAGAGTGTTGAATGTTTACATAGGAAGGCAGCAGCAGTGTTGATAATACAGCAATGTTTTAGCTGTTGCTGAGCAGCAGTGGCAAAAGCCTTTTCTGCTCCTCACTGCACCCCACCAGCTTGGAGGCTGGGGATGCACAAGGGGTTGGGAAGGGACACAGCTAAGACAGCTGACCCAGCTGACCACAGGGATGCTCCATTCCATATGGCACCATGCTCAGCATATAAAAGTTGAGGGAAGAAGCAGGCGATGCAGAGAAGGGTATTTTGCCTTCCCAAGTAACCATTATATGGGATAGAGCCCTGTTTTCTGGGAGGTGGTGGAACACCTGCCTGTCCATGGCTAGTGCTGAATGAATTCCTTGTTTTGCTTTGCTTGTGTGCATGGCTTTTGCTTTCCCAATTAAACTCTCTCTACCTCAGCCCCTGAGTTTTCTCACTCCTACTCTTCTGAATCTCTCCCCATCCCACCAGGAGGGATGCAAGCAAGCAGTCGTGGGGGGCTTAGTTGCAGGCTGGAGGTTAAACCATGACTGTCAGAAAACAAATTATCTCCTCAAGACTTAGTTCAAGGCACCACTGATTGGAGGTTCTTTCTACTTAGGCTACTAACTTTGTAAAAAAAACTAGGTATGCTCCATAAGCAGAAAGCTGTTCACTCTTTTAGCTCTACACTTCTTTTAAGCTATACATGCCAGATGTCCTGTGTTGCATACAAGAAGTAAAGCTGTAAAAATAAAATGTTTTAATATTATAGAACTTGCAGTCAGCACAGGCAGTTTTCCTACTCTGAAACTACTTGCTAATGTTCTTTGGTGAAGAGGTGGAATCTTACTGTTGATGGAATAAAAAGGGACAACCCCTTTGTGACTTGATATTTTACTTCTGAGAGATGTTTTAAGAGTGAAACTTCTTTGTGGTAGTTCTTCTGCTATTTTTATAAAACGGATTAGTAGCCAGGGTAGATCTACACTGACATGTTTACAGTGACACGTTTTCCCAATAATGAGAAAACAGCCAAGCTGACTCCATAGCTGTAGAGTTACTCTAGCTGTGACAAGGAATATTAGCCTGGATTTTAATGACACTCTAGACTATCTTGTGAAAAAAAGCACCAGTGGCATAAGTAATGGAACAGACAAGATTATAGTCACAGTTCTTGCTGAGCAGCACACAGTCATTCAGAACTTCATTTCACAACAAAATGGCCAAAGACTTCAAGGGCATAGGAAGTCATATCCTATGCTCTTCTTCAAAGTTTAATCCCATTAAAGAGATTTTAAATTCAAAGCTCAGCTGAGAGAAAATACTAGGAAAAAAGGACAAAATTAACAATAAGCAACCCTGGTAATACCATATTTAATTTAAAATTGCATACAAAACATTGCAGTGAAGCACCTAGTGATATTGTGCATGCAACTATAGTGACACACTGGCATGAGAATTTAAAAAAAAAACAATCAGAAATACTGTAGCTTGGCCTGTCACTCACCAGCAAGGGCTTTACCATTACTGCAACCTATATGCTACAGTTATGAATTCCAGAAAATAGGGCCAGATACAAAGAAATACTGATGAAGATTTTGGCACAACTCTGGTCGCCCTAGAGGTTGTGTTTCCTTAAGTCTCTTAAGACAAAACATGAACTTGTTTTTGGAGAAGCATGGACCACCTCTTAAATGGTTTAAGTTTCTATGTATGGCACTATAATATATTACATAAATTTACTGTTATATAAAAAAATATTTGCAGTTTTTGCATCACAAAGTAGAGATGCTGGCACACTAACTTTACCAACTGTCATGCATAAAGCTATTTTCAGTTTTATGCCTCATTTTGGACATACACAGCACTAATATTATATGTTGATATAAATGTATTGGTCTTAAAAGACCTGCAACAGAAAATGTAGTACTCTGACCACATTTGAAAGTTGCAACTACTATTCCTATGGCTTGCACAGACCTCCTGCCAAATGTGCTGCTGCCAACATCATCATCCTCTTTTCAGACAGAACCAAACAGCACTGCCTTACACTAATACTCAGCTTACAAAGAAGAGTGTGGTGACCTATCTGCACCTGCAGTTGAAAGAACAAAAGTCAAGAAAGGAGTACTCCCCCTGAACCAATAACGAAATAAAACAAAATAGAATTTAAAAAACTCCTGTGCCCCAAACTGTTACTTCGACCTTCTTTTACCCTGCTCTATTTGTGTTTGTCAAGAGTCTCATTCCTAGCTTGGTGCATTAAGAAGCTGTCAGGAAATAAGGACAGTAGAAAAAGGGAAAGAAAAGAATTATTCCTACCTTGAAATCTAAGTCTTAGATATTGCAACCACAGGGACAGAAGGAACAAAATCAAAAGAAGAGAAAAACTACCAAATACATACTCAACAGGAAAAAGCTTGACATGAATATCTCCCATGCTCGTGTGGATGATGGCACTGTCTGAAACTCTCTTGGGACCTTCTGCCTGAGTGGCTGCCATGACCTCTTCTTTAGAAGGTTTCTCATTAAATACGTCTCTGTCAGAATCTGCACTCTTTGTATCTTCTGGTTCACGTTTAGTAAACTGAAGAACAAAAGAACAGAAGGTTAACTGCTTCATTTTCTCTTTTTTTCCCTTTAACTTACACAGTGTTTTGCACCCAAGACACCAATGTCATTATTCAATGGCTAAACACCCAATTCAATTTGAAATGTAGGAAGACAATTCAGACAGTCTATCCTTGCATTTCAGTGCTGCGCATTACCAGCATTTACAGTCACAAACTCCAGTATGACAACATGCAAATCCCAAGTAACTTCTTATAATCTCTTATCTTTAGACTTCCCCCCCTTTTGAACAGGAAGTCCTCAGTAGTTCAGCACCTTTTCTTTAAAAAGGGGCACAGAATATCAAGCTGTCATTATACTTAGACAAAATTGCCAGGTTTCATGCCCAGTTTTAGTTGCACTACAAAATCAAACTAAATCCTCTTATTCCAATACTGCATTAATACAAAACTAGCAAATTTAAGTCATAACAGAGAGACCAGTCTGTACCCTCTGTGTCTATCACCTCTCAAATCAACTACTACCTACTCAGGAACTGCTTATCCGTTTGGCTGATTAATTGCATCTCACCTAAAAACCAAATTGTGAACAGGAAGGTGACTCATATCTTTCTTAATTGCCTCTTATGCCCTTATTGCTACAAAGTTGTGATGCTGGACTGAAATTTTTCTCTATTACATTTCTTATACATACAGTTATTTATTGTTTCTTTTTAAGATCTGGTTACCTTTTTTTAAATGTTTTTACTTACTTTTTTTTTTTTTTCAACTAGAACAAATGCATATCTTCTTGGGGAATAAAAATTTAGACAGCCAAACCCACACCCATTTACTTAACTGCTAGAGCAATAACGAAAAAAATAAAGTTGTTTCTAGCTAACATATATAGTTCAAGCTAAAAATTCTAGAATTTACTTGCAATATTAAGGGACTCTTCTGGAAAACTTGTGTTTGCAAATACTCGAGACAAAATGCACTCAAAAGGTGCAAGGAGAAAAACAGAAAAATAATGTAGAGAAAACAATACAAGAATGAGTCATTTAAACAGAAATCACACACACCATGTAAAACCTGTTTTTTTTAAAAGCTGTGCAGATTACTGTCGGATCTGCCTGGATATTCTGGAGAACAGGATTTTCAGATGCTTTCATCTCTATAGTGATTGCAGCACGATGTTTCTTTGCTACTCCTTGGAACAAAGCTAGTTGCATCATTCTGATGTTCTCTTGTTTCCCCAAGATACGAATACACCTGAAGTGCAAGACATAAAGAGGTGTTAACTGTAAGCAGCTGGCAGTAGTTAAGAGAATGTCTCCTTTCTGACTGCAAGACTCAGAGCAAAATTCCCAAATCCTCTCAAAGTCATTATTTAATAATTGCTCTTATGATGCTTCTCTATTCGAACTTGCTATCTGATTTACCAGTCAGCCTCCTTACATAAAAAATCACAACTAAATGATCCACATTTACTTTACATTATCACATCCAGTTAACTACAAATTAATCAGTTACACATTTTTAATATACATGTGCTTGCAATGTTTTCTCCTCATTTTGCTAAGCTTTAATCTGCAATAACTCATTATAAAACATGGGAATATCTTATCTACAGTTTAACACAAGACTCCCAAATAACACCACAAAAAGATCAGAGGCCTCCACAGCCATATCAAGTTTTAAAAATTTGACTGAATACAGATTTTGAAACAGAAACTTTATCTCAATGTTTGTCATTGGTACTTACCTGTTTGTCTCTACATTTATGACCTTAATGCCCAACATTGTTCCATAGAGAACGAAGTGTCCAGTTTCATCAAAAATTATATTAATTAATCTTACTGCATCCACTTTCTCCAGCTCACGCTCAACAGCCATACGTCGGCCAAACTCCATGTCTGGTAGTTGCTGTCTCATCTGTTGAAGTTCAGTAAACATCTACAGAAAAAAAACCCACATCGCTATTATATTAACATATTTTAAACTTTTTATCTAGCAAAACACTAAGCCACATGATTAGAAAATACTGAATTCAAGTGAGACTACTCCACTTAACTGAAGAATTTAAACAAGTACTACTCTATTTTAATGACATAATAAGCACATTGTAGGACTGGTCTTAAGCAAAGAAGGAAAAGTATGCAGTTTTCTAAGAAATTTCTTAGAGGATAACAAATTTAATTCATTAGTCTGATACTACATGGAATTCTCCATAACTGCTTTCTAGTAAAATGTAATCTAACAGTACGAAAACAGATGAAAATCAACATCTCTGTTTCACTAAGTAATGTAAATCAGTAAGAACTCATTTGGAGCAAAGCAATACAAGAGGCAACAAAGAGAACACAGAAGGCCTCTTCTGCAAAAAAATATGAAGGAAGCTCGCCTTTAGAAACAAATGATAACTTAGGTGAATGTGCTGGCAAATAAATTCAAGGAAGTACAGAAGACATCTCAAAGAAAGAGAACCAAGACAAAACTCACACTCAATGATTCGTCGAAAACTCTCATGAGTTTCCCCGTCAGAAAACGAAAAATTCTAACTTTTCTGTCAGACCCAAGAGTGGCCATTTTCTTGCCATCAGGTGAAAAACTTATACTGGATGGGTAAGCCTTGCATTTAGCAAATTCATAGAGATCAGTATCTGTTTTATACTCCCAGTTCACATTCTTTGGAAATTTATATTCATGAGGAGTACCAGTCCAGTACTCAATCATTCCAGACTTGTCAGAAGACACAACTACTTTGTAGACAGGGTTCAGCCGTATCTGAGTAAGCGGGGACGTATGGAGTTTATCAAACACATGAAGTGGCTGGTTATTTCCTCGTCCATCATATATGAATATTTTTCCTGTGCTCTTCTCAGATGTTGCAACAGAAGATATGGCATCTCCAGGGCAATATACCCATTCACATTGGCCAGGGTGGTAACTGCAACACAGAGTGGAAGGAAAAAAAATAAATAAAAAAAAAGGAATGGTGTTACTTAGATAAGAGTTGAGCTATGCTGCAAACATGAAATCAAATATCAAAAGCAAATTTTAAACTTTATTTACTAGTCTTGCTAATACATGTCTTGCTAAAATTCAGTATGTTATAATGAAGCTTTTCCAAGCAACACCATTCAGTGGATGGCTAACAGCATTTCTCTTCCATCTGTTAAATGATTCATGCTTCAGTAGAAATGAAGACAACTGCATCTTTGCCATACACTTACAGAAAAGTTCAACTAGATCTTCCGAAGAAACCCACAACAAAGAACCCAAGAAGTGATATAAACAAAATTAAGACAATCCTGTATTCAGTATGGGTTATGAGTGCATTTAATTAAGAAGGAACTTATTTGCTACTTGCAAAAACATACTCTGCAAATAAAATAAGACAGGAATATGGTCAATAATATGTCTGTTTTTATTAAAGTCTGTAGGCACAGATTTTGAGAACCAGAACTCAAACGAAATGGCAGACCTCAAAGATATTATACAGTCTCCATAGGAAATCATACTGAGTATCCTTTCACAAATCAAATTAACAGACACTAAAGGACTGATGATATTCTGACACTACTACAACAGACACTAATAATTTGGATTTTCAATGCCTGTCTGGTAAAGAGAAGCATAACCAGGACTTCATCTCGGATTTACTAGAAAGAACAGGATCAAATAAATAAATAGGAAGCCTCTGCAGAAATAGCTGACCTTCTCCAGGTCACTGACAGAAGCATAAAGCATGGGGATTTGCAGATCTCCACACTGTGTAGATTAGTTAGAACTGAAAGGATCTGAAGAATTTGAGATAAAACTAATCAGCCCTGCAATATACCAGCTTATGACTATCAAAGCAGGCAATGCAAGACAATGTGAGCTGAAAAGACCACAAACAACTTATGATTCTACATTAACCATTACAAGCCCGAGCAAACAGCCAGGACAAAATTCTCAGGCATGTCAAAAGAAACTACCTGCTCAATAAACAGTAATGTAGACTGTAAGAGAAACAAACATTAAGTTTTAAAAGGCTATTCAAGGCCATGCTTAGATTACAAAAGTATGCTGTTCTCTTCTTAATTAAAGAGTTCACTTCAGGTAAAACCTAATTACCTCTGAAAGAAATACATGTGGAGAGGACTCTTGATTACTGAGGTTGAAAAAAAAATCGATTTAAAGATAAATCAGAGAATATATTATAGAAAAATATTATCGGTAGCATTCTCGGGGGATCCCCAAAGCAAAACTGATTTAAATTCTACCTCAATTTTCCCTGAATTTTCAAGCAACAACAAAAAAGGTACCTTCTATTGTAACATCTTTTTGCTTCTTAAATCAATTTTCTTTTATGTATAATTCTACTAATTTTGTAATAACAGTATAGGACTGCTAAGTAGAAAATACCTCCAAAACCAAGAGACTAAGGCTTACTAGAATTTTTCCGCAGCAGACAGCCAAGAGGGAATCAATTCCTGTAGGGTAACTACGTTATCTGGAGGATGATACTAAAACTATAACTAGCAAGGCAGACAGCATAAGCTTTTATATAGGTGTTCCTATATAAAAGTTTTTTCTTTGACTTAATACTTCTATTCAATTTCACAATTAACCAATAAATAGTAGAGTGTGGGAAATAAGCTTTCCAATTCTAACCCACTCCTGTAAAAGTATAAGGCTTTTTTTCTCTGGTATTGTTATAATTCCAGTAACATCTATTCCTGTTTCTCCCAGACCCTTTAGCTACATACTGTGCAACTACAGAAATGCTACAAGAGCAAGATCAAGGAAAACAATAACATTGTTTCTAGCAGAAGGAAATTTGTATCCCTATGACAACAAATAAGACCTTACATAGAGCCAAAGCCCTTCTCTAATGAACTGTAAGTGGACTGTGATTTTTAAATTCAGTACCAAACATTAGAAAAAAATTATGCCTAGCTAAACATTTGGAGAAACACCACATATTTGTGTATAACATTTGACACAGAGAAAGTGCCTTTCCTACTCCCCTCTCTTGTAGTGTTGCAGAGAGTCATAATTCTTTCTATCCAGTCAGACTTTGGATTCATTTCAATGAAATTCACTCAGCTTCATCTGACTAGGGGGGTAAACTGCAAAACCCCAAATTATTGACTTGCCTCTTAGCAAAATAACCCCCATTTATAATCCCAAACAAACACTTCCAACAACTAAGCAACTTACCCAAGTTTCAGCATGTTGATCATGTCAAAGTTGACTACATCAAACACCTTCATTGCTTTGTCATCTCCAACTGAACAGAATAATGCCCCCTCTGAACTAACAGCAATGCTCTCAATAACACCTGTTAATAAGGTTAACATACTATTAGGAAACAGGAAAGTACATCCTTCATTTCAATATGACATAGGAAAAAAACTACAGAAGTTTAAACCTCTTTCCCAACTGTTTTGCCATCTCTTTTACTTAAAATGCTACCTGAATTTAGTAAATTATTATTAAAAAAAAGAATTCCAAAACAATACTTTGTATCCCATCAATGTTTAGACTCGGGTGTGTCATAATGAACTATTTACCACATACGTAACTGAAAGATTATAATGGCAATTACTTCAATTTAAAACGTTGATTTTATAAAATTGAGAACATTATGATGTGTTAAAAATCATGTGCTCTTCAGCTTGCATTTCTCAACAGGGTAAAAGCAGCAGAACTCTATTACATACTTGATAATCAAAATTACTTTTCAATTGAGCCTTCCACAAATTTCTCACAATAGTTATTTTTGCTGGGTATGTTTTGTTTTCACATTTGGATTCTGTGTATAATGAGAAGCTTGTAAGTAAGGCCAAGAACCTAACTTAATATTTCTTGTAACTCTAAAAGGAAACAGTGCTTTTACTACCTATTATTGAATATTTTTCTTACTAACAGTGAGCATATGAAAATGGAACATTTTTTCCTTCAGGCATATGATAATTTCTAGCACCATTGAGAACCTCATTCTCTGTTCAGCCTATTTAATGCTTAGCTTAATGTTGAAGAGCCTTGTGTACTTATTAGCTCAGAAAATTGGGTTAAAATTATTCTTAATTGCCATTCAGCCAATAATCATAACAATTACGTAGAATTTACTGTACAGTTACAACAATTACAGGTGAAAAAAATCACTTTTTTCCATACTGCAAGGGAAAAAAATATAAGGGATTAAGGTTACGTTATTTAAAGAAACATATTTTAAAACTTGTCTAGATTTTATGAACCATGTTATGCACCTTGTTCACTTATGTCCCACAGGTGAGGCACAAGGCAATGCGGAGGATATAGGGGATCTGTGCAAGCAGAATCCCACATGATTTATTCTCACCTTATCCCTCCTGGAGTTTGGGAGCAAAATGGACTAAGAGGAATGAAGGAAGATAGGTAGATACCATTTAGTCCCTGACTGTACTAAATGAATTCCAGAATCTGTCTCTATTTGCACTCCCTCTTTAAATAACAAAATGTAATGTGGAGGAAAAAGTGAGGCCCTTCAGAGAAGAAAAAGCAACTTCTCACCTAGATGACTTCGGAAGTGTTTAACAAACTCAATCCCTTCTTCTATTTTTTTCCAGAATTTTACATGTCCGTCATGACTGGCTGTTATGATAAAATCTGTCCTACAGTTACAAAAGAAAAATAAAATAAGATATACACACATTATGCACTTTCCCATTGGTCAGTAACTGGTACTATAATTAATATTGTGCAGGGAATGAGTGTTCAAGAAATTACTGGGACAAGCTGTGTGAATGGGTACTATGACTCCTGGAAAAGAAGACAGGTATTTTAATGCTTTCTGGATTAATCTATGAAAAGTCAACAGCCTGAATTGAAGAAATATATAGCACTATCCTTTCTGAATATGGAAATGGAACTCCTGTTTTAGGTTTGGTTTCACACTAGTTACTATTTACGTGTGTGTGTGTGTGTGTGTGTGTGATATATGCAGTTCTGCTGAATGGTACTTTTTCAGAGGCAGACAGTCAATCCTACTCTTTTATATCCTGCACATTTCAATAAGGACTTTAAGACCCTCCTTTAGTCTACGGAAACAATTTTTATCTTGTTTCTAAGTAAGCCTTTCCTTTGCACTTAGTTTTCCAAAAAACCCAAAACAACCCAAAACACTTAAAATACCATCTCATTACACTGCAACTTCCCATTATTAAACTTCTACAGTGAAAACCTCTGATCATATACAATAATACACCTCTGACAAAGACATACCACAGAAAAAGAAGATACTTACTTAGTACATGCTACATGTGTAATGACATCTCTGTGCATGTAACTGCGTTCATACATCGAAGCAGACGGTAGATTTTCAAGGTAAACATGTTCAAACTCAAGAACTACAGAGAAGAAAAAGAAAAATCAGGAAGGGGTTTTTTTTTTTCCATAAAGGTACATCTAGCTTCTGTTCTCCCTTACTTGAATTCCTTACTCATATTTTAGTCAAAAATATGCCAGGATTTTGTGCAAACATAATAAAAGGGCTTTTAGCGCTGGCTTTGCGCTCAGACTTAAAAATTTTCAGTGGACTAAACCCACTCAAACTCTGCTTTAATTCATACTCCTGCTCCCTTTTGAAGCAACTATTATCTCAGGTGTCTGAATGTATGAAGAAAATCAATCACCAATTTTTAAACTATTGTCAGAAAACAGAAGGTCATCTGCACCTCATTTCATTCCAAAACCAAATGTATCTCTGTTGTAAAGAGATCTGTGACCCCACCCAGGTCTTATAGATTAAAATCCAAATGCTGGCACCCATTCATTTAATTGTTAACTGTCCCACCTAAAACAGTCTGATGTTGGCTTTTGTCTCTGGTTTTTACACCTTAGCCACGGCATCTGTGACTGAACCTGCATCTGCTAAACATCGGTAAAGTCACAATTACTTGATAATGATACCCGAGATACCGATTTTCTTTACAATGGAGAGCCGAAAGTTGCTGGACCCATCAAAACCACACCTCAAAATACAGCCTAGCGGCTCCTCCACCTTAGGGCGCTGATCCATGAAACGGATTAACTCCACAGCCGTAAAAAAGCAGGGCTTCGCCCTGCACAGCACGGGCTCTTAGTCTGAAAGTGTCCTCCATACGAAGCAAAAATCATAAAATCACAGACTGCTAAAGGGTTGGAATGGACCTTAAGGATCATCTAGTCCCAACCCCCGTGCCATGGGCAGGGACACCAGGTTGTTCAGGGCTTCGTCCAAGCCGGCCTTGCACACTGCCAAGGCTGGAGCACTACCCACAGCCTCCGGGACGACCTGTTCAGTGCCTCACCACCCTCACAGTAAACGTTTTCTCCCTAGTATCCAGCCTAAATTACCCCTTTTCCAATTCGCACCCATGCCTCCCTGTCCCATGCCTACAGCCCCTCCCGGCGGGCCCCGCTCCGGTGCCGGGGGCTGCTGTGGGGTGTCCCCGCAGCTCCCTCCCCTGCCGGCTGAACAGCCCCAGCTCTCCCTGCCTCTGGCGCCCCCGGCCCGTCCACTCCGCACCCAGCTCTGCGCAGCGAGCTCTGTGCTCGCTACGCGCAGGAGACACCCGCTCAGCACGCCCAGCTCCGCCGGGGCCCGGCCCGGGGCGGCGCTCCCCACACGGGGCCGGCCTGCGCATGAGGCCCCGCTGCCCCCATTACCTTTCCTCCTCTTGGCCTGCGCGGCCTCGCCGGGGAGCGGCCCGACCCAGCGCTCCTCCTCCTCCTGCTGCTGCTGCTCGTGGCCGGGCTGTCCGGCCGTGTCCGTGTCCGTGTCCCTGTCCCCATCCCGCTCCGCCGCCTTCCTCTTCCGCTCCGTCTCCGCGCCCGCCATGCCCACGCGTCACTG
>JAWWTY010000088.1:52524644-52534834 GCA_035222235.1 Margarornis squamiger
ATCTCACAGAGTTCCTAAACACCCAGCTTGTAGCCTGAGGGGCCGGGTGTGCCCTGGGCAGCTGCTGCAAATGATCACGTTTTAGCAGTCCATGAAAAAATGACATAGAGGGTGTAGAATACAAAGCCCTGGCCACACCCACACAGTGACAAACTGGTCCTGGCCACTATAACTAGGACATCCCTTTTAAATTAAGAAGAATTTAATTGGCATATCTTTTAAGTTTTTTGGACGCAGGCAGATAGGAAGGTGCAGGAAACCCCTAAAACCTGGTCTAGGTCCTGGGGAAAAGTAGTCATCAGTTTTTCAAGCTTAGTGTAAGTACTAAGACCCAATTCTGTAGTCCTTTAAGCAAGCAACTTGTTCAGTGTTTACAGTGTCTGCACTAGGGCTGCAAAATTAGGTTTGTGCTGAGTTATTTACGGGTTGTAAAAGCCATGCAAGCTCAAAGGGTGGAGAGGAGGAAACAGTGGATTCTCCAGGGTGCTAGATGTTTACAGAGAAACATTGATTGAACGGAACACCCTCTTATCTTTGAGAATTTGGGTTTATAAACTGTGAGTAAATAACGGAAGAGGAATTGTTTGGTGTAGAAATCGTTAAAAATTCAAGGGCATGAAGAGAAAAGTTGATCTTTAGCAAGTAGCATCATCAGAAAGTAATTATTTAACTTTTTCAGAGAGGTTTTGTTTACAAATTGTAAACTTTTGCACTTAAAAGTAGCATTAGAAATTCTTATTTCAATTATTCTATCTCTTAGTGATGATCTTTTGATCACATGACACTAGTACATGCATGGGAAAAAGAAATTAGAAAACATGCAAAAAACCTAAAAAAACCGGCTATTGGGTAACAGTACTAAAATAGAAGGGCGTGACTATGAAATACTAAATCAAGAGCCAGTGTTTTCTGTAGTAAAAATATGCATATATAGTATGGTTACTCATTCTGGTTTTTATTATAGTAGAATGCTGGTCAATCTTCTTGTTAGGAATAGGCAGATCTAGCTAATTGCTAAGGAAAAAAAAAAGATTACACAGACTTGCTAAACTAATTCCTCTTTGTCCTTGAAAGTGCTATTGAATAATGCGTCTTGGGATGTTATTTTCAAACAAAAGCCAGCTGCTTCAGACCTAGATAGGTTGCATTACATCCAGCTGCTTGTGATATCCCTGATACAGTCTAGTTTAACATTTCAGGGTACTCTTGAGGAAAAATAATTTAATGGGGATTTCCAGGGCTAAGTGAACACTTTCAAAGAAATGTAGTTAAAATGGTGTTCCATTGAGTGTGGTAACACAGTTTGGCTAATGCAGACTTGTAGCAGATAGGTCTGAATTTAGTACAATTTTCACTTTGGTTGCAGTTGCCATCTAATAACTTCTTTTTTGTCACAGTTATTTAAGCTCTTTAACTAGTATACACAATCTTTGCTTTTGAGTTCTTTCCAGCTAAAAATATTATGGAGACCAAATCCCTTCTTTCAGGACTCATTTCTTTAGAAGAGACTGCATGCCTCTTTATCTCCAGAGTTTCTGCTTAATTGATGCACAGACTAGTTGGCCCCTTTGGAGCCTGCAGAAAGTGTCATGGTGATCCCATTTCAGGTCCTCTTTGACCTTGGCTAAGGGAGTAAGCCACAAACGCCTGCCCTTGTCTTAGCTGAGTCATGTTTTGCTTTCATGTTAGGAAAACAAGAGCGAGATGAAGCAGAAAAAAGCTCGTGTTTTGCTGTTGTATTTGCCCATCTCTTGCTCCTCATGACACTTCTTTTCTTCCAAAAAGCATGAAAGATGTTATGGTGAAGTAGACTCTCTTTTTTGCTTTCTTCTGTGCCCTACACCCTGGGGTGACATTTAGCATTCTCATTCCTGCATGTTTTCCCTTTGCCTTCAGCCTGGCTGTTTTGCTGGAGTGAGGCTGCCAGTGGTTCTAGGTGTCATTATGTTAATTTTGCGTTTGTATGTTAACTTTAGTATGAAATGTTTCTCAGTTAAATCATCATCTGCAGTGATTGTGGTTGTTATCAGCTCTTGCATGTGTCTTTTGGGTATTAAGGCAGCCTTAATCCAGTCTGTGGACCCACCATGATTGGCACTCACGTTCTTCATGGTCATGCCTCTATACTCGGGACTGCAAGTATCAGGTGTCTGCTGCACCTCCTAGGTGACCAGGAAGGCCTGGTCATAAGCATGTGAGACTCCTGTCACGCTCCAGAAGCAGCAGCAGGGGTGACATGTGGCTCTTTCTCAGCGGGACAGGAATTCTGCAGAGAGGTGCAACAGTAGGTTTGTAACAGTAGGCTTAGTATCATCCTCTACTGTACAGAAACTCCTCTGTCATCCAGTGTTGCCAGAGTCTTCCAGAGCTCTGTGTAGAGGAGTTACCACTCCATTCAGATAAATCCATCACAAAGTTATTTTTAAATGATGATTTCTAGTGAGAAATGTTTTGTTATGCAGCTGCTGGTTAGAACATGTTTCATGAAGTAATTGGCAGTGAATATTGAAGACAATATTACTTATTTTAGAATTACTAGTAGTTTAGAATATGTCACGCTTGAGGCATTTGTCATATTTTCTAGTTTGATCGTGGTTCTATAAGTGATGCCACTCACATTCTATTAGCCCTTGATTAACATCTGTATCAAAGCCAGTCATTTTAAGTTTAACACTAAAGCAAGTAGTAATCTTTAAGAGTGAGTTTGCTCATAAGAAATATTTATGAATTACATATACTCCAGTTGTTCTGTTAGGCTTCACTGTTGCAAATAGATCAAATTTCTTTCCCTTATTGAATATTTTGAATTACTCTATTTACTTATGCAGAATGCTCATGTGAGAACATGATTTAATTAACATATTTTGTATGACTTTGGAGAACACTTATATCTAAGTCTAAAGAGGCCTTTCAGTTTCATTATAATAAAAGTTACAAGCAGTCAGTTCATTTTCCTGTCACTGTTTCTTGTTTCAGCCTCTCCCTCTGTATTTCTCATTACCAAGTGCCCCAGAATTACAGGCTGCTACTTACTGAAGTTTCAGTCCAGCAGTTCCCATCTTCTGGGGCCTGATTATGCTATAAATTGTCAGAAGTTGTGAGGAAAGCTCTATAATCCAGTGAGCAGTCATATGAGGAAATTGAAGGCCTTGTCCAGCAGGCTTGCTGGCTTGCAGACTCATATTTACTGTGGTGGATGCTACATTTATGGATGGATTGCAGGTTTGGCCATATCAGGAAAGAACGTGCTATGAGCAGCATTGTAGGGCCTTTGGGTTGGGTACAAGGCAATAAGACTGAGGCATCGCCTAAGCTGAGTATGTCATATACTGAAGGAGAAAAGAAGAAATGGTGGTGGACTGACTGAAGAGAGAAGAACTTTACCATAAGGGAATGAAGTTTGACTGATTCTGACAGGAAGCAGTCTTGAAGTTTTGGAGGCTATAGCAGTGGAATCAAACAACAAACAATTTTTTTTGCATTCTGGCCCACCTTTGTCATCTGCCTGGTGTCAGAACTCTTAACTGGGTGCTCAAACAGGTTTTGCACAGTAGTGAATTTTGTCATTTTGAGCTGAAAAGATCAGTAGTGGTAAAATATTTTGAGGCTGCTGTGGTCCCAAGTAAATGTCTAATGTAAAAGGTCCAGTATTTTCATGGCATGCAAAGTTTCATGTACTCCATAACATTTGTGTTGGGTAGCATAGTTCTCTCCATCCAAACAGAAATGATAACACACAGGTAGGCAACTATCACTTAAAAGCATGATTTTACTTGGTTAAAGGAAGAACTATTTTGCTGAACGTCTTCATGCTTGCTTCATGTATTCCTAAATATATATATGTATATGTAAAAATTATTCATATTTTTCTTCCGTTAGTTCATATGAAAGCTGATCTGACTCTAAAGAATGCATCTACTTTTATATATTATAAAGCGCACATACTATGGTATTTTTGAGTTTGGTTTTTTTTTTTGTGAAATAGTACCTAATTTATAAAATATAATTATCAAAATTTATATTGAAAAGAGATCAGTGTCTTTAGGGCTATCTTTGGTACTCGCATGTTTTTGCAGTATAGCCTTATTATTCAGAAAATGATATACAAGCTGTCCCTGTCCTAGTTTTGTCTTTTAGATTCCACGATGTGCTGTCTCAGGGCAGATCACTCTTTTTTTTCATCTTTGAGAACACAGTAAGCTAATGCAATCTTTTTCCTCACTCATAAAACCACACTGAAGTGTATAGCCAGCTGTTGACATACTGAACAACACTGACACATTTTCAGAAGTTTCCATTACTGCTACTTTATATTAAAAATGGATAAAGCATAAAGTCTAGAAAGTTCAAAGTACGGAAAAATTATGAAACAGTTGTACTGTGTGGAAAAGGCATATGCTTACTTGTCCTCCATAATTCGGTTTGCTTCTGCAACTGACAGACCTCCCCCATCTGAAGGAGCTTAAGGCCCTCACTGGACAGCCTGACAAAAAAAGATTCTTTTTCACAAATTCAGAAGAACTCTGTGTGGATTCACAGATTTGTCTGAGCATGTCAAACTGCTGGAACCAGACTTTATATATGTTAGCATGAGTTGGCAGTCTGTAGTGGTATTGGATAACACAGGACCTCAAACAATCTGTTTTAGATAATAATCTTGGGAATGTTCCTTGTAGTAACCTACTTGGTGCATTCAGCTTGTTTCTTAAATTCATGGGATTTTGTCAAAAACTTTTCTGATCATTCTCATGTCTTCATATTTCTGATGCTTTGGAGCAGAAGTTTAATTTACAAACTGTTACAATAGCAAAACAAAATAAAAAATTAATTCATTTTAATGCTTTAAAAGGGCATTATTTCAATCTCCCTTTTCAACGGAAATTTTGTTTTGCTGAAGTAGTGAATTATAAGCCAAAACTAGTGTTTAGAATGTTGGTTTGGATATAATAGTATATTTCCTATTATGCTGAATGCATAAACAATGGAAGTATCTCTAGCCACATGAATTTTTGAAAGTCAGAATACATACTGGCTTGCCACTGGCTCAGGTACTTTTTGTGTACAGAATTCAAAGTGCTTCTTAAAAACTAGTCACTGTGATTCAACAAGATGACTTGCATTAGTTTAGCATTGGAAAAACAGTTTTGTTTGCAAGCCAAAGTGGTGTTAGGCTTAAAATGGTATACATAGGCCAGGCTTATGTGAAGGGCATATGCAGGCTGTGTTTTCAGTGTTTATCAAATCACTGGTCTTAACTGCTGCAACTGACCATATCCATGGTCAGCCTACCTGGTGGTAAGTCTACTTTAACATTTATTTTCAGTTCCTCAATTAAATGTTATTAAAATATCTTTTCTTAAACCATCATAGTGTTCAGGCAGATGAAATCAGATACCAGCTAGGCATAGGAAAAGATAGTGATACTCTGCTAACCATTTTCACTGCTGGTACCTGAAGGAACTGTGATCATAGTTTGCAGGCTCATAATAATTTTTTCATGTTTGCTCCTGCAATTTGTGTAGAGAATTAATGCTGCAATTAAGTGTTTATATTATCTGAATTGATTTAGTTCCATTTATAATTATCAGTTTCAGTATCTGAGGTAATTATCTCATTCATGCTTAGACTTGTTAACCTGGCTGGACTTGAGTACAGAGAGGATGTATGCTCTGAAGTAATCAGATTTAGGTTAGGACCCACTCTCTTTCAGAGACAGTGCCACAGGTTGATTGCTTCCTCTGTCTCTGGCTTGGCATGATGTGGACAGCCTGATGGTATTGGCAAAACCACTCTGCAGGACTCTCTTCCTATGGGAACATAATATTAGAGCTTATAATGGCTCATGATTCCCTTGAACTCAGATTCTGACATCCAGACTGGATGCAGTTCTTCCTTCACGTCTGGCAAACCCAGTTACAATTTGGTTTATATTCTCAATACTATTTAAGCAGCACTATACCAGTAAATGATTTCTTTTCTAGTAGGATCTTAGACTCCAAGTAACCAGAAGACATTGTGAGAGGAATTTGATACTGGCATCTTCCAGGTGAATGTAGGCCCTGATGTTACCTTTTTGAGTTAATAATTGAGTTTGTAATGGAAAATACCAGTGAAAAGGAACAATTATTGTTACAGTCACAATATAAGGATGGGTACTTGAAATATGCAGTCTGTTCATACATTTATTTTCACAATTTATAGTACAGTTCTATTTGGAAACCACTGTTCTTTCTGATGTGCTACACAGGATTTTTTGTTTTATAAATTTTATATTGTTATGGGTTGCAGGAGGTAAGAACAGCAGGCATTTGATGTACAAAATAGTAATAGGATGAGAGCTTTGCCCAAGAGTACAAAGACAAGCTCTGATCTTAGAAAACAGCTCTATGATATTTAGAGCAGATACGGAGCAAGTGATCTTATGGCTGATCATAGAAGTTTTAAAAGAAGACTCATGCATAGCTCTTGTTTTACAGATCAAAGGTGTGGTAGAAATTTGTGATTCATCAAGTCAGGATATGAATGCAGAAGTTCCTGCTCCCAGGCTCCTATCTGAAGAATAGCTCTTTCTCCCCAGGCAGGAAGTTCATGCATTCGGAATTTTCTACATATGGGTATCAGAGTTATTTATTTAGCAAATATGAGTATCAGGGCTTTCCCCCCAATAATTCTATATCTGAAAGAATCCAAACTCTGGATTTTCTGCTAAAGTTCATTTTTAATTGCTGAAAGTTCATGAAATTGCATAGTTGGCCTGAAATCTCCCCTTTCTTCCATAAACTGCTGCTTGTTTGGAAGAAGCTGAGTTCACAAATGTGGAAGTTGTGAGAATAGAATATCTACTATTCTGCACTACAGTATGAGGAAAAAGTGTTCCTTTGTTATTGGGATAAGGTCTAGTGCACAGTCTGCAACAACTCTTATTTGCTAGATTTGTGGCAAGACCTTTTAAGGAATAAATGCTTTGTGGACAGTGTATCATAAGTTAATATAAATAATTTGATTTTTATTAACGCTCAGTTTGGGGATTAAACATCTGGATGTGAAATAGCGAATGGTTTCCTTGAGTATGTGTTCTGAAATTAGTCCTTCATGGAGTTTTTCTTTGATGGAGCATTTGGCTTTAAGCATATAGTGCTGTGGCATCACAGAGTGATAATGGCCTTGCCATTACAGCAAGGCCATTTTGGCTTGGCATCACTTTTAATGGATATGAGTCATGTAGTTTTGGAACATCTCTAAAGATATTATTTGTCATACATTGAGAATGTTTTTTGCTCTCTTACTACATCCACCAAAAAAATGTGAAAGAACTCCAGAAATATGATAATTTTATTTTTTTCTCATTGTGTTTTTCTTATAGGCACCTACTCCTGCTCCCACAAAAATCAGCGGAGAAAACCTGGGTCATGCACCTTTTTATATGTTGGCTTCTAGCTTTTTCTTCACAAAGAATGTTTGTTGAAGTTAAACTTTTTAATGGGAGTTTTATATTGTCTTTTGTAAGTTTTTATTTTCTTCTTCTTTAAGCATGGAGTCATTGCTACAGAAGATGACGAGTATTTTATTGAGCCTTTAAGGAATATAAGAGAAGATTCTAGTAACTATAGTTATGAGAACGGTCATCCTCATGTTATATACAAAAAATCTACCTTGCACCAGCAACACCTCTATGATCACACGCACTGTGGAGTCTCAGGTAAAGGAGTCATTCCTTGTAAAAACTTATAACTTAAGATGTGTGTTAAGATCTTACAAGATCATAAATCTTAGATTTAAGATACAGTAGCAATGGGAATCCTCCTTTTGGGTGATAAAATGTGCTTTGTTGAAAAGTAGTTTTGCCTTTTTTTTTTCAGATTCAGATTGAGAATATAGTGTTTTTCAAAAATTGAAACAGTGGGACTATGTCTTGTTTTATGCCTGTGTTGTGTACAGTTTTAATAAGGAGCACAGGCTTCCTCAAAATGTTCTACAA
The DNA here is from genome assembly GCA_035222235.1 of Margarornis squamiger. Lineage (NCBI taxonomy): Eukaryota > Metazoa > Chordata > Aves > Passeriformes > Furnariidae > Margarornis > Margarornis squamiger. Next base: position 52,532,623 of record JAWWTY010000088.1, read on the forward strand.
ATATACTTCATTGCCCAACTGGAAAAGCACTATTGAGTGACTATTACAGCTCAATGTTTAGTAAGTGTTCCATCTCATTTGAAGAACTTGGTATGCAATAAATATGTTAGTATTATGATAAGCAGTACATTTGAAGCTCAGTGCACATCTTTCTTTTTTGTAGAGGTTTACGGTGCTTTGGTACAATTTTTTTGGTTCAGTGGGTTAACATTATTAAATAGTCAAATATGTGATTTACATGTGCCTTATGGGAAGGACTGTGTGGTTTTGATGGAGAGATGCTTTCTTTGTAAATTAGTTGTACCTTCTGCAAAAACACTTTTCAAGTACTCTACATGATTTTCACTTGCTTAAACTGAAGCTGAAAACTAACTTCTTGAAGACAGGATGGAATAAATCTGACAAGTTACTTGAGAGCACAAAAGTAATGAGTTTCTAGCATACTACAAAAATGTTCTAACCTTGCATTTGTTTATTTGTCAGTAATAGCTTATTCTTTAAACTTCAGTCCTGGACAGTTGTATTCCATGAGACTCAGGGCAGGCTGACAGTTACTAATCTTAAAATAAAATGATATCACTGTTCATTGATGTAACTTTTTTCAACTTCCTTTGGAGTTTATGATGTTTACTGGCACCAACTGACTAAGCTTACAGTACAGATTGTCTACAAAACCCTCATTCTTCAGAGACAGTTTTTTTGAGTGTTTCAGTTAATTGTGTTTATGAAATGTCAGACTTCATGTTGTTTTAGTTTGGAAGCGTTATTCAGTCTATGTGCTTCTAATATTGCAAAACCAGTCTCTTAACTGTTACTGCCTGCTAGCTGATTATAAAATAAGGGTATTAATATATGTTCGTTTTGTGGGGAGAGCTGTCACTTAAGCCTCTTGAAATAAGTGGATGGATTTTGAAATGCAGGAAGATGCACTTTTTACTGTTATTATATCCCTTGAAAAAGAAAGGATACTGGTCCCTGTCAGATCTTATCTTCTAGACTAATGCTTAGATGTCATTCTCCTTCAAGTCATGAAGCAGTAGCTGCTAGTTTTGTTGTATTTAGATACTCTGGTGTTATCTGTCACATGGATCCTAGGTTGATCAGAGCTCTGCATCGTGCATGCATTTTTTGTAAAACGTGGTATGATATTTAGCCTTTATTCCTTTGTATATTTGATGATACCTTTGTTCATGGAAGCATCTGTGCACTTCCTGAGCTTTTGTATCCCAAAGTCCTTAATTACTGAAATACTAAAGCACTGCTTTTTACAAGCCTATTATGATGCTCGTTCATCTCAGTTTCTTCTTTTCCTGTTTTGTTCTGTACTATTCTCACTCTATGAAAATGTCTAAAGGAATTTGCTCTTCTCCAAGACTGCAAGGTCTTACTTTTCCAGATGACATGCTGTTTTACCCTCATGGGTACCAAAACCTTTTAATCTCATTTTCTGAGCACTGCCAGATTTCAGCTGGAGCTGAATCTACCAGAAATGTGGAGGACAACAAAAAGTTTTTTCAAACACATTAATGGCAATAGGCAGTATAGATATATCATTGGCCGGTTATAGGATGAGGATGGTCACCTCACAAACAGGGTCAGAGACAAGGCAGGGGTTTCTAATGCTTTCTTTGCCTCTGTCTTCACCATGGGTGATGGATCGAGGGAGTCTCAGTGTCCTGAGCTGGAGGACCATGACTGCAAGAATGATCAACCCTGACAAGTTGCAGGATCTATTGCTTGAGCTGGATCCCTACAAATCTATGGGGCCTGATTTGTTTCGTCCCAGAATCCTCAAAGAGCTGCTGATGCCATCACAAAACCTCTCTCAATTACTTTTGAGTGGTCTTGAGAATCCAGAGAGGTCCCAGCTGACTGGAAGCTGGTGAACATTGTCTCACTTTTCAAGAAGGGTAAGAAGGAAAACCCTGGAGACTATAGGCCTGTCAGTCTCACTTCAGGGCGGGGTAAAGTTATCGAGAAGATTATTCTGGGAAGTATTAAAAGCAAATGAAAGACAGTGCTGTCATTGGTCACAGCCAGCACTGCTTCATGAAGGAAAGTCCTATTTATCAAACGTGATTTCCTTTTATGACATGGTAACCTGCCTGGTTGATCAAGGGAAGCCACTTGATGTCATCTTTTTGGATTTCACTAAAGCTTTCAATACTGTCTCTCACAGGATCCTTCTGGACAAAATGTCCAGCAGAGCTGG
>JAWWTY010000088.1:52534934-52546049 GCA_035222235.1 Margarornis squamiger
CCAACAAAAGCACTGTTACTATTTCCTCCTTGCTTGCCAGTGTGGTTTCCTCTGCAGTAACATCTGTGACACCACAGAATTTTTTCAAGACCTAATTAGTGACGTTAGAAGAGAATGTTAGTTCACCAGACAGTTTGGGGAATCACTTCAAATATTAATTTTCAGTTTTGCAATTTTCACACCCTAGTATTAAAGCCAGGTATACAGTGGTCAGTGAATTTAACTTGTTTTGGAAGCTTTCATCAGTCCAGTTTTGTGTTTTAAAATGCAGTTGTAACAGCTGTAACTGCCTCTTGGCAGCATATAATTTATTTTGTCTGGAGTCTGATTTTAGCTTTACCTTCAGGACAGTTTTCCCGGTACTATATTCAGGGAAGAATCTGCTTGAGTATCTGTGCCGCTACTTACTCTCTGTCAAGTTTACCCTACTGTAACCTAGACCTTCCTTTATTGTGTACCTGTTCTCCTATCAGGGAAGTGGTCAGGATGCTGAAATGTTGATAAAGACAAGCAGTTAGACATAAGATTGTTAAAAAAATGGCAACGTTGAATTTATGTTACATGTATATCTTGTCACCAAGTTACTTGTTTTGTTAAAAATGGCTGAAATCAATAAGGCCTTGGTAAGAAGTTGTAAAATTCCCATTGCCAAATTCCAGATTGCTTTGAAAGGGTTTGAGGCCACTGGATTATCTTGTGAATGCTGTGTTTGGATAGGATTGAGAAACAACAAAAGTTGACATACGAAAGCTGCAGAGTGGCAGATTAGTTCTGGATAGCTCTACTATCTGCTGATTAATGTAGTAGTTCCACTCATGCCAGACTCTAGAGTTAGTGTATTCTAAACTGAAGTAAAAGCTTGTTAGTTGCATGAAATAAAGGTGCTAAAATATTTAGAAAAAAGCACCATAATGTTTTGCTTCAAATTGTTGTCATAGTTGCCTCTTAGGTAAGTAGCTTGCTGTTGCATTTTGAGATCTTTTTCTGTTTGTGCTTCTTGTTCTCCACCTTCACCCCCACCCAGTATCTTTAGAGGACTGACTTAGCAAAAGCTGGATTACCGTAGTTGTGAACTCTATGTTTATGGGGGTTTGGATTCCGTTTCAGTTACAGTTTAAAATGTAATTCCCTACTTTTGCTATCTTATTTTTTAACTTGCAAGCATGTTGGAAAAATGATATAACTTACCACATAACTAGTTTTGTTAAGTAAATTGCAGTCCTTTATTGATTTAGCTTTTTAAAGAATTTAGTCAGCATTATTAAATGTTTTTAGAGTAGAGCAGCATAAATCCTGAAGTGCAAGGATTATTTCCAGCTTTCTCATTACTTTGAGACCATCTGAAGCTTAAGCTTCTCATCTGATAAGAAAATGACAATTGTTTGTTTTTGTAAAGTCTTCTGAGACCTTTGAAAGATATTATCAAGATGAGTCCAAAATAGTCTTTCTTCTCTCTGAAAGTTTTCTGTATGAGGTCATCAATTTTCAAATGTTCAGGATAGGTTTGCATCTTGGAGTGAAAAATCATGAATTAATGTGGCAGCAGTATTGCCTTTCTAATATAATTCTAGCACTCCAAGAGCATCAGAAACATCAGCATGTGTTATTCAAAAATGAAGAATGAATTTTAAAAAATTTTCATACAGAAGCTGTCAGAGAAAATTCCAGGCATTCCTAAGTCACTGCTTAAGTGAGACGAAAATCTTTGGACAATTAAAGCAACTTTGAATTTTCTACAACAAAACTGAAAAACATGAAGAAGGCTGAGTAGTAATTCTAAAATCCACAAAAGGCTTTAATACTTGATAAGGGGTTTTTTAGAATGGATTATACCCATTACAGAATGAGGACAATTTTGTTACTGACAATTTTTCAACTATCAGGTTTATTTTCATTTTTTGACTTTTCTAAAAAATGCAGCTTTTAAAGCCAATGCTGTGCCCTCAAAAATTATGAAACACTGGAACAGTGGGAGTACTGAAGCTTTGTATTCCTGGTTTTGACCTCAACATACATTCTTTGTGGTGTAGTTATTGCTCTTTGAAAATAGTGTGCTTAGCTGAATTGCATAAAACATTGCCTTTTTATGGGAGGTACTGGTTCTATCTCAACTCATCCTTACCTGACCCTGGTTTAGCAGAGGTAAAGATGCGTCTCATAAATTGCCCTCTTGAGCAGTCCTGTTCGGACAGTTTTAAATGTATTTAACTGTTAATGTTCTTGTGCTCATCTGTAAGTAGCAAGAATACCTTGAGTATTTTTAAATCTTACTTGGATAGAAGCAGACTAATAATACATTTTGCTAAGCTTTAACTGGAGATGTGTGTTGGCCCTTGTGGAAAAGGGGCACACCAATATTGGTGTGTTTTTTTGTGGAAAAAACACACCAATAAAGCCAGTTTTGCAGTTAAGGATGGGTTCAATTTTGTCCTAAGGACAGGCATTCAAATTCAAATAAGTTTGTAGTGTTTGTTTTGCTGATAATTGCAGCTTTTTGTATTTTTAATAATTATCTCTTGCATGCAAGGAATATTCTTTCTATATATTTACTCAAAAGAAAAACAAAAATCAACATATTTGAACTAAAGTTAGTATTAAAATAACTACAGCAATTATCCCATGCCAGCCCATTTAAAACTTCCCATTATAGTTAATTTACAAGGTAGATAAAGCGTAATTTGATAGCTTTCTGAAATGGAAATTGATCTGTTTGGTGTGAAAACTGTTAGACATGTGAGCATAATTGCCTAAAAATGACAGACTTTTGCAGGAGAGAAAAAGCTTTTTTGGTACCTTGTCAGCATGTTTAATTCCTTAGTAAATTTTGGTTACTTCTACATTAATTTTGAATTTTTTGGTTTCCCTTTTTTATCCCCCCCTCCAAATGTTATAGCTCTCTTGTTCTTATTTTAAAATTCTGTAGTGTGATTGTAGATAATTTTAACTAATCTTCAGTATTTACATAGATGTACAGAATCAGATCTGTTAAGAGAATATTGATAATTTATCATCCTTGTTCAAGTTAAGGAGAATTATTGAGAGAATATTGAAGCTTGAAGTTGGCTTTCCATTATATAAGTTATTTAAAAATAATTTAAAAATTAAAAAAACTTAATTTTTCTTTTTATCAAGAAAGACTTCTTTTTACAACCCTGAAGATGGTAATCCCAACATAGCCCAGCTGCATTTTATTTAGTTTTTACTAGTGACCCTACTGAAGTGTTTATTTGTTTTGGTTCCTAGAAGACTTCACAAGAAGTGGCAAACCTTGGTGGATGAATGATGCATCTGCTTTTGCAACTTCACTTCCAGTCAATGACACACTAAGCAGTCATAGTCGGCAGAAGAGATCTGTAAGCCTTGAACGATTTGTGGAAACGCTGGTAGTAGCAGACAAAATGATGGTGGGATACCATGGTCGCAAAGATATTGAACACTACATTTTGAGTGTAATGAATATTGTAAGTTTCATCCTTCTCTGTGTTCGTATCAATATGAATGTACTGAAATGATAAAGAAACTGTCAAGCGGTTATTTATCGCCATGAATAGTGCTTCAATATATGTATTAGTTTGCAGAAATTAATAGTTAAAATATTGAAAAATCTTGGCATTAAAAATGCAGTACTTTTTCTGTCAAGAAGTAGGTTGTGATCACTTTTAAATTGTCTTTACTTTTAAATTCGAATAGTTGCATTCATATTATACAGTTCTATTCTGCTTGTGTTGACACTAAATGCTCATTGTTCTAGATGAATTATGAAACAAGGTATAACCAGTTTTGATTGAAAAGTGTGAGTCAAAATGGGCTTTTTACTGAATGGTCGTTTTTTGGTCAAAAAATAGCTCTTATTTGGTGACAATTATAATTAACATTATGGAATTACATTGAGTGAGGAAATTGGGTTAATTTCTAACCATTTAGGAAGCAATTAGTGTTTCTTGTCTGACTTTGTGCCTTTTCTTATTTTCTGGAGGTCAGGTTGCCAAACTTTATCGTGATTCCAGTCTAGGAAACGTTGTGAATATTATAGTGACACGTTTGATTGTCCTCACTGAAGATCAGGTAAGAGCTGGTGCGCTAAGCTTTATACCTCTGAAGTACAGATTGCATTGTTATGTAATGTAGAGTTCGTTCAATTATTGCTTGAAGTGGCTGCCTCTGAGTACAAAACCTATCATGTAATTTTTCACTGCTTTAATCAAGATGAAGCAGTTCAAAGGAATATTCCTTGTGTATCATCTCAAAGATATTTGTTCTTCAGGTGAATATTATTACACCTTCGGGGATGTCAGTTTTATTTTTAGATCTGTATTTTGATTTTTTGTTTTTGTTTGTTTGGTTTGGTTTTTTTGTTTTTTGTTTTTCTTTTGTATTGGCATAATGTTTATTAAAGTTGGAGCAAAAAGAATGACAGTTCAGTATTACATGGCTGAACTTGGGGTCAGATTTTACAGAGATAAAATTTGGCAAGAAGAATTTATTCCTAGAAACCACTGCTTCTAATTATAGTCCCATTTTAGTTTTCAAAAGGCTTAACAACTGACCTTAGTAATTTGTTTGGAACATTTCTGGTATGCATGTTGTATTGCAGCCAAACTTGGAGATAAACCACCATGCAGACAAGTCCCTCGATAGCTTCTGTAAGTGGCAGAAATCCATTCTCTCCCACCAAAGTGATGGAAACACCATTCCAGAAAATGGGATTGCCCACCATGATAATGCGGTTCTTATTACTAGGTATGGTCATTATAAGTATTGTGTTTATTTTATTTCTGTAGCTTACTTGTTCTTGGCATATATGTGTATAGAGGCAAGTTGCAAAGTAATATAATTGGTAGGTAACCTTAAAAGGAGGAAAATTAATAGATGTCTTAAATATAGCAGATTATTAAATTACAGATTAAGAATTTGGAAAGGTAAGATCTGCAAATTACTTGCTTCTGCTGTTATTTTCACTTCATAATTGCCAGTGCAAGGTATTATGGTAGAAAGTATGGATCCTGTTGAACATTTTATACTTTTATAATTGAAAAGAATTCATAAGATTGCAGAGAACAAAGCAGTATGGAAAATGTTTTGTGAACCATATAAAATGTTTCTGTAAGCATTTCAACCGAGAACTTTAACTACTGTAATAGTATTTCTCTGAAAACAGGTTTTTGCAGATTCCGGCAATACTAGATTCTGCTTTGTAGCTGGCTTGATTTATTATGCTTAATTAAGATGAGAACTGACAGTTTTAATAGGTAGCTTCAAAGCCTGCATATGTGCCCATTTATTTGCTTTTATTTCACTATTACTGTGATGAATTCAACAAAGCCTGCACTGTAATCTTGCAATCCTGATAAATGTGTCTGTCCTTTTGTGTTAGGGGTAAGCAACTGTACTTTATTAGAAGATAAATTTCACTGTTGTTTAAGGACACTATTTATTCTTTTCTGTTTTCTTTAAGTAGCAGCAGATGCAGCAGCACTAATTTGGATGAGGATCTCTTTATTATAGTTTCTGCTTTCCGGGACAAATTCTGTACTGCTTTGTGTATAATTTGTGGAATCATTGCATTCACTGCAGAAAAAAGTTAAATAGTGGTAACAATAATGCACCTTTTCCATAGTTTTGCATAAAAGTAGTAAAAGTTGACTTTTTTTTCCTAGGGAAGTAGTGATTTTTGTTGGTTTGTTTTGCATAAAGAACAAATATTTTTATTTTTGAGAGGACATAAAGGCTAATAAATCACTTGCATGTAATTTTGTATTCATGTTTCAAATATACTTTAATACTACATAGTAAAAATCAGAATGATAAAATACTAGAGTGATTCAGAGAGCTACTAAAGTCCAAGAAGTTTCAAAAAAGATTAGTCTAATACAATACAATTAAATTAAAAATAAAATATAGTTACATTCTAAGGTCTTAATTTTTCACAAAGGCTTTATGCTGAGGGGTTTTTTTTTTCATACAAGTAATTCCTTCACTAGGATTGCTCACATGTGAGATTAAATACATCTTTAGAGCTGGTGCTACACATCAAGCTTTCACTGGTATAATTTAGGCAAGTGAAAAACTGTAATCCCTAGGTGATATGGTTGTGTCGGTCGAAGCTCCTCAGTATATGTATGTATAAGCTGTGTTGGCAACACTGTATTTTTACTGCCATGGCTGAGGAACCTCACATCTTGTTGGTGTTATTCTGGCACCACAAGTCATAGTTACGTTCTTTCTCTGTTATGCCTCGGTATGTTTTATTGCTGTATGTTCTGTACTGGCTTCCCTGTTCTGGTATGATGTTCCCAGCGTAGTTATGAACAGTTCTATGTTCCAGACAAAAGCTTAAGTCAGTGCTAACTTGCAGGCCTTTATCTGCAAAAGGAGCAAGTTTTCAGAGAACATGAATAATACCTGTTGAAAATTATGGTTTTTTCATCAAAAAGCAGTAAATACTAAGAACCTTTTTTTTTTAAATCTTCATTATTGGGACTTAGTAATTATATAAGTACGTAGCATATGTATGCCGTTTTTTAAAAATGATGTAAGAATTACTTTTATGTCTTCCCAATTTTCTTCTAAGAAGTCTACACCTCTAAGTATATGCTTATATTTTAAATCAAAAAAGTGCCTCAGTGTTGTGTCTGCAGGCTAGTAATATCTGCCTTTATAAAGTTCAGTTATGTATGCTTTCACAATAAAATGCTTATATGCATTTATTTACTATGATAATTGTAATTTCTTAATCACAAAGTCTACACTAATCAATTTGAATTGATTAATCAGGCTTTTACTGAAACTGATAGCTATCCTGGGCCTTACTAATAAAATGAATCAACATATGTGAGGAAAAAATATTTCTTTCCTTAGGTTGGAAGGAGTAAATACAAGTTTATATGAGGATGTAGATCCATTAACTTTAATATTTCTAAATGAATTACTGAAATGGTGATTTGCTTGTTTTCATTCTATCTCTCACTTGATGAAGTAGAATTAAGGCATCATATGTGAAAGAGAAGGATATAGCTATGGTGCTTTAAACCTGTAACGTGCTGGAGAGGTCTTTAAAGAACTGTTTCTACCCAAAGGAGTTTGAACCCCTACTACCAAATATTGAGATACATTTTAGCCACTCTAATAGCATTTTGAAAGCATTTTGATGCTGCCCTGCTTTGTATGGAGTAATTACATTTTCATTGAATTTGATACTAGCATCAGTTTTTGGTCATTGTGCGTACTTCTATTTTATGGAAAGTAGGACAGTTTCAGTTCAACATTATGAATAGTTTTGTGTTGATTAAAACCAGATTTTTCACTAAGTAGTTTCATGTATTTGAAAATATTACCTAGTCCTAGCTGAATATTTAAGTTTGCAACCACACCAGTCTATCTGAAAAGTGGGGCAAAGGTTTTAAGAAAAGGAGTCATTATCTTCAGCCTTGCAAATGAAGACAGCACCTCAGCTTTTCTTAGCAATTCCTCCATGTTGCTTTCAGAGATGGCATGCTCTCACCTGGGAAAGCACTGTTAAGAGCGCTGATTCCCTAGGGATGTCTGCTTGACCAATGTAGACAGACTTTTTTACCCTAAACAAGTTTTTATGCTAAAACCAGGTAGCCTCACTGGTGTGGAGATATGCCAAACTGATCTAATAATCCCATGGAGGTGTTACCATGCCCACTAAGCCACCAGTCTTTGGACAAGAGTCCACGTGTGTTTAGTGTGCCTGGTGTATGGGCTTCTCTGTTGTGGTCTTGCAGCTACCCTGCAGTCTGCAGGGTGTGTATTTTGCTAAATGGGTAGAGATTTGCAGAAAACTGCTTTGCTAATTAAAAATAAGGCAGGTAAGAGATGGGTCCAAGTAAGCCCTTATATTGTGTAGTGCTCAATCTGAAAAATTTCGCCTACATTTTTCTGTTGGAGAATATATTTAAGTCTCAGACCTCAATGTTTATCCTGTAATTGTCCAAATTGGGTTCTTGGGGGCTAGTGAAAGTAGAATGCTAAGCAGGCAGGTTTTATTATGACGTTTATTAATGGTGTAATGCTGTTAAGACAATGTGGTCTTTTCCCATGAAGACTTTAGATAAACCTAGTGAATCCTTAAAATGATTTCATATTACAAAATAATAAAAATAATAAAAATAAGAGAAAAACTTGTATGATTCTCTAATCTCAAATCCTCTGGGGGAAAAAAAGAGTCTTGGCATTTGATTCCTGTATTCCTGCATCATGATGTTGTAATCTGGCTTTTTAGCACAGTGTCAGACTCAGATTTTCAAGACTCCATGTAAATTTTGAGTCTTGTGCATCCCCAGTGCAGAGGTATCTATTTGCTCTTTTAAAGTTAGTTCTTATTTGGTGATTTGTTTTTTAAACCTTCATTGGTAGCCTGCTTCCTCTTCTTGTTTCTTCAGAAACTCTTAAGAAATAGTCTGCATAGATTACAATAACACAAAACTGGAGAGGTGCAGTGTATACTATTACTGTATTTTTACTATTTTTTTTGAAGAACAGTTAAGCCAGCTTCCCTTCCATTTCAACCTCTTGCTTCCTTCTCTTGGTATTAAAGATCATAAAGTAGGAATTTTGGAATTTCTTATCAATACCTTGGTTAACTATACATTATGAACAGAACTATTCCTTGTCCTGTGTACCTGCACAGAATGGTAAGGGTCAGAGGGCTGGATTCTAGGTTACATTTTTGTATTAGAGATGGAGAAGGTAAAAAAAAAAGAATTAAAATGCTGTTTTTGTGTTTGTGGGGTTTTTTTCTTGTTTGTTTTGGGTTTTGTTTTTTTTTGTTTGGTTTTTTTTTTTTTTTTCACTGTAAGCATTCTATAGTACTGCTTTTCTATATAGCTCAAGATGTTTAGTTTGATTTTTCCAGGTTCTAAATACTTGATTTTCTAAGTAATGTGAGACTGACTCAATAAACTTTGCAGCAGTGGAGTATTTTGCTGCTGAGAGGGAAGATCTAGAGCTATTACTTTGCTTCCTGGTGTGTTAGTAGGTCAAGTAAAAAAGGCATATCAAACAGCCCAAACAGGGAGGAAGGTTTCAGGGGAAGGTTGAGGTGCATATCTCTACAAGGACAGAATTTTGTCTTGGAGGTACAATTATTTTAAACAGAGAAACATTTCAAACGTCACTCACTTAAGGAGACAATACTTCTCAAAAATTGTTGAATGAAATGTCATCTGTTGGTAGCATCACATTCCATGAGGGTTTTTTATGTTTTAGGATAAAAACAAGTTCACTATGCTTGACAAAAGTATTAAGATCTCTTTTCAGCTAGAGTGCTTTTATAAGAACAGATGTGATTCCATGCAAAAATCTTACTAGAATTTGTTTTCAGGCTATAAACCTGTGTCCTTTTATGTTGATACGCCTTAAGAAATTAATGACGTAAAATACTTTGAAATACAAAAATCTTTTACTTGGATTAGAATCTACTTGAGTTAGGTTCACCAATGTCTTACTGCTTTAGCAACAATTTATTCAACAGCCCCACCGAACTGATGTACTGTGTTGGAGGACTCTTTATTTGCTTGAATAAAGAATCAGAGCCATAAGGTGTTTTTATTGATTAAGTCAAATACACCTCGATTTGTAGGTTAGACTGATGAGAGCAAAAATGTTCAGTACAACAGGTGGTATAATTTTTCTGTTTCTCTTGGTTTTAAACGGGCTAGTATATGTTTATATTGCGAGACAGTGAATGAGCTCTCTCTTACTAGACTCTTGTGTTTTTGCCAGGTCCCACTGTACCTGTAACTCAGTGAGTGTATTGCTGAGCCATGTGGTATGACTGCTATTAGCATTAACACCAGTATTAGTATGCAACATGTCTTTAGCAACACTGCTGAACTCCATATGGGAGGCATTAGCATTGTTACACAATTGGTGGATTTTCCAAGTCTTTCAAGGGGAGAAATTTTACAGAACTGGTTTATATTTATTGTATATGTACAAGATTAGTATCACAATTTCAGTCAGTTGTGCTCTCATTCTTGTGTCCTTGTGGGCAAGGTATACTCACTTTCTTTTGTGTTAGATATGCATCCACTGTGCAGGCCCGTGCTGCCAGTTTTTCTAAGGGGACAGAAGGTATATTTAAGATATATATAAGGTATATATGCAGCAGTTCTGAGCTCAGTAGATCTTGTGGTTCATAATTGAAGAACTACAATGTTTCTGGCTTTGCAGTAGATACTCAAGAGGGGCAAAAAGTTTCTTGTTTCATTTTGCATACCTGTGTAGAGCTGACCACAATTATGCCTTTCATTTTTTAAATAACATTAGGAGGTTTTCGGCAGCCAGGGATGGTTGGTAGTTGCATTGTCCAGATAGCAGTCCTAAAGGGAAATCTGTTTAACGGACACAGTTGCCCTTTTGCCAGTCAGTTGCCTATAGGTTAGTAAAATACTTTTATTCTGCAATAATAAGTAACATTTCCCCATCAGGTTCTGTACTAGTTAAGACATTTGTTAGTGAGGTGCGGCCAGCCAGCCAGGGCTCTGCACATTCCTTTCTTCCTGCAGGTCCAAGAATGTTATGCTTCTTTCTGAGGCACTTTTCCACTTTTTTTTCCTGGGCTTCTTAACTTGTTGCAAAGATTTCTCTTTTATACAAGGCACTGTCACATTGCTCAGTGAGCACACTTTCCTAGCCTTGTCCAATAAATCTTCACATTCAAAGCATTTCTGCTCCCATGAAGCCTTTTCTCCAATCCTCATCCTGTGGCTTCTTCCTCTGTTGGTGAGAAGAGCTCCGATTTCAAGAAATTATTCTGTGTCTGCTTGTTTCTTACTCTTAGGTCATTAAGCAGTTTCACTCTTGCTTTTTATGCAGCCTTTCAACTTGGTCTGCTGGAGTTCCTAGAGCTGAATTTAAGCTCCTGACAGGAGACTGTTTTTCCTTATTTGATTTTTATGCAAAAATTGTAACAGTGTTCCTTGACTTAGTTTCCTGGTGACCACATGTGTAAGACCGTTTCTCTGAGGGAGGGCTTTGAAAAGCTGAGATGCATACATTGCCCTTAGTGTCTGTCTCTGCAGATATTTAAAATGCAAAGAGCCTGCTTTCCAAGTAGTACTACTACATTCTTTGTTTTCAGGTAATTGA
>JAWWTY010000088.1:52546097-52577307 GCA_035222235.1 Margarornis squamiger
TGTTTTCAGGTAATTGAAGTGGTATAAGAGAAAAAATGTATCTGTATATTCAAAATTATGTATTTAGGGAAAAAGCAAACAAAAGTGAAATGTACTAGGACTCTGCTCAGCAAATTGAGGAAAGTAAGGCATTTTATGTGGTTTTTGCAGTGCTTCACAAAATAGGAATATTTCTTCCAATGTTTCTACACATGATGTGTTCCTTGCTTGTATTCCAGTTAAATTAGTATGTTACTAGATATGGCACTAGTATCACAATTTCCATATTCTTACTTTTGCCTCAAAAACTTTTTGTGGGTCTTTACTATTTTCAGGCATATTCTTTGGAATGACTACCCTAAGACTGACAAAAGAGAGGTTGTGGCCGAGACATACGGCATGACAGCTGTGAGCCATTAGTGCAATACATGTTCTGTGTGTAGATGATTAGCTTTAGATTCATGAGTCTAGAGCCATGTTCCAAGATTGCAAGCCCTACATGGTCTGTGGGGGGGAAACATATTCAAAGAATTTCAGTGGGGAATTCTCCATTATCCATTTTCTGTATGCCCTTTTGTGAGGTGAGAGGCTGTAGGCTGTGAAATTATGTTTGAAAATCAAGGTAGATAACACAGGCAATGGAGAAAAATCTGAAGTAGTTGGAAATAAATAAAATCTGTTGGTATATTTTGTATTTCCCTTCTCTGTGGCAGTTATAAACTTGTTGGGTGGGTTTTTTTATTTCCCTTCCCCACATTTACAGAACAAGGCCTGAAATGTTGTTCAGGTTTCCACTCTTGGCTGAGCTTTTTGGTTTTGTTTGTTTTTTGTGGGGGGGGGGCGTGTTTTGTTTTTGTTTTTTTTTTTTTTTTTAGGGGGTAGGTTAGGGTAAATTGTATCTTTAAAATTTATTTCTAGATTTTGTAGCTAAAAGGAATCAAATAGACTCCATGGAATTTGAGGGAACTCACATGGAACAGTAAAGTAGCTAGAATGTGAATCTGAAAAACTGCTTATTGCATGGCAAATGTCAACCAGCGGGTTATTTGCAGCTAATTAACAAGCACAATATGTGAGTGGAACATTTTCTAATCAATAAAAAGGCTGTTATTTTTAATTTCTGATGCCATTAGCTGACTCTTAATATACGGTTGGTTAGTTACAAGATGTGTATTCTGATTTAGTGTATAAAATTTGAGTCTGTGAGGGTGGAAGGATGGAAAAGGTATAAGGTATACCCAGAGTTTGCCTAATCCGTTCCAGATGGACAAAATGTGTTCAAAATGTGCTTTATTTAATACTAAATCCAGAAGAGTGACCAATGTCATGAAGTAAAGCTCAGACTTTTCATGTTCTGACTGCAGACTTAAAGTCTGAAAGCTTTTCTTTTTAATTTTTTTTTGAAAGCTGTTTGAAATACTTGATACTGAATAAAAAAGGCAAATATTATTCTCCTATCTCAATTGAAGACAGAAATTTTGTGTGTAATTCCACAAACATGTCTTATGATGTGCTGTTTGAGTGGAACTGTTTACACACCTGATCATTTGCTGAATTGGAAAACTTAGTATCTACCAGCATATTGCATGGACAATGCAAGTCATTACTGCCCCCAGTTAAAGTCTTTCTTTAAATGAGGTAAGGAAACTATTGGTAATTAAAAATGCATTGTGTTAAATCCATGAAGTGCCAAAATGCATATGCTGTTGATAGTAATGATATGTTGATGCCTTCTGTAGTTTACAATTAAAATTTGCCATTTTACACATTGGACTTACTAGAGAAGGAAACAAAAAATCAATCAAAAATACTTTTGCATGCTCTATTTTCCCCCTTTTTTTTTTCTCAAGGCAGTCAGTTTCTGAGTTGCACAAAGGGTCATAAAACTATTCAAATTATAGTTTTTCCAGGAAGTGTTTGGTGGTAATAGTTTGAGATATCTGTTAAAACACTCAGTTACTGCTTGGCCAGATATCTGAGGAAGGGCTTTCTAGCAGTTAGAAATGTCATATTTTGCCTTCTTTTTTTTTGTTAAGAACATACACTTGTTTAAAGATCTCTCATTTTTAATTTTTCTCATTCATCTTAGTAGAATTCTTGCATTCTTCTGTTTTTTTCCCTCTCTTGCTTAAGTACACTATTGGGGTTGTTACTATTTTCACTACCTACAATGAGTTGCAGAATAATGTATATGTTAGTGAGTGGCTTTTCTCCCCATTTTCAACAATCCAGGAAAACATATTAGGCCAGTTTCCTCCCTGGATTTTCACCAATTTTGGGTTTTGTCTGTGGTCTATTGCATGAATTCTGTCTCTCACCACGCATGAATGTATACTACATTTTCATGCTTTTGTCATGTTTTAAACATCAGTCTGGAGTATTAGCTCAATTTTACAGGTACATTTTATTAGATTGGTTATGTGTAAGAGTACATTGAGAATCTGCTTTAAATTAGGACGCTGGTTGTAAATTCATTCTTTTAGTGGCAACATCCTATCTGTTTAATTTTAGTGTTCACTATTCATCAGTTTTTGATAGTTTACACCAATCTGTACTAATGAAGGGCATGATTGTTTATACTTTGAGGTCACTTGCAACATGCTCATTATTTGAGTAGGATCTGGATAAGATCTCAATTTGAGTTCATGACTGGTTTATTTTAATTATGCAAATAGTCATCTAAAACGTAATCTGAAAACCTAAACTGAACACTCTCTGTTCCATGCTATTTAATTTTTTTTTTAAATGTTTGAGCTTTAAAATGTGGAATAATGAAGTAAGGTGTATGTGTCTTTTTTAAATTAAGGATGATATTTTCTCTGAAGTTGTACCCATTTCTGTATTAAATTCACAGCTTTTACAAACACTATGTGTAGAGATAGATCACTTCCTGACTAATTTTAAAGTATATTCAGTGTGTTAAACGTACTTTCCAAAGAGATTACCACTATGTACAGGGGTTTTTTTTACTGATGTTTTTTTTTTGACGCTTGCTCTCTTAGTGAATTTACAGCATAGAAGTGACACTTGAAAGGAAGTGTCTGGAAATTTTCCAGGAAAAGAGCAGGTGTGAATAGACAGAAGCAGAGGATATTACGGAATTGTCCCAAGCAAAGAAATAAATTGTTGTTTGTGTCTGCACTTGCAACTGTTCAGTTTCACTTTCCTAGTATATTATTGAATGTAAGTTACAAGGCTATTAGAATTCTGACAGAACTGGATGATGGCAGTAAAGGAAAAATCTGAAGTTAAAATTCCATACTTGAATATTTTGTAATTGTCATGCTGGCCTGATCACTTGTGCAGAGCTAATTGGCATTGAATTTGATTTTGAAATCAGATCTGCTAAACAGCAGATAAAATTTTTCTTTAAACTCAAATGAAATCAAACTCTCTCATTTTCAGCTCAAATATGAATATTTTAATGAATAAGAAACTTGATGGAGAAAATAAGAAACCACATTTGTTTTCATGTGGTACATTCAGAATTCAATTACTGCCTGTGTTGCATTCCCAGTTATTTTCTTAACTGATACTCCTGCTTTTATAAAGATGTGGGTTTTAAAGTCATTACTATATGAAGTGTAAGAATATGCTTTACGATCTTTATGATACGAAATAAACACTGGAAAATGTGGTTGCTGGAATACAAACACTGAGATAATACTGAGAACTAACAAATTCTTTTCAAACCATGTATTTTGTCACAGTGTGTGTGAAAGAGAAGTGGTCTGGCAAACTGTAAATATAAAATTGTAAACACATTGAATGACTAGCAAATCTTTTGTAGAGTTGCTCTCTCAGGGTCTATATTCCAGTTCCTCCTATCATTGTTTTTTTTTTTTTTCTATTCTCTTCTGTTGCTGCTACATAGACTTATTATCAGCAGGTGAAACTGTGGCATATGGGAGTACTTCAAATGGAAATATGCTCTGCAAATGCAACAATTTCTGGGATTTTTTTATGCTTTAATTTTTACTTATTTCTTGACTTGAAATTCCTTGAACTTCTGATTTGGCCTTTACTAGCTGTATATCTTCTGGCCAAGCTAATACAAGCCAACAATAACAATATTATCAACAGTGTTAATAAAAAACCTCTTTTAATGCTGCATAATCAAATGTCTTTCTTAGATAACTAGTCATTCATTAATCATCCAAACATGCAAAATTCTAGACACTACTAGTTTAAACTATTAATATACATTATATGTACTATTTCAAAACTGTGTTGAAGCAGTCCACAAAAACCTGGTCTACTGCAGGCTGATGGGATCCATCCCTCAGCGAGGGAGAAGAGCATCTTCAGCCATAGGGCTTGCCAGGCTGGTGAGGAGGGCTTTAAACTAAAGTTGCTGAGAGAAAGGAACTTCAGTCCATTCTACTCCTTCCAGTTTGATGCAAGGGCCAGCAAGAGATGCCCAGGGCTTGGAGAGAGATGACAGGTCAGTAGGACAGCACCCGAAGAGCAGCACAAAGGAATTCCAGTCACTCAGGCCAGTTAAGTTGGCTTCATCCTTCATTGAGGACCCATTTTAAGTACCTCTGTGCTAATGCACCTAGCATGGGGAATAAATAAATGGAATTTGAAATGGGCACATGCCTGCAGGGCTATGATATTTTTGGTGCCACAAAGACGTTGGGAAATGACTCCTATGACTGAATGTTGGAATGGAGTGATAAAGGCTGTTGAGGAGACCTCAGGGGAGACATGTAGAGTGTCTTGCCATCTGTATCAGTGACCAGCTGGAGTGCATGGAATGCTGCCTGGGAATGGATGAAGAGCCAGCTGAGAGCTCATGGGTCAGAATTAAAGGGAGGGCAGGGACGGGTGACATTGTATTGGGGAGGTCTGCTTACAGACTGCCTGAACAGGAAGACAGTGCATGAGGCCTTCTATAGACAGACAGGAGCAGTCTTGTGTTTGCAAGCCCTGGTCCTCATGGGGGCCTGTTGAAGGGACAACACAGTGGTAGAATACTGGGGAATAAAGATCTGCAGGGAAGAAGGGCCCAAAAAGTCTGACTAATGTTTAAGGGTCATCTCCTCCAAGCTCAGAAGTGATGCACCCAACAAA
Organism: Margarornis squamiger; assembly: GCA_035222235.1. Taxonomy (NCBI): domain Eukaryota; kingdom Metazoa; phylum Chordata; class Aves; order Passeriformes; family Furnariidae; genus Margarornis; species Margarornis squamiger. Next base: position 52,551,153 of record JAWWTY010000088.1, read on the forward strand.
GAGGAAGCCAGGCATAAGTGCCAGAAGGCTTGCATGGATAACAAATTCAGATGCAAAAAGTAAGTTACAGAGGGTGGAAGCAGAGACCAGTAGCCTGAGAGGCATACAGAGAGATTGTCAGAGCAGCCAGGGATCAGGCTAGGAAAGCTAAAGCCCTGATAACATTAGACTTGCTATGGGGTGTCAAGGCCAACAAGAGAAACTTCTCAGGTATGCTGGTGATAAAGGAAGACTAAGGAAAATGTGGGCCCTCTCCAGAAGGAAATGGGAGATCTGGTTACCTAGGACGTGCAGAAGGCTAGGGTACTCAATGACCTTTTATCCTGAGTCTTCACTGGCCAGTGCTCCAGCCACATTGCCCAAGTTGCAAAAGGCAAAGGCAGGGACTGGGAGAATGCAGAATCACTGGCTGTAGGAGAAGGTCGGGTTCTCAAGATTATTTAAGGAATCTGAAGGTGCACAAGTTCGTGGAACCTGTTGACGTGTATCCAATGGTCCTGAGGGAACTGGTGGAGAAAGTGGCTAAGGAACTATTCATTGTATTTGAGAAGACATGACAGTCTGATGAAGTTCTCAATAACTGGAAAAGGTGAAACATAAGCCCCATTTCTAAAAAGGGAAAGAGGAAATATCTGGATAACTAGAGGCCAGTCATTCTCACCTCTGTGCCCAGCAAGGTCATGGAGCAAGTGCTCCTGGAAACTATGCTGAGGCACATGGAAAGTAAGGAAGTCACTGGTGATAGCCAGCATGACTTCACTAATGCCAAATTGTGCCTGACCAGTGTGGTGGCCTTGTACGACAGGGATAGAGTTTTGGTGGATGAGGGAAGAGCAACTGACTTTGTCTGCCTGGATTTGTGCAAAGAATTGCTGTTCAATGTCCACGTGGAGACCAGTGATGACTAGCATTCTTCAGGTGTTGATACTGGGGCAGGTGCTGTTTAACATCTGTCAGTGCCACAGACAGTGGGATTGAGTGCAGTCTCAGCACTTTTTCTTGTGACACCAAGCTGTGTGGTGCGGTTGACACGCTGGAGGGAAGGGATGCTATCCAGTGGGACTTTTACAGGCTTGAAAGGTGGGCCTGTGCTAACCTCATGGAGTTCGGGATATTCTATGACTTAGATTAGATATTAGGAAGTTCTTCACTGTGGGGGTGGTGAACTGCTGGAACAGGTTGCTCAGAAAAGTTACAAATGCCCCATCTCTCAAAGTGTTCAAGGACAGGTTGCATGGGGCTTTGAGCATCTGGTCTCGTGGAAAGGTGTCCCTGGCTATGTCAGGGGTGTTGGAACTAGGTGGTTTTTAAGGTCTCTTCTGACTCAAACCATTCTGTGATTCTGTTAACACTATGGAGATAGCCAAAAGCTGTTGCATGTGCATTGCCAGGGCCTACCACCATTGATACATGTAGTAGTGGTACCTCAGGTATGTTTAATCAACAATTTGGTTTTCTTTTTTGAATTTATGTGCAATTATCTTAGTCTGAGTAATGACTGATCACTTCTATAACACGCAACAGTATTATTCAAGCAATTTATAGTGGTTTGTTGAGTCAAAATGTTAGTTTGTCAAGAGTGATAGATAGGTATTTCAAAATTTGATGCTTTGGCACAGTATTGGGTGTAGATCCTTTGTACTGAAGGTTTCATGTGCTTTTGCTCTGTTGCGTTTCATAGCTATTATATAGCAAGAGAGAAGTGGTTTTCAATTATAAATGCTGTTTAACTACAGTTGGAACAGTAGTGAAGATCAGTTTCAACTATTTATCACAAATAGGAAAATACTGTTTTATAGAAAAAGTGCTTTTATGCTCAAAAAGATTTTTATATTTTGGTTTTGCATATTATGTTAAAACTGATGTCTTATATAAGTGGAAAAAAAATGTAAAGTAAGTAAGGAAGTCTATGTTTTACTTTAACACTTATTTTCATTCATCTTTAGAATAGTAAATTCCAGCAATGTGGTAATTAACAACAGAAAATATTAAACCCAGGGCAGGGAACCCTTGGGTGATGTCAGCTCAGACTGCTATGAAGGTGTTGGTGATTATTTGACTTGCAAAATTGTACCAGTAATCACAGTTTTGAGCACACATTACAGTAGTAATGTTCTCATTATAGTTTTACCTGAGAATTGTTTCTCTTTTTCTTTGATTTACGGAAGCAACCTTAAAACCGTGATTAAAAATTATTTTGGATGGATTTTAAGTACCTGATTGGTGTCTTCAGAATAATTCTCCAAGTGTGCTGTACTTACCTTTGTATATGAAGTAAGTAATCTGAAAAGACCAGTCTTAACCAGCTAAAAACCAAAGAATTCTCTTTTTGTCACCTTTGCATCTGTCTCTTCTTATTTAGTCTAAGCACGCACGGTGAAAGCATTCTTTAATTTTGATCAGAAGTTTTCTGTACCTTCTTCACTATTTATCCTCTCTTCTTCTGTGTTTGGGACTAGATTATCCTTGTAGGTCCCTTCAAACTGAAATATTGTATTCTTAATTGTTTATAGAAGGTTTCAGTTGAAATAATTTATTCAGGCAAACACTGAATATACCAAGTGTTTCAATATGGAAGGATGTAGCGGTGAACTTTCAGAGAGAGGAGAGGTGCTTCTTTTAGTATGTATTTGCCTGCCTGAAGATTAAGCTTTCCTGTAATAATCTTTATACCACAGTATGAAATTGTGGTTTTTTGTTGGTAGCACAGTGCAGTGAAATATACTGCATGCTAGTTGCAGCAAAGTCATTATTTGTTAAATGTAGCAGTTTTATTTTGGTACATTAGATATGTCTGTTTATGTGTAATAGAGAAAATACAATTGTTCTGACCATTAGAAGAATCAGAAACATATTAAAACATTTAGCTGTTGGATATCAGAGACATTATACAGTGCAGCTGCTTTGGCTGTAAAAGAAGATTTTAATCTTTCTCTGCCTCATTCAAATGGCTTTTCTGCCATCAGAATAATATATAATTACAATATATAATTTTATCATCCTTCGTGACCTCTATATATTTAACTTCTCTTTAAATGGTTCTGTTTCATGAGTTATCAGGAGGAGTATTTACAATGGCTGCAGTCCTGTATTTTGATCTATAAATCAAACTCTAATGCTTATGCCAAGTGTCTTAAATATTAACTTGGGTCTGCACAATTATATGTATATATAAACTAACCCTGCATGAGTATATCATATTGAAAGATTTAGGCTATATAGAGGATAGAGTACTTTCTTCTTGCTTACAGGTGATAACAACTAGATTTAATATATGGGAGGGAGGGGAAGGAACACAAGAACATTTTGTGTGTGTGCATGCGTGGGGAACAACATCCAAAACCTATTTTTCCTTCCACATTTTAAAGCCAACAAAACCCTGCAGATTCCTTAGCCTGGATCACCAAAGTGTCACTCTTTAAGTGTAGTACTTAGGACTTCTTTTGCAGTGTGTTATTTTTAAAAGGCATTTCTCCAATTTTGCATGCTTTTTTTCCCCTCTGCCATGCTGATGATGTGACTTGAGTTCAAGTTATATGACTTCTATAGAACTAGGAAGAAAAATAAGAATATTAGTGGTATTTTCTTTAAGTCTGCAAAATTATTTCTACTACTTCAGTGATGTTATTTATAGCTGTGATTTATTCTGGTTGAGGTCATTATTACCGATCTATTTGTATCTTGGAAATAATGTATGCCATAAGCTTTTCTGTCGTCCTTGAGATGCAGATGCATCCTTTGCTCCCTTGCTGCATGTTAAGGAGAGTCTTCTTCCATACAAATCTTGAATAATTTGTTCCCCAAGTGTCTGATGCAGCTGTGTGGAAGTATTTTCTGTGAGGTAGTCTGGAGCAGTGTTTTTTGGGACTGGTGATACAGATGTGTTTTAGTGTCCTGTGTCTAAAATCACCTCATCTGTAGAAATAGAATTGCTCTATTGTTAAACAGTTATTTGGAATCGTAGACCCATAGCAGTATAAAATAAATGTGTACTTGGGAATTTTTTTTTTTTTAAGTCTGGAGACAATAGATACTTAATAAAAAATAACGAGACTGAAGGGTTCATCAAGACCCTTTTGGCTAAGAGTTTAGTTCCTGTGCTACTCTACAGTCTTGTGAAAGATTTGGCAGTGAAAAGTCATGCTCAACCGTGAAGGATTTTTCTCATTTAAAATTCTTTTCATCCCTAAAGGGTATTTCATTAAGGAATTTCAACCTTTCTGTTGCTAAACCATTGTCTTCAGCTTTGGAAGTACTGGCGTCACTTGATTGCACATAGTTAGAAATGTGTAGTCTGTAAAGTCTGTTCAGAGACTCAAAGGGAAAACTGTTTTATATTTAGTAAAATGTACAGCCCTCGTTGTGTGAACATCCATCATATAAGTACATGAATTTTCTATTTTGTACACAATAATAAATATATTTAATGTTTGTACATGCAAGCATATATTGGAATTTATCTGTGTGTGTTTTCAGAGACACACTTTGATAATCAGTTTGAGGTGACCTATTTCCCAAAGTTATCTTTTAGCATTACTAGTTCAGTGTGTGTAGTTTCTTCTAGATCACAGTAAAATACTTTATTTATGGAATTAGTGTTTCCATTGTATCAAATACTATGATTTTTGTAGGTTAACTACTTTGTAAGGTGCTATATTAAAAACTGGATACAAATTAAAGAATATAATAATAAATTTTTGTGTCTGATAACACAATATCAAACATACATATGTAGCGTGGCAATTTAGTGCAATGTTTTGAGGAAGAGGGTAGTAAAGACATAACAGAGCAAAGGCCATGGCTATCTCATACATTTAAGGCAATCTCATACATTGCCCCTTGTCCTATCACACAACAAGCCCTTGTTAAAAATCCCTCTCCAGCTTTCTTGTAGGCTTCCTTTACGTACTGGAATATGCTATCAGGTCTCCCTAAAGCCTTCTCTTCTCCAAGCTGAACAATCCCACTCTCTCAGCTTTTCCTTACAGGAGAGGTGCTCCAGCCCTCTGGTCATCTTTGTGGCCCTCCCCTGGACCTGCTCCAACAGGGCTATGCTTTTCCTGCACTAGAACCCCAGAGCTGGATGCAGCACTCCGGGTGGGCTATTGTGAGAGCAGAGCAGAGGGACAGAATCACCTCCTTCTGCCCACAGTGCTTTTGATGCAGCCCAGGATGTGGTAAACCTTTGGTCTGCAAGCACACATTGCTGTCTCATGTCCAGCTTTTCATCCACCACCCCTCAAGTGTTTCTCCTCATGACTGCTCCCAATTCATTCTCCACCCAGCCTGCACCTGTGCTTCGGATTGCCCTGGCCTGTGTCTAAGACCTCCCCTCTCATTAGCAGCAGGCTGTCTCCTTGCCCTTCAGTTGCCCTAGGTTGAGACAGAGCATTTTCATCTTCCAGTAGGCAAAACCTCTCTTCTCTTAGCCTGCTGTTTTAACATCTTTTACACAATCGGTGCAAAGAGTTTCGCTTGTATATGACTAAACTTATTAAAAAAACCCAAACTTCTCCACTGCTACTTGCCTTTCCAGCTGAAAGATCTGAAATAGCAGTAGTTTAGCTAAAATTACCAAATGGATAGGGGTCTGCTAAGGAAGGCCTTGCCTTAATTTTCAGAACCCATTCTACCATGCATACTGGGATAGCTTTATTTAAAAATATTTCCATGCCCGACATGGACCACAAGGCAGGGACTGAAGCAGCAAAGTGCTTCTGACTGTAAGTGAAGCTCAGGGTTGTGACCAGCTGACAAACCTGAATATACCTAAGCCTATGAGACCCGATGAGATGCATCCCAGAGACCTGAGCTACCTGGCCAGTCATGCCAGTCAGGTCAAGTACCTGGTGAACGGGAAAACCTGACCACCTGTAGTGGCCTTCTATAAATGGAGTGACTGCATCAGTAGATAAGGGAAGAGCTACAGATGTCATTTATATGGACTTCAGTAAAGCATTTCACATGGTCCCCTATAACATCCTTCTCTCTAAACTTGTGAGTGATGGATTTGATGGATGTACTGTTAGATGGGTTAGGAATTGGTTGGATGGTTGCATCAAGGTCTCAGTGACAAGTGATGTCCCTCAGGGGTCTGTATTGGGATCAGTGTTGTATTTAATGTCTTCAACAATGACATAGAGGAATCAAGTGCACCCTCAGCAGGTTTACAAGTGACACCAGGCTGAATGGTGTGGCTGACACTCCTGAAGAATGGGATGCCATCCAGAGGGACCTGGGCAAGCCTGAGAAGTGGACTCATATGAACATCAGTAAGGCCAGTTGTGAGGTGCTGCACCTGAGTCAGGGCAACCCTGGTATCAGCACAGGCTGGGGGATGAAGGAATTGAGAGCAGCTTTGCTGAAAATGACTTGGGGACAGGTGAAAAGTTGTACATGTGCCATCAATGTGCACTTGCATTCCAGAAAGCTAAATGTGTTCTGCATTGCATTAAAAAGGTGTGGGCAGCAGGTTGAGGGAGGTGATTCTGCTGCTCTACTGCGCTCTTGTGAGACTGCACTGGGAGTACTGCATCCAGCTCTGGGGTACTTGGCAGAGGAAGACAGGAGTGACTGCAGAGGAGGACCATGAAGACAATTAGAGGAATGTAAAACCTTTCTGTGAGGAAAGGCTAAGAGAGGCTGTTCATACTGGTGATGAGAGAACACCCAAATGAGACCAGATTGTATCCTTCTAGTACTTAAAAGCAGTCTACATGAGAGCTGGAGAGGAACTTTTAGAGCATGTGGTGACAGGACATGGGAATAATTTTAAACTGAAAGAGTAGATTTAGATTAGGTACACAGAAGTAGTTCTTTACCATGTGGTGAGACACTGCAACAGAGAAGTTGCAGATGCTCCATCCCTGGAGGTGTTCAAGGCCAGCTGCACCCTGAGCAGCTTTGGTGTAGTGGTGGGGGTCTGCACCCATGGTAGCGGAGTTAGAACTCAATGATCATTGAAGTCCCTTCCAAAAAAACCATTCTATATGGTCTCTGATCCAGGGATCAGTGTTCACTGTGAGCACTGGATGATTGCTTGGGATGGATGCGTCTCTGAGTAGAGATCACAGTCGTGCATTTGATCCTAGGAAGAGGCTCCAGAAACTTACAGCTATGTTGTAGTCCTCTATAGCAAAGATGAGGTGTGTTGGCAGTACTATGAGAAGGAAGCTGGTATCTACTGTGTGTCAGAACTTATGTTAATGCACCATGCTTTCCCATATTCCTTTCTGCTTCATAAGTTCTCACAACCTTGGTTTTGAAAATGAGGAAAAATGGTGTGAGTGTTTGTGTGGAGTAGAGAAATCATATGTCTGGACAGAGCAGAAAGAGAAGGGTTGCTTGTCAACACTGGCAAAAAATAAGTCCATAGTCATATTGGTAGTATTATTTTTATGAAGATGTGTATTTGGATAATGTATCTTGAAGAACTTAATCTATTGGTAATTTATGCCATCCACCACAGTCTCTTACTTTGTTTCAATTGTCATTTTGCCTTTAATATGTCACAGCATATATTGTTGTTAGGAATTATGTCAGCTTTATATGCTGAAACTAAGCTTGAAAAATTTTTGTTTTTCAGTAGAATAGGATCACTGAATGAGACACAATTTTGGAGTTGCTCTCAAACCAAAATCTTGATGGCCTACTACTCCATGGATCTATTTTTTTCCAAGTAATTACTAAGTAATTTCCTGTTACATGTGGTGAGGTTAAATCCAACACTGCAAGCTTGTGATTGCTTCATGTTTCCAAATACAGCTTTTTGGAGGAAAGTTTAGAAACAGAATCAGATATTTCAGAAGCTTTGCTTTCCACAGATAAAATATTTTTGAATTTTTTTAAAAAAAATAACCATCATAAAATTGTGGTTGATTATACTTGAGTAAATTATCATCTGTATATATTTGAATGTGTTTTCACACCAAAATAGTAAAGCAAAAGTGACACTGAGCTATTTGCAAAATGTAGTGAGGGAGCTAAAAGGCTTGAAATGGAACACTATGCAAGTACCATAATAGCTTCACACAGCTTTTAAGTTTTGCAGGGGTTCCAGTAAGACAGTTTTACTGTTGTCCTACTGTGCTATATTTCAGAATAAATTTTAAACAAAATTTAAGATATACCAATGCCTTTTAAAGAGACATTGCTGGTGCAGTGTGTGCTCCATTTCTTGTACTTTTCACTGACAAGTTTTCAGGTGTGTATTGTACTCTTATTACATGTATAAAGGGTACAGCAGGAATTGGTTCACAAACATCCAGAACTAATCACTTGTGTTCTACAATTTAACTTAAAGAATTTGGAATCTGTAGATAAGTAATGTTCTGCTATATTTGCCAAAGAGTGAGACACAGAACACACTTAGGGGTTACATACTTTTCTTTGGCCACTGCACGTATTTCTGGAAGTAGTTAATTTTGCTACAAAAGTATGCTTTCATGTGTTGCAGGTTTATTATCAAGAAGTTTGCTAACCCATAGGTGAAATCAAGAATATCTTCTGTAACTGGTTCTTTATGTCTTTAATTTTTTTATTTTGTCCTCCAACATGGTTATACCCAACACCAGAATCTTATAAGAAGGCAAAAAAAAAAAAAAGAAAAAAGAAAAGAAAAAGACCTACCTTTTCAGGTATAATTTGATCTGTCATTTTGAGCATTTTCATGTTTCTGTGCCTGACTGGGAGGGATTTTAAAGAGGCAGAATATTCAGAAAGTGACATCTTTGAAAACTTAAGCTCTGAAAAATTAGAAACAGAGGCATCAGAAACTATTCAGAAATATTTTACATGTAAGTATGAATTCACCTGAAGCACCAGCCCACTCCTATAGGAACATAGAATCACCATCATATAAATTGCAGTAACATTTCAAATTAAAAGGCTTTAGATTTTCAGTAAGGGATGGAAAGATCTTAAATATCGCTTAAAGATTCCTTTTTTTATTCATGACAAAAAATATGATTTGGTGTTTTTATTATAATTAAGTTATTGACTCAGTAGATGGCACTCTTCCCTCTGAGTCACCAAGGTGCCTAGGTCATCTGTATTGAAGGTCCCCTTTTTTAGAGACAGTATGGAATTGACCCCGACTCCCTCTGCTCATTAGAATGTGAGTATCAGTTGTCATAATCTGGCAAAATTTCTCTTTAAGTATTACATTCTTGCTTGTCTCAATGTTTGCTCCTGGATAATATTTTTTTCTGTGAACTGCTGTGTGTGTTAGCGTTAAAATGGTGGTAATACCACCCCCCCACCCCCAAACATACATTCCTCCACCCTTCACTCATCAGCTTGTACCTAACAAGGCCTGATTGCCAAATCTTCACTTGCCTAAGTCTTATGACTTCCATAGAGTTGTTGTCATGCCAAGATCAAAATTCCCTGTGTAAAACTTATCAGTTATCTTTCTATAAATTTTGTGTGAAACTTTGAGACATGCGGTTGTGCTGATACTCTGTGCTCTTAGTATCAAAATAGCAGCTCTTCCCATGAGTTCTTACCTGCTAAAAGGTCTGATTCTTCCACTACAGACATAAATGCAAATAACAAGTAAAACATTTTAAATGTACAGTATTTAAATATGTGCTTTTCGTATCTATGGTATTGAAATTCACTTGAAAATTGAATTTTACTGCCAGTGTGCTTGGGTCATATAAAGTTACAATCTTATAATTTGGACTGTCAATACCTTTGTCCATGCCATGTTACACAAGTCTGTCCCCTGAAACAAAGGCAGTAAGGAAAACTGGACGTCACTGTCTCTTCATTATCCTTGCCATTTATGCCAAAGGCACTGAACTTTTATATCATCCACAGACTTGTACACCATGTGCTTTCTCTTTTAGCCTTTTATATAGCAGATTAGGATAGTCCTGATTTTCCTGGTTTTGTGCATCAGGCTTTTTTCATGTTGTTTTTGGGGTTTTTTGTTTTGTTTTGTTGGGTTTTGGGGTTTTTTTTGAGACAACAAATAAAATAGGAAAAACCATGTTAAGCTGTTTATACTATTGAGAACTTCATCAAAGCAGAAAAGAATGCTATATGCTTATCTATTTATTCTCACGCTTGGGAGGCATCTTCTGCTATTCCTCACAGATTATTTTTACCCTTTAAGAGTTAGAGTTTTTCTTTTTCTTTGAGATCTGGTAAAATGAAAAGATAAATCCTCTTCAGCCTCACAAACAGTATGCTATTTACAACCAAGGCGTGTTCCTCTCGTTTTGTTCCTGATTGCTGTCATAAACTCTGAACCATCAGCCTATACCTGCTTTAGTAAACATCAGCAGTTATCAGTGCCCTTAGGGTTGGTGATTTGTTATATGGTGAAAAGCACTGAGGAATAGATTATCTCAGAATCAAATTTCTTTCTGTGGTGGCTTTGAAAGCAGAATCATTATTTTGTGTCCTTTGTTGTTTTAATGCTCTTTTAATGCACTACCAGTCACAATTTCTGTGTTTCTCTAGATTGGATGGCAGATGACCTATCTTTCTCTAGATTTTTACATTAGTTTTAGATTTTAAGATTTGATTGTAAGATGCGATTCCTAGATTTTTATATTTCTAGATTCCCACCTGCCCGCCCCCTACTTTCCCCATCAAAGAAATCTTCACATGACTTGAAATAATTAATGGTAAACTACTTGCTCTTTTGCCCAAGACTTACTTGTGCAGATTATCCTGAAAATGTTCCCAGATCTTAAGCCCCTAATAATTCTGAATGGGTACCTACATGAGTATTCAGAGTTTGACAGTTTAGTGTTATTCTGCAGTGTAAGTTGTTGTCCATGTGGTATGCAGCTGGCTGGGAAGATACGTGTGTGTCCTAGGTACTGAAGAAAAAGGATGTTTCTACACGTGTACATTTTACCAGTATACTTTTCAGTTACTGAGCAATCATTGTGACTTTCATAATTTGTAATTGAAAGCTTTTGTATTATCTCTCAGAACATAGTTACCATTGAGGACATTTCTGTTTATGTAATTATTATAATTAATGTTTCTTCAAGTAGAAGAAGAGAGGTGTCAGTATGACAAAAGTTGTTACAGTGACTGACATTGTTTTTAGCAATCAAACTGCATGAATATGTCTTTGATAGCTGAGTCTTGTATCAGTTTTGGAGGAATGATGTGGAAACGCCTTGGCACTACAGGTATTGAACCTGCTCTCTGGTAAATGGGGAGAGTTTTTTCCCCTGTAAGAGCAAGTTATCATTAGTTCTTAGGAATAATAGATTTAATGAAAAATACTTAAAAATCTAGAAACTAAAAAAACCTGAAATATTGCATCGATTCAGGTCAAATGCTTATTTAATTTTTTCTGGAAAAAGATACAAAAATCAAAAGTGATTTGCAAAACACTGAGATAATTTCTGATCTGTTGGGTTTTTTTTAAAAAATCAAAATGTTGGCAGTAAGATTTTTCTGTTTTGCAGTTAGATGTAATTTTGATTGTCTGAAATTTGTGTAACCTTACTAATTACTCAATCAAGAATGGTGAAACCTAAGAACTTGTAGAAATGGCTTTAGATTCAGTATAAGACTAACTGGAGTGTCAAATCATGGTCTTAGTTTATGGAGAAGGAAGAATATCTAGATCATGTAAATAAAATACTTTTTCATGTGTTTATATTCTTTCCGAAGTTGAGATGTAGTTCTTAAATTACTTAAGAGTTTTATATGTTTTGATGTTTTAAGAACATGTTGACCCACGTGACTTTTGTGGGATGACTCCTAGGTTTACATAGAATAACATTCATGCCAGGAAAATATAAGAGTCTGTGTAGTAGTTTAGACGTATAAGCAACTTACCAGGAAGTACCAACAAGATAATACAAGTTAGCGTATTACTATTTTGTCACACACAAAGCTGCCTTTTTCATTGTCAGTAAGTTCAGAGTTGTGCAGTTACGATCTCAAAAATGTCTTGGTGTCAGAAGAAGGACAAAAACTACGAAAATTCATTATTTTCGTTTCCATATGGCCATTTACAAATTTTTGTACTGAGTTGCTTAAGGAATGATACTTCTTGACTATCCAGTACTGTGGTTTGAGTGAAATCACTACTGTAGGTATTTATGATATTATGTTAGGGCATCAGGTGTAAATTATTACAGTTAGTATTTTAGCTTTTTCTGAACATTTTGTTCAGGTTGTGTTCTGAAAACTATGGGACTTGTATTTTATAGAGCTGATAACATTTAACTTCCAAATAAATGTGATCCTTTTCAGACCTTTTAAGATGGCTCTTTGGATAGCACCGAAGTTGCATTTGGATTGGCTTCACACTGCTTCAGCCAGATCCATGTAAATCTCTCATTTATTACTCTCAGCAGCTTGAATAAGGGAGTGCTAAGTGATTGGATAAATAGGCAGGAAGAGGTACAGGCAGTTCCTTAGCTTGCACATTAATGTAGCTGTAATGAAAGGTATTTGCTTATATTGTTATTTTAGGACAGTTAGTCCTGCTTAAAAATTACAAGGTCATAAGTAATGCTGACAAATGTTCATTGTCCAGATTCTTGCAGAAGAAATGTGTACCCTATGAGCTCTTTCAACCACCTGCCAAAGCAGGGTGAAATACATTATGCAATTATGAACAGTGTGTTTGGAATCACTAAAGAACAAGAAATTGTACTCCAAACACTAGCAAAACCAAGGAATTTTTCAGATGTGTGAAATGCAATCTGCTAGGCCGTGGAAGTGTTTATGGGTCTTTGACGAAGATTGGTTTTAAAGCTATTCCATTTTAGTAATATTTTGGCTAAGATTGCTAATTATTTAGTGGTTAAAAAGGCAAGCATAAAACAATAGCAATTGCATGAGATGCAACTGGTCAGGAGAATTGTGATGTTTTTCAATTATATTTTTGCTTAAGTCTTGAGTCAATTAAACAGATTGCTTGTGGGTCTAAAAAGCTTTGTTCCTGTATGTGACTATTCCTAAAAATGGCATTCTAAATTGTACGGTGCTATGCTGTTCTAGAGGTAGTATCTTCATGGAAATACATGGCACTTCTTTATAGTCTTTGCACTGCTGAATTTGCCATCTCTCCCTGCATTACTGGAAGGAAACGACTTCTGTACATTCTCTTAAGTAGATCTAGCACTTTAAAAGATTTATGCATCTTATTTTTTTTTTTTTACATTTTAACTAATAAAAATAATTTTTAACTCAGGTTTTTGTTTTAGGTTTTTTCAGGTTGGAGTAATAGATATAGAATATCTATATTATATATATATAATATATATAATATATATATTATTATAGAATGTCTATAATAGATAGAATTGCTAAAGTTGAAAAGGACCTTTAAGATCATCCAGTCCACCTGTTAACCCCACTCCACCACCATGTTCACCATTAGACCATGTCCTCAAGTGCCATATCCACATGTTTTTGGAACACTTCCCAAATGGTGATTCCACCATTTCCCTGGGCAGTCTGTTTCAATACTTTACAACCCATTACGTGAATTTTTTTTTTCTTAATATCTAATCCAAAACTACCCTATTGCAGCTTGAGGCCATTTTCTCTCATCTTGTCACTTATTGCCTGGGAGAAGAGTCTGATACCCACCTTGAAACAACTTCCTTTCAGGTAGTTGTAGCAAGCAGTAACATCCCCTCTCAGGCTCCTTTTCTGCAGGACAAACATCCCCAGCTCCCTCAGCTCCTCCTTACAGGACTTGTGCTCCAAACCCTTCACCAGTTCTGTTGCCCTTCTCTGGACGCGCCCCAGCACCTCAATGTCCTTCTTGTACTGAGGGACCAAAAACTGAACACAGGATTCGAGGTGCAGCCTCACCAGTGTCAAGTACAGGGGGACAATCACTGCTCTGGTCCTGCTGGCCACACTGTTTCTTATCCAAGCCAGGATGCCACTGGCCTTCTTGGCCACCTGGGCACACTGCTGGCTCATGTTCAGCCGCTGTGAAACAGCACCCCCCAGGTCCTTTTCTGGTGAGCAGCTTTCCAGCCACTCCTCTCCCAGCCTGTAGTGCTGCCTGGGGTTATTGTGACCCAAGTGCAGAACTTGGAATTGTGCCTTGTTGAATCTCATATAGTTGGCCTCAGCCCATCGATCCAGCCTGTCCATATCCCTCTGCAGAGCCTTCCTGCCCTCCCGCAGATAAACACTCCCACACAGCTCCGTGTAGTCTGTGAACTTGCTGAAGGTGCATTTGATCCCTTTATCGAGTTCATCAGTAAAGATGTTAAACAGGGCCCCAACACTGAGCCCAGAGGAACACCACTCGTGTTCATCCAGGTTCTTCTAAGCAAAAGTGGGAATTTGATTAAAGTATTTACATTTGTAAATGACTTGTATTTATTGAATAAAGCCATGCTTAACAATAATAGAAAAACTAAAGTAATTAAAAATGAACAAATTAGAACCAGACTATTTTGTACAACAGAAATTACAGTTAATACATTGGAAAAAAAAAAGTCAAATGCTGGTATTTCCTGCATGTTATCCAACTTCTTTCCAAGCATCCTTGCTTTATTAAACTTTTATATTGAGCCTTCCTTTTCTGTATAATTTGGGTAGAAGTTCAGTGTTTCAATTCAATAACTTTAGACAGATCAAAGTAATAATTAAAAAAGTAATAATTTTATGATCTTAAAAGAATTAAATTCTCCCTATTTTTCAGTCACAATTGGAAAAAATATTTTATTGGATGGTAATTTTTCCTGCTTTTAGTCTTATGGTATTTACTTGCAATTATTTTGTTTAACTACATTAATTGCCAAAATTTACTGAGCTGAAAAGAAATAAGGCATACTTATTTTCCTTCCAACTTGAACTTCCTGGATTTCTTACAGTGTTTTAGTAGGCTGTGTTGGCATCACAGAAGAGAATTTGCTTTAGAGAACAACATCAGGCACTTAAAACTTAACAGTCAACTAACTGGGGAATGAAATTCAAGAGGTTTCATGTGTAGTTGTTAGGAAGATGATAGTAAGAACTGTTCCAACTCAGAGTGGAAGGGAGAGAGACTTTCCCCCCATTTTCTATATTGACTAAACATTTAGACTACATTAACTATGTCTGTAATGAAGCTTCCATTTTGAGTATGTAATTTACTTTCTTTTCAAATGAATATTCTGAAGAGTTGTATTAAAAGATAATTTTTATTTTTCCATGATTATTAGTTAAACAATTTGAAGAATTTTAGATAACATCTGCTTAGGTGCTGTGGGATTTATTTTGACACCTCTGGAGATCTTCAGTCCAATGTTATCCCCTAAGCAGGGTGATCAAACCAGGTTGCACAAGGCTTTATCCAGTTCAACCTTGCAAAACCTGTTTGGGCAAACCACTTTACTGCTTGCCTACCCTCATGGGGATAAAGGTTCTTCTTATAATGAGTCAAAATTTCTGGTCAGCATCTAAAATTCTATAAAACTTGGGGGAATAATTATTTTAATAGTCTCATGCTAATGTGCAGGATGTGGTGAAAAAATAAACTGTACGTTCAGGTCACTTTTAATATGAAAAAGTAATTTGTCAATTAAAAAAAAAAAAAAGAAATTTTTCTTTCACAGTGTTTGTAGAGGAAGCCAAACTAGTTGTGGAAATGCAACTGTGTTTCCAGAAAATAAAGAAAAGTAAGTGCTTTTTGGGCTTAATAAATGTAATGAAGAGGAATTTATTTTCCCATTTCGAGATCGGTTAGTTTTGAAAGACTAGTTTACAAAGTTAAGACTTGAGTAATGTATTGAGGTTTAAACTTAAGAAATCAGTGAGAAATTTCTTTGGACAGTCAGGTAGTTTTAGTGTGGAATTAATGGCTTAGTTTGAAGAATTCATACACAGGTGCATCCCTTTGCAAGGCGGATCACTGTTGCTGCAGCCCGTTTTCTTTCCTACCTACTACTGAGTCTTCAGTGATTCTTTTTTTTGGCAAGAATAATTAAATAAATTGCTCCAGCTCCACTCTCAACATTCTTTAAGTTATGGGGAAGTAGATATGCCTGCAGACAGTCTGGACAGATACAGTTACCTAATCCCAATTTGTATACAATAAGAGTAATGTGGTTGATGAAGAGCCACTGCTGTAAAGTAAGTTAGTGTTCTCACGGTATTCAGCCATTCATTCACAACAGTTAGCTGCTGTTGTCATTAAAATTTGTGAAAAATAAGCTAGACAGAAAATGTATGCCACACAGACTTTTTTTGTCTTGAATAGGTCAGATATTTCTTCCTGATTTGTTTTGCATGGAGAAGAAGATGGAAAAAAGAGTTACCTGCAATTCTGAATTGTATTTATGAGTTCTACTTTTTGATACAGACAGATTTCAAAGATCTCTGTGAGGTGTGTGTATTACATTTCCTAGCACATTTTAAAAATGAGAAAATCAAATTAAGTTCCTTTTGGTCTTAATATGACAGGTTGATACGCTCTTGCAAACTTGGACAAGATCTCAGACACGTTTTTCTTCTTGTATACCTAATCTGTATAGTTATTTTAAATGGATTCTCTTTGTTAGAACAGTTGTTGCTTCTGTCACCATTTCATTCTGTAGCTATATGCATTTCTTTTCCTCTCTGTTCACAAGTGGTTCACAAAATCTGTGAGCTTCAAAATTTGTTAGCTGTAGAACACAGCAGGAGCCTATTTGATGGAATTTATGCATGTCATCTGGAGAACTACCACAGATATCCAGCACTCAATTGACTTTGTATTGCTCTTTAAGCACTGGCAATCAAATTATTTGCTGACATTTCTTGAAAAGAAATTCTTTATTGTAACTTACTGTAACACATGCTTATAGAAGAAAATCATTAAACTTATAAAATATATTGCTTTGAGTTTGCTGTTAAAACAAAAATTCTCTCGATACTAGTCAGGGTTAAAAATCATTTGGATGGAGTTACTGTTTTCACTTTTGATCTTCAAAATAAGTCAGCAAATAAATTTTATTCCATTGACTGAAGAAGGTTTTAATTATTGCATTAAGCTGCTGAAATTCAGCTGTCTGTAAGTACAACTTCGTGATCATCCAATTCCTTTGTGATTCTTTAATTGGGCCTAGGCATAGGGTTTGCTGTTCTGATCATCTTCAGGAAAAATAACTTTTAACGGTACATGCTTAGGAGTTTCAATCTTTTTCTCATAAATTTTGTAGAAATATCAACCAGAAGTAGCATTAAAAAAATCCTATTTTCCCCCTATTTTGAGGCTATTATTGGACAATGGTTTTTTTTGAGAAGATTTAGACTGCATGTTAAATATACATTGTTAATCCAGCAAATTAAATATTAATGATTATTAGGAAAAGAATAAAGAACCTCATTGTGCCATTGAGTAAACTGGGCATGGCATGCCTCAGTCTTGAATAGTTTGTGTCATTCTGGCCTTCTCATTCCAAAAGGTTTTAGGAGAATTGGAAAAGAGAAGCAAGGATAACCAAAAAATACAAGACTTTCTTTACAAGGATTGACTAAGTTGAGAACTCCTACTGGGAAAAGTCAGCTTTTGGAAAAGTCAAATTTGTGACAATACTACAGTAAACTAAGCAGTTACAAGGTTGTATGGAAGGTATACATAAGGAACAATCATTCCTTGCATCTTTCAGTACAAGAACTACAGGCTTCCCGGTAAACTTAGAAGAGGAAAGATTCAAAACAAGGAGGAGGGAGGCTGCCCTTTTTTATGCACGATTTAGCTAGTGTTGAAACTCCTTGGCAAGTCATTTTATGAAAGCTGGACATATGTATAGGTTGAAAGGTTGGCTAGGCAAGTTCACAGAAGAAAAATCCATTCAAAGTACTAAATACCCAGAAGCACATCTGTCTCAGAAAATCTGAGCCAAAAATAGTTGAAGTTGAGAGAGTACTGGGAAAACTGCCATTTCATGCTTGCTGTGGTGTTATTCTTTCTTGGGCATTCTCTTAGATAATGATGCAGGATACTGGGATAGTGGAATCTTTGGTCTGGCCCATGTTGTATTTCTTATGTTTTTACTTTTGTACCAGGTGTGGTCTGTCATCCTAATGAACTGCTGCTCCTTAAAGCCTACCTCAAGTACTGAGCCTTTTATGCCATATACATTGTGAATAAGGGTAAATAAAGTGGACATTTTATATATAAAGATATGTGATCTTCTCAAAGATTGTTAACTAATTGTTTACAATATTCAGAAAGTTAGAGAAGAAAGACATATCCACAGCAAAGTCATAGAAAGAAATAATGGAAAAGACTTATATATGCAATATGTTATTGCTATAATTTATATCATTTATTTCTGTGCAACACAACTAAAACTTAGTAATAATAGCTGCTAGCTGTTTTTCCCTCCTGCCAAAGGTCTAGACTAGTTGCTTCCTATTTTCTACTGTGTGGCAGGATGCCCCCAACCACACCTATGTAATTAGTTTTGCTAGTTTTCCTTTTTCCCAGACTTGGTTGCATTAGCAGACTTTAAAAAGCATTGCCCTACGAGCTACTTGAGCTGCTCAGTGTCAATGTTCTTTAAACAAAGGCTTTATGTATTAGCGCCAGACTTATCCTGAATGTACTGATAGAAAAATTCTTAGTGGTATACTTGGAGTAGATAAGTAGAAATTTCTGTTCTCTAGACCTGCTTTAGCTAGTCACATCCATGTAACTCCATTTAAATTTTGGCTTAGTACTGACGAGTCAATAAAACGATTCAGTCACTTTTGAGGTTCAGAATACAACAAGTATTTCCTACATTCTGGTGATAGTGTAAATGCTGAATCTCTGAGTTGTCTCCAAAAGTCACAGTTGTCAGTCCGGTAAGTAGCTCTACATTTCTGATGCCCTTGTGTAAAAATGTTTTTGTGTGTATCAGGAGCTATCCTATGGAAAGAAAATTAGATATGCCACAGAAAATTTTTTAAATGCTCCTTCTAGTTCTGCTAGATTTAAACTCTCTGATGACTTTTATGAGTTCATGGTCTCCAGGTTTTGCTAGCTTTGTGCCTTACTACCATAATTAATTCTCAAATTTCTACAGTTTTGAAATCTACATATTGTTTGTTTGGATATAGGGATTTTGTTGAAAGATGCCTGATTGAGGAGTCTTGGTGTTGAAGGGGATCTAAAGCCTAGTTTGAAAGAGAAATAGCATTCTGAAGAGGTATGGACTCATTTAAGATCAGGATACAACTGTTAGAAATCCTGAAACTCCTTCTGTGTGATGGCTTATGCTGTCTGTACTGCCATCACATTCCAATATACTAAAAACTCAGTCAAACCTCTCTGACTAACATGGGTACTCATGTTAAATGCAGAAACACAGTACTTGGTGCAGGGCATAAAAATGGAAAGAAGCAATATGGATCTTTGGATAGCTGTTCTAGGCTAATCCTATCGATGCTGTTGTAACTGGCATGTGTATAACCCTCAAAATTAAGTTTATAGTAGGTTAGGCCTATTGGTATAAGCTGTTTCATGATAGCTTGAGCCATCAGTTAATCTCTGGTAAACTTAAAGCTGTGGCAAGAGAACTCTGCTGGAACATACGTTCACTGAGGATCACAAGAGAAGGTAGATGGAGGAGAAAGGAATGAGTTAGAGCAGCAAGCCTGTGCATGTTGGATACAGAATGGAAAAAAGGAAGAGCTAACTTCCAAAGATGAAGAAATCAAGACAGAGCAAAAAATGCAGTGACATGGCTAGTCCAAGGCCTGCAAGGGCAGGCTGGCTGTTTCTACAGTGCTAGAGTTTGCTTATAAAGCTGTACTAGAGTAATTCTAGAGTCAACATTGTCAGCTAGAGTAGTCCAGTGAGTTTGGGCAATGTTCGTTTGCCTCCACGGTCTGTGCTTGAGCTGATACTTTCTTACTTTGTAGCCATGTGTGGTGTACTGAAAAGTTTAGACTAGAAGAATATGAGGAAATATTCTGTCTTTTCCAGAGTTTTGAATGATATTAACAGTATGTCTACAGACAGCAAGGAATTACCTGTGTTTTTGTGCTACCTTATAATCAACTTAATAGGTACTTTTATAGGAGGAACCAGTCAGCAGTATTGGTGCTGTGTGAGTCTCTTTTTTTTAATACTGGCAGAACACTGATGCTGTTCTTTTGAGTTTCTGTTGGTACCCGTCATGGATACTTGTGATCTTAAGAGTTTGCAGCACTTATTATTCTGTACTTTTCATTGCTTTATTCTTCTCTGTTGCTGCAGTTGGTAAGGACATGTTTCCGTATAAAACTCATGCCTTACACTGGAAAAGGAAGCTTTTAGTCTGGATGGCTATAGAAAAAAAGCTGAAAAGTGCCAAAGACATACATAAGTACAGATATTCTTAGAGAGCAGGTGATGATGTATTGTTGGATGTATTATTTCCTCAAAATAAGAAGATTTTAAGTGTAGTCCTCTGAGTTTTGGTATGATGACTTTTTACCAGTGATTTAAGTGTTGGATCATGGCCTAGTGTGTGTCACGAGATGAGAACTGTCTGTCATGTGAGAGGGGAATGTTTACCTGACCTTTTGTGTGGGGAGATTCTCTCAACCCTTAGTGATTTATTTTTCTGTCAGTGCCCCAGGAAAACCAAGACCCTTATGTCTAGCCAGTCTGTCAATGTCCTGTAAGGGGACCATGCACTGAATTGAAGGGTGATTTGGCTGCCGTTTCTAGAGGGGAGGCTCAGTGTGGAGACCCTTCAGCACGTGCTATCTGTCACTGACAACTGCTAGCACCTGTAAAGGGCTCACACTAACAGTTCATGGAATAACACTCTTTATTAATACAAATTGTGGCGGGTTAATAAGCTTCAGGGGTTGTCAGGGATAACGTCTGACTGCAAAAACATGTGTAAAGGGATCTACTATACTATAAGCCAAATGCAAGCTCTGATTCTATAGCAGCATTTAACGCATGTAAAGTGTAACACCTCCCCAGTGGGCATCCCTATGGGGGCAGAATACAGGTTCAGCCCTGATAACAACAGTTTCAGTGGAGTCTCTCTCAATTTTTGCCCTATTCTCAACTTACTTTTATACCATCTATTTAAGTTTGGGTGGATGAGTGACTTTAGTCATAAGTACTTTTATCACTGGTTGATGTAAAAATCTCTTGCTTCGCTTTGCATGCTTAATGGTGGTCATATCTGCGGAGAGGGATTTCAACATAGTTATTGGCTCAGAGGCAGAACATCTTCATCTTTCTCCCTTAGTTGACAGGTACTGTGTGATGTTATGAACTACAGAGTACCACCATGTTCCCCTCCCTTCAGGGACTTCTGTGGAGGGACGCCACGGCATCTCTGCTCTGCTCCATCCTCCCTTCCATACCCTGTAACAGGTGATCATGGTTGTATAGGGAATCTTTGTGGAGCATATTGACTACGTTCCATTGAGGGGGACAGAGCTGCATTTTACCCTATAATTCTTAGTCTCCTCTAACTTAACCCTAGCCATCTTCCCACACTGTCTCAAAGTCTTCAGCTTGTCTGCAGAACTATTTTTCTTTACAAACTCGTCTACAAAGTCCTCTATTGTCATGTAATTAGTATGTTTTGCAAGAGCTATGCTATATGTTTGCATGACATGTCAGCACAATAGTGAAGAGAGTCTTTGTTTATATATTCCTCGGGAACTTAGTTAAAATTTTTTTAAACACTCTAGAGGTGGAATTTGAATTAAGAATATTTTATTAAATCTCAGTTTCAAAATCCTCTTTGTATGTCTTTCCTAAGGATACTGATAATACTACTGGTTGTGATAAATTTGCATCTGCTCTTCTAATGTTACATTGCCAAAATTGATGAAGACAAATGACAACTTAAAAAAATTGCTTCAGAACTGAGTTTATTTTTACTTTTTTTGGACTGCATTTGCTATTTAGAAAAAGTAGTATGGAATTGTTTCATCTACAGTGCAAGTATTTAAAAGATTAATTTTTATATAGATCCAGAGAACCAGAACTTACAGCAGTAATAGTTTTGCTAGCTGTAACTCAGAATTTATCCACTCAAGCTAAGTATCAGAATAAAGTCTAATAGAGGCAGACTTTGGTTGTCTATGGCAGTATTAAAGAAATGGAAAACTAGTAATAATAGAGGCAGACTATGGTTGTCTATGGCAGTATTAAAGGCATGAAAAACTAGTAATAGAAAAAGCTATTTTTGTTGAGTGATGTGTACCATGTATGTTATTCTTTTCCTTCCTTGGTTTAAATAGCTCTTTTTGGTTTGAGGTTTTTGAGGAAGAAACCAAATAAGATGTGTTCTTTATTTTAAGGCAGAATGCTGTTGTGGTGTACCACTTTCTGTAAGGCTAAGATAGGCTGTAGTAAAGCTTTTAGAGAGACATCAAAAAATACTCTGTAGTATTGCTGTTGGTAATCCATGCAAATCTAATTAATGACTAAATTATCTTAAGAGTGATGAGCAGTTGAAGAACTGTGATACAGAGCTTTTAATAAAAACTGACCAAAAGTCAGTATTTGTTTTATTACAATTATTCAATGCAATTCTCTAGCATTAGTGACATTGTCTGTACTTGCAAAAGAACCACTTTTTAATCATAGACAAGTATATGTATACAAAAGAATATGGTGAAAGTACAAGCTACTCACAATTTTCTTAATTTTTATTTTCCATACTTTAGAAATAGGAGTTGGAATTGTCTGATAGCTTGCTGTTTTTTATCCATTTAAGAGAAGTCTGAGATTTTGGTCTGATTTGGCAGTAGTTCAGCTTATAGTGTTGGAAATAGATTAACCTAATTTTTCAAAATTAGGTGCTTTTTTGCCGGGTTTTTTACCATTATTCAAAAAGGAGATGTTTATGATTGGATGCATAGATAAATCACATTGCATAGTGTGAAGAATAAAAAGTAAAAATGGTAAAACTCTAATTAACTTGTTATGTTTATCATTGAACAAGGGGGTGTGACAATGGCAGTCCTTATTTGAGTAGCTTGTTCTCAAAACCTACAATAATTAAAAAATGAGTATCACAGTGTAATTTCATTTAAAACGAGAAAAATAAACCCTTCCTTTCAGAATTAACGTGTTTGAAAATGTTCCATAAAAGTGAATTCTGAATGGTTTGTATTCTTTAGCTCTGTTTACTCTTAGTCAAGACAGAACCAGTTCTTAGGCTTTATTTTGCTTTCTGACAACCTTCTCAAGCAGATTAATTGACAAATAGTCTAGTATTATATATATGAAATACGTGTTAACCTTTCTCAAAATAATATAGACAGACCTTCATGTCCAGTCATGGATGGTTTGTTGGTTTTGTCTAGCCTGAATTTTCCTACGTAATTTTTACATTTAAATTCCAGCCATCTTGATAGGCAGTTTGTTGTGATGATATTTTTGTCTCCTAAACTCTTTTCTGTTAAGAAATATTCCTTCAAAAGCCTCAGTTATTTATGACAACATCCAACTTAAGTATTACTCAGACCTATTGGAAGCTTTCAGAGTAATTTCAAAGCAGGTTGATGTGTTTATAAGTAAGCAGCTTGTGTTTCATACTGATTCTGAACAGTCTGCTCTTTTAACAAGTGTTCATGCTTTGTTCACTTATTGAACCTAAATAAAAGACATGGTGTAGGTTATTCTTGTTGATTAATTAAATTCTCTAAAGTGTATGTAATGCTAATATTCATATATGTTTCCAATCCTGTTACAGATATATTTCTATCTCATTGTTAATTTGATGTAATTAGTCCTTTCTGGCACACTAGACATTTTCAGTAACATACCCCTAGAAATGACAGTGCTTTATAGAGACTGTTTTCAGTTAATGGGCCATTTTGCATAATGAGACTGGTGAAAAGGGCAATGTTATCCTTTGTTTTTTAATTACACATTAATATGTAAAAAGAAATAATTCATTTTGCCCTTGTATGTACTATTCTTAATAACACTACTAAAACAACTTTTTGAATTGTAATACAGACACTTCAGAAAGTTTAAAAAGCCCTTGAGGCACAAATGAAGGTGTCAGAAAGGGCACAGCATAGTGGTGGAATGCTGACAAGGTTCCATATATTAATCTGATTTAAAAGAAAATTTAAAAAGTGAATTTAACAGGAAAGAACTCTACTGGAACAGAAGGACTCAACTTTGCTGATAAAGGCATAACAACATCCCCCAGACAGATGCTGAAATACTTTTTTTCAAGATTGAAGACGAATTAACTGATTGCTGAAGACATTAGAAGAAAAATCAATTAAATACTAAGATGCAATCTCCATCTCTGAAGTTCCCTAGGTCACAGAGCTGGGGTTTCTGTCAGGGAAGCTATGAGTCTGAATTGTCTGTTTTCTTTGCAAACACTCACAAGTTGCTGTGGAGGGAAAGAAATGAACTGGATAACCCAGTACAGTTGTTCTCAAATTATGCTGTAAACAATTCTTAATATGATATTGAATAGATTTTAAGGCATAGCTTTTTATCTTCTGTAGCTTCTAGAATAAATTACTTACATTTTTATGCCAGAGCAGGTGGAGTTATGATTGAGTCATTGTGATGCTTTCTAGTACTCAAACCTGTGATATTTTTATATCTCTTTCTTTTTTATTTGTTTCTATTTTTAATATGGGAATACATTTGCTTACATAGAACTCTCTCTAAACTACACAGTTACACAATCACATGCATTAGGCCTGCAAGCTGACAATTTGCAGGGATCAGGAAGAATCCTCTCTCCTTTCCCTGCAATGTACCAGGGTAGAAATGTCTGTCTTCCCCTAAGGTGCCTAGAATTGGCTGTAGCTGCAAATAATCTACCTGACAAGTTTGAGCAGTGCTTACAGTATTCACAGAGAATTTATCTTCCTTATCTGTTTGACTTAAGTGTCCTACTCAAATGCTCAGGGTCACGCTAACTATCAGATTTGCAAAGGAAAGGCAATTTTTCTTCAAGCTGGAGTTGCAGATAACTGAGGCTTCTTCAAGAGATAGTCTGTAGCTTACATCTACACTAATACATTAAATAAACACATCAGTGAGTTTTTTTGTTCTGAGGACCATTGGCACAGACCTTGAATCCATACTACTAAGGTGGCTTCTCTAGATAAAATTAGTATGGTATGTTTTGCTTCCTAATAATTGTGTGTGACCATCTCTACAAATTTTCATGGGAGGTTTGCTGAGATTAGTTGTTGTCATGGGGCAAATCTGTGCAAGGAACTTTTAAAAAAAATTTTGGTGGACTTTTGAAACAGCTTCATAATGCAGATAATAGAATTTCAGTCCAGTATGACCCCTTTCACTTTTTAATACAGTGGTGTAGTGTGTATTTTAGCATAGTGCCTGCTTGTATCCTGCCATAAAAGACTAGAAATTTTTTGCTTTCAAGTGCCCTTGAATGGCACACTAACTTGCTGTTTGATCCATGGCACGACAGCAGTGTATTGCAGCTCCAATTCTGGACCATCCTGTTGAGCTCATAATGGTCTATCTCTGGAGTTTCCTTCTAAGGTGTCAGATTTGTCAGTGACAGCTATGCATTCATTTCCTACCTGTTTGGTGCAGCTCTTCAGCAGCCCTGCAGGCATGCCCAGAAATCCCAGATCTCTTGCACATCTGCCTCATAAAATGCCTTCTGATTTGTTCAGGTCAGAAATGGCCACGTAATCAACAGTCTTCTGTCCTACCTCTTTTTCATTTCATTTCACCAGTGTGGTCACATTTCAGGGGCATTGCAGCCATTTTATTAGGAGGTGTAAGATCTTCTGGCTTGGGCAGAGGATTTTCTTGGTTGTCTCAAAATGACCATGCTAGCATCTCTTCCTGAGTTTTTTTGCAACATGCATATCTGTGTTTTTGCATTCTGATTTTGTACGGTGTCCCTCTTACACAATCTGTCAGTGATTCAAAACAACATTTTTGTATAACTCTTGTGACTGTTGCTTTAATGTTTAATGTTTGATTTGATTGGCCTGAGAATCTACCCTTGATTGTCTGTAGGTCCTGAAGTATTTAGTAAGGTCCTGGTGACCATCTTCATATTCATGTTGTTTTTTTTGGGGGGGAGTGGGCTTTTTGTTTTGTGTGTTGCTTTTTCTTTTTTTTTTTCTTTTTTTTTTTTTTTAATTTTAATAGCACTTAGAGCTATCCAATCTGATGGGGAGTCATGATGATTTGTCATTTCAGGGTTTCTTGCCTTAAAATTACTATCTGTCAAGTACTAAATCTGTAGTCTTTTGCATTTTG
>JAWWTY010000088.1:52586274-52606379 GCA_035222235.1 Margarornis squamiger
GCCTCACCTGGGCTGAGTAGAGGGGCAGGATCAGCTCCCTCGACCTGCTGGCAATGCTCTCCCTCATGCACCCCAGGATCCCATTTTCCTTCCTGGCCACAAGGCCTCACTGCTGGCCCACGGACACCTTGTTGTCCACCAGGACCCCCCCAGGTCCTTCTCCACAGAGCTGCTTCCCACCAGCTCAGCCCCCAGCCTGTGCTGGTGCAGGGGGTTATTCCTCCCCAGGTGCAGGACCCTGCACTTGCCCTTGTGGAATTTCAGGCAGTTCTCCTCTGCCCATCTCCCCAACCTGTTGAGGTCCTTCTGAAGGGCTGCACAGCCCTCTGGCGTATCAGCCACTCATTCCAGCTCTTTGCTGGCACTTTTTGAGGACGCATCTGCCCCTTCATCGAAGTGATTGATGAATATAGTATACGTGTAAAAAAACTGCATGTGGAAAGTAATATAAGAAAAAAAATTAAAAACCACTATAAATATTTAACAGAACCATTATAATCACACTCAGACTATCCATCTCTTTCAGTTTTCAAGGAGAAATGCTTTTCTGGATAGAATTCCAATTAGATTAGAATGGGAGAATTGCACTTTGAAAGTTCATGGTTTTATTAATTGTATAGTTGCTATGGAATACCAAGTTTTAAAAAAAATGTTAAACTGAGGATCAAAATTTTCATGTAATTAAAAGAGAACAGTTGGAGTAATGCATATATATTAATATATTATTCACAGTTTCCCCAAAATTGGATTTGTAAGCTTCTCTTATAGAAGTATGGTTCAATTTTTTTTTAATTTCTAGTAGTTTAATAAATTATAGAGTGATGAGAAGTCATTAAATCCTTCAGATTTAATTTCATTAAATCCTTCTAACTTTCCAGTATATCATAGTGTGTTAAATTTAACTCAATTTAGCCATGTATTGATCCAAATAAGTTCCATTTGGTTGAAGAATATTATCCAGAAAAGTACTTCCTGAAAACTTAAAGAGATGGGTAGTCTGAGTCTGATTGTAATAGTCAGTCATACTTTCTGTTAAATATTCATAGTTTTGTAAAAATATTTTTTTTTGCTTGCCACTTGTAGTTTTTATATGTATATAACCAAGTTTTGGTACTGTTAAGCTGTGTGCAGTTGAGACTCCTAACCAGATGTTTTTATCGAAGATGTTGGTACACTGTGATTCATTATTTCTTTCTCAAGGGTATAAACAATGGAGAAACTAATACTTTTATGATTGTCTCTCCCTAGCTATGGTTCAGAGAACAGCCTTGTATTACTCTTAGTACTCCAGTGAATAAGGTAGAATTCAGAGTTGGCCCCTTAGCCTTCAAAATAGTTTCTGTAGAAAACTGAATTTTGATACTTGCCATACAGAATGCCTACTTTCCTACCACTATATATTTCACACCAAACGTGCTTAAAATTTCTGTTAAGCAAAAAATCACAGTGATTTCTCATACCAGGATGAGAATTGAGTGTGTATCCCCTAAACTGTCAAGCAAAGTTTGAGTTTTTGGTGAAGAAAGAAACTATTTGCAGGCCTGATCATGCATTTATGCTCAGACAAGTTAATCGGTTTAAGATCCAGTCCCATTTTCTGTTTTCCTGCCAGGTGAGTTACGTGGCTTTCTGCTCTGTTCTTTTATATTCTAAAATACCTTTCCCCACACATGCTGTCCAGGATGCTTACTTAAACTGATAAGGAGTTCCAGATTCCAGTGAAAGAGGTATATTGCTAAAAGAAAGACATTGTGTCATCAATTGTTGCAGTTCTGTGGAGAAGTTAGCTGAGATCTGGAAAGTCAATAACAAAGTGAAATAGAACCAATGAAAGCGGGTAAACAAAGAAAATGCCAAAACATGAGGATAGTGGACTAAGCGTAGGACAGAGGGTTGCCCATAAAAGATGGAGAAAGAAAAGAGTTTGCTAATAACAGACAGCCATTGAGAGGTGTATGGAAGGAGCAGATAGGGAAGACTGGTGGTTAAAAGTAATTCCTGAAAAGTCAGAATTGTGTGGACTTACAGAAGATGTAATGTATTTAAATTTGGATGAGTTTGACAGTTATATCTTGATATAGAAAGATGTAAGAAACAATAAGAACATAGATTATAGTCCAGCTGACTAAATTTTCTTCAAGACGAAGAACAGCAATCATTTCAATCATGTATTTAGTTTTGAATTAGTTCATACAGACAAAATGTGCCTGCAGTTCTAGCACTTTTTAAGAAGTCTCTTTTTAGCTTTTATGCAAAGTAGAAAAATATTGTAAATATCCTTCCTGCCATATGAGAAAGTTTGTCTCCTGCACTGGAGTAAAATTTCTAATCTAGAGGTGCTTTCATAAGCTGCTTGTCTTTTCCTTGTTCTTCAGTGATCAGTAACCTTCATGTTTCAGTAGTGCATTGGGTTTACATGGCCCCGTTTTGGTAGCAGGGGGCTATAGGGGTGTCTTCTGTAAGAACCTCCAAGAGCTTCCCCAATGTCCAAAGAGCCAATATCAGTTGGGTCCAAGATAGACCTGCTGCTGGCCAAGGCCAAGCCCATCAGCAACAATGTTAATGCCTCTAGGAGAATGTATGTTAGAAAGGGTGTAAAAATACTGCTGCACAACAACAGCCAGAAGAGTCAGCTGAGAATGTGTGAGGGAAACAACCCTGCAGACACCAAAGGCAGTGAAGAAGGAGGGAGAGGAGCTGTTGCAGGCACTGGAGCAGAGATTCCCCTTTAGCCTGTGGGAAAGATCATCTTAAGGCAGGCTGTTTCCCTGCAGCCCGTGAAGGTCCACAGGGAAGCAGATAAATCCACCTGCAGCCCATGGAGGACCCTTTGCTGGAGCAGGTGGCTGCCTGAGGAGAGGCTGTAACTCCATGGGAAGCCCTTGCTGGAGCAGGTTTGCTGTCAGGACCCACAGTGGAGCAGCCTATGCCTGAAGGACTGTGTTCCAGGAAAGGAACTCACACTGGAGCAGTTCATATAGAACTGCAGCCCATGGAAAGGACTGATATTGGAGAGTTTTGTGGAGAACTGTCTTCTGTGGGTGGGACTCCATGCCAGAGCAGAGGAAGAGTGTAGGTGGAAGGAGCAGCAGTGGTGTGTGGTGAACCGACTATAATGCCCATTCCCCATTTAGGAGTAACTTTGAGCCTGGGAAGAAGGGATGGATGGGGGAAAAATTGTTTTAAGGTTTAGTTTTTGTTTCTCATGCTCCTAGTCTGATTTGATTGGTAATAACATTAAGCTAATCTCATCAAGTTGGATCTGTTTTGCACATGATGGTAGCGACCCACAAAGCTTTCCTTATCTTTTCTCTGTCCTGTCCAGCTGAGGAAGGGAGGGGTGGGCACCTGGCATCTAGCCACCATCAACTCACCACAATAAGTCCAACCTCAGCTGCATTGCAGGATCTGTGTTTTAGTGAGATGTTTTCTAGAAGAAGTGCATGTCAAGGAATGTATTTGTTGTACATCTAGAAGGAAAATACTCCAGTCTGAGGTATTTGGAACACATATACCAAATTTGTAATAGATTTTTCAAAAACAGTTGAAACACAGCTCAGATGAATTGTACTAACAGTGCCTCCTGTCAGCTCTCCGGCTGATGCTGTTGTTTTGTCTATGAAGATGATGCCTTCCATCTTCAGCAGGGTTGACAGATTGTCTCAAATCTACAGTGTATGAAAACATCAACAGCAACCAGAGCACGTTAAAATTATTCCTGCCAGGTGCCTAGAATTGATTGAGAATAATGCCTTGAATTTTTAGGGACAGTTTAATGAACAATTTTAATTTAAAAAACAAAACAAAACAAAACCAAACAAAAAACCTGTATGAAAATGTGTCTGATTTTTGACTGGACAAGCCACATAAAACTATAAAAAATTCTTTTTCACTGTCTCACCCCCTCACCACCCACCCCCTGCTCCAGTCTTTTTCTTGAAAGAACATTGTTTTATGCATGCTTTGTATTGCAGGTATTAAAAACTTTCATTGGGACTTCAGTTTAAATGATGTGCATATAAAATGAGGTGTCATAAACATAAGGCAAAAAACCCCAGTTTTGTGATGTTTCTATTTAAAATACAAAAAAGATATATCTGTGAAATATTATTTGACACTTAAAGTTTACAATACTAAAATAATTTTTATAGCTTTAAGGCATTCTTATCAAGGAAAACTCATGTAGTAACACTCCACAGAAGAATAAATGGGCATGAAATGGAAGTTTATTATAACTTTCATGGTGTCTTGAATTTCCAAGGAGATCTGAGCTCAGAAGTTAGCTTTCTGATTGGAGTCAATACTCTCCACTTTGACCTGCAGTACAGAGACCTGCTACACCTGTACTATGGCTTTGTGCAGCGCACAAGCCTTACTTGATGTTACTCTTGTAACAGGGAGATTGGATAGCTATGACAGTGTAATCCAGGAGAAGTTTGTGCTGTACCTTTTTCTAATATATCTGTAGAAGTCTGTCATTTCCCGATAGCAAACTTCAGGTTTCTGAGTAAGCTGCACTTTTTTTCCAGTAAATTAGAAAATGCTGTGGTTTTAAGAATCTCATACATTACTTAATAGTAGATGATGCTCATATATAAAAATTGTCTTTGGTGAGATGTTTGATCATCAGCTATAACTTAGAGGAGAATGGTACTTAGTAAATAAATAGGAAAAATATTAGGATAGAAGTATGTTAAAAATATGTTTATTTTCATGACAGGTACACTTGTTATAAAGCTACGTTATTCAATTAGTTTGTTTCCCAAGTTTTCAAGGAATTAAAAAGTTTCACCAAAGTCAAAGTTTAAAATTCTGCATTACTTCAGAATAAAGGAGTAGGGATGCTCCAAACCACAGAATGATCTCCAAATGCAGGAAATCAGCAGTTAAGGTTAAAATCCATGTTAAGACATGAAAACGGAAAGTGAAGTGACTAATTAACCTTGATTCCTCCCTTGAGGATTATTCAATTTCAGTAAATGCTATGAAAGTTTGGAATCCTAAATTAAAATAAGTTGATTTTTCAAGACAATATTTTTTGGGTTTTTTTTGTTCCATTTATAATGTCATTTAAAGTTGAGTTGTAATTTGCATGCTGTGAAGAAACTATAATCAATACTTCTATGACACTGGCTAGAAATATATGGAGGGCTATATAGAAAGACGGAAATTTTCTGTGAAGACCTGGTATGGGGAAAATATTTATAAAAGTAAAGTGCTGACCTTTATTACTGAAAAAACCCATAAAATCTGATGATTATATATTCTCCAAAATTTAACATAACATAATAACAATTGACAAATATTTCCCTACTAGTAGACACAAGTAATTAATGAAATTACCATGTATGTCCACACTGAAATTATACTTTGTTCTATATAGTTCATACTTCTGATATTGTATGTTTTCACTCCCTTTTTGTTGACCAAAATTATGCTGAAATGTGCTAATTTTCATGGTATTCCATCCTTGTATGTGATCTGTGGTCACTAAAAGAATGTATATTAAATCCATGGCTATGTTTACAGATGTAGGGAGGCTGACAGTTTTAATTTTTCAATGTAGGCAGTAAATAGACATTCTAGGCTATGTGAAATACGTACAGAGATTT
Organism: Margarornis squamiger; assembly: GCA_035222235.1. Taxonomy (NCBI): domain Eukaryota; kingdom Metazoa; phylum Chordata; class Aves; order Passeriformes; family Furnariidae; genus Margarornis; species Margarornis squamiger. The sequence goes on from JAWWTY010000088.1 coordinate 52,591,887, forward strand.
AAATGACACTTTTTAATAATTATGAGAATGAGTACAACGTACTAGCAAAACACATTAATACAAAATTAATGAAGAAATTTTATCTAATACAATAAATTGTTGGTTTCTCCAAGGAGATTATCATTCGTGCTTTAGGTCTTCTATCAAGTACAAGAATACTTGTTCAAACATGCCTTCCATCTTCAGACTCTAGTAGAGATTAACTGTTAGAAATTTTTAAAGTATTCCTCACTGGTGCTCTTTATGACCCTGCACTTCCCTTTACTTCTGTGTCCATAGGTGTTAGATCAGTTTGTCTAACACTAAGTTCTAGCATGTACTGGGGTCAAGATACTTGAAAATAGCCCATTTCACTCTTACCATGTGTATTTCTCTCCTAGTACAGATAATTAGTATCATAAAGCCTCTTAAGGTTAAAGTTTCAAGTTTTTTCTCTTAGAAAGAAAGGTTTTTTTCTGAAGACTTATATGTAGTTTTTGCAGCTGTAAATCAGCTTCAGATAGTGGACAAGAAGATCAAATGCTTGATTTTACAGTATTTCTTTTGCTTGTGTTCCTGTAACTTTCTTGCCTCACTTGATTCACAGTTCTCACATTTCTTCCTTATGCTGTTGAACAATTGACAGAGTAAAGTAAAAGAGTCTGCTTTAAAAAAACCAAGATCAAGTTCATGTAACTCATGAATCGGTAAGAGACCGATTAACATTCCCTGTTGTATTTAGAGAAATGAAACATTAGCAGTCTGTGCATGTCTGAATTCTCTGAACACTGAGACAGCTAGGAAATGGTTTGTTATGTAGATAATTAGTACTACAGTTGGATAGTAGAGATAATTGGTTGAGAAGAACTTTTCATGTGAATGGCACATTTCAGGTAACTTCAATGCTATTACAGTACATGGTATAGAAAATAAACCTCAATTTAGAGTATGGAGATGCATTGAGATTGGTTTAGATCTATTTTCTGTGAATTCTGAGGGTTTGGATAATGAATAAGAACAGAAGCATTCTGGCTGCCTCACAAAACTGCTGCCGTCTCATATATATCAGCAATAAATGTTTTGGCATCCATAACTGTCACAGTTAGAACCACCACACAAATCAGTAACCAAATGAAGTTGTAGGGACCTGCATTGTTGTTCTTTTGCAAGATAAAGGAAGGGTAGACAAGTTTGTATTCACATCCTTCCCTCTCCTTATATTCCAGGCTCTCTAGTTATCTCTTGCTGTTTTATTCAGTGCAGCTGACATTAGTTATCTCCCCTGGGATTTTTGAGGTTGGATCTTAAGTTGTATGTGTATTACAAATAATTCTCTCAGATGACTTTTTCAGATATAAGATAACAGGTTGCCAAGGGTAAAAAAAATTGTTCAGTTACAGATGTTAGTAAATTAAGCAGGCACAGAGCATTAGTAAAATGTGCTGCCTTAGAGTTTTTTAAGACATACAAACTACAGATAATTTCAGGAGAGGTTCAGCTATAGTTTTAAAGTTCTTAGTGTTGCTTCTTTGCACAGTTCTCAAATGTAAAATAAGTGCTCTCTTGGGAGATGAGGAGCCAAAATGTTTGGAAAAAAACAAGAGCTGCTGGTTTAGACATCTCTCCTTGAGATGATAGGTTGAAAGCTAACTTCACAGAATAACTTCTGTGTCACCTGAGAAGACTTCAGTCTCTCCTGACTCATCTGGCTGTTCTTTTAGAGGCAAAATTATACTGGTAGTTTTAGATAGGCTTTTTAAACTAGTGAAAGAAATACAGTCTGTGTATGTTTAGGAAGTTTGAAAAAGGTAGATAAATTATAAGAGTGGCTCCATAAAAAGTATTTTATGTTCCTTCCTTTCTTTCCTGTCTTTCCATGCTGATCCAATTGCAAACATGCTTTTGTGAAAGACCTAGTTTTAATGTAATGATGGTCAGATATAATCAATGTGTTCTGATGGAAATAAAACTGGTAATTTGGTCAGAAATGTGTTTCCATCTGCAATCCTACCCATAGGCGTGCAAATTACTGGACTGTAATGGCATGCTGCCACTACCATCTTTGGAAATAGATGACAGTAATTGTAAAACCTCTCTGCAAGCATCAGAAAAAGCTACCCGCACCTAATGAACAGTTTCCTCCTAAATTCAGAAGCAGGGGCAAGTAGAAAAGCCTTCTTGGAAGGGAGTAGATGATTTAGGTGAATGAATATTTTTGAAAAATGAGAGTACCATTGGCTCATGGAAAGGCATTGAGTTCCTGTGAGCATAAAAAATTGCAGCTTCCATTCACAGACATGTGTTCTATCAGACATACCACTGCCACTGTCAGCAACATCATCTTTTTCATAAGGAGAGCTGGTAGAAAAAGGAAAGTTATTAAACTGTGAAGTTTGTTCTTTTATTTATGTGCCCAAAAGATAAAAATATAATTTCCGAGACTGAAGTGTGTAATTGTTTTTAACAAATGGAATACACTAACTAAGGATGAGCTGGATGTGAGAAATAGTCTGCATGATCCAATTCAACTAATCTCTATAAAGGAGTAATGTATGGAGTTTATTAAAAATTAAGGTTTTCTATTTTCAGAAATTCCACAGAGGCAATTAAAAAGGAAAAATTTCTCTTTGAAGTATCCCAGATTCTAGGAAATGATTGCCATTGAGAACATGTCAATAAAGCACATTTTTCCTTGTAAAATGCTGGTTTGGTTTGTTGCATTGGACATCCAAGTTCTTTCCTCTCATAATCTGTACTGATATTGAAGACTGACCAAAAGAATTAACTCCGGTCTGAAAGTTTCATTGTATTACATGCATTGCTTAGACAAGTTGTTTAGAGCTGTATTTTTTATATGCAAAGGGTATTCTTTGTTTGATTATATAATTGTTTGAGGTATCAGTCATATCTTTCCCATGTATAATACAGCATATGGCTTTCTGCATTTGTGAAATACCATAAACTGAACCAGATACATACAGACATTGCTACAGACTAGGTATTCCATAGGGAGACATCCCACAGGCAAGGAAATAATGCTTTTTTTATGATGAAATCCTTCCTGAGCCTGTAGGAAACATCTATCATTCAGTGATGTTCTTTCTCTTATATCCATGCAATTAATGGCATTTGAGAGGAATGATTATCAATACCTTGCACTTGTAGATTATTCTGATCAGCTGAAGAGGTGAAACAGTGTAATGAAGCTCAGGTAACATTGAGGTATTGTATCTTGCAAGAATACTGTTAAGTTTTCTTTAAAAGCTTCAGAAAATAAATAAATGCTTTCAAAAGTCTATGGGATAAAAGAAGGTTTTGCTCTGTATTATAATTGCTCTGTATTCTGAGATCTGAATTAACTAAACAGAACTTAACTGATCCTGATTCTCCACTGAAGAGTTCTCATGTACTAAATGTGTTCTTTTAGGTCCAGCATGATTTCTCTAAAGGTGACATTATGTTTTAAGAGATGTCTGATGCTGTAGAAAATAATGGGCTGTTTCTGTCCTCTTCTTTTGAGCAGTTTTGGTATGAATCATGATGGAATTGGAAATTCCTGTGGGACCAAAGGTCACGAAGCAGCAAAGCTAATGGCAGCTCATATTACAGCAAACACCAATCCTTTCTCTTGGTCAGCCTGCAGTCGGGATTACATCACCAGTTTTTTAGAGTAAGTAATCTCTCAAGAAAAATGAGTTTTCAAAAAATTTACAACTTTGGGGATCAATTGTAGAGATATAGTGAACTGTTATGATGGTTTACATTTTTACAGTGAACAGAGAAATATAGAAATTCATTTAAGACTCCTTTTTTTGTAAATAACATTTGTGTATGATGGCAAAAATTTCTTTTGCTCCATTCCCCACCATAACAGTTCTGAATTTTAATCTTCTCAAAACATTTTGAAGTGCTGATCATTCCTCATTACTTCATTAATCTGAGGGTGAGAAAGGGCAGAATTTGTCTGTGAATGATGGGAAGTATATTTTTTACATACATCCATACATACATACGTAACATGAGGGATTCTAATGAAGGGAAGAAGGTTATGGCCCTGTTCCTTGTACATTTCATTCCTGGCATGTTTTTCATGCAGTCGTGTGCATTTTTATGTATCAGTGTTCTTTGGTACCTTTGGTGAGAACATAAAGGTTACAGGAGAGGATGGCATAGGTCTTTATATTAATACTTTAAAATTATGCTAACCTCTATTTCTGTGGTGATTTTTATCCAGAAGTAGATTGCTACCTGAAATTTCACAGTGAAAAAATTGAAACCGTCAAAATACATTATTCACAAAAATGTGCTCATACCAGTGTATGCATTGGTATAGATGAAACCCTTTTGTGTATTAAATTGTGGAAGAAAAATACATAACTATGAGCTCCCTGAAGAGAGATTAATAACAGATTTTTAAAAATGTTGTGAGATGGACCTTAATGGAGGCAAATGGCAGTTGGTTGGTGGGTTCAGCATCATCAGTGCAGTCATTCCTTTAAGAAATAAAGGTTGTTCAGTAATTTACTGTATTTAAGGAGATGGACTTAAACCAATCAAGTGTCTAACTATGAGACTACTAGGAACAAAATGAGCTTCCCCTCCTCTTTCAGGGATCTAACCTCAGAATAAGATGCTGTATTATGAATCTTGTCTGAAGGGACCCAACTAGACCAATACCTTTAGATTGGTTCCGGTGTAGTTTCCCACACAATGCAGTCCACTGAATTGGACTGAAGAGGTGCTTCAGCTCCCCATGGAGTCAGTGCCCATAGACTGTTGGTGCTATTCAAGGGAAGGAAACTTCTCATACTATAATAGGTTAAGACATTTTGTATCACACTACTGAACTGTGCACCTACACGGTTTTATGAACTGGTGCATTTCAGATGAGTGTGTAAAATAAAGCACACTGAATAAGTCTTCCTTACATATATGTGTGATACAGGTTTCTCACAATATAATTTCATTTTCTAAAGAAATGTCTGTATTTATTTAACAGTACCATTATTTTTAAAAATATGCACTCTAGTTTTATTTTATCATTATCAATTACTTATGTTAATTTAATGCCATTTCCACTAGTAGTCTTTCTGGTATGTTATTGCAGCCTGGTTTTAACTATGACAAAGAATGTGGTTTTCATATTTCTTTTCAGATTATTTCGCAGCTTTGTAGTTCTGATTGTAACCTTGCAGTTTGGGTATTTTCTTGTAGCATTTGGGAGCTTGTTTCTTCATGTTACAGTTCTGCTGTTCTCTGTCTCATTTACCTCTATTTGTTGCTATCTTCTGAAAAATTCCATTTTGATCCCATAATTGTCCTGACAATGTTGTCTATTGGTGAAGACATAATTCAAAAGATAACTTAGAAGTCATTTCATATTTATGGGTTTGGAGGAGAAACATGGTGAAATTCTGTGGCTTGTGTTACATTTCAAATATAATAGAGCTGATCATTAGTTCATAATGTTCCTGCACAGCTTCAAATTTCAGACTGATGAATGTGGTGATCTTTCAAATTTTTACTGCCAGTTAAAAACATGTTTATCTTGTGCCTTCTTTCAATTGTGCTTTATTTATTTTATTATTTTCTCTTAGGATCTCCATTATTCTTTTCCATTCCCTAGGTTTGATTTCTAGTTAAGTTTCATTTATAAGTCCATGGGTTGCCAGTGAAATTGCAGTTATGTTAGCATAAAGCCAGAAGGGTACTCTGTTGAATCTGTTCCCATAGTTCTAATCTCCTCAGGTTTTTTGAGATACTTTTCTATCACTGCCAGTGTTTGCAACTCTACTTGAATTACTACCATCTGTGGATTTCATTAAAAAATCATTACTGAAGATACTAAGTGATATTTGAGCTTGAATAAAACAAAAATCTATTCATAGCAGATTCAATAAAAATTATCTTTTATAATATTTTTAGCTGTATTTTTGTAACCTGGAATGTAGATTTTTTTTTCAAAGCCACTTTGGATAAACATTATTTTACACATTGCAGTTATTATAGATTTTCCAGTTGAGTAGGATACTGTGTTAAATGATGTACTAAGAGTCAAAGATAACTGCTAATTCTGCAACCTATTTTTAAAAATTTAGGATTTCTCAAACATGATCTGTTCACTATAAATCTGTGCTTCTTATTGTCTGTGGTTCTAATGTCCTGTAGATTAATTGATACTTTTTTCCTTATAGTACTTGATTTGTTATTTCATAAGGTAGAATAGTCTGTAAAATTGTAGGTCTTTTTCTCCAGTTTCTGGTTTTCTCACCAGCTTTTATGCCATCTCAATGACAGCAGGAAGCTGGTAGAGTTCCAAAAGTACCTGCAGGACAACTGCCAGAAGCCAAGATCACTTCTTTTGACCCATTCACACCTTTCTTTAAAGCAGAATAGCTCTAGGAACAGATATATTTCAATTACAAGTAGTGATCAGTTAGCAATATGCAAAGAAAATTAGTAAGTTTCATGCAGCAACATTTCCCTGACTGTTTTTATAAGAGCAGGATAGTCTGCATCCTGGCAGGAAAAATTATTCTTTATTTTTTCCTAGTATTTCTTCATAACTTAGCAACAGGTGAGGAAAATGCTAATTTAGGCCTATAGAGGCCAAGCTGATAGATGGTGTTATCTGTGTTTCCAGAGAGATTGAACTCTGCCCCCTTTCTTTCAATTTTTCCTCTAGAGTGTCTTCATTCCTGGAACAGCTGGTACAGGACACAGTAGAATAGAAACAAGGAAGACAAGTGGGGTCTTTTTCTGTTCTGAATTAGGTTAGGATTCATTTAGCTATGTCTAACAAGAAAGATAGAACATGATGGTGTGAAATGCAGATACCCAAGCTGAAACCTGGGGCTGTGCGTCTGTATTACATACCACAATACCTTTTAGATATATTTCTTTGAATCTGTGTATCTGTTTGGGCCAGGCAGTCATGGCATCAGGTTAATGGAACTGGAATGAATCTTGATAGAAGTTCATTATGTGTTGACAGTATTATCTGGTAAGGTAGGTTAATGTGGATTTACTGGTTTACCAACTTGGGTCACCACTTGCTGCAGCAGTTTTGTGCTGAGGAGTATCGTTGGGAAGGTATCAGTTCAGTCAGACACTGGCTGGGAAAGCAAATTATTTCATAGGTTGATGGATAGAGGATGAATATGGTTCAAAGGATGATAATAAGACACAGCAAAGCTATGTATTGCTAGTAGATTTACCAAAACTTTCGGCAAGGATGGTCAGCCAGCACAAATGCTGAAATGGCCAAAGAAAATATTTTTTTTCTGGGAAGAACATGCCTTGAAGCACATAATAGCTGTTGTCTGTCAACCTTTTAGGTAATATGAAAGATTGACTTAATTCAGTTTATCAACTGATTTGTTCATAAGTGCTTTGAAATGGCTGTAAATTGCACTAGCATTGTATGGAACTAATTAAAAAAATACTGACTGAGAATTGAAGGCTTGGAGGGCAGTGTCAGAGAACAGAGATTCCTATGAGAGGAGTAGAAACCCTTAATATCTGTTCATAGGATAAATGAACCAAGCCTAAAATTATTTTTTGTGACTGAAAACCAGTTAGCATATATCTCATTCTATGCAAGTTTCATTATATCCAGCATATATTCATACATTGTAGCTGTAGGGCCATGAAGATACCTAGATGTAGATAAGAGAACTTTCTACTTAGAATTCTTTATTCAGTTACTTCTATGTTATGTTATAACGAAAGCTGTGCGATTTCTGGAATCAGAATTAATTTATCTTGTCAGTATCAGATAGGAGAAGGTCTTAGAAGAAGCCAGATGGCCAACTCTGTCTTTCAAAGACAGATTGTCTTTTGAAGATGGAGAAGAACTAAGAATCTTTAAACTCTTTGAGTAAGATCTAACACAGGAAATTCTTGGAGAGTCTCTAGGATTGCCGTACAACAGGATTTAGATCTTAGACTACACCTTTGTAACTCTGGAAGGGAGCTAAAACTACCTTGGTCCAAGCAAGCCCATGGAGGCAGTATTAAAAAAAAATAAAAAATCATTCAGTGTTCTGGTCCAGATGTCAGCTATTCATGAATCTTGAATATACAAGCGGATATGCAAGAGCAATATAGGCTACATCTATATATTCCTCATATGCTATCTATGGCACATTGGCCAGTTCTATGGTACTCCAGAAATGTAAAGCACCTTCTGAAAAAAAAAAAAGCCAAGACTAGTTTTGAAAGATATGATCACATCAATCATATAAAAATTTCATCTTTCTCTTTGCACATCTACAGTATTATGTGTTGACCTACACTTTGGATTATATTTTGCTTCTTTTTTCTTTAAAATTTACTAGGATTTTTTCCCTAACAGATAATTGAATAAAAAATGTGTTCCTTATTTGCTGTAGATTTCTGAAACTTTGAAAGTCTTGTGTTTTATTTAAAAGGCTACCTAGTTAAAATAAGACCCAAGAGTTTCTGTAATCGTGGGGTGGCAATATGGTTTTGAGTTTTTTGACTTTGCAAACATTAGTCTTTGTCTACTTCTTGGGTTATTTAAATGTAATGAAATTGTAAAGGGCAGAATCACCAGCAGATTTCCACTAATTTACTTGTAGAATGTTTGATGAAATATATGATTGGTCCAGTATTTTATAGCTTATTATATCCCAAACTCTTAATATCAGATTTTGGTCGAAGGATGGTTTTTATAGTTGAACCAGTAGATTTTTCTTAATATGGCTGCTGGATAATTATTCCAATGACTAAAATAATACTTCGGAACCCAGGAAATTATGGAGAAAAGAATACATTAAAGAAACAGCAAATTACTACCACCAAGCTAAAGAAAAATTGAGTGTGATGAAAAGATGGTGCAAAATTAGAGAGGCTTTGCTTTGAAATAGTTAATAAGACATACAGTAAGCCTGGTAAAGATTGGAAGGAAGTAGACTTTTATCAAGAGAATGAGTATTAACTCTGAATTTCCCTAACATTCAGGAACGTTTTCATTTAGTAATTGTGTTTGGGTTCATGTAATTTTAAACATACCCCTCCAAATCACACTTCTGTTACTTATGTCCTGATTCTGCAGATATTTAGGTGATTATTTGTAGACTTGAGGAATCTGCAGAATTTATTCATTAATGTCAAGTAAAGCAACTTTCGTAACCTGTACAGAAATATATCGCGGTGCTCTCTAAAGATCAGTTTTTACTCATAAATATGAAGGATTCTGTTAGGAGCTAAATGTATAGGCGTGTAAATAATTCATTGTTTTATTGGTATGTATATATAAAAATTCTTTGTTTATGGTTAATCAGTTTTACTATTGCTGTTTCCTTCTTTTATGGGTAGTTTGGTACCAGAATTAGATAAAAAAAAATTATGTATACTATCAATATATTTATGTATTTGATTGTTTAGCTATAACAGATATTCACAATATTTATAATTAATTTAGTTTATGATCATTAAATATAGCTTGCATTATAGTCCACATTATTATTATGAATGAGGCCATTCTGTAACATTCAAAACCTATTTCCTGGGCCAGTGTTCTGAGATACTTTCTTCAACCATTGAAGGAGTTGTGTTTACTGTGTAAATTGCTGAGATATTTGGGATTAGATACTGTAGCAGAAACATAAACCCTGAGATATCTACATCCATAGGTTTTGGTTCTTTTCTTTATTGGCCCTGGGTACAACAGTGATATTTGTGTAGAAGGGATGATCCTCAGTTTTGCGTTGTTCACTCTGTAAAGATCTAGAAGCTTTTAGTCCCTTGGTGCTGTTAATTTAGTTGAGCAGTTAGCAGTAATAGCACATCTGAGATCTTAAACGTCCATAGAATGCTCTAGTATCCTTGATACCGTTCCAAACAGAAGAATAATGCGCTCTTCTGTGGCACTGAAATACAAAGCAATGTTTAAATCATGTTGTAGAGTGTTTTAAAATGGTCTCTGGAGACACTACACTGGAATGCTAGGATGAAACGACATCAAGCTTAGCTATTTTATTATTCAAACAAGTCCCACTGTTGTCCCATAAAACTTCACAAAATTAATCTCAAATTAGGAAAATTGTAAAGTCTACGAGTACTAGTAGTACCATGTAGAGTCATAGAACCTAAGGATCAGTTTGAGATCATCTGATCTGTATTGCACACTGAAGATTTATCTACTGTGTGTTCAGAAATGTAAATGCTCTGCAGGGATATCGTGTAGATTTTTTGACTTGGTATAGGCTTCCTGTATAAGATAAAATCACAAAGCACAAAAGTGATCGTGAGTAGAAGTTTTCTAAAATTGTGGATATGAAGGTATTAGGGCATTCTTTTCCTATCTTTTTTAACATCTACAGAGGGCTTTTTTCACTTTTGTAGGTCTGACTCATAAAAACTATTCGATCTCTGTTTATAAAATGCTCCAAAACCATTCTTCTTCTTCTTGGACCCCTTTGGTTCATTTGTCTAGGTTTAGCAGAGATCTTTCTCCTAAGAATCTGGGTTTTGTTTTGGTGGAACAGAGAGAAAGAGAGAAGAACAAGGACATAGATTCAACAGTATTACACCATTCCAAAGGACTTTAAAAGTTTTCCAGAAAAATTGCATGGTTCTTGGTCTGTATTCATTCTTTGCACAGGTTTGCTCAGGCCTTTCATTATCAGCAAAAAGTCTCTGGTTTTATTAATGTGTTTATAACACATGCCATTTCTCTTCTAGGATACTTCACACAGTACGGTATTGGTGTAATTTTTGTTCAATTACTTGAGATAAATAATAGAACTAAAGCAGTAGGAAAGAGAAAAAAAATTTCAGTCCAGAGTCTATGATATAATGTAGCTAATAAGTGAATGACTTCTCAGTACTAATTTCCTCACTTTTTTACTACTAAACAATGTTTAATGATGCTGAGAATCCTGTAATTAGAGCAGAAGAGTTGTATTTTTGACTTGCATTTTTGCAATTACATGTCTTGTGGTGTGGGTATAGACTTAAATTTACAAGTGTGGTGAATTTAAAGATTTAGAACTGATTCTGTAATGTAGTTTGGGCAGGGGTACATATGCTTATGACGAGAAGTCACTGAAGGTAATGAGGTTATTTAAATGCTGTGTCCTTGGGTGTCTGTTTACAAGATCATAGTTTGCAGTGATCTTGTAAACTCTCCATTGCTGGAATATATGGAAATGTTCCGATCATACAGCAGTACTAGCTCAAGCTGATGCCAAATGCTAAACTTCTCACTGCTTGTTTAAGCGAAGATTCTATCTGCAGTTTATTCCAGACATTGCAGAAAAATCAGATTGTATTTGAGTTATTTTCATGCTGGAATTATGAACATGTACTTCTCACACACGCAAAATACAACACTGAAATATTTCGAAAGATGAAGGATATTTTCCCAACTTTTGCTATTAGAAAATATGTAATTGCAATAATTACCTGGAATAAAGGGGAAAAAACATTATATTTTTTTGTCCCAGAACCACCCAGGTTCAAGAAGGTTTTGAAGGTAGATTTTAGCCGAGTGGCTGCATGGCTGTGGGTATGTGTGCAGATGAATCACACTAAATTCCTTGAAATTAGTCACCAAATATAATATTTTTTTCAGTATTTACCTAGTTCTTGCAATAGTTGCTATTTGCTACCTTCTGAAATGGTTGGCAGCTGTTTGTTTCTTTGTTTTTTCAGAGCATCTTAAGTAGTATTTCAAAGATGTGAGTAAAATAGGGTTAAAATGAGAACATTTTATGTATAGTTATGGGAGGCTTTTTTTGCTCTTTTTTTTATCTGCAGATGAAAAGGATAGAAAATTGGAGATCTCCAAAAAACAGTGTAGAACATTCACTTCTGAAATTATGTTCCTTTGGCAAGGTGCATGGAAAAGATTTGGAAAAAAACAGAACATAAGTGCTGGCAAAATTGGTAGGAATGTCAGAAAAAAATTTTAAGTGTTGGCATAAGAATTCTTTGAAAATCCTCACTTATTCACATGTGAAATGAAAGTAAAAAAGCATCTGTCCTCTTTTATGCACACTGACCAAATAAAACTGAATAGTTACATTTAGTAAAATACAAGGTTTTCTAAACAGAGCTCTGTCTACATTTGGCTTTCTTTGTTATTTATTCCACTACAGTAAAATATTGTGGTTGAATATGGGCATATTTTGGAAAAAACCATCAACCACCGACCAAAACAGTGAATATAAAAGAAAATACTGATGTTTTCCAAAATGATTGTTTTGTTTCTTACATGAAGTTTTTGAGATTAAATATCATTAATACAACAGAAAAGATCCATACAATTTTTCTTCTCTCACCTTGGTAGAGGTAAATTTGAAGATCATGCAGAATTTTTACCACTGTAACCATTTTCTTCACTGACATGGAAGAAAAACTTTCATGTTGAGGTCCTAATCCTATAAACATTTCATCATGTTGAAACTCAAATGTGTTTTAGTTTTACATAAACCAATTGAGCTGCTCATATCTATAATTTTGTACTTAGCTGTTTGAAGGATCAGAAAGATCATTATGAATTGTAAACTGAATTTCTTGTATTTGCTTAATTTGTTTATTTTTCATTCTATGACAAAATGTAGCTGTTCTTCAGTGAAAACAAATAGGAATCCTAAACCAAAAATGAAAATCAGTCTTGTGTGGCTCAGAAATTATCACACTTTAAAAAAAGATAAGATATGAAATTCTTTCACAATCTAAAATAAGCAGTTTTGTTAATAATAATGATGAAAAAATATTTTAATTTCTTAATTACCTCTAAATATTTTCTCTTGTTACTATGGGTGTACCATCTTACTGTTTGTTTATTGCAATCCTACTTGTTTCACACCCAGTGCTGTTAAAAGTAAGAGCTAGATACATAATATCATTACTGTGATTTACAGTTAGTAGAATTCCTAATTGATTTGGTCCTTTATGTTGAACAGTTCGGGCCGTGGTACTTGCCTTGATAATGAGCCTCCCAAGCGTGACTTTCTTTATCCAGCTGTGGCCCCAGGTCAGGTGTATGATGCTGATGAACAGTGTCGCTTCCAGTATGGAGCAACATCCCGCCAATGTAAATATGGGGTAAGAAGTCTTAATCCTTATGCTGAGTGTTCTGCTTAGTCATTTGTATATATTCCTTTAAAAAATAAATCTTTAGTTAGTTGTACTAGGGCATTACAGATTTCCAATAGCATGTCTGATGCCATCATTCATAAGCAAAGGGTCCATTTTAATCCTTATGCTGCATCTTTTGCTTGAGTCATTTGTGCGTACTGTACACTAAAATGTATGAGTAACAATGAGCTGGGAAAGGTGTTCTTTAATTATAGGGGGGAAAAAAAAGCCCAAAACAGTTGATCCTGCTCCTTGTAAAGAGTAATAGAGAATTTTCCCTGATTTCAGTTAGTTGAGATCAGGTTTGTGTTGTATTGAGCTTGAAACATGAAATCTGTTGTGTTGGCCTTAACCTTTCAATATAAAGCTACATTTTGAAGTTACTAATGTACTTGTATTGATTCATCAGACCTGATTTTATTTTCTTGCTTGGTGGTTTTTTTTTTTTTGTTTTTGTTTTGTTTTGTTTTGTTTTTTTGGTTTTTGTTGTTTGGTTTTTGTTGGTTGTTTGTTTTTTGTTTTGGATTTTTGTTTGGTTGGTTGGTTGGTTGGTTTTGTTTGTTTGTTTGTGTTTTTTGTTTGGTTTTTTGTTTTTGTTTTTTTTTCCCCCCTGACATTGAGTTTATTGTTTCTCACATTATTGAGATACCTTTTTTGGAAAGATGAATTACGGCTGTGGGAATAGAGGAACATGAAGCTAGATAAGTGAATAGAATACTGAGTAGCGAAGTACTACCAAAGACATGAGTAGAAGTACCACTGTGCAATAGTTATGGCAAATAAATTTACAGCACAAATAAAAACCTGTACATGTAGATCATTGTGTTATAAATATTTACTTAAAATCTTCCAGCCTAAAGGATGTAGTTAAAGGATGCATTCTGCTGTGCTTGTTATCAAATAATCAGCTGAGAGACTGCGCTAAGTAAACCTTGAGAAGTATCTCATGGTTTAAAAAAAATGGTATTAAAGTCTCTTAATTTTTAGATTCATATAAAACAATGTAATAATACAAAGTCCTCTGGAGGATTCTGGAGTGATAAAAACAGTATTATTCTTGGGATGCCTCTTTGGCAGGTTGCACTGTGGAAAGGATTTAAAAGCTATGTAGCTGGCTGACTAGCTCACTGGGTCTTCTACTCCTGATTCCTTGTCGAGCCTTTGTGGCCTTTATTTTTCCTCTTTGAGTTCTCACTTCCCATCACTGTTCTTTAATGACCCCATTTCCTGTCCCTTAATCTAAGCCATACCTGTTTTAAAAATTTTCTTTCTTCTTACAAATTTTCACTACATTCACTCTTCTATTTGCAGACTAAGGAAATCTGCAGGTATTTAATCCATGATTTATAGCACAGCCTTTGGAGATATATTACATTTTAAATTACACTGGAAAGTTCATAA
>JAWWTY010000088.1:52606389-52621616 GCA_035222235.1 Margarornis squamiger
TGGGTTTCTTTAAACACCAATAAAGCATTGTTGTGATGATCATGCTGCACAGTACATTTTCCTAAACCAGTTTTTTTACTTTCCAAACCAACTGGAAGTAATGAAGATGTGTAGGTAATCTTGGCTTTCTGCCTTCTGATTTCATTCTCTTTTTTAAAGGCCCTTTCTTTGGAATTCCCTTAGAGTTACAGAAAAGAGGTCAACATTTCATTGAGGCAATAGTTAAATGAAGTTATGTCTTCATTACTGATAATAGGGTATTGTGTTCCATCAGTGCACTGTTGATGTGAACATGACTTCTAAGTGTCTCAGAAAATAACCCTACTTTATTTTTTATAACAGTATTCTGACTGTATATATTAATAAATAAGTTATTGTAGAAGTCTGGTAATAGCCACTCTTAGGAAATAATACTCATTTAAAATAGTACCTACATTTAAAAATATTATCCACCATGGCCATAATACTCTGAATATGTGACCATGATGGTTACAATCATGCAGATTTGATGTGATAATTTTGAAGGGGGAAAAAAAGGGCCTTTGGAAGATTGTAGTGCAGATGGAAAATACCTGCTTAAGAAAGACTCATATATAAAAGGGTTTTAGCACTGACTAATGGAACTAGATCTAAATCTCAGGACGAGCTAAGTTGAATACTGTGCTCAACAATTTTATTATCAAAAATAAACAGTGCTTTTGATATTTATTTTCAATGTGTAACTCACATGAAGATGCTATTAATAGTTCATTGATCTTTTTCTAGCAGTCACATGTGCAACTACGGATGGAAAAACATGGTAAAAAATCCCTAATTAACAGTGAAAGTAGGTCATATATTAACTGCTTTCATGCATTGCTTTTAGCCCTTTTTTTTGAAGTGTCTGTTAAAAAAGGTGTAGGACAGATTTTCCAACATGGGGTTTAGTGACTCAAAAGGAAATAAATTCTAAATCAAAGGGAAATGGTGGAGAAAAATGCTTGCCTTTTTCTCTTGCTTATGTCCTTTACTGATTTGTGATGGCAAGACATGACAAGAGAAACAGCTGAACTTTCAAATCAGAAGCAAAAAATCTACAAGTCTCCTTTGGACTGTGATACACCTGTTGATACAATTGGTGTTTTTAAAGTGACTTGGGAAATCTTCATGTTCCTTTTGCTTAGGAATTCTGCCATAATCTTACTAACCTTTAGAAAAATTACCTCTTTCAACCATCTAGCCTTAATGTTACCTTACTGCCTTTTCTCCCGTATTTCCTCATCCATTCCCTCTGGATGTTTAGTTAAACTGTTGCTTTTGATCATAGATCATAGATCATGTCCTTATTCTGCAATGACTTTTGCACAGTTAAAGTTGAAGCCATTCTTACTTAGAACTTGAAGTTAAGTACGTGGAGAGCTGTTTGACCAATTAAAGCATCAGATCTCAACTACTAAAGGGACTTCAAGTTTCTGCATTTGTGTGTGTTTATTTACTGACAATGAGACAATTTGGCTTAAAAGGAACCCCTTGCTAGTTGTTTTGATGCTATTTTAAGGACTAGGTCAAATTAAGCTGTTTAGTCACATATGGATAGAAGTGTCCCAGTAGAAGCATTATGGCTATTGGTCAGATTTCTTTGTGTTGTTTAGCACATTAAGTCAGACAAGAATTCAATGTGACACTTTAGCTGAAATAATAAAGCTACATGTTAGCAAGTATACAGTGATCCTTCTAATGTTACATGTGCATTGTTCTTTTTACTATACTTTCCACCTTTTCTGATACAGGGGCAGTTTTACAGAATTTAGGTGAAGAAATAGATACTTCGAATAAGAAAGTGAAAGGCAATGTCCCAAGCTATTTAAATTATCTAATTCTTAGGGTATGTTGTCAGATTCAGGAGAAGGTTAAATTTATGACTTACAGTGAGACAAATTGTAATGGTAATGGTGGAAATTCACTCTATGATACTGATGCACTGCTTTATCCTAAAAGCAATACATGCCTTCAGGTATCTTTTTGGATTCACTGCAGTGGAAGACCTTGAGGTTGTTTGAAACAGTGCTAATTCCTGTTCAGTTATGTAGCTACAGGATATGCTACATGTAGGATGATTCAGTGTGGATTTTCTTCTGCTGATTGTTAAGTGTGTCTCAATTCATTGCTCTGTTTGTATGTCAGTTCCCCTGGTAGTTCAGAACCTTTTTCAATCCTTTTATTTAGGTGTTTGTAAGAACTTTTTCGTTGACTTTTTACCTCCTTATCCTTTGAGCTCTGGCTAGTAACAGTTGGAATATGCCTGA
The DNA here is from genome assembly GCA_035222235.1 of Margarornis squamiger. Taxonomy (NCBI): domain Eukaryota; kingdom Metazoa; phylum Chordata; class Aves; order Passeriformes; family Furnariidae; genus Margarornis; species Margarornis squamiger. The sequence continues at coordinate 52,608,675 of JAWWTY010000088.1, forward strand.
CTGTAACTTACTGATTTTGTTGTTCAAAATAATGCTTTGCTTTATGGATGGTCCCACATTTTTAGGACAGAGACTCAAACCACAGACACTTTAACAGCCGTTAATATTTTCTGCATATGATTGATATTTCTGTGTTGCATTTTACAGTCTGAAGCTGCTGGGAGCAGAGTTTCAGAGATAGTAGCTTATAATATAATTAAATTAAAGCATTTTATGCTTTTCCACCAGCATCAGTCAGCTGACTTTCAGATCTAGGAGAGTAAACACATTGCAAAACACAATGGTTCTACAATAATTCTACCAGGGCAGAATAGCCCTAGAGTTGCAATTGATCCTTGTAATCAGGTAACATAAATTTTAATGTTCATGAATTAAACTGTCACTTTTTTCATTAAATGCTATTGTGGCTTACTCCAGCTAAATAAAGAGAGTTACTAAGCTTGATGCAGGGGTTTTATAGGTAGAAACACATTTTGGAAGCTGGTTTTCTTTTCCCATTTAAAGGCAGAGAAGCCATTGATGTATCTGCCCTGGAGATACCAGTTTCCTTTTGTTCTATCACCTGTTGATACCATGGCTAGGATCATACATTCAGTTGAATCTGTACATAATACTTAGTAACTCACCATAAAGTGCCATTTTTTGGACCCCAACTTCATACATCTTGCCATGGCTATCATTTTTACTTGGTATTTGTTAGCCAAGCATAAGTAGTTTGATCAGGTGGGTTTATATTGCATTACTCACTAACTCACGTTAAAAGTACATGTAGATGAAGCAAGGAATTGAAGACCCTGTGTTTATAATCTGTCTTTTTTATCAACCTTTCCAATTTTTTATTTTTTAATTTTTAAACTTCATAAAGCCTGTCTAGTCAATTGAAAAACTTCTGGTCGCTATTGTGCACACCTTTGTGTTACAACTGATTAAAGTTCTGAGCTTGTCTTACATAAGGACTCAGAGGATTGTGTTGTAATTAAATCAGTTTTATTCCTTCTTTTTTTCTAAGATTATGGTGTGAATAGACAAGGGAAATGCCAGAAGTTTTCCTCTGTCTGAATCCTTAAGTAGTTTTATATCCTTTTTGTATATTTTTCTAAAAAATTCCTGCAGTCTCTTTTCTTCTTTCTTAGGACTACCTTCCTCTAAACCCCCTTCCCTTTCTCTTCTCTGTCTTTGTTTTTCTCTCTTTCACAAGAGACACAGATGTTAACACCAGTGTGCCTGCCTCTTATGAAAGCTGTTCTAAAGGTGCAAGGAGAAGCTGGTAATCAAAGCAGGAGTGCATCAGATGATAGTAGAAGCAATAATGAGATTCCATATAGTGGAGAGTTGTTTGAATAAAGATGGATAGGTTGCATGGGTTTGAAAGGAAAATTGGTACCTGGAGGTGATTGAGCTTGTGGGGCTCCTGTAGTTTCCATAAGGTTCACATAAGCACCCAATATTTAGGAAAGAGTGTTGGTAATATAATATAAAGGTGCAACTTAAGCTTTGGATTCTATTTCACATTCTTTTAGCATGTTGTGATTCATAACATGCTGCACCACTTAGTGAGCACTAGGCAGTGGAGCACTAAAATGGTAACTTTTGGGTGCTTATCTGAACAAACTTTGAATCTTCTGAAGTTCACCTGTAATTGCAGTCTTATAGTTTTATTCATGTTGTCAGCAATATTTCAGCAATGAGGCTGAAATACTCTATGCTGATGCTTTTCAGATCTGAATTGTAAGTTGCAATTCAGGCTAATTTTTTTATGCTCTATTTGAGCAAAGGCTCATCAAGAGGTGCAGCATATTATAGATTAAACATGCTGAAGCAACATACAAACCTAATTAAGATTTTAAAATTTTATGAACAAAAGACGAACCTCCCAAATTATTATGCATTATGACTGTATTTCCCATATTATTTTTTTTTTAATGTTATGGGCCAAACTGCTAACTTTTGCTAGAGGCTTTCAAGTGTTGAGAACATTAAGAACAGCACATTTGATCTTTGCTCATATTACTGAGTTGTCGTTGTGCTGTATTGTAATCATATATGATGATTATGGTATAGGATGCTTAGATGTTACATAATTTGAAATGCCTATATGTAACTCTGCATGACACAACAGAAAGAGGCTCCATCATTTATAACACTTAGGCAAAAAGAAGGTAATTTGATTTGCTGTGTTTTTTTCTCTAGATGGTTTCAGCTTTGTTTAATTTACTGCAAATACAAGCATCCGAATTCCAAACTGAAGTCATGGAGCCCTAAGATACACCGTTACAGGTTGTCATCTATCTTGTCTTGATCTTGTGAAAGGCCTCAGCTTCAGTTTATGTTTCCTGGATTTTTAAAATTTTCCCTTGTTTGCTTTACAAACTAGTAGTTACTAAATCCACACATTTGGAGACTGATTTTGAGGTCATTGATTAATTTTCAGTTTATGCTTATTTCTCTTAGCCATTAAATTATTCACACAAATATAATGTTGGCAAAAGATAAGTTCATAGCTTCATTCTTTGTCCTCTGGTGAAGAAAAGGCTACCCTAAACCAGTCACTTTGTGTTGGTGGGTGGGTGAACGTGCGTGCATGTGTGTGACAGTGTGTGAAATAAAGCAGTATACTTTCTATTAGTGATTTTGGGCCTGAGCTGTCCAGAGCAATTTCACATGTGTTTTTAAGGCTGGCTTATTAAAAACAATTGATTAGAAATATTACAGATAATGGTGGTAATAAGGAAATAGCTCAAATCAATAACTATGAAGCTAAGATAGTACCAGGTTTAGAGTTTGTACGGTTGAGCTGGAGAAGCGAAAGCTTTATGAACCTGTTAGAACTTCTTTGTTTAACTTTCTGAAGTCAGCTGAAACTAAAGAAGACATAGCTGAAGCAGTACCTGGTATAATTCAGTGTTCATTTAATGAAATAACAGCACAGATGGATTTTTCACTTCTTTTTACGTATCTTGTTTGTTTTCAAATGACTGTTAATGTTATTTTTGGTTTCATGTACAGAGTGATAGAGAATATTTTTCAGATTCTACTTTTTCTTTTAAATGTAGTACAGCAGGGGAAAATAACGTCTTAAATAAGTTTGGCTGTATTTAAAAAAAATTACAAACCCCCTTTAATTTCTTGTATTTAATATAAATTACTTTTATAAATGGACACATTATGTTATTTTTGTAGATCTTCAATGTTTCACATAGTTTCCTGTGAGGAAGTATTCTGTTGATTTTGGGGTATTGCATATCTGTCTCAAACAGAACTCCTTTTTGATTTCAGTTTTTAACTCACATAGTTATAGTATGGTAAAGCCCATAGGGATTTTAGATTACCATCATTTTATCTTTAGGGATTTACGAGGCAAGCTTCTGCTGTGAGTAGGGACTATCAGACTATCTCAGTAATAATATCTAGTTTTGATAGACTGCTTTTCAAAGCAATTTAGCAGTAAGTATTTTTCTCTTTTTGTGAAGTAGGGAGTTGAGTTGACATGCTTGGCATCACCCTGCAAACGAATGACTAAAATAGTTTTGGAGTGCTATATTCATTAATTCACACTGTTCAGATAATTTTTTCTTTGGAATTAAAATCTCCGGGTGGTATTAGTTCAGTGATTTTGGAGGAGTCTAATGCTCCAAAGAAACCTGAATATACGGAAAGAATCCTAATCTCATTTGTGGGTATATTAGGCCGGCAATGAAAGACATGTTTTAAATTTCACTTTCACTTATATGATAATACATGGTTGGTATACTTGTGCATGCATATCAAAAGTGAAATTCTGCACATAAACTCTGGAGCAAAACCGAGAATTCTGGATTCAAATCATCCTGAAACATGGATGTTTTAAAACTCCAGACTGTTATCCAGACCTGATTTTTTGGTTTTGTCTGTATTGGAGTGGTGAAATCTTTATTTCTTATTTCTGAGGTTTTGACTTTTCAGAACATTGAACCAAACTCCACAAAGTCAGAACTGCTGTTCATTTAGGCATTTGAATTTGATCAGATCTGAAATAAAGAGAAGATCAGAAGTAGAATTGTCACAGTGTAACACTTTTAATTACATTTTGACAATGTAAACCACATGTGAACAAGTAAATGACACTAATTTTGCTCAAAAAATAAGGAAGTAAATTCAAGCTTATAGTAAATAAGGCAGGATTATGACAGGAACCTCATACAGTGTCTGAAAGGAACCCATTTTATGTTTTCACTTTGAAATCCATACTGTATCAAACTTTGGATTCGTGGTTGATTTAGATGTGAAATTGATTTAGTGTTGAATTTTAGAACCATAATGGCTGTGAAATTTGTAATCCAGTTTTATTTTTCAAGAACCTTTGTGGTGTATCTTCTTTTATTTTCTAGTTGTTTCATTTTAAATAATATATTTAATTGTGTTTATCTTAATCTGAAAATTTTATCAGCTGAGTGACAAAAAATAGTGTTTTACTCAGAGATTTAAGTTAAGTAAATATTTATACTGTTTGCATTTCTTCAATGAAAAAAACTAATTTGGAAAGTTCTGCATTGGCTACAGCTATGCTTTTACAAGAGGCAGTATTTCTCCTAAAAAGAGGCTTAAGAATTAAGTTTTCATAGAGCCACACACTAAATAGGGTGAACTAACTTAGGCCTAATTGTCAAAAATTGGATGAAATCTCCAGAAATCATCAGTACTCATTCTGTATAATGTCAGACCATTCTTATATGTTACTTTTTAAATGGATTTTAAGAAAGATACCTTACTTCTGCCAATCATGAAACTAAATATACCATATTAACAATCCTGCAAGAATGGCACCAGCTGATTTTAAACTTGGGAAAGGATGTTGCATTTTCAAGAAAAGATTCTACTGTTGAACAGTTGCTGCAGCTGCTAGTGAGTAATGTATAAATTAATTTGTATATGCAATATAATGCAAGAAACATGAATCTCAGGGTAAAGTGTAACAGTTGTTCCTCTTAATGTGTATAGAAAATATAGTCTAGGTGCCAGATACTCATTTATTACCTCAGAGAAATAATGAACTTGGAGGGGAGAGGATAATAATAACTTTCATTTATTCACACTGTCTTTTCCTTTTTCTTTTTGTTTCAAGGTTCAGTCATAGAATATCTGCAAGGATTTTTTGTAGGATATGATTTCAAGCAGCTGTTAAATAAAATGAAACTGTAATGACTACCATATAAGATGATTTTAATAGTCTGATTCTATTCCAAATTTTAAAAAATAAAAATGGAAAATATGTATAAGCAAGTTGTGAAATCTTGCACATATCCCAAAGTAATACAAAAAAGGATTATCGTGTAAATAATTTGCTGCAAAAGCAAACTGCTCCTGATTCTATTGTGCATACACAGCCGAATCCAAGGGCAACTAAAGCAACTGTGAAGATTTCCAGTGTTCAGCCAACTTTGGATCATGCCCACATTATGAATTTCAACCCTCAGCTAGTTTTAACAGTGAATCGTCAATGTCAAGAGAACTGGCTTCATTTAAATTAGTAAATGGGCAAAAACAAATGAGAAAATATGGTAGGATAAAAAGACAATCTGTAAACCTCAGTTTGTTTAACACTCACAACATAGGGAAATAGGATAGACTAAATCATTTATGAAAGAGCAGCTGCAGATTTAAAAAACCTAAGGGAAATATCTTAGCACATAGCTCTGTTAGTTCTAACTACACATGCACTTCTTTAGCAAGTGTTACAGAAGAGGAGTGCAGGTAGTCTTAACTCAAAAACTTTTTTTTTACCTAAAGGAAGCAAAAATAATTATTGCTGTTTCATGTTTCAAAATTAATAATACCCTTTATAGAAGGTAATTCTGAGACAGAGAATGACAGTAATGGAGACACTACAGCTCATCTGAATACTACTTAGCAACTTTAAAATATACTAAGCCCAGTGTTAGCACGAATCAAGAAAAAACCCAATTTTAAAACATTACTTGCATGACAGGTGTGAATAACACATTCTTGTGTACAATGTGGTGCTTCCAGATTCATTTTTCTGGCAGAATATTCTTAGGCAAAATATAGTGGCTTCAAAGTTGCAGAATATTTCACAGCCCTCTATAGATTTCCCTCCCCGGCCCAATTCTTTATAGTCTCTGTTAAAAAAAATAAAATTGTGTGTACATGTTTAGATAAGGACTGGCAGGAATATTAGAGTTTTATTCTGATCAACTCGCTTCTGCCTTCTTTCCTAGGAAGTGTGTAGAGAGCTCTGGTGCCTCAGTAAAAGCAACCGCTGTGTTACCAACAGCATTCCAGCAGCTGAAGGTACTCTTTGCCAAACAGGGAGCATTGAAAAGGGGGTGAGTACAAATAATTTATTGTTTAAAGAAGCAGTGTGTTGTTCAAAGACTACAAGAAGAAACAACTAGAAAGTTAAAAGTATTTCACAGCAACTATAACAATTCAGAAAAAGAGAATTTCAGAACACATGTGCATCCTCATGAAAATGTCCTAAAGTATTATTTCACAAAAATTTTATATATAAACCCCCAAACCTGTTATATTCTCTCTGTATGTTTTTCAGTGTAGTCAGGTGGTTGGGGTTTTTTTGCTTTTGGTTTTGTTTTGGTTTTGTTGCTGTTTTTTTGGTTTGGGTTTTTTTTTTGGTTTTTGGGTTGTTTTTTTGGGGGAGGGGGAGGATGTTGTAGAAACTCTTTTAGTTTATTCTTTATTAGATTTTATACCACTCTTCCATAAAGGACTATTACAACTTTAGGTCTGCCATGGACTTTAAATATGTATAACATAAATCTAGGGCCTGAATTCTAACATTTTGATAGAAGATAAAAAAATCTTTATTACTTCAGTTACAAGCTGATTCATTCAAGTATATAGAAAAAATGTTGACTCAATAAAAGGGTTTGCTAAAAGCCTATATTTCTGAGGGATCTTTCTTTTTTGATTTTGGACTATTCTTTTAGTTTTCAGTTATGCTTGCATAACTGTTCAGCCTCATAGGACTTTGATGTACAATCAGATAAACTCTTCTACCTAACAGAAAAGTACAGAAAGTAAATGTTGCAATAGATAAGTCTAGCACTATATCTGTCTGAAGATGAGAATTTTGATTTTAAAATGATCTCTGTATATCAGTAGTTTCAGACAAGAATATTAGAAGACTTTCTCAGTTACAAGGCAAAATCTACAGATCTTAAAGAGGAGAGAAAAATATTGTAATTAGTTTACAAGACATGTACTGGGGAAAAAATGAATTCTGTATGCCTTTTGTCAAGATAATATATTTTATGCAGGTTTGTACAAAGTGAAGAGATCTTTTGTTATACAAAAACATTTCCAGTATCTGTCTGAGAGTTGCTGCATCTGTTCATGAGATTTACTGCTGCAGATTGGATTTTTTTTCCTAACAATGACCACTGACATCTATTCTCATTCTGACTTTTGGCTTGGTATCTGGGCTAGTTTCAACAAAGATAACAGTGCATTTTGACTTGCAATCTGATGTTTAAACAAAAAGAGTGAAAGCTTTTGGGCAGCTGTTACAGTTTTTTAATGCTTGTTGATGGCTTCATTCAGGATCTGTGACCTAGTATCATTCTGGTGGCTTTTTTATGCTGAGTTCGGAAATACTGGTAAACCATTTTAAGTGGATTTATTGAAGTGGTCAATTAAAAAATATGGAGTGATCAGAGTTAGCTGATAAAAATAGAGAGACCTTCACATAGTACCAAAAATGTTGCCTTATATTAGATTAATAGAAAATGTTAGAAGTTTTAGAACCACCCCTCCTTGCTGATGGTAAAGAGTAATTTACCTCAATTTACATTTTTTAAACCATGAGACTACAAGTTGAGATGCTTTTGGACACTGTTGCTGTGTCCAATTGTCAGAGGCTTTATTCAGTGGGCTCTCTACAAAACATGTTTTTCCAGTCATCGACATCTTTTTCCGCTGTTAGATTTTAGAGGAAAATGAGAGAATCCATGCCATTTTAAAAAGTTAAACCTGTTAACGAAAGATGCTTGTTAACAGCAGAAAATAGTATCTGTAGACTGCAACCTAGGAGGTTCCTGTGAATTAATAGTTCCTGGTAGCAGCAAACCAGAAAACACAAGCTCTTTCCAAATACGTAGTTCTCTTTACCATAGAATAAGGTGAAATTAATAGATTGCAATTCTGTAACCCATTGTTATTTTTGTTATTATTGTTACATTAGTATTGCAGTCATGCCTAAAGGCCACAACAAAATTAAGCCCTGTTTTGCTGGACTCTGTCCAAATATATAATAAATGACATTTTCTGCTCTAATGTCTAACAAGATCTCAAGCGTATTTCACCATATTTAGATATTGACTAATGTAAATTTGTGTAACTATTAACTCAAAGCATAATTTGATGCAATGTACACTAACATCTTATTGGCAGAATGTGGAGGAATTCCTGCAATTAAAATGGCCTAATTTTCTATTACAAAACCTTCTTTCAGTTACTTATATAAAGCTGCCAAGCTTTCAACCCTTTGGGTAGAAATTTTCCATGGTAGATGTCTGTCTGCACCTGAAGATTTTTAGAATGTTTTCCATAAAAGTTACTTAGCTGTTTTCGGCATACAGAGAAAGAGAATTGAGTGATTTCTTGCTTCTGATGGAACTGTTACATCTGTTCTGTTCTGAAGCTTTAATATGTTCATTCTTTGGTAAAGGGTTTTACATATTTGATGGGTTCAAAAAGGAACACTTTTTCCTAATTTGTAATAAGAATTTTAAATATACATGAAGTTTCTCTCTGGTATACCCAGAGATGTATTTGTGAAGGCAATCTATAACTAATAGGTATGCACTGAGGAAATTATGCATATAAAACAAAACAAAACCGATAGGAATGCTTATTTTGTGTTTTAATTTACTATAGTAAAAAAGGTAGCCCTTCTCTAAACTCATAGCTTACATCCAGGGTAGGGATGTAAACGAGGGCCAAACATGCAACAAGGGAAAAGTGTGCTGCAGGGATAATTTACATAGCTTGACTATGGGATGATTTAAGTTATTATTGCACATTAACATAAAGTAAATATAAGTTATTATTGTACATTAAGTTTTCTTGCAAAATAATTGTAGAATCAGTGACTGAAAAGAAATTGTTAAAATTTAAATTGATATTAATATTTTTCTTCCTCTTACAAAGTATGAAATAATTTCCCCTCAATATTAGAGATTTGCTGTATGATTTTTCTAAAAGCATACTACTGTGTTAATTCTGTTAAACAGCTAATACTCAGTGTTCTCAAATGGGCCACAGTATCATGTTTTATTTTATTGTTAATCACCTCACCAAGAAAAATTTCAGACTGCATTATTCACAGAGGGTTTTGCATGTTTTATATGTATTTGAATACATAACTGCTGTCTTTCTGTTGAACTAATGGAACATTGTTTTTTCAGTGTTAGAGAAGAATTAATACTTCAGTTCTAAAACTTTATTGAAAAACTGTTCTGTTAAAATAGCTTTCGCCTCCTCTTCTTTCTTCATATACTAGTTACTCAATATTCCTTACCTCATTATAGCAGATGAGGTTGCTGTCATTTGTGAAGGAAGCATATTTCTGCAGCCCCATTAGAAATAATGAAGGTTTTGGTAATTTTGAATTACTCTGACAGAGATTCTATGCATCACTGGCTTCTAATGAAAGATAAATTTTCACTAGAAAATTAAGACACTGAAGTGATCAGTTAAGTCCTCAGATTTAACTTCCCTATAAATAAAAATCCAGCATTTAAGGAGGTTTTCAGGGGAATATGGGAATGTGGAAGACAATGGTTGCATGACAGAGAAAATTGTGGACTTACAGGGATCTTACACAGTTTTGGACAAATAAAGCAGGTAAATTGCACCTGCCAATTGTCTACAGTCATAAGAGTATAGCATTAGGATGTTTGGCATATTCCATTTTATATATGTGATATCCTTGTGGGTTTACAACTCTGTGTCCTGCATTTCTTAGCTTGGATTTTGATGTGTTTGTAATGTATATAATTTACCTTTAATTAAATTAATAGCATATCTTCATACTCTTAGAAGCATTTTAATTTTTAGCTTTTGACATTAGCATGAGATACCTATTCATGTACTTGTGTGGCATCTCTAATAGAATGCTGCGAGGAGATTTTTGTGTTTAGTCAGTAAAATTTTTGTCACTGAATTTATCACTGTAAAGAGAAGAAAACCCCGTGATTTTTGTCACTTGTGTAGCTCACATAAATACTTCATTCTCCATAATAGTAGTGCCATTAGAGGCATTGCAAAACACCGTGCCATTTGGATATATCTATACTAGCTGAAAATGTGAGTTCATTATGTGGCCTGAATTGTGTTATGCAGACATTCAGTAACAGTCTGGGCTTAAGGGAAGCTCCATATGAAGGGTACATTAATCAGGTGAATTCCTGCTCTAGTCTGTGAATTTACAACTCCAAGAAGAATAAACCTCAGTACAAGTCCATGAAACCTTGTGTATTTGGGTTTTTTTCTGAAGAATTGTGTGGTGGGTTGATCCCTTCCAGGAGCTAAGCTAAGCTAAGCTAAGCTAAGCTTGCTCACTCACTCCCTTTTTCCCCCAGGAATGATGGAGAGAATCAGAAGGGCAAAAGGCTGTTTAGTTAAGTGAAAGGTAAAAAAAAAAAAGTAAAAACCAAACAAGGTATTGAAGAGAGCCACTCACTACCTCCCACCAGCAGACTGTTGCCCAGCCTGCCCCTGAGCAGTGGCTCCTTCAAGAACACTATCCCCCACCCCAGCTTAGTGCTGAGTGTGTTGTTACAGGGTATGGGATATCCCTTGGTCAGCTGGCCTGGCTTTGTCCCATCCCAAGCTCTTGCCCACTTTGGTGGTGGGTTGAGAAACTGATAAAGCTCTGATCATAGGCAAGAACTGTTCTGCAGTAGCTGGAACAGCAATGCGTGATTCCACACTGGCCACAAACGTAAAAAGCAGCACGATATGGGCTGGCTATGAGGGGATCTCTCTCCTGGCCAGACATAGTAGAAAAAGGCAGTGCATTTTGAACTTGAAGTAATCCTCTTTATCTTTTGTGTAGACACATTAGTGCTTCATTTTTTTGTCTCTTAACTGATGGAGTACAAGGCCTATAAACTGATATGTTTTGAGTTGTAACAGCTGTGTTGTAAACCAGGTGCAACACATACAGAGAAAAAAGAGGCCACGGAGGATAAAAATGTTTTGAGAGAAGAAACAAGAATGGATGTGGCTAGAAGAATAATGTTACAAGTTTCAGTTATTAATATGGAAATTACAAGGAACTAATATAATAAGGAAAGGTTTTGGTAAATATTACCATGTGTTCATATGCAAAACTATGTTGTACCTAGGTGCTTTTGCTGATGATGTCTAAAAATTTTAATATCAGTATAAAGTTTCATTGTATATCTTTGACAGTTACACACTTAGACTCTGACACCTGACAATCTGGAAGTACCTTTTTTTCAAAATGAAATTTCTAATTAAAAAAATAGGAATTTTTTTAATTACTTTTCTTCAACTAACACTCTGTACTGTCTGTCCTTGTTCATATCAAACTCCATTTAGTTGTGGGAAGTTTAAATTGTCTGTTCAGTTGCTTTTGGAAAAAACTGGAGCAATTCAAGTCATTGTGGATGGCAGTATTTATTTGTTTACTTATGTTCCATGTTGCTGGGCCTGAGGTCTTAGGTGAGCCTTAGGACTTTTGAGAAGAGAAACCTTGGCTTTTCTGTGCATATTACTCTGTAGTCAACACTGAGTCTTCCAGTAGTGCTTCCAGGTGGACAGGGGTATGTCTGTCTGTCCACACCTTCCATGCATGTCTCAGTGTGTTTTGTCAAATTTCTTATGGCTTGTTTTGGACACGGAAATTGTCTGGATTTCTTTTTGGAAAGGGTCAATACTGTATCTGTTACAGGAATTCAGGGGAGTTAAACAGCAGTTGCCCACCTTTTGGAAGTGAAATATGCAGATTCAGATCAGTAGACCTGAGTCCATGCACTACTCTGTCACCTAAGTCTGTAACAGAAGGAACAAGTATCTAACTGAGCTGCTTCAAATTCTCAGTGATGGAATAGACACCAGAATGTGGAGCAAACTATGGGCTCCAGGTTTATTTGAGTGGTTTAGAAAAGATTTCTGATGAAGGAAATTAAAAACTTGGTTTAATAGTTAATAATTAGTGTGAATTGCCTGTCATTTTGTATGTCTGATTTGAGTAACACTATTGAGAAGTTTAAGCTTCTGCATGAGTGAAGTATGCATGTTCATTCTGTCCCTGAATAAGTGGCCGGTCATATCATATAATGATTTTCTGTACCATGTCTAATGCTTTGGCACTGCTTTTATTATGTCTATAGTTTTAGTATAAACGAAATACTGCAACAAATTCTTCTTCAATTGTAACCTTGTCCAGATTTTCTTTTTTAAAATGTATAGGAATGCTTTCTTAAAAATACTATTAGGGTTATTTTTCATTTTGTGTAATGAAGCCCGTACATGAATCGTTAAGTGGAGAGTGTTTTACTGAACCAAGCATGGAACTGAATCTTAGCATTTAAAAGAACATAAGCAAATTCCAGTTCTTTAATTCTGAAACATTAAGGAGGCTGTGTGAAGAAAAAAGAGAAAATCTCTATAACCATTGGACTGTGTGAGATAACTTTATGTGTATAAACTAATAACACTGTGCTACCTTGAAAGGCATGATTTTTCTTCATGCAGAAATATTTATTTCATTCAATGTGCATTCAGGAACTGCCCAAGTTCCTGCAAAATGCTGCTTTTCTTCCGACAATGACAGCTTGTGCTTACTTCAAATAATCAAACACAGTGAACATAGCAGCCCTTTCTAACTCTGAAAAGCAGTTGTACTGCTGGTTTTTTATAAAACCAGAGATATTTTTTTTGCAGATTAGGACTTAG
>JAWWTY010000088.1:52621716-52643332 GCA_035222235.1 Margarornis squamiger
CATAGATGGCGGCTGGGGTCCATGGTCAATGTGGGGAGAGTGCAGCAGGACCTGCGGGGGAGGAGTCTCCTCATCTATAAGACACTGTGACAGTCCAGCGTAAGTAGCTAAAGTAAGCCGGAGCCAACAAAAAGACACATTTGGAAATTATTCAAAACTGTGGTTTCACATGTTATCTGTAAAAATGTTTTGCTAGTTTGCCAACGTTTGTCTTCAGAATAGCAGACAGAAACACTTAAGCAGGAGAAGTTCACTAGACATACTTTTAACATTATTTTTAATGTATCTTATGTATAGTAAAGATGGATTTATATTTACCAGTAACCAGAATAAGTTTTCTTTATGCAATTTGTTGTTGATCAAAGTACATTTAAATTATGCCTTATATTTCTTTCTTAGGGCATATTTCTTCTAAGGCTTGTCTAAGATATAAAATAGCATTTGCCAGTTACTTACTAAAAAACTCAACTCAAGGTTTTGCATGTAACTACTTACTTACAAACCATAGGTAGTAATATTGTATTGCATACAATACATTCATGTGCTGCCCTGTCCAACACTTCAGTTGTGATTTCCCACTGACTCTTGAAACAATTCAGCAATTTCCTTCACTGCCACTACTCTCTATTGGTCCACTTGCTCTCTTTGAAGAGGAGCCAGATTCTCCACTACAGCTTGATATGTTGCATATATCCGTAGTGGCCTTATAATCTGTTTTCCAATGTCCTGAGCACTGCTCCAGAGAAGATCTGTCAGGAATGTGCTCCTCTCTCTGTCACTAGTACTGCTCAGATGAATACTTATTTCTATTGCTGTTCTTTGCTGAATGAATCACTGCTTTTTTTATGTTACAGCTTTTGCCTGTTCTGGTTACTTCATCACAGCTATAGGTCTTTGCAGGATAGTTTTATTACTCCATTCTCTCTTCTTGTCATGCCCCATAATCGCTATTTCCATCACTACTATTGATTTTTAAGACAACTTTTTCTGAAAACATTTTGTCTTTCTTTCCTGAAAATCCATTCCCTGTCTTTCGTCACTCCTTTCTTATCTTTTGCTCTCTGTACAGTTAGTTTTTTTGTTCCTTATATCCATGTTTTGCAAGCCAGGCTGTATATCAGCTTTCCTCCACACTCTGCAAGACAGACACCACAATGTCACATTGCAGCTGCTTAAGGTGGTCTGTTTGCCTCTTATCATTAGCAATAACTATCTAATCTGGCAAATAGTCACTAAATGAATCCAAAAGCAGGAATTAATCTGTATGCATCAATAACATGTCAGACTATGTTACTGAGAGAATGATAAATTAAATTCGTTATTTTTTTTCACAGCAGTGTTCAAAAATGCTCGTGAAATGTTTGTTCAGAGCATGAATAATATCTTAAAATTTTTTTTTTACTTCTATCACTATATATTTGGTGTGTTGAAAAGTGATAAAATTTTAAATGTTTAACTAGCAAATGAATTTGGAAAGGGCTATATCTGCTTTAGGAAAAAAATTCCTTTTGGTTCAAGGATACTGTTTTCTGTTTAATATCTGTAGTGTGAAAAGCAGTATTGATTTACTTTTAAGTTAACTGTAAATACTTTTAAATTTTATCTTTTTTGTAAAAGCCCCACCAAGTACTTTTCCGTTCTACTTTTGAGTTGCAAGCCAAAGAGCTGATGTCTGATTAATCTTCCATTTAAGTTAAAGTTACTTCATTATTTGACCTCTGTGGAAGACACAGAAGGTTCTTGAACAGTTTGGGAATTTAAGAGCCAGTGCCTAGAAATCAGCTTACTCTGGAGTTTCCTCAGATTTAATACTGATTACTTCAAATCAGTATCAAATTCTTGAACTAGAATGTACAATCTTTGCTGGTTCTAGATGTAAAACCAGTTGTTGCTGGTTTACAGGTAAGATGAGAAGATTAAAAAAACCTGTATCACACAGGTTGTTTACATGCTGCTTGCTTTAGTTTTATAAAGCAAGCAGCTTTATAAAATTAACATCAATATTTTTTTTACTGTGTTCAAAATACAGTTAAACTGTACTGCTTGCAACTTATGCAGACTAGATTAATATTATATGAGTGATGCTTTTTCAATACCTAGTATTGTTTTGTATCTGCAAATTAAATATTTAAAAATCTCATATTAAAACTTGCATGTAGGTTTATTTTTATTTATATAATATGTATCTCTTGGACTTGTATGAATAGTAATGATGCATTAGTATATCTCCTGAAGTTGTGTTTGTGTTAATAAATCTACTAACATATAAACCATTGTTTTTCTAGGCCTTCAGGTGGAGGCAAATACTGTCTTGGAGAAAGAAAGCGTTACCGTTCCTGTAATACTGATGTAAGTAATTTTTTTTACATATGATCAACTTGACTGTTTTACGTTTTAGCAGCAATGGCTGCATTTTTTTTCCCCAGTTCAGAAAAGCTGTGATTCTCCATTTAATTGGGAAACAGTCCTGTAAGGCACATCTGTATTGCAGGCATCCTACCTGCTCTGCTAAATCTTAGGATCCCTGTCTCGATGTGGTGTTTCTCTGGTGCCTTCACATTGAGGCCTGGAGTGAGTTCTACTCGACCTTCCATGTCAAAGGTGGACAAAAGAGCATTCCACATCAGAGCAAAAATCCATTGGGCCCACTGAATTGTCTTCTGGCAGTGGCCTATAATAGGTTTTTAAGGAAGAAATTATACACTTTTGACAGCTAAGGCATAATTTGTCTGTGGATTTACCATGTGGGTGAGTTTACAGAAGCTGGGTGCCTAAAGATTTCTGAAGCTCCACATCATATCTGCACCACATTAACTGCTGCAAATTATCTTCCATGAATCCACTTTTAAGCCCTCTTACAATTTTTATAACTTTAAAACATGCAGTGCTAATGTGTTACACAATCCTCTTGTACATTCTGTGAAAATGTGCTCTAAACCTGCTGGTTTGCCATCTGGTTATTGTATTACCAGAACGAGAATGCACTTTCATTTTAAAGCTAAGCCCACTGAATAGTGACCTACCACTGTGGGGGTGGGACACTGTATAAAGGTATAAAGTCAAATTATGAACCTAAATTACAAAGTCAAAAATTGAACCAGGAAAAAATGTGTGCCAAGAAAGGATTTCATTAATAAATTTCCAAGTCAAATTCCAGGTCAGTAGCACTGCAAACATGAAAAGGCTTTTCTACTATTTCAGCTTTAAATTAATCTAAATTTTTGTCTTAAATCAAGGAAGATCATAACACTGAGAGAATCTATACCTAAAGGTATTGTTTTACCTCTTCGTCTTTGATATATTCTAGAAAATACAGTAGTTTATACACTACAATTGAAGTCTGTTTCTTTTATAGTAATATTTAGGATTCAGCATCAGTAAGAATTGCAGAGACTAGTAGATTTTGTTTCAAGATTTATGATAGTCCTTAGTGCTTGACACTTTTAATGGATAGTATGTTTAATTAATGTAAGCATTTAAAGCATGCAAATCTGTTTTTTTTTTTTTTTAATGAATAGTGTGTCGGTTTTGCATCTTTTCTGTTGAAGTTTATTTTGCAGTGTCAACATTCATTGCCCATTGGCAATTTTCAACATTGCACTCCCTAAAGCTCCCACTTTTCATAATGTAAAAAACCCCTCATTTTGACTTTGTTTTTCTTGCAGAGATGAGTTAGTTCTGTTTCCCTTTCTTTTGACCATTTTAATCCTTTGGAAACAGAGCACACACTCCTACTAGGCTTATTTCTCATCAAGCATTTCCAAGGCCATATATGACTTTTTAATTCAAAAGGCATCTGCTAATGGAAACATTGAGTTCAGCAGAAAATAACATTAGCTAATGAGTTCTGGAAACAAAAGAATGGTAGAAAAACACACTCAACAGAAATTACTTTCTACCACCAAACACATTATCTCTAACAAAAATATACGCATTTTTCCACCTAAAGTATTTTTAATTAAAAAAACCCAAACCAAACCAAAATGTTAATAGAACTGCAAGGCACAGTATTTCTCAGTTAAAGTAACTCATTGATTTATAATATGTATAAGGATGTGAATCTTAATTTGATATACTTCTAAAACTGTAAAAGCCTCCTTTTTATATATATGATGAGAAACATGGTTTGCTTACAAGTTCTGGGAATATTTTATTTCTATGGGTGTGTGCATATACTTCTAAAAGCTTCTTGTTCTTTAGTCCTTTCTCGTAATAGAATGGGGGGAAGTGGGGTTTGTTGGTTCCTTTCATTATACATACATTCACAGGTATTACTTATTGCTTTCATAACTTTAATATTTTCAAGCAATTTTTTTTCTAAAATGAATTTATGTGAGAAACTACATCTTGTAACAGTACCTGAGTTTGAACTGTCACTCTTTTGACTGTATTTTTCATCTTCTCCAAGGTGTTGTAGAGACATTTGTTAGTTCAATTACTGAAGTCTACCTGACCTCAACTCCGAGATAAACACATTTGGTGTTGTGTCAGTGTTCATTCAATAATTTGTTAACACCTGTTTAGCTCAAAACATGTTATTCTCAGGACTTTCCTCAGACCTGGTTTTAAGTTCTCATACATTTGCTAGATTCCTAGGTCATGACTGGCAATCTCATAAAAGAGCATTTGGAAACACAAGCCGTCTGTTGCTTGACAGGAGTTATCAGTGTACTGTAACTGCATGAAGACAGTGAAATATCTTACCCAGTAAAGATAAGCAGTTATTGCACATGGGCTGGACGTTACAAGGTCTTGATTAACGTATAATGAGAATCATAATTATTATGTTAATATTTACATTGTGCTGTAAATTTTTAGCATCCGTGTTTATAGAGCCCCTTTCACTTGAATGCATTTCAGATTCCTGAGAAGTGCTAACTGGCTTAGATACACAGGAAGACAAGTAAAACTGCCATAAAATGGACTCTTCTGTTGCTGATAAAACAGGAGTATTTATTAACACCTCTGATGTCTGTCAAACAAATTCTTTTCCAGTCTAAACATAATTTTAAATTTTAAATACTTTGTCCGACGAAGCTTGCAATTTCAGCAGGTACTTAAATACTGATAGCAGTGTTTAATGTGCTGGGGGTATATTCAAGATTAATTGTCACTATTACTTTGAATTTGCTGATGAAAAATGTGAGAAATAGCAAGGAATTCTGTTTCTCCTATAATTCTTTCTAAGATTAATTTAAGTCCACCCTCATTCTAAGTAAAAGAGATACTTTATAGTTTTATAATTGGTAATGCAAAGCAATGAAATTTTAAATGAAAGTTTTTATTTCTTGATGCTTGGAGGCTGGTAATAATCAGAGCCAGACGTTCTACCTGTTCTCATTCTCAGCCTTAAAACAATAATTTTGTCAAGGCTACAAGTAAGCACTAGTGATACAGGTCTCTATAAAGTGCTTTATTTTTTTTCTTGATATCTTAATAACGTGTCTCTGTACAGCTGCTTAGTACAGTATAACTGACCTACAGTTCTTACCAATTTTTTTCCCAGCTGTTTTTAATGTGTTTATAAGGAGATGGTTGATGGATTGATTGTGATGCACAGTTTGACAGGATTCTGATTTTCCAGTTTTATGGAAACTGTTACGTAACAATTACCTTTCTTTACATTACTTCAGCTATTTCATGACAGCCTAAAGTTGCAAAATAGACACTTCAACTGTAGACTAATAAAGCAAATTTCAGAGTCAGAGCCACAAGACAAAGCAGAAAGCCATCTTCTAATCTCCTGCATTTGTATTTGTAGTATAAGCATTTAAACAATTCCTTTCATGTTTTTATTTGGAATAGACTAACTTTTTTGTCTAATTTTTTTAGCCATGTCCTTCAGGGGCCCGTGATTTTCGAGAGAAGCAATGTGCGGATTTTGACAATATGCCTTTCCGGGGAAAGTATTATAACTGGAAACCCTACACTGGAGGTAATGGTTAGCATTGCAAAAATATCATATGTGAAGTCTTCAAAATTATATAAATGTTATATAGAGAGTAGTGTTTGCAAACAGAATGTTCTGATTAAAATAGAGCGGGCTAAGTTAAGCTCATCTTTTGTGAGTTGCTGACAGTGTTACAGAAGGGCAATATTTCTTTATCCTGGTAGATTTTGTTTTGCTGTGCAGAGGAGTGAGAATCCTCTTCAAAAATATGGAGCCCTTTTCCAACTGTGATAGAATTATAGATTCCATAGGTGATCTGTAAGTGCCTTTCATGCTACCATGATGAGTTCAGATTAAGAAATCTCCCGATAAGTTTTCCTTTCTTAAAGTCAGAATATTAGGAAAATGAGAAAGAAGTAAAAGCATTTGTAAGAGTCTCTAAAGACTACAACTATTGAATTATAAGTAATTGCACTGTTTAATCATAGAATATATTGCTGGAGGGAGAAGGGTTGTAGTTTGCTTTTTTCTTTGAGATAGTTTAATTAAGTTTAGTTACATTTCTGCCATTGTTCAAAGTTCTTAGATTGCCCTTTTATTTTTTTTTTCCTGTTCTAAAGCCTAAGGGCTGTAGAAAGTTTTTGTATTTTATTGACTTGAATGGTTTTACCAATGACTTTTAGGTTAAAAGCCTAAATGGTTTTACCAATGTTTTTTTATATTAAAAGCCTAAGAAAGGTAGTCATAATCATGTGGTCTGATCTAAAGTGTAATTGAAATAGGACTAAATTCCTAATGTAAATAGTCTGATCTTGGGTTTGAAATTTACCCTCATATACTTCTAGCACTATATTTGGTTGTTATTCTTCCTTTTCAAATAGTGAAGTGGTATCCTTATTGTTTTAAACTGTTCAACAGTCTTTAGGATTGTGTTAACCTAATGGAATTATTATGGAGAGAACCAACCTTGCCATATCTTACTATGTGAAATAATCTTTATTGCAAGAAAGAAGAGTCAAGAAATCAGTAAGGGGAAGTTAAATAAAGTGTATACATTATATGTGTCAGGTATGAGATAAGATTATAAATCTCAGATCTGTTTATGCATAATATTTTAACCTAAACATTAACTTTTCAAGATTTCTGTTGGTTTTTGTGTTTTTGGTGGTTTTTTTTCTTTTCTTTTTTCTTTTTTTCTTTCATTTGTTTTTGTTGTCCAGGTGGGGTTAAACCATGTGCATTGAACTGCTTGGCTGAAGGTTATAATTTTTACACTGAACGTGCTCCTGCAGTAATAGATGGGACTCAGTGCAATGCTGATTCACTGGATATCTGTATCAATGGAGAATGCAAGGTTACAAATGTTTTATAGAATACTTATGGATTAATTTGTTGTGTCTGCTGTCACCTACATTACATTATGATATTTTTATACTGTATGAAGCAGGAGCGTTGACAGGTCAAATTGTTAATGAAAGTGTAAGATTGAGCCAAACAGATAAATAAAGCGTTGCATAAAATAGGCAAATCATGTGAATTTCAGTAGCTTCTCACAAATGTTCATAAAATCTGTAATTTTGTCTTTTTTCTTGCTCATGGTTTCTGTTGAAGTATTGATGAAAAGAGCAACAGGAGATGAACAGATTCTTTGCACTGTTCTAAGGCCTGTTCCACCATTTCAGTTAGAACACCACTCTGACTGAAAAACAGTAAATGTGAACATACTAATTTGTTTGTCTCTAACTAGTTCATTCTATTGCAAAAAGCCCTGCAGTAAATGTCATTGAACCAGAAAGTTGTCACTATTACTTTTTAGTTCTAGGAAAAAGATAATGACGCAAGTATTTGCCATTTACTAAAAATCTGATTATCTTGTATGATTCCTATAGAACCATATTACAAGAATTTCAGTAGAATTGGGGGTGTGCTCCCTCTTTTTTAGTAATATACATTCCACTACTTCTTCAGTTTATCAAAGCATTTAATTATGTACTTACTTATTACTTATGTGTAAGTATTATGTACTTAATTATTTATTACGTACATATAGACATTTGAACAGCACTGGTGACTCTAAAAATTATTTGGTTTCATTGAAAGCACTAACATAACTAGAGCTTAACTTAATGCTTAAGTTTTTTGCTAGAATGAGGACTGAGGATGTATGTTTATTGAATGACACGGTGAGATCAAAACCTTTTGCCATGTTTTAGTAAACTGATGAACATCTTGAGAATGAACTGTGAATAAAGTTGGGTGTCTGTCATCCTGGTGAATCAGTCAGTCAAAATGTAAATGGTTAAAACAATAATTTTGTCAGTTATTTAGAGTATTTTAATTTATGACCTATGTATTGCCTGTTTGTAAGATGGCAGAGAATATTAGACAGTAAACAAAGAGAGCTATACAGTTATATAGCTACCTTCTTTTTTGTATAAATCCTGGATAAAATTGGCAAGCTGCAGTCTTCATTCTGTTTCAAACCTACTTGTTTCATCTTCTTTTATTTTCCTTTTTTTTTTTTTACCAAAGGATCTGTCTTTATTTTCATTTATTTTAATTTCTTTTCATCTGATACAGCATGCAATTCAGCCTTTCACTATGTTTCGTCCTGCATTTCTTCTTATTGTGAAGTCATTTACACTTTTATTCAGACTTATGAAAATTTCAAGGTTTCCCTGCAGGATGTGGAAATGTAGTCTATGAAACTGAAATGCCTTTGGGAATAGGAATACTATTTATGCTGTATAAATGTTTAAAGAACACACAAGAAATGTTTACCTTAACAAAGCAATGTAGATAGCTGTGGTAGTATTAAATAACATCACTAATCATTTACTGATAACTCTAATAACTGTATTCTTTGAAAACACTGTGAAATATCTTCCGAAAGTCACAGTAGAAAGACAAGGTTCTTATTAATTAAGATTTGATAACAACTCAAAATGTGGGTTCTTCTCCTTTTTTATTTTTTTTTCACTGACAACTGAAAACCCCCTTAAAGGACTGGCTATCAGAAACAGAGTAGATAAAAACTGCATATCTCAAACTTGGAAGAAAACAAATTGTGGTGCAAGGCCATCATCCTGTTAAAATATTTGTTCTTATATATTCTCAGCATGTAGGTTGTGATAATATTTTGGGGTCTGATGCTAAGGAAGATAGATGTCGTGTTTGTGGAGGAGATGGGAGTACATGTGAAGCCATTGAAGGTTTCTTCAATGATTCATTACCCAGAGGAGGTATGTATGTGTATGTACATTCTGTTGCACAATGCATTTAGATGACCCTTTAGTAAATATCAGTGCTGCCTTGATTTCCAGTATGGCATTGCTGCTGGTCATTCACTTTGACACTTTTTGCCTCATTGTTTCCTTTTTTTCTGTACTTGTTTGGATTTATCTTAAATAAAACAACAGGTTTTATTACTGAATACTTAGTTCTGTTGGTCTTTCATGCCCCAAAAGAAATGGGTTGGGGTTTTTTGTTATTACTTAGTTATGGTGGTATAGTAAGAGTAATGTGCATTATTTTGCTGTCTGTGATAGAATCTGGTGGTCATGCATGACATTTTAGAGTAACAAGTCTCCTAAGTTCTTCATATTAAGAACTCAGGAAATGTATATAGGCAATTATTTTAAAGCTTAGCTCAACACCCCCCCCCCCAAAACTGACAATATTAATCTTGTAATCATAGTGTTATTGGTTTTGGGCTACTCACTAATACAGTAAAAGGAGTGACACATTGGAATTAGTTCGGTTCAGTGAAGGACCAGTCAGATTATATGGGTTTGGAGCACTTGACCCTCTGTGAGAAAAGGTTGAGAAAGCAGGTCTTGCTTTAGCCAGGAGAATCCCCTGGTTTGTGGTAACCTAGTATCAGCCTTCCAATACCTGTGAGGAGTTTATGGAGAAAACAGCCAGGCTCTTTGAACTGGTGGCTGCATGGTGAGAGATGAGACAATGGCAGTAAATTAATAGAAGAAAGGTGCTTGCCAAGTGAAAGAAAGATATTTCCCAGGAGGACAATCTAGCAGTCGTTCAGATTGCCCAGAAAGGTTGTACAGTTTCCATATTTGGAGTTTTTCATGACCCAGGAGGATAAACTACTGAGAAACTTGGTCTGATCTCCTAGCTGCCCCTGCTTGTAGCTGGAAGTCAGAGTAAATGACTGGCTGAGCTTCTCACCCACTTGAATCCTAAGGTTCCTTAGGATTCCACTAGGATCCTAAGGTTGTTTTAAATGTTAATTGCTTGTGATACACCAATAAAAATACTTTATTAGTACGTAAAAAAAGGAATTCCTGAATACATAGGTTCTTGCTATCAGTTCAGAATTTTTGTATGGAGTTTATATCACATGAAAGAAAATGTTCAAGTACATTTGAATACCATATCTCATACCATATCTCATACTAATTTTTTGTTGTAAGTAATTCATTAATGGTTAGTTATGTCACTTAATGTTGATGAATGTAAGCAACAACAAACAAAATGTATCTTTGTCTTACAGGATATATGGAAGTGGTTCAAATTCCAAGAGGTTCTGTGCACATCGAAATAAGAGAAGTGGCAATGTCAAAGAACTACATTGGTAAGAGCATAGTTTAAATAGCATACTGATATTAAGTAAGAGTTTATGTTGTGATTTGAAGGCACGTTTTCTGGCTTGACCAAACCATACACACAGTAGAAGTAGCAGAGGGAACAGTTAGCTGTTAATACTAGGTTGTGATCAGACAGTTAGAGCAGGTAGATAGGATGTATTCTCTTGAATGGAGCTGTTGAAATACACCACGTGATTCCTCCTTGTCCTGTCAGTGTGAAATCACAGTAACTTCACTACGGTAAAAGTGTTAGACTTGAAGTGGATGAGGAAATAGTGTGAGGACACAAAATATTCAATAATGAGGAAATAAATAATCTACTATCTCACTGTGAAGTAACGTCTTCCATCTGGGAATTCTCTTGGGGGATTATAATGTTTTAAAATACAATTTTATTTCATCAGCAACCATATTGCTTAAATGCTAACAGTGTTGTCTCCTTACTTTCGGGCAATTTAATGTATCAGTTTGACAGTGTCTCTCTTGTAGTGACTAGATGCCATTCCTGATTTATAGATAAGGAAAATGAAGTGCAGAAAAATTACATAATTAATTGAGATAATTCAGGAAACCAATTGTAAAGCATAGAATTAAATTCAGATTCCCAGATTGTTATTCATTTCTTTAAAGACTGTTGAATGTGCTTTTTAGCTTTTTTAATACTAGTATTTACAAGTGTGACTTAGTCAAACTCAAGACAATGTACATCTCTGCAAGTTTCTGTACCTTGGTTTGCATAGCAGTCAGTTGACAGTAGTGCAAGAGCACCAATTTCTTAGACAGAAATTGATTAGGGAGCTGGTTAGTTCTACAGCACACCGACATATTAACACTATCAAAAGCCGTTACCTGTTTAAGCTGAAAAGTGGCCACCGATGCTACTTATGTCAGTCTGTAGTCCATATAGTTGGTATATAACACTAACATGTGGGAAAGGATTGTGATACCTGCAAGTGTGAGTTAGGCAATTATTCTTATAGTTACATAAATTCCTAAGTGGATTATATTGACAATAATGGTACCTTTTACTGTTGCATGCCTACCCTTCTTTCTGCCTGCTCCCTCTTTTCTAATTCAGCAGATACTCAATCACCCTCCATTCTGCAGGAGTAATAACACTATTAGCAACTGAATGCTTACTCTTCCTTCAGCATAGTGCTTCCCTTGGCTCCTCCCCCATGTCAAAATATACTATGTGTGAGTTTGCTTCTATATCCTGTACTGACATTTCAAACAGAGGCAATGGGAGAAATGCATGCAATGCACACTATCATATTTATTTTGTGTGAAGAACTCTTTCCTGGACAGCTGAAAAACAGAACAAAGGTGCTACTACAATTGTTTGTTATTCTTCTGTAGGAATAGAGCAGAGGAAAGTGATCTGGAAAAGCATTTTGATTGGCACGATTTGAATAAAATGAATGAAAAATGGAAATTTTTTGGCTGAAACAGAAAATACATAGAACTTCATTGATATTTAATCTGGCCACAGATCTAAAAATGTACAGTTTTGCATAAATACTTTTTTTATGTGCTTGTCACAATTTCAAAGGATTTCCTTAGTTCCAGGCTCTCTCCTCACTACTTTGTTTCATGCCACAGAGCCCCGAGTACACAAATGAGGGATTCCTCTCCTTTGCTAGTTTCTTCTGTTTCCGGATTTCATGTTTTATATTTCCATTATATCCCAGTAAAAGATAATCTTGTTAAGTTGCAGGGGCTATATAATTTTGTTACAGGATGTTTTGTTCTGTGAGTGTGAACCCAATCTCTATTTTAGAATCACCAGTTTCTGGGAAGGGTTCTAATTTGTCTGCTCCCTTAAAAGAACTAGACAAGCACAATGGTAGCTAAAAATTAACTTACTATGTTAAAATACATACATCAAAGGTATTGTTTTATGGATATTTCTTCAGTGGCAGTGGCACCTTTGCAGTTTCTACTCTATGGGGATTTGTTGTTCCAGGACAGCTGTTTTATGTGGCCACACCATGAACTAGATTAGATAACTGATTCTGCATAAAATAACCATTTACACGTATTACTGTATTTTCTTCTAAGTGCACTGCTACCAAATATGAGATCACAGTGTAAGAAATCAATTTATCCATCTGGAAGTATACAAAACCTTCTCCACCTGGGAGTATTCAACCTGTTCTAGTTGAAGATGTCCCTGCTTGCTGCAGGGAGTTGGACTAGATTACTTTAAAGGTCCTTTCCTATGCAGACTATTCTGATTCTAAAAAACTGAATACATGAACCCTTCTCTTACTATATTTGTCACACTGGCTTCTTTCTTCAGACGAAGGGTTTCAAACTAAGTCACAACAAAAATCCCACAGTTCCTTAAACTTGGATCCAGTTCTTTTGTAAGCCATGGCCTCAAATTTAGAATGCAGTTAGACAATTCAGTTAACTGAGTCAGCACCTGTCCTCCCTCACCCTCTCTGTGGCTCATCATTTCTGCACCAATATCACTCCTACTGATGTGACAGCAAAAGCACTTGTGCAGCTGCACAAATAGCACAATATTTTAACTGATCACTCCAAAAGATAACCCAGCAACAACAAAATTATCTGTGTTCAGAGCTGCTGAAAGAACTGTATGTTTAGTAATGCTGTTATCTTCCCTTAAATGGCTTGACCCAGGGTAATATCTGGCATTATATTCCTCTTATGCTAATTTTTTGTGAACTTCCTGCATTCTCAAGTTCTCATAAATTATTTGATTAGGATATGAACTTGTTCCTTCTGTCTCATATGCTAATAGCATTGTACCACTGCATAGCTATTGCCGTGTAATTTTTGGAATGCTGTTCACAACTGTGTGGCCTTTATATAACAATTGAGATTAGGTAAATCTATTTGCAAAATGAATGTGCATTTTTCTTGGACAGTCAAGTAAAAAATTAACTGCTTCTAGATATATGTTGGTTTAAGGCTATATAGCATACAGACAATTGATAGTGTGTAATTTCAGAATTGTTCATTACATAAACATGTATGAGAATGTACTCTTGTCCTCAATTATAGATCTCTTTTGCAGTTGTTAATATGTCTCAAATAATAAAAATAAAGAATTCTCCTGTGCTCACTAATTTTATCATCTCCTTCTTGTGCTGCAAAAGTTCTATAGACAATAAGGAACTTAAATTACTTTGAGAATTCCAGATAAGTGAGTGTGTCAGAGCTAGTTTCTTCATGCAAAACATATGAGTATTTCCAAAGTAAATCCAGGGAAGTCAATGCAATTAGATTGATGCGATAGAAAGATGTTCATTTTCAGGCTCTATGGTGCTCATGGAAATTGTTACCTATCTCTGCTGAATATCTCTGGCACCAGCAGAACATTACTGCCTCTCCTTGTATCTCCTGCTCATATGGATGGTCTCTGATCTGTTTTAGAAAATTTAAGTATCGCTGAGACATTTTGCCTGACTGTTTAAAGTAAACCAACTGTCCACTGCATACTGTTGAGAATAAAACATCAGACAACTAAAGGTGTCTTAGTCCTTAACATTATGATATGAATATTTTTCCTATCCAGTAAAGTCAGTTATTTGTCTCAACAAAAAATTACATGCTCTTTGATTATGGTTTTCCAACCATCATATTACCTTTAAAAACATGTTTTATATAAAGTAAATGTGTAAAATATGTGTAACTTGGAAATCTTTGCCTTAAATTGGGAAGTAAATATCTAATTAATAGAATATTCACCTTAAGATACAATGTCAGTTTCACATTTAGAAACTTCATCTATTATTGTTGATAAAATATCAAACACAAATCCCTGAATAATATGTGGTTGTCTATCCTAATGGTTGGTTAGCTATGAAATTTCTGTTTCATCTACAGTTCTTTTATGGTTCAAGGCTGTAAATTAGGAACAATAAAATATCAGATTAACTAGCTAATATTGGGGTTTGTAGTAGTAATATCTTATATTTATGTTTTAATAAGGAAAAAAAAAAGTAGTGGGCAAAAGGAACAAATGAGCTGATTGACACCATATGTCATACTCAATGTTCCTTCTCTTTTTTCCTTCTTCATTTTATCTGACATCCTTATCCATGACCCACTTCCTTGATCTAAAGATGAGGTTGATAATTGATTATATATTTCAGACCTGCATGTATTTTATTTCGATCAGCCTACATTGCACATGCGCTCAGTTTTAAAGTTGAAGATGTATTGCAGATTGCATGAGACATTCTGATTTGTTCCATAGACCGTCTGCATGTTGAAACTTGCAAATACATCTGCATATTGAAGATTATTGCAGTGGCGAAATTGTTCATTTGCATGAGGAATATTTTGACCAGGACTAAAGAAAAGGCTCTATATTGCCTGAAAAAGCAGTGATATGGAGCTGAAGCTCACATACTTCTAACAGATTAGTAGATTAATTTACAATGGCTTCTCCATTATAAATGCTACTTCCAATTTTTAGGTGGCTTGTATTTTTTTTTAAGCTTTAAAATCTGAAGAGGATGACTACTATATTAATGGTGCCTGGACTATTGACTGGCCAAGAAAGTTTGATGTTGCTGGAACAGCTTTCCATTACAAGAGGCCAACAGATGAACCAGAGTCTTTGGAAGCACTAGGCCCTACTTCAGAAAATCTCATAGTCATGGTAAAGTTATGATTAATATATTTCTGAAATTTGATATATGTATTTATGTTTTGAGAAAAGGCAAGGCCATGAATGAAATCAAAATAAATTGCATTTTCAGAGTGTACTGCTTGCTTAGCTGGGACTCGGCATGAGTGTTTTAATACAGCTTTCCTATCTTGTAAAACTGGCTGGCAAAAATTGTTATGAATCAGGGATAAAGTCAGAAAAGCACC
The DNA here is from genome assembly GCA_035222235.1 of Margarornis squamiger. Lineage (NCBI taxonomy): Eukaryota > Metazoa > Chordata > Aves > Passeriformes > Furnariidae > Margarornis > Margarornis squamiger. Next base: position 52,637,068 of record JAWWTY010000088.1, read on the forward strand.
AGGAAATCCCACAGAAAATGCCTTATCTATTAATCATCAATCAAAGTAATGGTAGCAGAAATTGTAAATGGGGCATAGGTTATATGTTTCATACCGCTGATACGTGACAGTCCCTGACAGTTCTGGAGGTGTCAGTAGCTTTAAGCCTGGCCTCAGTGCGACATATTGATAGATATTGGTAGATACTCCTACCTCAGAAGAAGTATCATGATTTGACCCATGTTAAAGTGTATTGCTGTGACATACATTGCTCGGAACAGATTTCATAAGGTACGAGAATGTAACAGAAGATGTGACCAGAGTTTCGCTACTGCATTGAGGAGGAGTATAAGAACAAGGTGATGCTTTTCCAGTATATTCTGTCAGCTGCCAGATTTCCAGTTCAGGAACTGCCTGAGCCAGATGGAATATTTTTTTCTGAGAATAACTGTTGCATGGATATTCACATTTTAAGCAGCATTTTCAAACACCTGAATCATCTCTTTTGATTCTGTAGGTGTGGATAAGCTAGAGAGACCATACAGAATGAGTATACCATTATTATAGTGCCTTTTCTCATTCAGTCAGCATCACTGACTTGCTTTCTGAAACTTCTCTGCTCTATTGTCCTGTGGAGATAGGCAGATGCACTTCTGCAAAACATAACAGAAGGTGGAAATGTATAAGAAGTAGCCCTAAGATGAGTCAGATTGCTGCATCTATTATATATATATATATATGTATATATATATATATATAATATATTACTAGCAATGGAAAAAAAAAATTGATAGAGTCAAAGGCTAGTGTTGGACAGGTAGCATCTGGAAGTGCAATACAGCTGTGAGGGTAGAAAAAAACTCATAGTGATTGTTGCACTTTTGTCTGTATCATTTGCAGTGATGTGGCTGTGGCAAGAGTTTTGATATTGCTTTCAGGGAATCACAGGTGTGATTCCATCAAGCTTATGCTGTTGTCTGTTGCATTAAGAGAAAACAATGACTTTAGCAACAGTCTGTTGCTGTTACTATTATTACTATTATTGGAGTCACTAGAAGTGCTAACAAGGGCAGAGCTAGGTTCATAGCTGCTATGTGGCTTGTACTCATCACAAGATTTCAGTTAGAACGGTTGCATGTTTGCACAGTAATGTCCTTATCCAACTTGGACCTCCTGTAGTTATTCAGCTCTCAAGTTAATGTCCATGAAGACATTAATTTTATGAATACTAGCTTTTTAGAACAATTTTGTCAGAAAGAATGACAGAAATTAAAAAGTTGTGTTAAGGGAGGAAAAAGAAAAGGTAAAGCTCACCTTAGACAATACTTTTCTTTTGTATCTGTTTTAAAAATTAATACAGATTCTCTTGGGAATACCTAAAAGAATTATTGTGGCTTCATTTCTTGCTTTGTTCCCTTTGAAAGGGCACAACACATGCCTAGAATAAATGTCACTGTTTGCCCTCTGCTTGCCTGTCTTAATGGTATAACCAGTTGTTTTCAACTACAGATTCTGCTACAAGAACAAAATTTGGGTATAAAGTATAAATTCAATGTTCCCATCTCTCGCACTGGCAGTGGAGACAATGAAGTTGGCTTTGCATGGAATCACCTGCCTTGGTCAGAATGTTCTGCCACATGTGCTGGAGGTAAGACACCAGGCAGTCAAGCTACAGGGTAAACTGAATTGCAAGATACACTTCACTATATAATTCTGTAGATGACTAATTGAAAACATTTCTTTCAGGGATGCCTTAAACCTTAATGAACATTTATTTTAATCACAATGGATTTTATCTTTTTCAAGTATATTTAATATGTTCAGATCTTTTGGTTAAATACAATGTATCTTGGCACAGTGTTTCTCTCTGCTGATATTTCTTCTGAGACCCTCTTGAAGCTGGTATGTTTGCTTTTCACAGGAGCTTTCTTGATAAAGGACAGCAGAAGTTTTAAGCAAGGAAATTAAAAGCCAGAAGGCAAAACAGGCACCTGTAATTAAAGAGATGTGTCTTTGTGTGTTTGTTTGTAGGTATGCTTCACACAATCCCAGTCAGTCCTCCTATCCTCCAGCCACCAAAGTTAAGGATGCACACTGACAGCTCCTCTGTAGCAGATGATAACAATTGGATTATACTTGCCAGCCCATAGTAGTATCAGAGAATTGTTGCCCTTTGGCAGCAGTGGGGGATTTGTAGGTTGTCCCATGCGATTCATCATGGGTGGCTTTTGCCCACAACTTACTATATTCCTAATCCTCCCTCTAGTGGCCACCAATGCAATTCTTTACCTCTGGCTGGGAGAGCAGGACAGTTGGCTTCCTTCAAAGCCAACACCATTGCTGCTGCAAGGACTGGTGAGTAGAAGTGCTGTGTGAACAGTATCTTTCTTCTCTCTGGTGACTGAATGAATCATCTCCCCAACATGCCCCTGTTTCAGAAGATATCGGAGAGTTCTTTAAATCCATCTCAGAATTTCAGTTTCTACTACACTGTGAACAGCCCGTAGCAAGAGGAAGATACCATATTTTTTAAAGAACATTTTAAACAAATTTTTTTTGCTTTCTTGTTTTTCTGGCTACTGGAGGTATTCATATTTAGAACCATGATGACTCACCCTTCTGCTGGAAGCTGCTGTGGCTGTTACTAATTGTTTGCAGTTTAAATACAGCTTGGCCATATGTAAGATACAAAGGATAGCGTGAATTCTTTTCTGTGCCACTAGAGAATGTCTTAAAATAGAGGGAGATGCCAACTTTCTCCAATATTTTTATTGTTAATTTGTCAGATTCCCGGGTGACAGATTTCCTTTTTAACTACAATTTTAATAATGGTAACTGTGGCAGGGAAAGAAACATTTTAAAGGAGAGGTATAACTAGTATGAGATGCCTAGCTCATAGCAATAGATAGTTCCAAGTATCAGAACCTTAGCAGTATTGTCAAATCCTACTTTTTATGATGGCAATGAGTTAGTAATCTTTCTGAAGTAATGGGAAGACTTCCACTGTTATAGGTAGAGACAAGATTTTAGCCATGGATCTTCTGTCACGGAGGTCATTCTCATTTCACACAGTTAACAATGTACAGTGAAAAAAGTAATTGGGTCTGAAGGAGTAGACATTTGTCTAGACTAAAAAATTTGGATGTAATTAATTAACTTTGAACGGAAGATTTGTGAATCCCTAAAAACTGCATTTACTTATTAATTTTAAATTTGGAAGGAGGCAGAGAAGAGATTTTCTTTGGTAGCTTATAGTGGCCAAAGCAGGCACTTTTCTTTCCTGTCTTTCAGCTTAATAGAAGGTTATGCTGTGGTCACTTATTTCCACTGAACACTGTGCTCATGAAATAAATATTACGTTGTAATAATAATTCATCTTAAAAAGTGTATCTACTTTCTCTATGTGAGTACCTGCTATTCCCTTCAGTTTATGAAACACCTTTCACCATATGCCAAAAGAAGACACAATTCTAAAGAGGAACTGAGTCAGGGAAAAAAGAAAAGGGAGAGAAAGGTTATAGAGATAGAGACTTTAACTGGAAAAATTAGCTAGTATAAATATTAAGTGTTGAGGAAACTTAGAAATAAAGGCACAGAATGGCTTTATTTATTTCTGTAGTATTAATTATGAAGTCCATTACTGAATTTCTATTTACTTAAATGCTGTCTTTAGAAGAGACATTTTGCTAGACTTCAAAGGATAACAAAAACAGTTAAAGAATTTCTCACTGCAAGTAAAAAGGATAATAAGCATGTGTGAAGAATATTGGCATAGAAATTATTTTTTGTTTATGGGGTTAAAGAAATGCATAGTGACTTAGGGACAGACTGTGAACAAGTTAAAGGCATCAACATTTTTCTGCATCTCAGTGTAGCTGCTGTAGCTCACCTGTAGTGCATGAACTGATCAGGTTTGATCATATAATTTGTCTTGGTCCTGGAAAGCTCCAGATAATGTAGAGCCAGATATACTTTTATATCAAAGCTCAGGGTTTATATCAAAGCTGTAGGCAAATCTAAATTCTAATCAATACATTTAACTTTTATCCGTCTCTGAACTTTTCTTGTATTTTAAGGTTTTGTCTAGGTGTATGTAACACTTAAAAAGCTTTCTTAGAAGAACATCATATTGCAAGTACTTAGAAGCCAGGAAATGTCAGAATTAAGGATGACTATGAAATTTGAAATTGTGTTCTGTAGTTGTGGCTGTTTTGTGAAACAGTGACCAATTGACCAGGGACCATTTTTAGAGGCTGTGTCACACACTACCTCATGCCCACTCAGCACTGCTTAAGTCTAGTTCTCTCTAAATGGGACTAATTGTATCTGCATTGCATACTTTTTGACCAAGTCTGTGACTCTTGAAACATGGTTATTACTTCATGTAGTAACCAAAATGATGTTTCTCTAACGTGAACTTGAGAATATGTGTTGAATATCATGAAATAGGGCACAAAGGCATTGTGACAGTGCAAAGTTAGTATTGTATATTGCAGAAGTGTCTTGACTTTATTGTGCAGTCTCCTTCATAGTGCTTTGAGAACAATCCACTGCATTCAGCTGCTCCTAGAATTGCATGTATGCCTTATCTTGGAGAAGGGTAACTAGAGCAGTCAGAAGCCAAGGAACAAGTTAAGAGCAAGCTACAAGCAACCTGCAGTCTTTGATTAGATAGTAACATGCTGTCTTTTCCACTTCTATATTATGTTCATCTCTGCTGTGCTGAGGAGTCTTCACTGCTGAACAGTAAGATGCTTAACCTTTTTAAACAAGACCTCTATTTTAGGGCTTGTCCGTTTTGCAGAATAGGGAGAGCATAGTAAATGGAACATTAGGAAAGAAGAAAAGGGTTTCCTGCTTTCGACAGCTCAATGCAGTGCCAGAGCTCTGGATCCCATTCCTGCCTCCCCTGTGTGGTTCTCATGGTACTGAGGAACTCAAAGCATATATTACAGTCTTAACTTGCTAATTATGAGGTCCTTATTCTATGGGTAGCTCTCTGGAATTTCTGGCTCTGATGCATGCAAGGAATTTCATCATCACATGTGAAAACTCATCAGACACCAATCAATGGCATCTTCACAGCAGACATTATACTTCCTCTCCCTCTATATACTCCATAGGATCATCTAGGATGTAAGTTAATGTTCAAGAAACAGTTACATGTTCAGTTCATCTCTAAAAGAAGCAAGTCTTCTACAAGAGGCAGTCTTGGCTGTAGTGACCATGACTTGCAGTTTTTAATGAAAATATTGAATGAAGACAGCAAGACAGCAAGCAAGATACTGCCATGAATTTCAGGAGAGCCAATTTTAGCCTCATTAGGGATCTTCTTGGAAGAATCTCATGGGAACAGGCCCTGAAGGGAAGTGGGATCAAAGAGAGTTGGTTGATATTCAAGGATCACTTCCTCCAGACTCAAGGACAATGCACCCCTATGAGGAAAAAATTGAGCCAAGGGGGAAAGAAACCTCTGTGGATGAATAAAGAATTAATCTCATTACTCAAGTATAAGCAGGGAATACACAGGAGATGAAAGCAGGGTTAGGCCACTTGGGAGTAAATATAGAGAGATGGTCAGAGTAAGTAGTAATGTGACTAGAAAGTCTAAGGCCCATCTAGAAGTAAATCTGGCCAAGGTTGTCAAGGATAACAAAAAGGCCTTTTTCAAATACATCAGTATCAAAAGGAAAACTAAGGATAATGTGGGCCTCTTGGTAAATAGAGAGGACACCCTAGAAATGGAGGACACAGAGAATGCAGAGTTATTGAATGCATTCTTGACATCGGTCTTCACTGTCAAGACCAGTCCTGTGGGATCTCTGACTCAGGAGACCAGAGTGACTGATTGTTGGAAGGAAGACCTTCCATGGGCCCTAACTGGATGCATCCACAAATGCTAAGAGAGCTGGCAGACGTCATAGCCAGGCTGCTCATGTTCATCTTTGAAAAGTCATGGAGATCAGGAAAGTGCCTGAGGACTGGAAGAAAGCAAATAGTCTTCACAAAGGTCAAGAAGGAGGGCCCAAGGAACTACTGGCCAGTCAGCTTCAACTCAGTCCCTGAAAAGCTGAGGAAATGCCTCATTCTGGAGGCCATCTCTACTCACATGGAGGACAAGAAGGTGATCAGGAGTAGTCAGCATGGATTCACTAAAGGTAAATCATGTTTGACCAACCTGATTGCCTTCTGTGATGAGACGACTACCTGAATGGATGGGGGAAGAACAGTGGATATCGTCTACCTTGACTTCATCATGGCGTTTGACACTGTTCCTCACAACATC
>JAWWTY010000088.1:52643429-52671527 GCA_035222235.1 Margarornis squamiger
ACAGTGAGGTGGGCTGAGAACTGGCTGAACGGCAGATCCCAGAGGGTTGTAATCAGTGGCACAGGGTGTAGTTGGAGGCCTGTCACTAATGATGTCCCTCAAGGTTCAATACTGGTTTCAGTATTGTTTAACTTGTTCATCAATGACTTGGATGAAGGGCCAGATGCCTCCTCAGCACATTCACTGGTGACACAGAGCTGGGAGGAGTGGCCAATCCCCCAGGGGGCTGTGCAGCCCTTCAGGAGGACCTTGGCAGGGTGGAGTGGGGCAGAGGAGAACTGTCTGAAACTCAGCAAGGGCAAGTGCAGGGTCCTGCACCTGGGGAGGAATAATACCCTGCACCAGCACAGGCTGGGGGCTGATCTGCTGTGTCCATCTCTGAACTTCTCAGTACAGGAGAGATATGGAGCTCCTGGAGCAGGTCCAGCAGTGGACTACGAAGTTGATTAAGGGACTGGAGCATCTCTCCTATGAGGAAAGGCCAAAGGAACTGGGCCTGTTCATCCTTGAGAAGAAATGGCAGTCTTCAGTAAATAAGTATCTAAAGGGAGGGTGCCAAGATGGATCCAGGCTTTTCTCAGCGGAGCCAAGCAAAAGGGCAAGAGGCAATGGACAGAAACTGATGCATGGAAAATTCCACCTGAATATGAGGAAGAACTTCCTTTACTGTGCGGGTGACTGTACACTGGAACAGATTGCCCAGAATGGTTATGGAGTCTTTATAGCTGGTGGCAAACTTGGACAAGACTACAAGAAAACAGTGCCAGAGGATACCAGTACAAGGTTATCTATACAAAGAAAAATGGGAAAGAATACAGAGAAACCAGAAAAAATGCATAGCAGCAACAGGTTTTCTTTAAGGACCTGATTTTATTTAATGAGAAAGACTGAGAAAGGGAAAAATAAATTATGTAAAAATAGAAAATGTAACAATAAAATGAGATCTGGAAACAGAGAGGGAAGGGTGATATGTATCGCTTAGAGATCACAGAGCTGTAGTTTATTTACTCTCATGCATCTTTCTTTATATGTTATCTTGTAACTTTCCAAGGGCATGTGTATGACTCTGTCCAGATCAGTAAGTATTCTTAATAAGGAATGGCTGGTGGTATTGTGTATAAAAATCCAGCAAAGGAAAAAAAAATTCCTTTTTTTTTTTTTTTTTTTAATGCATTTAAAAATTGCTCAAGTGCATACTCCTTTTTTTCTTTTTTTTTTTTTAAAGTTTCTTCTATTTCTATATTTAATTAATTTTAGCAGTAAATGACAACAACTAACAACATTTCTTATCTGGAATTTGCCAGTGATCCTAAGCAGATTTCATTTATTCTATTAGAGTTCATCTCCAGATGAGTTAAATGTCTTTGATATTTCTGTAAGTTTTTATGAAACAGGCAGTATACTAAGTAAATTGATTGCTGTCCAGTTTTCTTTGCTTCTTCTCACTCTTGCAGAGTGGTGCCAACTATGTTTTCCTTTCATGCCCTCAGATGAATTATGAAACTATCTTTAGACAAATAAAACATATTTTTCCTCATCAAAGAAAATATAAGTTTGGCTCTGTGATGAACATCTTGTGATCAGATGAGTGAGCTCAGAAAGTATGTCTGGGTTAACCAGCATGCACTAGTTTTGGTGATGCAAGCTTCACTATGTATTGGTACTGGAATCTTTATAATTAACTGTTGCAATCACAAACCACAATTTTTGGGATTGCTTTTAAAAATAGATACGGCATTTACATGCCTGCAATTTTAATTTGAGAATAAAATGTGCTCTATGTAATTGCTGAAAGTCATGCGAACTATTTGTGAATTGAAATCTGCAAAACATCCCTGTTCTCTGGAGACTGTGGTCACTAAAACAGTGGAATTTTTCTTTTTTTTCAGGGTTGCATTGACCAGTTATGAGGACATTTTATGTCTTTTATTATAAACTATAAATCTGTGGATTTGAAAGCAGGGTGTTTCTGTCTAACTGCTTGTAATTATTCCCCCCAGAGTTTAAATGAACTTGTTTAGCTGTGCTTTTTAAATTATTTTAAGAGAGACAATATACTCAGGGAAGACTTGATAATTTAAAAAGAATTTTTCAAGACCCACAGGGCATAACCAAGTTGTAGTTGTTGTTTGGGTAAAAACAGCACTTCTAGCTTTTCCATTTCTTTTTCTTGTCTTAAAAGTTAGAATCTGATTTTCTTTTCTGAGATTTTATATGACATAGCATTTTAACTGCGCAGTAATCATGTAAAGTTTATAGACTATGTGACACGATGTTGCAGAACTCTTTTAAAACTGGATTAATGTATCTTCTGACATCAATTAAATATTCTTCACTGTGTAAGTGAATAGTGGTGAATAATGTCTTACAGGTGATATACCACTGAATAACATTCAGTAAATAACACTTGACTTAATTTTTTTTTTTAAAAACTGAGCACAATGATACTTTGTTCATAGAACTTCAGAATATTTTCTTATTCCTTAAGTCCTCAGAAATGAATTTGTTATGGCTCCCAATTTTTAACCACAGTGTAGAAGGAAATGTGTCTGATGCCAGTAGGAAATTCAGTAAAAATGTAACATTAATATCTCTGCTACCTGATAAATATATTTGTGATAATGGTATGCATCATTAAAGTGCTTAATTCTCAAGTATGAATAAATTATTTTTAAGCATTTATTTTTGAGGGGAATATCATTATGAAGGCCACATTCATCCTGTTTTCTCAGCCAATAAGAAAACTAAGGCAGCTTGTAGTAGAAAGGATAAATGATTAGCCAGGGCTGAACATTAATTGCATGTCACCTAACACTGCCATGTTACTAGCATTGCTGTTTGACTAGAGCTGTTAAATACTCTTTCTCATCATGGTGAAATTTGAGTAGAGAATTGCTAGAAATATTCCTTGTCAGATTGTGAGGTCTGATTCTTAATTATTCTCATCTGTTGCAGCGTTTGCATAGATTGTAGAATTCAAAGTGAATTATTTCACAGCTTCTCCAATATTTAGATCTTTTACTTATATGTCAAGAACCAAAAGAAGATATTGTTTCCTTCTTACAAGGAAAGGCTGAGAGAATCAGGTTTATTCATTGTGGAAAAGAGTTGGCTTAGGGGTGATGTAATTGCATCTGTCCAGTACCTGAAGAAAGATGGAGAGGGGCTTTCTATAGGACAGGACAAGAGGAAATGGTGTCAAACTAAAAGAAAGCAGATTTAGATTAAATATTAGGAGAAAATTCTTTACTGTGGGTGGTGAGACACGGGAACAGGTTGCCCACAGAAGCTGTGGATCCCCCATCCGTGGGAGTGCTCAAGGGCGAGTTGGATGGGGCTCTGAGCAACCTGGTCTAGTGTAAGGTGACCCTGGCTATCAGGGGGCTTAGAACTAGATGGTCTTTAAGGTCCCCTCCAACCTAAACCATTCTATGATTCTATGCACGCCTTAAAATGAAGAGGTAGCTGTAACGTAAAATTGGTAGGTATTTGAAGCCAGGAGGTTTTAATCCCTCTTTATCTGTATGCATTTCACATTTTGGAAGAAGTTAAATAATTGCTTCTGGTTTTAAGAAAGTTACAGGGCTTTTTGCAACCTCTATAATGTAAATAATCCCATTATTTCAGTATTATAACTACTCATGTTCAATAAAATACTCCATGTGAATTGCAAATCCACAGTCTTTTTATGCCAATTAACATCATACAGCTTGTTTTGAAGAGAGAATAGTCACTGTGTACTAGTCTTTACAATACATTGTTGTCATATCAATCATTCTTTACTGCCTTTCTTTAGGTCCTGTTTTTTATAAAAAACAGAAAATCTGCTTGCTACACTATCTTATAATGTTGCCTTGGCAGTGATCTGTCATTATGTTTTGGGAATAATGATCAATGCTAAATTGCCCTGTTGATGGTTGGTAATGAAAGAAGAGCTGGAAGTGCCAGACAAAATGAGTATTCATAGAGACAAACTGTATTTTTCAGAATGAATTATACTTCTGTTATTTTCATGAAGAAAATTTGTAGGATAGTATGTATAAAAATGCAACACTGTTTCCCAGTATTGCTGGTTTATTTTAAACCAGTGGACATAAACAATAATTCTGAGTTGAAGTGTGACAGCATTCCATTTGGTGATGTTTTCTTTGGAAATTTAAGTATCTTTACTAAGAGAGGATGGCAGACAGAAAATTGATTTTATGCAATATATAAATAAAAACAATCTGTAAGTAAATCTATAAATACATTCCCTTTGTTTTAGAAAACAACAGCATTTTAAAATTCTCTCTCAGTGGGTTAGCCTAAAATTGAACGGAAATAAAAGCTTTATTGTGGTAAGGGGGCATTCAGTCACTTGAAATTCACACTGCTGCAGCTTTCAGGCAAATAAAGTGCAGTGGTAGAATTAGTAATCAATAGGTGAAATACACTTATCCTGAACAAGAAGAACAAAAATGGTTAATTAATTAATGGTCTTTCCTTTTTTCCCAAGGTGTGCAAAAACAAGAGGTGGTGTGTAAAAGACTGGATGACAGCTCCATTGTACAAAACAATTACTGTGACCCTGACAGTAAGCCTCCAGAAAACCAAAGAGCCTGCAACACTGAGCCTTGCCCACCTGAGTAAGTAATTAATCACTAAGATGGACAGCTTTTTTTGCATAAGTAGAAAACTCTTTGTAATCTATAATAAATCCTGTTGACCAAATATGTATAAAATTCTGATCTAGTGTTCATGTTCTGTCTTATCAGAAAGGATATTTTGACTTTTATTTTGGTTATGATTTCGTGTTCCTCTTGTTCCTGTAAAAGCAGCAGTGAAAATTGCATTGAGCTAGAGGAGATCTGATTTGACTGAGGAACAACTCATACATTGTAAGTAAAAAGAGACTAGCAAAACAGTTTCTCTGGGTGTCAGTGTCACATGCAGTGAGAAGTGCTCAGAGTAGAACTGTGGACTGTTCTTAAGGCAACAATGGCAGAAGAATGTTGAGGTGAGAATAACTCTACCTTAGCTGTTAATATTGCATCCTAAATGTTTGCCATATTTTAAAAGGTGTTATATTAAAATATGCGTTGAAGCATTCATGTGAGAAGTGGCAAATACAGAAACTGCTTAACAGAAAAAAAACATTTCCTGATAATAGTTTTCTAAGACTTTCTCTCCAGCACGCTCAATGTTGTACAGTAATGCTGTGTGCCTTTAGGATTAGGTGCCTACTTGGTTACTGCTATTAAGATTTATTTTTAAAGACATCTGTATGCTATATATTGAAAGAATAATTAAAAACACAGCAGCTAATTGACTGAAAATGAAGTGTGGCAAGGACCTATAGCATAGCTTATTCTTACTACAAAAGCTGTTTAGAAACAGTTGTGATATTTTGCACTAGAAAATAATATCAGCATGTGCACAACAGCTTCTCTCATGTTTTGAGACAAATGAAACTTGTGAAAAAGGTCAAAGAGACACAACAGTTTATTGATTACTAAATTCTGGTTAGCTTGACTTTAGTAATAGTCTGTAGCCATATTTCAACCGAACATGAAAATAATTAATGTTGATTAAATGTCGATACAGCATAATTCTGTGGTCTTGTAAATGTCTCTTAAAAACTGCTAAATTGTAGCCTGAAGGACACTGGGAGGAATGAGACAAGATTATTCTTCATTAATAAAATCCCAGTAGGTCTTCATGAAGCCAGTTTCTTCCTAGAGTATCAGCTGCTTCCCTGATGTGGTGCCTGATTGCAGGATGGCAGAGCAGTGTCTTCTACACTTAGTCCTACTGTGTCATGTACCTTACTCATTTGACATAAAGTGAAGCTGTTGTACTGCTTTCACCTTGAGTTTGAGTGTGAACGTGCTGTCTCACAAATAGGTCTAAATTACGTCAAAATCATTGTCCCCACAGTCTAAATGTAAATATATGTTTATCCTGCAAGGATGTGCATTTGTGGTCTGTTTGGAAAACACACTAGCATGGCTGTAAGTGCACCAACTAAACTCTCACACTATTTACCTGAGAGCAGGACTTGAGAAATGGTCATATTTGGTCAATTCCTTTTTACACTTCCTTTGTGTGGCTTAATATTAAGAAATCAGCATTTTCAAAAGTAGCATTAACACAGTTATTCTAAACTAGTTAAATTTTCTTTTTAATTTTTTTTTTTTGCCCTGATACTATTTAAAAACAAAAAAACTAGAAAAAAACCTCCCAGCCCACAAGTTGAAACACTTTTGGATTCTCCATCCAATGCAGCAGGGACATTGATGAACATGGAAACATTCAAGTCATCAAGATTCAGACAGTGGGTAGTGTGTATTAATCAGCATCTGCTTGAACATATCGGAACAGTTCAGTCCACATCTGCCACCATTCTGATGTTCCCCACAGGGTGAATACAAAATGCCAGGCTTCAAAGGAAGGGTTTCTGATTCCTTGCGCTGTGAGTAGGCTAGTAGAAGGGTGCTCAAATAACAGATAGCTGACCCTTTTGTCAGAAAGTTTTATCACGCAGTCCAACTTAGTCTTTACATAGACTGGCCAAATATTTCCCTTTTTGATTAGCACACTTCCACTGGTGGTGTATGCCAAAAGCAGTGAAAATGTTACTCTTTCTGAATGCCAGTTATATTATACTTGAGGTCCTTGAGCAGCAGCAGACTGGGTTTCTCGGCAACATTTTATTTGTTACTACAATAAGTAACTCTAAAACTTCAGATTTCAAGAAAATACTCTTAGAGTTTTATGAGTTATGTTTAGTACTGTCTTGTCATACACTATAAATATTAATATTACATGACAGTAAAGGCAGTTGAGCAAATAATATTACTAACTAAAAATTAACACTCCAGCCTCTTGAAAACTCTGAAGAGCTTCAAATTCTACCTATTTTGGTAAAAGCATAAATTTGTTTGATGAAGAATTACAAATTAATTTTCTTTTGCTGGGAAAGTAATGACAGAATACAGCATATTTGTTTCCATCTCTGCATCAATCTAGTTTAATATTGGAGTATATTACACATCATGCAACTCAAGAGAGCATAGCAGCACTTTCTTTTTTGACAGCAGTTTGAGAAAATAACAGATCTTATGAGGCAGCACCTAGGAACATCCACAGTGACCGACATGCCTGGCATTTTTGGCATGTTGGCAACATGTGATAGCATACTAGACTTCACCTTCATCCTTTGCAAGGATGACTCAGTCAAGTATCTAATCAACATATGAAATACTGAAGGCCAAATGTGCTTGACAATATGAAAAAATATTTCCAGTTAATTAAGCTGCATTAACCATTCATCAGTAGGAAGAAAAGACACATTACAGCGAGATTAATAGTTGCTTTAATCTCTGGAGCTACACAAAGTAATATTATTTACAATTATTTACAATTCTTGACTTTTACTATGTACACAGAAACACTCAGAAGTTCCCTCTAGCACCCAGCATACAGTGCTTTAAATTTTTAAAATATTTGTTTGCGTCATTATTTTATGTGATAAATTCATGTTTTCTAGTATTTGCTCTACTTTAATAAATAAGGATTTAGCATTTTAGTATACCCTTTTGTAATAAAGTTTAGAAATGTTTCGTAATGAGGTGAAAATTAACTCAGCCCAATTTTGAGATCAAATTATTTTATTGTAATGATACTAGAGAGGCAAACAGCTCTGCTTTTCACTTGTAATGTAACTTACAGCAATGGTTCCCAAACATTTCCAGTTGCAAACCACTTTCAGAAAAATAATGTCAGGCAAGTTAAGTACAAATCTACTTAAATAGTGCAGTTTTGTCAGGCTTAACGCTCTTTTCTAACTGCTATAGGCTAGGATGGAAATTGCTGCTCTAGAAAAATACAGAGTAGCATTACTATTGGAAGATGTGATTGCAGTGGGGCATAAATTAAAATGTTCAGTAAACAGACCTGTGAGTTTCTACTTTATTTCATTGTCTATTGTTAATAATTACTTAGGTTTAGCACTTTAAACTGTTTGCACTCTGGGTTTGTGCAATTATCTGGTCTGTTTCTGAAATGCATTAACTGAGTCTCCTAACATTTTCTGTGCAGATGGTTTATAGGAGATTGGTCTGAGTGCAGTAAGACCTGTGATGGAGGAATGCGTTCACGAACCGTTCTCTGTATCAGGAAGATTGGACCTTCTGAGGAGGAGACGCTGGACACTAACAACTGTTTAACACACCGGCCCATTGAAAAAGAGCCCTGTAACAATCAGTCCTGTCCCCCACAGTGGGTCGCTTTGGACTGGTCAGAAGTAAGGAAATTTTGCTGTGTTAGCTCATTGGTAATAGTGGAGGCAGGAGCTCTGACCACTGCACATTAGTACATTTTCTGTTGCTGCTTGCTAAGTAAAGGATTAATAAAAAATTCAAAACCTTATTATTTTCGTATTGAAGCAGTTTGTCTTTTTTCTTTCCGTGATGTCAGTTCTGTTGGTTTTTTTCAAGTGATTATGACCTGTTTTTTTAGTCATAGTAGAAAAACAGTAAAACACAAAATAGAATAGTAAAGCAGTAAAAAACCATTCAGTGAAACAAAAAACCCTTAGCATAGCCATTTGGTATGACACAATTATTTTAAAGTAAAAATTAATTTCAATTTCTATTGTTTATTGAACAGGCAAATAGCTGAATAGTAGAAGTAATGGGTTTACAAAATCAGAAGCCATAATAAACTGCTTTCTTTTTTTTTTTTTTTTCTCTGAATTAACTTAGCTGATGTAAAGCATCCCATTTCTTAGCAAAATGCCTCAGGAGGCAGACCTGAAAGTTGGTTTTCTATTTATTAAATATACTGGTAAATACGGTGATATCTATCATAGTGTAAGCCAGGTTTGTAGGATACCTTACACTCTTTCAGGTATTAAATCTGAAGACTGTGAACCACTGCAGCTGAAAAGAAAGGCAGATGCATTTGAATGGAACTGCATTGCATGCAAATCAGAGTGCAGAAGTGTCTGTATATGTTTTTATAGTCTTGCTACTCTAGACTCCCATCTCACTCCACTTTTTATGTCAATTTTAGTGAGCTTTTGTATCAAAAATATTCAAAAATATTATGTGAACTTCAGAATTTTTATTTTGTTTTAATTTATCAGACAGATGATTTTAGTTATATTCTGACTCTCCTGTTGTTTGCCATCCTCATACTTGAACAACTTTTTTAAGGTCTTCATACCCAGGCTTTACTATACATTGTGGTGTGTACCCTTTTATACAGCAGGAATGTGTTATGGTTTTGAAAAAAATCATTCAAATCTAGAGACTGAAACACTGCTAAACTTCTGGTTCTGATGGTTTTTAATCAGGATTGTGAAAAAGTGCTTGCTTCTTTCTGGTATGAATTTTGTTTGTGTAGCTTGGCAGACTGTCTTGACTGATGATACCATTTTAATATAATCAGAAAAATTGCTTCTTTTTTTCTGTTTACGGTTCCCAGAAATATAATGTATTAAAATCCCTGTAGTAATACAAAAGTAAACATTTTTATATGTGTGTTTATATGATTTTCTGACAGAAGCATGAAAATGAAAACAAGAATGAACTCAAAAATTGAAGTGTTGAATACTCCTTCCATTGAAACCAATGGCAAACCTTGCTAATTTACTCTGAAGTGCAAATTACAAACTTTTCTTTTCATACTCAACACAAATACAAATAAAACAATTATAGAACTCTTTATCTGCTCATACACTTGTTGACAATCGGTATAATTACACATTTTTTTGAGTTTCCAGTGAGAATTAAAAAGAAACTATGTATTTTTTGGTCAGAGAAACACAACCATTTTGTAAACATAAAGATTAAATGAAGTCCTAAGGAGAATGTAAAAGTGCTTTTATCAGATTGAAATGAAAGCTAACAATGGCCAACCCACTGGAATGTAGTCATTCTCAGGTATTGTCAGTTTTCCCATGAGGTTTTTCATACTTTGCAATAGCTGATTTTTGACAGAATTAGTCTAGTTACTATAAATGACTTCTTTTATATTTTTCTACATATTAATAATAAAAGAAATAACCAGCAAAAAATATTCTAAGGATTTCTTGAAAAGAGCCTTATCAGACAAGGGCATTAAACTTGCATTATTTGCGCTTATGACTTTGATGGAGGGAGTCAGAAATTCTAGGATCCTTATTTCACTTCAACTTCTGGGGACTAGATGTAGTCTATCTTACTTAATAGAACTTTTACTGTAACTCCATGAATGGGAGTATAGGGATGTTGTTTTCTTCTGGTACCAGTAGCTGAAAGAAGACTTTTCTCAGATGGCAGCTTAGATAAAAGAATGAGTCTTCAAGCAATACTAGAAAGTGGATGCTCCTAACTCAAATTTTGGTCCTGAAAGCTTTTTCTGTTTGCTAGCATATTCTAGAGGTTATGAAACTCTGTGGGTATATTGGGTTTTGACATTTTGACAAAGCTCTTCCAATCTTGTAATTTTTCTGTTTGTTTTTGACATGTGATATTTAAGCATTCAGCTAGTAAGGGGTATTACTTCTTCTTCCTACTTAAAGGTCATGCATTTTGCATGAAATCCTTGTATGGGAGAAAATACACACAACATTCCTTGGAATTTGGACCAGAACTGATGAGTCATGGTCATGACACTGAAGACCTCACATATTCATTGTCATTCCTTTTTGATCTCTATTTATCATTATTATGTTTGTAGTTCTGCCAGAGATCTTTATTCTCTTACTTCCCTCCCTTATCAAGTTTTCTAGTAGGCAGGTACTTAGTGTACACAAGATTTGTGGTTAAAATGCCTTCAGTTGAACCTGGGTACTCTGTATGAGAATTCTGGACACTGAACTGCTGTAGAGAAGGAGGCCAAAACTTGACAGAAAAATATAGACTAGGACAGGAAATAGAAGGTTAAATTACATTTTAGAGGAAAGTGATTATATGTCCATTTTGCAGCTCTGTATTGTAATCTCCAAATGCAGGACCTATCTTTTTGCAGCCCAGCTTAACATCCTAAATCCAGTGGAAATAAGATTTGGGATAAAACTGACTATTCTGTATGGACTAGTTTAGGTGCCTCCCTCTGAGAGATTTTCTTAAAGATCTTGTTATGAAGTATATGGAGATAGATAGATATAAACTGCTGCATATTCGTAGGGTATGTCCTTACAAAATGCTGTGGAACTGTTTTAAGGTTTCTGTAGGTTAGTCAAAGTATTAGGCATACAGCAGTGCAGTGTGCATCACTCAAGTATTTTTTTATGAAAATTAATCTTTGGGGTGTTTCTTTTTTTCCCATATATGTACTGGCTTGTTTTGGGTGTGTGGAAGGCCTTTGTTATGCAACCTCTTGAATATTGCTCCAAGGCCACGTAGTGTTATTTACCAGATAATAATACAAGAGTTTGCATATTAAAGGCAGTTCCAGACTTGAAAGGCTTAGCATAATCTGTATGTAAAATTTATGCTATCAGAAACTGATTCTGGTCCAAATACTGCAGATATGGTTATGGGATAAAGGGATAAAGGTTAACATGGCAATAAGGGATTCTAAAACTGTGTTTTCAATATCTCCTGTTAAAGAGCATGGATTTGGAGAAAGTGTTGAGTTTAAATTTTGTCTCTTCTCCATTCTGCCATTGTGCTACTGTATGTACATGACAGTGAATGGTCACTACCAAAAAAGGAAGGAGAATGGCAGGAACACTCAATATGAAGGAAGACGAGGGAAAACAGAGGTCATCAGGATTCTTCAAATTACTGATTTACTGTCTGCTTACTGTTAGAACAGCACACAAGTAATAAAAGGAGGAAAACCAAGAACTATGTGAAAACAAAATTAAAATTTAAATAGGAAAGGAGAGGATGATTTGTTTAATTGTAAGATCATAAGTATATTGTCCTGTTGCACATACTAACATTTCTGACAGTTTTATTGGCTTTTTACTGAGCTTTTAACTATTTATTTGTATCAATACGTTTTCAGTGCACACCGAAGTGTGGCCCAGGTTTCAAACACCGAATTGTTCTGTGCAAAAGTAGCGATCTTTTAAAGACCTTTCCAGCCGCACAATGCCAAGACGAAAACAAGCCACCGGTGCGCATCCGCTGCAGTTTGGGCCGATGTCCTCCTCCTCGCTGGGTCACTGGAGACTGGGGACAGGTGAGACAGCCCATCCTAGCCTTGGCTGCTGTCAGTCTCCTACATTAGCACCTTTTAGAATATGATGTTGCTGGAAATAGATAAGAGATTGTTCCCATGGCTGAAACAAAAGCTTCTTCCCTGTTTGTGTCAGGTTGAAATGTGATTCTTTATGGTACTTGTCTGCCAAACTATAAGGGATTTGCTGAGAACAATCTAGTTTGTACTGGATTAGTTTCTGCATGCATTTTTTAAAAAACTAAATAGTCCTTCCGCCATTTTTCGGAAGGGTATTTTGGGATTCAACAATGTAGCATTTTTTAGTATTTTTAAAATGCATTGAACTTCCTTGAGAAACATGATGGAAATACAAAGCCAATTCCTCTTTTAGTAACATATCTATATCTGCCTCTGAAAAAAACTGACTTTGAGATCAGTATGATTTTACATAAGATACATTGAATTACCATGCAGGGAACTAAACTGGTACAGGATGGGATGAACAGTGCTGCCACTGTGCAGTGTTTCTAAATGTGACTTGCTAAGTTTCCTCCTTTCTTTATGTTTTTGCATCTCAGTTGTGATCAATGGCCTGTTTTTAGAATAATAAATGAGTGATTCAGTTCCTGTTTGCTGTGTAATTTGCTACTAATGAAAGTAAAACACTCTAGCTTAACTAACCAGGGGACAATCATTTATGGCACTACAGTCTAGTCAGCTTTTCTTTTATGGTACTTGTGCAGATGCACATTTATGTTAAAGTGATATTGTACTAAAATTGTAACTGTTTAGTTGTAGATATTAAAAATGTTTCAAAACAGCACATTATATTTGAAAGATAGACTTTTTCCTCAAAAAAAGGTCCTCTAACAGATTTGAATTCTTTTTCTCTCTGTTTTTTTTCATTATTCTGATGTGATTATGTCTCTCTTAAAAAACAATCATTTAAACTCTGAATGTTATAAGAAATAATGTAAATTATATTCTTATATCTTAAATCTGAAATTACAGGGAGTCAGCATGGCATTGTCTCATCTTTTCTTTGAAAGACAAAGTATATGCTAGCATATACTGTCAAAAATAAAAATTGTAAACTGTTTTATGAAAATTATTTTCTGTATAATCAAACATGTTTAGATGCTTGTCTTCTTTAAAATTTGTGCATGTGAAGTGTTCCTGATTGCTTTCCTGTTGTCTTGTTTTATATTTAAAAATTGGATCCAAGGTATTATATTTTTTTTATCTTTCTTATTTTTTAGTGTTCTGCACAGTGTGGTCTTGGGCAACAGATGAGAACAGTACAGTGTCTCTCATACACTGGGCAAGCATCCAGTGAGTGTCCAGAAACTCTTAGACCTCCATCAATGCAGCAGTGTGAAAGTAAATGTGACAGTACTCCCATTTCCAACACGGAAGGTAAGTGTGCCATCTTAATATAATTTACTCTGAAAAGAGTAAAGTGGCATGGTCTGCATTTAATTACTAGTTAAATTACTGCATTTAATTATTAGTAAAAATCTATGTGACATTATGTCTCAGACTGTGAATTATTTTTTTTACAACTACTTTCTGATTAGTCATTGTAGCTCAGTGATAAATTCAATGAAAACCTAAATACAGGTTCTTTGTTTAAAAGAAATAGCCTTAAATTATATAACCTAAGTCATGGATAGAATACTATTGTTTGTGTTATTGATTTTCTAGTCTCTATTGCTTTAGTGGAAAAGTTTGTAATAGCAGTGAGAGCATGACATACTTTTCATCACTGACCTTCTACCTGCTTTATTGATGTTAAGTACAGCATTGCAGTAATAAAAAACAGTAGATTATGTTTTCCTTGAAATAGTGGGACCATAGATTTAATGCTACATGGTTCTTATAAGAACAAGCCTGTTCTTATACTTTGACTTCCCTGTAGCTTCTTCTGATTAACTTGTAATTTATTTTTTTTTAATTTATGATGCCTGGTTTAAATAATCATAGGATTTTTTACATTATACATTGGAATTTAATCAGGCTATTAACTAGCTTCATGGTATTTTTATAGAGTATATGTTAGATGATATTGTTAAAATAAGCTTTTTTATGTTTAATAAATACTTCAGATCTGAACCTATTGGAAAATGCTGTCTTTAAAATAGAGTTCGCAGAATCACAGAATCAATTAGGTTGCAAATATGTCTGAGATCATCAAGCCCAACCTTTGACCCAACACCACCTTGTCTACTATACTATGGCAGTAAGTGCCACATCCAGTGTCTTAAATACCCGCAGGGATGGTGACTCTAGCGACCCTCTGGGCAGCCCATTCCAATATCCAGTCACTCTCTCTGTAAAGAGCTTCTTCCTAATGTCTAACCTAAACCTCCCTTGGTGCAGCTTAAGACAGTCCCCTCTTGTCCTACTGCTGGTTACCTTGGAAAAGAGACTGACCCCCACCTGGCCGCAAACTCCTTTCAGGTAGTTGTAGAGAGCAGTGAGGTCTCCCTGAGCCTCCTCTTCTCCAGGCTAAACAACCCCAGCTCCCTCAGCCTCTCCTCATACCGCTTGTGCTCCAGCCCCTTCACCAGCCTCATTGCTCTTCTCCGGACCTGCACCAGCGCATCAATGTCCTTCCTGAACTGAGGGGCCCAGAGGTGGGCACAGGACTTGAGGTGCAGCCTCACCAGTGCCAAGTACAGGGGAAGAATCCCTTCCCTGGTCCTGCTGGCCACACTAAGAAATTGGAGTGCTATGTGGTAAAAATTTAGAATGGTTGCTCATCAAGTGTATACATTTAATTTTGTGTGGAAGTGGAAAACGAATAGAAAGCTCTCAAAACATTGATGTTCAAAACGAAGAAAGGTTGCACAGCAATAGTAGTTCTTCTACAATACTATTCCCTAAAGATTTATCTTCCCTAGATTTTGAGTACATTACCACAATGTCACTGACAATGCTTTTAACATAACTAATTTCTGTGCAGTATATAATCAAATATCTTTTATACAGGTTCTCCAACTGCATTGGAGTTTAATGTATTATTTATGTGGAACAAGTGCTCTGATTTAATTATGGCATGGACATGGATGAATACAGTAAGCATTGAAAATGACTACCAAACCCAGGTAGACTACAGGACAAACTTGAAATTAAAAAGAAAAAAAAAATTAAATCAGAGCACTATCTGTCAAATAGAGATGTCTTTGATGAAATGGCTGCACACTAAAATCTACCCAGAAATACACTGATGATTAAATGTTTGAGCACAGTAATTTACTGCTTGGAAATTTCAATTTTAAGTAGAGGCTTATCATCCCATGTTGTCATTTGAAAACAGCTTCATGATACGATTTGCCTTGGCTATTCTAATTCCCTTTATTTCTGTTCAGTCCTCTCAAGTAATCTTTAAGTCATAATTATCAGTCTAGGAAACTTTCTGGCCTTTAAAGCTCAAAGGCTACATGATACTTTATTTCCAAACATGAATGTTGACTTTTGTCCAAAGTAAGGAAGATAATAAATTACTTATAAGTGGGCATGATTCAGTCCCCATCAACTCTTAATTTCAAGATGGCAAGGTCATATTGCTGTTTATGGTAATTACACTAGTAATTCTTCAGTATTATCAAGAAAATATGCTAATCTCTTATAGAGGAATGCAATGAAGGGTCTTCTGTGTGTGATCTCTGTACACTGGGTGGCTGTGAACTTCTTTACAATAGAAGTGTGCAGGCTAACTACGAACAGTAAGCCTATTGGTAATAGTATTTTTTAGGGACCTACACCTTCACTGGAAAATTTTTGTGATCCACAAATAGAAAACACTGAAAATCACTTACATGGTATTCCGGATGGGTGTCAGCCCTTTGGCCTGCGCTCTGAGAGAGCCAGGAGCAAGCCAGCTCCTTGCTGGCAGCCATCCAGGCTGATTAGCACAGTTAGGACGAGGCCAAGGGAAAAAGATACAGCACAATCTCTTCTGATGGATACAGTTCCAAACATGTTGCTGCTTAGCATCCCATTTTTGTTTATATTCCACTGTGAAGGTATTTATGTCAAAATTCATTTAACAATTTAAAATACCTGCCTCCTTTCAGAAGAATTCTGCTGCAATCAGTGAAAGGCTAAGCTTCCCCTACTCCCTGATTAGACAAAAATTCTGTCTTCAAGGTATTTTTTTCAATATTTTTTCAAGTTTTTCCTAAATATATTTTCTAATTTATACGTGCTTTAGAGCTGCTTTTAAATACTGAATATAAGAAGAAAAGGCAGGATTTGCAGAATAACATGCACTGTCTCTTGCTTTGGGCTCCACTGTGTGGTAAAAGCAACTTCAGCAACAGCTCGCTGGTTGGCAGCAGGGTCAGACTAGCTGAATGGGTTTGCTTCCTGTTTCTAACGCCAGCAAACCTGATTCCCTTTTCTTGGCAAACTCTGGTATTTGCAGCCTATGAAACCCATTCAGCAAATTCTGAACAATTTAATTTTGCTAACCAAAGTTAAAAACATGAGGTTTTCAGGGAAGTTTGAGCAACTCTGCAATATAATGATCATGTTCATAAAGTCTGGAAAAATTTTCTTGGGGAAAGTACAGGCTGTTTATATAAAATTAGAATCAAAGTTTTGGGGGTACCAAAATGCTAAAAAAAAGTTACAATATATCTTGTCACATTTTACATGTTCTTTGGCTCTTTGTTTTTTTAAAGCTCTTCATTGGTGATTTAGAATATTGTAGATTTGGTTTGGATGGGCTGCCACTGATGAGGATGACCTTGCATTTGCTCCTGAAAATGAACTACAGGCAGCATCTACCAAACCATTGGAAATGTATTCAGAATTATTTTATTGTCTCAATACATATATGTCTGCTGAATCTAGACTGCTAGACTTCAGCCCATACCCGAAAAACTATTTTGCCT
Organism: Margarornis squamiger; assembly: GCA_035222235.1. NCBI lineage: Eukaryota > Metazoa > Chordata > Aves > Passeriformes > Furnariidae > Margarornis > Margarornis squamiger. The sequence continues at coordinate 52,660,469 of JAWWTY010000088.1, forward strand.
ATTTTTATGTCATTTCAGTTTTCCTTATATTTTGTGTGATACATCTTTCAGTTTCTTTAGCTGGAGGCACAGTGACATTTTGTGATTACTGTAAAATGATAGTTAATATTATAATATTGTCTGATCTAGCCACAAACTTCAGGAATGGAGAGTTTAATACATGTAGCTTACTGAAACTTATTAACAGTAGTTACTAGGAGTGAAAAGGGCTCTGCTAAACCTCTTCCATTCAACCACTGTCCTATGAAGAATAGGCTACTTCACCAGCCACCATATCTATTTCAAACTGATTTTTAAAACAGAAGTTTTAGGCTGTCCAAACAGCACTGGCTGAACAGGGTCCAGTTTTACACAAGAGGAAGAATAACTGAAAGAAACATGAAAAATGATAATTTCAAATCTTACTTTTAGCAAAAATGCAGTTACTTGCTTTACTCATATTTAACTAAATGCAGCATGTATGAGGGTTATTTTTGGAATTGAGTGGACTTTTTACATCTTGTCAAGATCAAGTGCACCTTTTTACTATTCATTTGTAGTTCACCATCTGTCTCTCCTATATTTACAGTCTTCACAAACATGAGGACTTGAAATATTTCTGGAAGAGACTTGACCTGTTTGTGGAGAGTTTTTGAAACTCAAACACAGTGATCATGTGTGGTAGAGAAATATGTCTGCAGCTACTGCCAATGTCTTTTCTGCTGGCATTCAGTTATGTTTCCAAATTAAGAATTCAAAAATTAGAAAAGCAGTATTTAAAACATTGAGTAGGTGGAGTAAAAAAATTGCTAGCACTGTATCTATGTTAATGAAGTGAAATTTTAAATAATTTCCTGACCTCTACTTAGCTTAAGATGTGTGTATTTGCATTATCAGAAATACTGCTCAGTACAGACCTGGAAGTCTAGCCTCATTAATGCTTTTCTGGGTTCAAATACTAAAAATTCTGATCTTCAGTCTACTTGCTACTACAGTATTCCTGCACATGTCAATGCATTGTCGTTAACTAACTGTCCTAGAGCAAAAATAATGTACTAGGAGATCATGATTGTACATGCTGATTGTGTTTGTTGCACAGTTGCTTTTTTCCATTTTTGACCTGTTTGGTGTGTCTGTTGTCTCTTTCATATTTGGTTTCCAGACATCTCAGAGTCAAGGACTGTTGTTCTGTTATGCCTTGGCCACAGTACCTAGCTGCCTCCAGCCTTCATTTCTAGTTACCAAATCATTACAAAATATGATATTGGTCGAAGTACTGCTAGTTTGTTCCTCACCTTTTGGTGAACTTCTTCTTTATAACTGTTGTAATTTGAGAAAGATTATAGGAAGAATCCAGTATCAAATGCAACCTTAAGAGTAAAAATTTACAGCATTCTTTTGAGAAAAATAATTTTCTTCTAAATGAATCTAATTTCATTCTTCCCATCACCTAATTTTTTTAATTCAAATTTACAGGCTTTACTTTTTCTCCATACACATCTCTTCCAGCTTCCTGTGTGTGAAGCACAGCTCCTTGACAAAGTTCCATTTTTAATATGTTTGGAAGGAACTGTGCAAATGCTTATAACTAAAACTGTGTGACAATATTCACTTCAGTGAAGTGGAAATCTGCAGCAGCAACATTTGAGCTGTAGAACCTGATCGTAACCCCGGACTATCAGATCTACTTCTGTTTCCAGCTGTATTAAAAAGGTTAAAAAGAGGTTAAAAGCTGAGCCAGGACCCAACTATTCCATTCTCTATTCCCACCTTCTTTCTACAGGTGGGAAAAATGAACTACAGCATACTCTAGCAGTGCTCCTCTGATGTACCCCCAAAGTCACTTCAGACACACCCTGTGTGGGATACAAAAGAAGGAAACCTTCCTTTGTGTGGTTGAGCTCTGTTCTCCTTTTCTAAGAGAGTTACCTGCCAGGATGACAAGGGCTGCTGAGGCAGTAAGCCCAGCATTCAGGAAAACCAGAACCACGAAAAAAAGCTTTTACATGTTTATTACAGGCATAGCAATGCCTTTCCCTCCAGCATAAAAGAAGTTGTGGAGGTGTGGAACCAAGCCTTCACCATTTAATTTGGTCACTGAAAACACACAGTGTTGGTATCTTTATTCATACTTGTCATTTTCTCCATACCTATTGTCTGCAGTGCACATTCTGTTTCAGAGATTATTACAAATGCAGAGGTGTGGTACCGAACAGTGTGAATCGTGTCAGATTTTGGATGACCTCTCCTGGGTGGATAAAATACCTCCTGAGAAAGAAGCTGTAAGAGTATTGTAAAAACCCCCACAAAGGTTCACATTTCCTAACTGTCTGAAGTGATCATTTATCTGGATAAGTGACAATTCTTCCAAGGCAAAGAGGGCACACTTCTAAATGTCTGAAAGCTGTGCAAACATTTTTATAGCTCCTTAAAATATGGTGTATGCACTAGACTGGACTAGAAAGGGCAGTTATAAAGCAAGAAGGGTGGATAGAATAGCATGATAATTGTCAAATTGTCTTTGTACTTTAATTTTTATTTCTGATTTCTCTTCTCTTTAATGTTCTTAATTATTAGAGTGCAAAGATGTGAACAAAGTGGCTTATTGCCCACTGGTGCTGAAGTTCAAGTTCTGCAGTCGAGCGTACTTCAGACAGATGTGCTGCAAGACCTGCCAAGGACACTGATCCACAGAAAGCATGAGAATGTGCCTTGTTATTATCATTGTGGAAGAGTGTCCATCGAAGAGAGCCACACAGCGGAATGAGATTGACGTCCTTGCAAATGCATTACCCTGTGGAAAACATAACCACTGGTCAGCCCCAGCTGACAGGATTTCAATATTATTTTAACTTCTGTGAAGTGGGATTTATTAATCCAAAGTGCTGGACACAGTATAATGAGGGGATTCCAAATTAAAAAATATGCACACAACACATATAGAATTGCTTACTGTGGAACATTTGTGTTCTTTTGACTAAATCCAATAGTCTGTTTACCTCCTTGGACCATTAAAATAATTTTTATTATGGACTTAGCAATGACACTGAATCCATTTCTATTTAAAACTGTTTAAAATGTAGTTCGTATGACTTGGTCTACTATGGAAGTAAAGAAAAATCAAAAAAAAAAAAAAAGTTAAGTCATAGCTTAAAAATGTTAACTACTTTATCTCTCAACACAGCACCACAATTTAAATTATAAAAGGAGCTTGGAGATGTTATTTAAGGAGCAGAAATTTTTTAGAAAAAGTATTTTTCCTTCATTCCACCTAATTCCCTATGGAGTAATCCATATTTCCTGAACACTGCTGTGAGCCTTATATAAAGCTATACTAAACAGAACAACCATGAGGGACTTAGTTTTAAGAGGTGCAACAGTTATTGCAGTGGTGCATGAAATACAAGTGTGCTATGAAACAAAATGAAATCTGTGTTGCAGGTTTATAGCCATCTTACCATTGTACAAATGAAACTGAGATTTCCACTGAAAGGGAACGTATTTCAATATCATGGAGGAGGCACACTCCAACAGTGGTGAAGACTGTATTGCCAGCTCCTTCACTGCTACCATACAGGTTGCTTAGAACTTACACTTTGACTCCAGCTCACTTCTGTTTACAACCCCAGCCACAAAGAAGAAACAACTTTGTGAGCATCCAGATCTGGTTTACATGTTACTTTTGACTCTCCAAAACTAGGAATTTGAACGCAAAGATAAGCCTACTGTGTAATAGCAACAATGCTTTGCAAAGCTGAAAGTTAAAATGGATTCCAGATGTTCCCTTCTTTGATACTGTACCAGAGGTATTGTTTATGAGAAAGAATATGTGAATGTTCTGTTCAGGAGACCACATCCGAGTGGGTAAGGATTACAACCAAAGAATAAATGACTCACAGAGGTATCTAGATTCTGTTCAAATGAGAAGTCAAAAGTGTGCTTGAGCCAAGAGGCCTGTTGGACTATCAGGAGTAAGGCACACTGGAGAAGGGGTGGCTGGAATGAATTCAGACTACCTTCACCTAAATGGCCAGATACTTATTCAAAGCTGGACCATATTTAAAGCAAGGGGCAGCTTTCAGCAGGAGACTGGAACAAACTCATGCCTCTGGGTTAGAGGCTAGATGCTTTAACTGTTCACTGCCATACTCCACTTATTTCATAATACCATATTTTTAAAATTCACCAAATGCTTGCATTTTTAAAAGTGAAACCAAACTACTTAGGCAAGTCACAATCAGGAATCCATCAAAAGAAGTTAGTTGTCATGCTCCTCTTCCCTTTTGCTTTTCAGTAACAGAGTCAACAAGGAGATAAGGAAAGTAGGTACTTGTTTATATTAATATATTGTACTTGAACAGTTGCATTTTGCAGCAGGTACTTGATGAATGTGCTTTTGTGTCCAACTATGCCTCCTTTGTTGTAATGCAATTAAAATTATGTGAACAATAATGTGTTACAAATTCTAACTCAAATAGCACTTTTTTTAAAAAAAGTAATCTTTTCAGTGAAAAATAATTTCAAAATATGAGATTGAAGTGTACCAATGTATTTTATCAATAACAAGCCAAATATATTGCACACTATTTACTAATGTGAATTAACATGGAACAGTAGATACTGTTAACAGGACTCATACTATGAAATCCCCCCAACGTGTTGACAATCTCTCCGTGGGGTTTTTGTGTAGCCCATGTACTCATGACCATGAAATTCCTGTCATCTGCTACCTCTTGCCAGTATTTCCACTTTCATATGCTTGTGACCAGTGGAATTAATTTTTGGTTGGCTTGCATGTGTTCACATATGCTCATTATCTGTTGCTCTCATCACCACGTAAACAACTCCTGTTAAAGCTGACACCGGTAGATAAAAATTCCCAATCTCTGGGAGTTGCACATAGGGAGTAAGGGCAGTATGTAGTCCTTCTCTGTTAAGTGAATTGACTTTCTATATCCTTTTGACAAAACACCTTGGTGCTAGCATGCCCTGGCTAGGTCAGAAATATGATGAAAGGGCTTGTTACAGCATTCCCTAAGCAAGAGGCCTCCTTGCATCAGGGTCCAGTTTTCTCCAGGGCATGATTTTGTTTATCAGCTAATGTGTCTTTTCAGCTAACAATAAAAGGGTTTTCTATGTATTGAAAAGAAACCTTTTTCTTTTTTACCTCACTTAGGACATTAAATTGTAAGGAGTGTTTCCAAAGACACATTTTGCTCTTTTACTGGTGCTAGGACATGGGGGATTCCGATGTTTACTCTGCAATGTAACAGCACTGAGATTGGAATTTAAAGAACTCCCTGGAGCAACGTTGAATTGTATTGTTAAAGGGAACAAAACACAGAATGTATAGGGATTTACAAAGCAACACTTCAGACTAAGACTGAAACATGAAACCTAATTCAAATAAAAATAATCGGTTTCCACAGCACAGTTCATTGCTGCTGCTACACTGTAGCCATCTATATAATCTAAGCTAAATAGTGTTATATTCCTAAATAGTGACAAAAGGACTATTTGTGCAAGCTATAAATGTGATAGGCCTAGAATCAAACAGTAGAATATGAAATGCAGAAACAAATCTGGTGCCAGTACCTTCACTGAGCAATAATATCAGCTGAAGATCAAAACAAAGAAAAATCTAGAGATTAATTCCTCAAGGTGTATTCATCCAAAAATAGTCCATTTTGTTAGGAACTTTATAATGGAGTGAATGTCACATAGATATCCTTAATAATACAGACTGAAATTACCTTTGTATTATTGTGATTAGTTGCTTATTATTTTATACTCAGTATTAATGTGGTACACTGTTACTTTATTATTATTATTTTTGCTTTTGTAAATTATATTCTAATTTATTGTCATGTTTCTTAACACTTGTTCTACATGCATTTTCCTGCTTGTTAATGAAAACAAAAATATTGTAACACTTGATGCAGTGAAATTCTACACCAGGCACAGATTGGTTTTTAACATAGATAATTTAGTAAAATAAAACTGCAGCTTTTAAGATTGATACCCATGGTACAGTTGTCTCTTCCCTGATTTACAGTTGCTAGAATTCTGTATGCTTAACATTTGCTTCATCAGATGCATCAAAATATATTTTCTTTCAAGTAACATCTATGTTATGCTAGAATTCTGCCCTTGGCAGCAGCAATGTTTGTCATATATAAGCAAATAAGGAAATAAGGAAAAGGAAAATTAAAAATATGGTCATGTACATTATTAGATAATATTTTAGCCTAAGCAGTAATGTAGATCAAGAATGAAATTAATGGCAGCAAAAATATTCTGTACATCTTGGAATTATTTCATTAACAGCCAGTCAATAATAACAATAAAATGTCCTTTTTGCATTGAGCTTTTAAGGTTTTATCTGAAGTTTATCTGAAGCCATGATGTTTTTAAATATAAAAAAAGTAATTTCAGAAGATTCGGTGCTTAGGTCACTGTTTTGTTGCTGAGAGGTATTTCTTCTCATATGTGGTACAGTAAAAATAACTTTTTATGTATATCTCTAATCAAGTCCTATGAAATATTTTTTGTTTCTGAGATAAAATCTAGTTTCTGGTTTAACAAAAATAATCACTACTTCTGTGAGTAAGACATTAGAGAAAGTTCAGAAAACCTTAAGTATTTTGATAAGGTATTTAATATTTTTGGTTATTCTTTTTTATTCTATGTAAAAATGTGGATTCCAAAAATAATTACTTGTTATAAAAGTATGACTATTTCTATCTGTGCTGGATCACAAAGTTTACTGCCCTTTGGATCAAAAGTTAAAGATGGAGTAGTCTTAGTAAATAAGAGTTTTCTCTGTCATTGCAAGGCTCTTGACTTTTCTCCCACACATTTACACAACAAGTTATAACCTGATAGGTCTCCCATTATTGTTTATTTTTAGTATTTTTTTCCTCACTAGAGCATTTGTTTTGGATTGTAAAGACAAACTGAGTACACTGAAGCTTATACAGTTGTGTTTCTCCCTCCTTTTCTGTTCCTGGTACATTAAAGCTAACATTGCCCATGATGACCATAGAATTCCTGGCACACAAAGTTCCCTCCAGTCTTAAAATGCACTTTTTCTGCATCCAAACTTCCTTCTGGAGCCAACCCTGCTATTATAATTCTCTGTTACATTTTTTTCAGCTTATTTTTGAGGAAATGAACACCATTTTAACCTGAGATACTGGCTTTTCCTTTCTCTGATTTCCCTTGCTATACCTCAAAACTATTCCTTCTTGAGTGAACTCCCTGATCTGTCTGATCTACAAGAAGCACTTTTAAATATCCTCTGTAGAATGCTGAATGGGCCTTGGATATTTTCATGACTTCTTTATTATTTTTTTTATTGTTACTAGGAACTAAGATCCAGGACTCTTCTGGATCCTCTTCTCTGGAGGTTTACTGCAATAGACTTTGGATGAGTCCTGTAAGCCTCATCTGGAGTCAGTCAGACATCAATCTAAGTGTCTTGTAGAAGGGCATTACTAAGCTGAGGCTGTCATTCTGCAAGGAGTGACACACTTCTGGCCATCTTCCCTTCACCACAAACAACCATTTGGTGAAGGGATGGATGGTTGCTTCTGTGTGGTCCCTCCAGTCTTTGTCCTAGACAGAATGGTGTAAGAGCATTTGCTTGCAGTAATAAGGATGGAATCTCAAACAGATTGATAGGGACTCAGTAAGCCACAGGACAAGGTTCACTACAGCACTAGTGAGTTGGTCATTTCCCAAGTATATTTGGCCCAGCTAAAGTGGGAGTTGATGTCCAGTTTAGGAAACTCAGCCACTCAGAATGTGGTATGGTGTACATTTAAGGATACTGTGACCTGTAAACTGGCATACCACCTAAGCACCACACGTCATTTATTTTCTTCTATTTCTGCACACAGGACTGACATTTTCATTGAGCTGGACAGGCTACAGGACACAGTTTATGTTCAGAGGTTGTATAGCTGCCAGTCAGAAAATTACTGAAGTCTGTCCTGGAAAGGTTATGAGTATGTATTTCCGCATTAAGAGTGGGAAGATGGAATTTCTACAAACAGGAAGGCCTTTTCAGAGAAGGCCTAGACAGATCAGTAAATAAATACTCTCACTTCTGAAGTAATCCTGTTTGGAATAAATTTATCAGATCACAGCTTGAGATAGAAAGCTAGAAGTGAAGGCTCAGGCAGCCAGTGTGCCAGGCTTCAGAGTTGCTATGACCACACAGCAGGATCAGATCTGGCCTGGCTAATAAGGGGTAAGCCATAGATTTTGGAAGCTGGATTTCTTCATCTGCATCAAAATCAGTATATTTGTTTATTCTTCTCCCCACCCCAACTTGACATCAAATTCTGCAAATGTACATTCTCTTGCAATGTTTTTAACATAACAAAATTATTGCTTGTATTGTTTGAAAACGCATCTCACGCAATTATTTATCTTTTGCAAGGAAGATGAATCATCTGTCTTAGCATCTACATCCCCTTGGAAGCAATGCTGAGTAACTCTTCTGAGTAATGCTTCATCTGCAAGTTAAGTGTGAGGTGGCAGTTCTGGACATACAGGAATATCTTCCCATTATGTCTCTGTGAAAAGACACAGACCTAGAGTTACTTGGAATTTCAGGAGGCAAACTTGAGTTGAGAATGCATTTTAAGTTATTACTGTCACATCTATTCTGAGATCAACTACGCTTTATAAACAACTTTACAGAAGTGCAGTGCACTTGGTAGGGTCACTGCCTCCTAACATTGTTGAATATTGATCAGGAATAGGGGCAGGGCATCATGCACACATGAGCAGGTGTGGTTGACAGTCCATTTCCAGGGCACTCCTTCATTCCCCAGAATCCACTCCTCAGAATCTACACTGGGGCGGGACTTCCCTCCTTCATCTGCTCCCCGCTGGGTGGCTGCTTCTCCTTTATCTCTGCTTCCACACACCTGTGGATCTCATATTTGGTGTATGCTACCACTGTCTTTGATCAGATACTTAAATGTGAATCTTACTGAGAATTCTCACGTCTGTAACTTAACACTGTTGTATGTTAAAAATGCTAATTTTAGGTTTGTTTTATGAATTATTTATTGATGTGTTAAATATAAAATCTAAATAGGAGTTTAAACAAATGCTAAAAATGCATTAGTTTTTTTTCAAATAATATACTAAGTAAAGATAATTTTTAACATTTTTTCTACTGCTGTAGTTAAAGACCCCCTCAAGATAATTTTTCCTATTATGAAGAAAGCTGAGTTAGGAATGAATATAAACAGGAGGAACTGAGCCTCTCTTTTGGTCTCAGATGCTCTTTCACATTTAGCCTTTGCTATTGAAATCTGCTATCAAAACAAGGCTTTCTGCAGCAAAAAGGAATCTCAAACATCTCATTTGGCCTTTCTGGTTCAAAGTTTCCTTAGAAGTTTATTTACCTAAGATAAGATTGCATTGTTGAAACCATCCTGTCAATTAGCAGATAACATTTGACTTCAGATGTATTATTCTTCACAAGCATTTTGTCAAGGATAGGGCTGGTAACTGATTTTCCAGAGAGGAGGAAAAGTATGATGGCTGTAATTACACGTATCTATATGTTGCTCAGAGGCCTTGTGAAATGAGTGCAGAACAGCCCATTTAATTAAAAGGGGGAAAGAAATTAAGCTGTATTTTGTACCAGCTTCAAAAAGAAAATAAAAGGGAAGAATATTCCATTTCAGTTTTCAGTGTGGTTTAAGGAGCTGGCTCTCCATAGGTGTCTCAATGCAATCCCTGGCAAGATGTTTGTGAAGCTTAAAATGAATGTCCTGAATTCTATTTCCATGGGGGCTTTTTTGGTTTTGTTTTTTTGGGTTTTTTTTGATTTTTTCATCCGAATCAGGCCAAGAGAGGGTTCAACCTTTAGAACAAACATCTTTCTTTAAAGCAACTCCCCCAGATTTGTGCAATTGCTGTACTGTTTTTGCCACTTCATGCGGTTGTGATGATCGTAAATTTTGATGAAAGAAAAGCTAAGAACTATGGGTTTGGGGCCTTGGTTGCTTGGCTCTGGATGTGTCCCCTCACTCTATTTCTACTCTACCTGGAAAACTGCCGTGTGACCTTTCTGCCCCCGATATGAACAAAACAGGTTTCTAGTGCTACAGCCTTTCTGGCTGCTCATCTGCACTCCCAGGCCGTGGGCAGACACTAGTCAAATGTGTGGATGTGGTTTCAGACACTGCAGATGCCTTCGACCAGCACCCCATAAGGTTGGTTTTGGTGGGATGTGTCCTTCCTGTCACCTGGTTCTCATGCTGGGGACAGGATGCAGTCCACACACGTGTTCCTCCCAGAGCATCTTCCAGATGTGGCCGGCAGCCTCCTCTCAGCCTGCCTGTGGCAGCAGGTGTCCCTTGGTGCTTTGTAGGGGCTCAGCTGTGCCCATGGCACTGGGGACCTGCAGCCAGGAGGGGTGCTGGAGAGGGCAAGGGACTGTGGGGGCTGGATGGGGCTGGGCAGGCCCTGGCCACCTGTGTGTGGTGCGGAGAGCTGCTGAGCCCCAAGCTGCGATGGGTCTCCTCTGCAAGCAGCTGGCACCCAAGAGGAGGCTGAGAGCTTGGCACAGGCTTCCTTCCAGGAAACCCTGGGTCTGGAGAGCGCTCGGGGTGAGGAGTGCCCACGGTCCTCCCTGGTCCTCGCTGGCTGCTGGGGCTGTGCTGAGCAGCAACCACTGCCCTGCCTCAGCTCACCACAGCTGGCTCCTCACCTGCAGAAGGGAAGGGGCCAACACACGGAGCAGCCACCGCAGCTCAGAAGGGAGCAGGAGGGCTTGAGATAAAGGTGGAAGGTGGGCCTGGGGGAGCTATGCTGGAGCTGCCAGGCTGGGAAAGCTGTGGAAGAGCCAAGGAGTAGGGAGGGAGAGTGGGGCCATGAGATGGACTAGTGGAGCTGGAGTGTGCCCTCCCACAGGTAGGGAGGGGATCTTGAGGCAAGGATTTGGTAAATTGGTGGAGACCACAGGTCCCAGCCAGAGGTGCCCCTACAGTGGAGAGGAAATGGCTCCTGTGGATAACGTACTGCAAGAAACTTGTAGAAAAGCCTTGAATTC